>LR738711.1:854658697-854677905 GCA_902687465.1 Secale cereale | reverse complement strand
AATCCGGAGTCGGTAAAAAATCCGCAGTCGGTATCAATCCGGAGTCGGTAAAGAAAAAAAATCCGCAGTCGGTATCAATCCGGAGTCGGTAAAAAATCCGCAGTCGGTATCAATCCGCAGTCGGTATCAATCCGCGTTCAAATGATGGCTCGGCTCTTTGAACAGTTTTGAGCCTGGCAGCTCTTTGAAAAAGCCTCGACTACATGGTCTGATTTGCAAAAATTGTGTGTTTCTTGGTGTTTTTTTGTGTTTCATAACCTTTTTAAACCGGAGTGGAACAGCTACTCAAGTTGACCACATATCTATCAAATTGAAAGTCTGGATCATGAAAATACCAGCATGAGTAAACCGGTGTTCACTATAACCCGGATCATCTATCAGGCAACAAAGCCACAAATTTCTAAACAAAGTGAACCGGTGTCCGTTATCAAGCTCGGAATTATCATTGGATCTATCAAAGACTCCCTCAGAAAATTGCAAGCTTCGCCGGATTAAGAATATCAAGCATATTTTGATCACAGGTATGAAGTATTTTATTGTCAAATATATATTGGCAGTACATGATCAGTTATAATGACCGGTGTTTATTAAACCGGCCTGGTTTTGACTACAAGTCGCCAGTATGAGACAAAATAATGACCGGTGTTTATTAACCCGGCCCGTTTGTGATCAAACATAATTGGAACCGGTCTTCAAACCGGATTATATTCTTCAATAGCCAAACATGGCTGGATTCTTATTATGGTTATCAATATTATGATTGAGGATCTTCAAAATCGCTTTAAAGCGCAATGGATATTATTTCATCAATGGAAATGATTTATTTTACAAAGGAATAGTCCCGAGTTGCTGCAGGCTTACAACCCGGCACTTGGGGGCTACATTATTCATATTAAGATTACATCAAATGCACAAGTCTCAAGCACACAAACAAGTTGTCTACTTGACACTTGGGGGCTAATGGAAAGATCATTTGCTTTATCTGGAAGTACCGGTTCACCTTCTAAATGTAGCTAAACCGGAACTTGGGGGCTGCCAATCGTTCCTGTCAACAATTCAAGGTACACAAGTATTCATCCATTATATTGAAAGGCCCGTCTAACTCAGTTGGTAAAGCACAAGCTCTTAACCTTGTGGACGTGGATTCAAACCCCACGATGGAAGTTACATTATATAATGTTCATTTCAAATAATTATATCTGCAAAGTCCCTGATCATTATTGCATAATGACCCGGCACTTGGGGGCTACATAATATGGAATATTCAGTTTCATAGTGATTGGGATGAACAATCCGGATTTCTTCAACATTATACAAGGCTATTTCTCAATGGAGTATATACAAAGTCCCTGCTCATTATTACATAATGACCCGGCACTTGGGGGCTAATATAGGTAATATGCATATAAAGGAGGAACATCTTCAAATTTTCAATTTTGGCAATCATAAACCGGCAAGTTCTACATCTTCAAGCCGGCTGGATATCAGTTGAATATTTCAAAGATCAATATTTTTGTCAAGTCAGAACATTGGAAGGCCGATTCAAATGGATTCTTTATTTACAATATTTCTTATGCAAGCAAATTGATTATGAAGTTGGTCTATTGACCCGGATTTTCTAGAAGAAGGAAGGACAAGGACTTAAAGATGATCAGGTGCCGGTTTACAAGAATTCTTAACCCGGAGCACAACCTATCAGATTTGCTATTGTGTTTATTTTGCAGCATAAGTTTACCATGGACACATCCAAGCTAAACTTGGGGGCTAATGTCGGGGATATACCCCCGCGGTATGAACCGGCCGGAATTATAACCCGGCCGGACTTGGCGGTTTACACTTGGTGATTCATTGGCGATCCGTTATCACCAGACGGTTTACAAGCAACCTGCCTAAATGATATTACTCACTGGTAACCCGGCGTATGGATCATGGATGACAAGGCCCAAGGCCCAGAAGGCCGGTTCATATTAATTGTGGGCCGGTTTAATAATAAAGCGCAAGGAATATTCTCCATAAAGGAAGCAAGACTAGGACTCCTTGTAATAGATCAATCCTAGTCCTACTAGGACTAGTCATGTAAAGCCTCCCCTTCAACATATATAAGGAGGGACAGGGCTCCCCAAAGGGGACAAGCTTTTAGACAAACCACAAGTAGACAAGTTTTAGGGTTAGACACCAAGAGCCGGTTTACCGGCAACACCATGAGGGCCATAATGAGATCTAGCCTCAAACAGCACGTAGGGTTATTACCGGATGATGTTTCCCGGGGCCCGAAGCTGTCTAAATCCGTGTCTTGCATCGCATCTCTCGATTCCACTCAACCCCTTCAAGCTACCACATAGATGCGCGCCTCAACCCTAAGTCCGTTGATCCGGACATCTGACGTGTTATTTCCACGACACCTTCTGTCATTGGGAAAGTACACCGAAGATCGAACCCATCACAAAGCACCTCTTACCATTGGAAGATAAATAGATCAAGTTGGCCAAACAAAACCCAAATGTTAGAGAAGAAATACAAGGCTATAATAATCAAGCATGGATATAAAAGCAAGACAAATCTGATCATAAACTCACAATTCATCGGATCCCAACAAACACACCGCACAAACTCATTAAATCAAATAGATCTCCCAGAGAACATTGTATTGAAGAACAAAGAAAGAAGAAGCCATCTAGCTACTGCCTACGAACCCGTAGGTCTGAGGTAAACTACTCACGCATCATCGGAGAGGCACCAATAAGGATGATGAACCCCTCCGTGATCGTGTTCCCCTCCGGCGGAGTGCCGGAAAAAGGCTCTAGAATGGATCTCGTGGTTTTGGAACTTGCGGTGGGCGAAAAAAAATCGTCGACTTCCCTAGGGTTTCTGGAATATTTGGGTATTTATAGAGCTGAGAGGCGGTGCGGGGGACCTTCGTGAGGAGCACAACTCTTCAAGGCATGTCTGGGCTCCTGGGCGTGCCCTGGTGGGTTGTGGTTCCCACGGGACACCCCCTGGCTGCTTCTTTGGCCCGTTGGATGTCTTCTAGTCCTAAAAAAATCACCAAAAAGTTTCACTGCGTTCGGACTCCGTTTAATAAGGATTTTCTGTGAAGGAAAAAACAAGCAAAACAGCAACTGCCACTGGGCACTATGTTAATAGGTTAGTCCCATAAAATGATATAAAGTTGCTATACAATGATTGTAAAGCATCCCAGATTGATCATATGATAGCATGGAACAAGCAAAGAAATTAGATACGTTGGTGACTGATACGTCTCCAACGTATCTATAATTTTTTATTGTTCCATGCTATTATTTATGAAGTCTTGGATGTTTAATGGGCTTTATCATTCACTTTTACATCATTTTTGGGACTAACCTACTAACCCAAAGGCCCAATCCAGATTGTTGTTTTTTGCCTATTTCAGGGTTTTGCAGAAAAGGAATATCAAACGGAGTCCAAACAGAATGAAACCTTCACGAGAGATATTTTTGGAGGAAATCACGCTCGGGAGTCTTCGGGGCCAAGTGAGGGGACGTAGGGCCAGCCCTCGAGGGTGGGGGGCGCGCCCCCTTCCTAGGGCGCGCCCCCCAGCCTCGAGGCTGGCCCACACGGCCCCCAGTGCCCTCCTTCTTCCTATATATACCTACGTACCCCAGAAACTCCATACGCAGAGAGAAAACCCTAATTCCACCGCCGTAGATGCTGTTCCCGTGGAGATCCCATCTTGGAGCCTGTTCCGGGAGGGGGATCCATCATGGAGGCCTTCATCATCATCATCATCGCCCTCACCATGAGTTGTGAGTAGTTTACCACAGACCTTCGGGTCCATAGCTAGTATCTAGATGGCTTCTTCTCTCTCTCCGGATCTCAATACAAAGTTCTCCTCAGCCTTCGAGGAGATCTATTCGATGTAATCTCTTTTTGCGGTGTGTTTGTCGAGATCCGATGAATTGTGAGTTTATGATCAAGGTTATCTATGAAAGATATTTGGTTCTTCTCGGAACTTTTTATGTGTGCTCATAATATCCTTGCAAGTCTCTTCGAATTATTGGTTTGGTTTGGCCTACTATATCTATAATTCTTGCAATGGGAAAAGTGCTTGGCTTTGGGTTCAATCTTGCGGTGTCCTTTCCCGGTGACAGTAGGGGCAGAAAGGCATGTATTGTATTGTTGCCATCGAGGATAAAAAGATGGGGTTTTCATCATATAGCTTGAGTTTATCCCTCTACATCATGTCATCTTGCTTAAGGCGTTACTCTGTTCGTATGAACTCAATACACTAGATGCATGTTGGATAGCGGTCCATGTGTGGAGTAATAGTAGTAGATGCATAATCGTTTCGGTCTACTTGTCTCAGACGTGATGCCTATATACAATGATCATGCCTAGATAGTCTCATAATTATTCTCTTTTCTATCAATTGCTCGATAGTAATTTGTTTACCCGCCGTAGAATATCGCTATCATGAGAGAAGCCACTAGAGAAAACTATGGCCCCCGGGTCTATCTTTATCATATTACTTTCCGTCAACTAGCCAATTTCTGTCGCCGTTGTTTATTTGCTTTCTTTACTTTCTATTTCTATACCAAAAATACCAAAAATATAATTATCATCTCTATCAGATCTCACTATCGTAAGTGACCGTAAAGGGATTGACAACCCCTTATTGCGTTGGCTGTGAAGTTCTTATTTGTTTGTGCAGGTGCGAGGGACTGGCGCGTGGTCTTCTACTGGATTGATACCTTGGTTCTCAAAAACTGAGGGAAATACTTACGCTACTGTGCTGCATCTCCCTTTCCTCTTCGAGGGAATACAACGCAAGCTCAAGAGGTAGCAAGAAGAATTTCTGGCGCCGTTGCCGGGGAGGCTTACGCAAAAGTCATATACCAACTACCTATCACAAACCCTTATCCTTCGCATTACATTTATTTGCCTCTCGTTTTCCTCTCCCCCACTTCACCTTTGTCGTTTTATTCGCCCTTCTTCCGCCGTGTGTTTTTCGTTCGCTTGCTTCTTGTTTGCTTGTGCGTGTTGGATTGCTTGCTTGTCACTATGGCTCAGAACAATACAAAATTGTGTGACTTCTCCAATACCAACAACAATGATTTTATTAGCACTCTGATTGCTCCTATTACCAATGCTGAATCTTGTGAGATCAATGATGCCTTGTTGAATCTTGTCATGAAAGATCAATTCTCCGGCCTTCCTAGTGAAGATGCTGCTACCCATCTAAACAACTTTGTTGATTTGTGTGATATGCAAAAGAAAAGGGATACGGATAACGATATTGTTAAATTGAAGTTATTTCTGTTTTCACTTAGAGATCGTGCTAAAACTTGGTTTTCCTCTTTGCCTAGAAATAGTATTGATTCGTGGAATAAGTGCAAAGATGCTTTTATCTCTAAGTATTTCCCTCCTGCTAAGATCATCTCTCTTAGAAACGATATTATGAATTTTAAGCAACTAGATCATGAGCATGTTGCACAAGCTTGCGAGAGAATGAAATTAATGATACGTAATTGCCCTACACATGGTTTGAATCTATGGATAATTATTCAGAACTTTTATGCTGGCTTGAATTTTGCTTCTAGAAATCTTTTAGATTCGGCCGCTAGAGGCACTTTCATGGAAACTACCTTAGGAGAAGCTACCAAACTCCTAGATAATATTATGGTTAATTATTCTCAATGGCACACTGAAAGATCTACTAGTAAAAAAGTGCATGCTATTGAAGAAATTAGTGTTTTGAGTGGAAAGATGGATGAACTTATGAAATTGTTTGCTGCTAAGAGTGTTTCTTCTCATCCTAATGATATGCCTTTGTCCACTTTGATTGAGAATAACAATGAATCTTTGGATGTGAATTTTGTTGGTAGGAATAATTTTGGTAACAATGCTTATAGAGGTAATTTTAATCCTAGGCCTTTTCCTAGTAATTCCTCTAATAATTTTGGTAATTCCTACAACAACTCTTATGGAAAGATGCCTTCTGAATTTGAAACTAGTGTTAAGGAGTTTATGATCTCGCAAAAGAATTTCAATGCTATGCTTGAAGAGAAATTGCTTAAAGTTGATGAATTGGCTAGAAGTGTGGATAGAATTACTCTTGATGTTGATTCTTTGAAACTTAGTTCTATCCCACCTAAGCATGATATCAATGAGTCTCTCAAAGCCATGAGAATTTCCATTGATGAATGCAAAGAAAGAACCGCTAGAATGTGTGCTAAAAGAGAAGATTATTTTAAATCGTGTTCTTCTAGTTATCGTGAAAATAAAGATGAAGATCTGAAAGTTATTGATGTGTCTCCTATTATATCCTTGTTTTCTTGTATTAATCTTGATGAGAATAGGATTGGAGATGATTCTACTTTAAGGTGTCCCAATGATTCGGAGTTTTTAGATCTTGATGCGAAAATTGGTAAAAGTGGGATTGAAGAGATTAAAACTTTGCATAGTGATGAACCCACTACTTTGGATTTCAAGGGATTCAATTATGATAATTGCTCTTTGATTGATTGTATTTCCTTGTTGCAATCCGTGCTAAATTCTCCGCATGCTTATAGTCAAAATAAAGCTTTCACCAAACATATAGTTGATGCTTTGATGCAATCTTATGAAGAAAAACTTGAGTTGGAAGTTTCTATACCTAGAAAGCTTTATGATGAGTGGGAACCTACTATCAAAATAAAAATAAAAGATCATGAATGTTATGCTTTGTGTGATTTGGGTGCAAGTGTCTCCACTATCCCAAAAACTTTGTGTGATTTGCTAGGGTTCCATGAGCTTGATGGTTGTTCTTTAAATTTGCACCTTGCGGATTCCACTATTAAGAAACCTATGGGAAGAATTAATGATGTTCTTATTGTTGCCAATAGGAAATATGTGCCCGTAGATTTCATTGTTCTTGATATAGATTGCAATCTTTCATGTCCTATCATTCTTGGTAGACCTTTCCTTAGAACGATTGGTGCAATCATTGATATGAAGGAAGGAAATATTAGATTCCAATTTCCATTAAGAAAAGGCATGGAACACTTTCCTAGAAAGAAAATCAAATTACCATATGAATCTATCATGAGAGCCACTTATGGATTGCCTTCCAAAGATGGCAATACCTAGATTTATCTTGTTTCGTGCCTAGCTAGGGGCGTAAAACGATAGCGCTTATTGGGAGGCAACCCAATTTTATGTTTTTTTCTTTTGTTGCTGTTAGTGAATAAATATTGCATATAGCCTCTGATTAGATGTGTTTTCATGTTTTGTTTAGTGTTTGTGTCAAGTAGAACCTTTGGTAAGACTTGTGTGAAGTTTATATGATCGTGCTGTGAAAAACAGAATCGTGAGCGCTCGCTAAAGTAGTCTTCAGATTTTACTGGAGCGTGCTTTTTATTTGATTATTCTTGATGCTTATTGGTATACAAATTTATCAAATTTACCAATTTAGTTTGATTTTTTTTGGAATTCCAGAAGTAGGCGAACCCAGCAGATTACTACAGACTGTTCTATTTTTGACAGATTCTGTTTTTCGTGTGTTGTTTGCTTATTCCGATGCATCTATGAGTAATATTGGAGGATATGAACCATAGAGAACTTGGAGTACAGTAGGTTTAACACCAATATAAACAAATAATGAATTACTTGCTGTACCTTTGAGTGTTGGTTTGCCTTCTCTTACTAACGGAGCTCACGAGAATTTTTTTCTAAGTTTTGTGTTGCGAAGTTTTCAAGTTTTGAGTATTGCTTTGATGGACTATGGAACAAGGAGTAGCAAAGGCCTAAGCTTGGGGATGCCCATGGCACCCCAAGTAAATTCAAGATAATCAAAATCCTAAGCTTGGGGATGCCCCGGGAAGGCATCCCCTCTTTCGTCTTCATCCATCGGTAACTATACTTGGAGCTATATTTTTATTCGCAACATGTTATGTGTTTTGCTTGGAGCGTCTTGTATAATTTGAGTCTTTGCTTCTTAGTTTGCCACAATCATCCTTGCTTGACACACCTATTTGAGAGAGTTAAATATGGCCTAGAAATTGTTAGAACACTCTATGTGCTTCACTTATATCTTTTGAGTTGAATAGTTTTTGCTCTAGTGTTTCACTTATATCTTTTAGAGCACAGTGGAGATAATATTTTGTAGAAATTATTGTACTCTCATGCTTCACTTTGATCTATTTGAGAGTCCATTAAAACATCATGGTAAAGTGTTCAGGCTAAAGAAACTAGTCTTCACATGATAAACATCCAATGTCAATGTAGTAAAAAAAATCACACCAAGTGCATTGAATAGAAAGAGATGTTGGATGATTGATAATTGTTTTGAGACATGAGGATAGTGATATTAGAGTCATGCTAGTGGAGTTATTATGAAATTGAGAAATACTTGTGTTAAGGTTAGTGATTCCCGTAGCATGCACGTATGGTGAACCGTTATGTGACTAAGTTAAAGCATGAGGTATTTGTAGAGTGTCAACCTTTGTGTGGAGGTCGGGGCGCGCGATGGTTAACTCCTACCAACCTCCCCCCTAGGAGCATGGTTGATTTCTTTGTTGTGATGACTTGTAGATTTTTGCAATAAGTATATGAGCTCTTATGACTAATGTTGAGCCCATGGATTATACGCACTCTCACCCTTCCACCATTCCTAGCCTCTCTTGTACCGCGCAACTTTCGCCGGTGCCATAAACCCACTATATATCCTTCCTCAAACCAGCCACCATATTGTTCCAAAAAACAGCCACCATACCTACCTATCATAGCATTTCCATAGCCATTCCGAGATATACTGTCATGCAACTTTCCAACGTTCCGTTTATATGACACGCATCATATTGTCATATTTCCATGCATGATCACGTAGTTGACATCGTATTTGTGGCAAGGACACCATGCATAACTTATCATACATGTCACTCTTGTTTCATTGCACATACCGGTACACTGCCAGAGGCATTCATATAGAGTCATACTTTGTTGTTGTAGTATCGAGATGTAATATTTTGTTGTAATGAAAGTGTGATGATCATCATTTTTAGAGCATTGTCCCAATGGGAGGAAAGGCTAAATCTATAAATCCCCTCCGCAAAAAAAAGGAAAAAAAGAGAAAGGCCAAAGAAGAAAAAAAAGGCCCAAAAAAACAAAACCAAAGAAAAAGGGACAGTTGCTACTATCTTTTTCCACACTTGTGCTTCAAGGTAGCACAATGTTCTTCATTGTAGAGAGTCTCATGCTTACTCACTTTCATATACTAGTGGGAATTTTCATTATAGAACTTGGCTTGTATATTCCAACGATGGGCTTCCTCAAATGCCCTAGGTCTTCGTGATCAAGCAAGTTGGATGCACACCCATTAGTTTCTTTTGTTGAGCTTTCATTCATATTTAGCTCTAGTGCATCTGTTGCATGGCAATCCCTACTCACTCACATTGATATCTATTGATGGGAATCTCCATAGCCCGTTGATACGCCTAGTCGATGTGAGACTATCTCCCTCTCTTTTTTCTTCTCCACAACCACCTCTATTCCACCCATAGTGCTATGTCCATGGCTGACGCTCATGTATTGCATGAAAGTTGAAAGGTTTGAAAAGATAGACTATGAAAACAAATGCTTGGCTGAAATCGGGGTTGTGCATGATATGAATATTTAGTGTGATAATAAGGGAGCATAGCCAACACTATATGATTTTGTAGGGATAACTTTCTTTAGCCATAGTATTTTGAGAAGACATGATTGCTTTGTTAGTATTGCTTGAAGTATTGTTATTTCCTATGTCAATATAGACTTTTATCAAGAATCTTTCAGATCTGAACATTCATGCCACAATTAAGAGATTTACATTGAAAAACTATATTGGTTAGCATTCCACATCAAAAATTCTTTCTTTATCATTTACCTACTCGAGGACGAGCAGGAATTAAGCTTGGGGATGCTTGATACGTCTCCAACGTATCTATAATTTTTTATTGTTCCATGCTATTATTTATGAAGTCTTGGATGTTTAATGGGCTTTATCATTCACTTTTACATCATTTTTGGGACTAACCTACTAACCCAAAGTCCCAGTCCATATTGTTGTTTTTTGCCTATTTCAGGGTTTTGCAGAAAAGGAATATCAAACGGAGTCAAAACAGAATGAAACCTTCGCGAGATATATTTTTGGAGGAAATCACGCTCGGGAGTCTTCGGGGCCAAGTCAGGGGACGTAGGGCCAGCCCTCGAGGGTGGGGGCGCGCCCCCTTCCCTGGGCGCGCCCCCTCAAGGTTGGCCCACACGGCCCCCAGTGCCCTCCTTCTTCCTATATATACCTACGTACCCCAGAAACTCCATACACAGAGAGAAAACCCTAATTCCACCGCCGTAGCTGTTGTTCCCGTGGAGATCCCATCTTGGAGACTGTTCCGGGAGGGGGATCCATCACGGAGGCCTTCTTCATCATCATCATCGCCCTCACCATGAGTTGTGAGTAGTTTACCACAGACCTTCGGGTCCATAGCTAGTATCTAGATGGCTTCTTCTCTCTCTCCAGATCTCAATATAAAGTTCTCCTCGGTCTTCGAGGAGATCTATTCCATGTAATCTCTTTTTGCGGTGTGTTTGTCGAGATCCGATGAATTGTGAGTTTATGATCAAGGTTATCTATGAAAGATATTTGGTTCTTCTCTGAACTTTTTATGTGTGCTCATAATATCCTTGTAAGTCTCTTTGAATTATTGGTTTGGTTTGGCCTACTAGATCTATAGTTCTTGCAATGGGAGAAGTGCTTGGCTTTGGGTTCAATCTTGCGGTGTCCTTTCCCAGTGACAGTAGGGGCAGCAAGGCACGTATTGTATTGTTTCCCTCGAGGATAAAAAGATGGGGTTTTCATCATATTGCTTGAGTTTATCCCTCTACACCATGTCATCTTGCTTAAGGCGTTACTCTGTTCGTATGAACTCAATACACTAGATGCATGTTGGATAGCGGTCGATGTGTGGAGTAATAGTAGTAGATGCAGAATCGTTGCGGTCTACTTGTCTCGGACGTGATGCCTATATACAATGATCATGCCTAGATAGTCTCATAATTATTCGCTTTTCTATCAATTGCTCGACAGTAATATGTTTACCCGTCGTAGAATATCGATATCATGAGAGAAGCCACTAGAGAAAACTATGGCCCTCGGGTCTATCTTTATCATATTACTTTCCCGTCAACTAGCCAATTTCTGTCGCCGTTGTTTATTTGCTTTCTTTACTTTATGTTTCTATACCAAAAATACCAAAAATATAATTATCATCTCTATCAGATCTCACTATCGTAAGTGACCGTAAAGGGATTGACAACCCCTTATCACGTTGGCTGCGAAGTTCTTATTTGTTTATGCAGGTGCAAGGGACTAGCGCGTGGTCTCCTACTGGATTGATACCTTGGTTCTCAAAAACTGAGGGAAATACTTAAGCTACTGTGCTGCATCTCCCTTTCCTCTTCGAGGGAATACAATGCAAGCTCAAGAGGTAGAAGAGACGTATCACTGTGATGCTTCTTCAACCTCTGATATTCATGCTCCAGCCACCCAAACTAGCACCGGCTGGACCGCTTGCTCCTGCCTCTCGTGGCCGGTTGTGATGCCGCGCAGGCCTCACTGTCCCCTCCTACTCCCACCGCTGGGTAGGCCATCCTTCTACGCAGCCACACCCCTTATAATTCTCAAGTAACGATAGCCTCACATCGCAACCGAACCAGTCAACCCTCGTACTCCCCTCGGCATGGGCATCCACTGCCGCATCTTCCCTGGCTCCGCGTCATTCCCTCCCCGGGCCTTGTCGTCGCCTACCGCCTCGGTGCTGTTGGTGCGGCATGGTTAGCGTGGTCAAAGAATGACAATCATCCGAAGAGGATTGTACGTGGTGGGGCTGATAGCTGGACCCACCAACTTGATCTTCGCACGCAAGGAAGTGCCTCCTTATTACGCGCAAAAAAAGTGAATCCTCCCCGTGACAGCTCAGGCCCACCATCTATGTATTCGCACGCAAGGAAGTGTGTCCTTATCATCCCTGACAGTTGGGACCCACCAAGTCTAAGCGTACGTAGCGTTGTCTGTCTGGTCGCAAACATGTACGTACATACAGGTTGGTCGGTCTATCTGCAATGATGAACCATGACCGAGTAAGGAGCGGTAGTAGTTCAGGCACTCCCGTCTAAATCGTGTACACGTACATACAACCATGCTACAAAAAACACGACGACATACGTACATTCGGGCATGCTCTCGAACGCGTACAGCAACGGTGTCCTGTCCATCGGCAGCCAACCAGCTAGGTCAGAACGGAGGAAACAATGTTGTGTTCATAGGGAGGCAAGACTAGGTCAGAACGCATCCTGTTCATCGGGAGCCAATCGGCTTGGATGTAACAACCAAAACGAGGTATGGCGTACCGTAGAACGGAGGAAATGCCCTTATGTTCAACTTCCTACTGTTGAAACGGGTTTCTGTTTATCGGGATGGGTGTGGCATACCGCAAAACGGAGGAAGTGGACTTCTCTCCAGCCGTCTACGGTCGAAATGGGGTCGTGTTCACGGGGGATTGTGGCGTACCACAAAACGGGGAAAACAAACTTCACTCCAACCGCCTACAATCGAAACAAGGTCATATTCATCAGGAGGGGTGTGGTGTACCGCAAAATGGAACTCCACGAGCTACTCTTCATCCACCATATACTGCCTCGCTCCAGCCTCCACGGGCTACTGTTCATCCACCGTCGACTTTCTCCAGCCTCCATTGGCTACTATTCATCTAGCCTCCACGGGGTCCTGTTCATCCACCACCAACCGGCTATGGCGTGCTAGCCTCCTCGGGGTCCTCTTCATCGAGCGGCATCCACAGGGTCCTATTCATCTAACCCCATCGGGAACTGTTCATCCACATCCAACCAACCGGCTGGACTCACCACACGTCTCGACTCGTTCTATGTATCGCGTGCACGGCAGCAACAAACATTGTTCATCGAGAGGACACCCAACACACCGGTTGTCTACATCTCGCATGGGGGCTCGGTCGGCTTCAATGAGCAGGGAGAAGGATTGACCGGGTTCAGTTAGCAGTGAAGGAATCAGTCGGGTTTAGTTAGCAGCGAAGGAATCGCTCGGGTTCAGTTAGCAGTGAAGGCATCGATCAATCGGCTTCAGTACGTACTGGGATCGACCGCTCATGTTCACTACATAGCTAGTGCAATAACTTGGCTTCAGTAAGTGAGCGCTTTGCAAGGGATCAGTTAGCGAGCGCCTCGCACACACGCACGTACAAGAGGAACACGTAAACCACACTGCATCGCTCGGCCTTGACCACCCACCACAACTGGGAACTCCGCGAATTTCCCCCCGCCCTCACTTCTACCATGATTTTTTACATCATGGATGGTCCAAAGAATGTCATGCAGGTGCGTCTCCCTCCGGCCCGGCACAAAAAGCCTATTTTCTATCATGATTTTTTGTCATAGAAGCAGGAGCTCATCACATCTATGATGATACGTGTTTTCATCACAATTATCAGCATAGAAGTGTCATAACCCTGACATAAAAAGATTTGTTCGGGCCATAATGTCACGGATGTGTGCACATTTCTCAACCGTTGGATGTCCAACCGTTTATTCGGATGTCCGGCCTGACACGGTCACTTACTAAAAAAGGGTCAGTTTTCTAGGCTTGCTATATGTACCCCTCTATAACACCAGAAGATCGTTGACCACTTCATTTGAACAAATCCTAGAACACAAAATTACCCCCCCCCCTCACTCTCTTTGCACCAAATCTTAGATCCGGAGGGATTCTTGAGAGTTCTGGAGCAATATTACACCAAGTGATAGATTCACTCATTCCCCATCTCTTGACCAAAGGTATTTGTGATTTGAGCAAGTCTTGAGCTTGTCCCCATTGATCTTGTTACTCTTGGAGGTTGGAGACTCGTAGGTGTTAGAAGTTCTTTAATGAAGAATAAGTTATTATGATTCACCATGTAAAGTTTGTGAATATTTGGAGACCAACTCGAGGTCTACCACTAGTGGTTGAGATTCACATTCACCATGATATCTCAAGGAGAATAGGGTGAGCCTTCGTTGTGTTTGTGTGCCTTCGTGGTAACCCCCATCACTCCAATAATGATTAGCTTCCCTCCAAGGAAGTGAACATCAGGGTACATCCTCATCTCCAGAGTTTCGGTTATCCCTAACTGAAAGTGCATTTGCTCCCTTGGTGGTTTTGATAATTAATGTCAACATACTTGGTGGTTGGACTAACATTTTCATCTAGTATATTTCAGCAAAGAGTTCAACTGTGGCATGGACAAATGTTGTCTACTCCAAGACTCTTCAATTTTGGCTTAGTTATCCAAGATCACATTTAGTCCCTTAGGAAAGCCAATACTATTAAAAGGGAATGAGGTATTGGTGATGAGGTTCTTGATCAAAGTGTTTAGTGATATTCCTCCAAAAACCCTCAATCACTTTCCCATAATCACACTGTCCAAAACCCTGATTCATCATTTCAGTCTCACTGATTTCATTCACTCCGGACACGCCGAGATGATCATCTTCTGCCATTGACAAAATCCTAGCATTTTGATCTGACCGAATTGGCACTCGGTCCCACTGAGAAGGCCTCGCAAAGTTTATGTAATGAAGTAGGTTCATTTCAGAATCACCGAGGCGAACCAATCGAAATTACCTAGATTGTGCCTAGCGCTCGCCATTGCACTTCGGTCCCACGTAGATGGTATAATCGTTCTCACCGAAAACGCTAACGGTTAGGTCTTTTGCACTAGTCGGTCTCACCAAGATTTCATATTGGTCTCACCGAGTTGGGTCAAAGACTTGTAACGGTTGGATTTTTGGTGTTTCCTATTTATACCCCTCCACCCCCTCTTCCTCCTTGAGGAAATCCATGAGAACAAAACACAACTTCCACAATCACTTTCTGAGAGAGAACCACCTACTCATGTGTTGAGATCAAGAGATTCCAATCCTACCATTTGAACCTTGATTTCTAGCCTCTTCAAGTTGCTTTCCACTCCAATCCTTCTCCTACCATTCCAAATTTGTGTGTGAGAGAGAGAGATTGAGTGTTGAGGAGACTATCATTTGAAGCACAAGAGCAAGGAGTTCATCATCAACACAACATATATTACCTTTTGGAGAGTGGTGTCTCCTAGATTGGTTAGGTGTCGCTTGGGAACCTCCGACATGATGTGGAGTTGAACCAAAACACTTGTAAGGGCAAGGAGATCGCCTACTTTGTGAAGATCTTACCGAGTGAGGCTAGTCTTTCGTGGGCAAAAGCCATGGTGGGATATACAAGGTTGCTTCTTCATGGACCCTTCGTGGACTCGTGCAGCCGCTACCCTCTGTGGGTTGAAGTCTCCATCAACGTGGATGTACGATAGCACCACCTATCGGAAACATGCCAAAAATCTCTGGATCTCTATTGTGTTTGCCCTTTCCAACTCCCATCCCTTTTACATTCTTGCACTTGCATGCTTTGCTTATTCCGCTGCTCATACTCTTTGTGTGCTTGTGTATAATGTGTCCTATGCACCTTAACATGTCTTAAACTCAACTTCAACTTAGGGAAAATTAAAAACTGCTAGTTTCACTTAAGAAGGGTCTAATCAACCCCCTAGACTCCTCTTCTTCGATCCTACACTAACCCTAGCTACTTACTTGTGGTTACTTATTCCTTGTCCTTATTTGTTATATCATATTGTTTTTGGGGCTACCTATTTTTGTTGTCCTTGATTATATTACTAGCACTAGAATCACCTTTGCAATTGTTATGCTCACTTTCATATTTCGCATATTGTCTAAAATTGCTAAGTAGTAATTAAAATTTATAATTGTACCTATTCACCCCCCCCCCCCTCTCTCTAGGTGGCTATCTCGATCCTTTCAGCAACACACCAGATCCGGATCTGAAATCGAGCTCGCTATTGTCTAGGAGCATGCACCGACGCCCTCTTATCTGGTAACCTAGCCAAGTCAGGTTGCCATTGAAAATCGCCGCGCTGGATCCCTCTAGTTGTTGTTGGATTGACCAACAATTTTAAATGTTACTAACATGCATGAACATGACATAAACAAAAAGGATGCATTTTCTAGAAAAGGGGAATGTTAATTAACACGCGACCGTTCAGAGGATGACATTTTTGTCTTTATTTTTTCGGTGTTTGGACCATTGGACCTATCTAGATAAGACCTTTTTCTGTTTGAAATTGCCATCAAACCAATTATGTTTGTTTTACAAATTAACAACAATTTTTATTCTTTGTATGTTTTTCCTACCAAAAAAAGAGCTAATTGGGCCTATCTTGTTTTCCAAACGCACTTCATGGGCCAATGGAAGAACCCGATGGTTCGTTGGAATAAGGGCTATAGCGTACGGCGAAAAACAACACAATGTTCGCTCGATCGCTGCTCCTAGGCGAGCCAATTTGCATTGTTGAGGAAATCGTTAACCGGTAGCTACTCAGTTGGTTGGCGAGTAGGGGGATAATAGGCTAATAGGCAAGTTAATCAGCCAGTTAATTAATTAATCGGATGATTTATCTGTTTATCGGCTACTTGACGACCCCATGAGTGGGGATTAATCGGCAAGTGAATTGGTTAACTAGACGAATTCTTGAACATGGCCAATTCGTTTGACGGAAGCCTCCTCCCACCACCTATTGGCTTTCAGAAAGAAATTTGATATATTATTCAAAAATTTCATGTGTGGTTGATTTGTTATGATTTTTGAATTTTTGGGACTACCAATTTGCATTTGCTGAACGCCACACATTTCAAATACTGTGAGGTTGCTTTGGCTTGCGAACATTTCGCCTTGTCTACCTTTTTCTACCCTTTTGCAAAAAAAAATGCAAGGAGCTAGTTTGGATTTTACAAAGATATCATATGTTCACCGTCTCCAGGAAGCAAATGAAGGTGCTGATGTGTTAGTGAAGAATTCTTTTAACGAAAGATGTTCTTCTATGATTCTTTATTTTATTTCTTAAACTCTTGTAAATGACCTATCGATCATCTGAGAAATAAAGTCTATGTTTTCTCTACCTTTTTCACAGGAGGCTTGGAGAGAAGTCGGTTTTTTTTTTTTTTTTGAAGATGTTTGTATAAGAAAACCGCGTGTGCTAGATGACGTCGTCCTCCAAAAAGAGGAAACCACGTGTGTTTTAATTTGTTCAATCGGATGCAACATGCTTAATTAATAAATTCGTTTATACACAGGGAAAAAAGGCCGAGGGGGTAATGTGCAGTTCTGTCGGGAAAAAACAAGAAAACGGATAGGGTGGGAGGAATCTCCTGCCGGACGGGAGAGGGTGTGCCTGTGTGATGGCCTCCCCGTACAATCCCCACCGGCGGCAGCTGGGCGGGGGGCAGTCCGCCTGGCCGGATCTCCCACCGGAGCTCCTGGAGAGCGTCCTAGGGCGGCTCGCCCCGCTCGACCGTGTCGCCGTCCGCCTCGTCTGCTCCTCGTGGCGCTCGTGCGCGCGAGCTTCGATCTTCCCTGACCTCCCCTTCGAGGCCCCGCGCCTCCTGCTCCGGCGCCCCGGCTCCTGCGGCAGCCTCGCCTTCTTCAGCCTCCACCGCCGCGAGATCCTGCCTTTCGCCCTCCCCGACCGCCTCAGCTCCGGCCGGTGCTGCGGCCAGATCGGCGGCTGGCTCGCGATGGCCTTCGACGAGGAGCGGGCGATCGAGCTCCGCAATCTCTTCTCCGGCCAATCCGTGTCCATGCCACGGTCCCCCGTGTTCCCGGTGGCCAAGATCGTGCTGTCCGCGCCGCCCACCTCGCTCGGCTGGGTGGCCGCCGTGCTGGGCCGCGCGGGCACGGTGGCGCTGCTCCAGCCAGACGTGTCCGGCGGCGCCTGGACCACGATCGCCACGGGGGGGCCGCACGGAGGGTTCCGGGACGTGGCAGTCTGGCGGGGGCGGCTGTGCGTGCTGGGCGACGACGGCACGGTCCTGGCGTACCGGGTGGACCTCCGCGCGCGCGTGGCGGCCGTGTCGAAGCTGCGCGAGAAGGAGGCCAACTCTCTGAACCGGCTGGAGCGGCGGGCGCGGTACCTGCTGGAGTCCGACGGGGAGCTCCTGCTGGTGAAGAAGCTGTACAGCGTGGTGAGGGACTCGGCGGACGTGGAAGTGGAGGTGAGCCGGTTCCGGCCGGGGGAGTGCAAGTGGGAGTCGGTGACGGAGCTCCCCGGGAGGGCGGTGTTCCTGGGGTCGGTGGCGTCGGTGGCGGCGCCGGCGATGGCGGGGGTCCGGGAGAACTGCGTCTACTTCGCGCGGCGGGACGTGGAGCTGATGGTGCCGCACGCCATCGGCGTGTACTCGCTGGGGGACCGGGAGACGGCGGTGGTGGCCATCGCGGGCGGGCACTCCGTGGAGGTGGAGCCCGTGTGGATCCTCCCCTCGGTCGCCTGATCCGGCTGACCCCGCGCACGCACCGGCGTGCAAGAATAAATAAACCGAGCCCATGCGTTGCGTTGCAGAACGCCTTATTCGGATGTTAGAAGTGTGGATTGCTGTGCGTGGTGTTTTCTCTGCTTTGTTCATGGGATTAATTGGTGATTTAGGTTTCTACTAGAGGGGGGCAAAGACCGCTCTGTCTGAATTGCTCTGCATGTTCTTCTCTTTGCCTTGTTCAGTTCATCAGAAGTTCAGAAAGTACCGGTATCTGCAGTTCCTGAGATTTTACCTGGGTTTTTCTAGGGCAGATGCGGTGTGGTCCGGCTTATGCAGTACGCAGACAAAACAGAATTGAACATCAGATTTTTTTAGCATGGCAAATCGAACTTATGAGATAGCAAATTATATTTGTCGCTAGGATGGCAGCAAGTATGACTAATCCTTGCCATGTTCATTTTTTGGGGGTCAGGAATTGTCATGCTTAAGACAACATAATTTGCCGTAAAAACGTTTGATTTGCCATGCTTAAAATCATCTTATGTGAGATTTTTAGCATTCCCCAGAAAGAAAGAAAGAAAGAAAGACAACGATACTCCCTGGCCGTTCAGATGAAAGCCTCCACTGGCGCAAAGTGGTCCCTTCTATGCCGCCCACGGTCCACGTGCGCGTCGCACCAGCGGGAAAGCAATAAGAGCATCTCCGACAGGCGCGCCAAACAAGCGCCACGCCGCAAAATCCCCCGTTTTAGCGCGCGCGAAAACAGTGCGCGCGGGCCGAAACGCAATCGCGCGCAG
>LR738711.1:854552004-854650884 GCA_902687465.1 Secale cereale | reverse complement strand
GGCAACGATCCGAAAATGATGCAACGACATCATATCGGTACCGGTATCTCGTTGAGAGACCGGTGCAAAAGGTGACGAAGCGAGTCAAACGAGGTGATGGGGTGATCCCGTTGCCGGGTTCCCACGAGTCGGATGACAAAGCAACCGAGGAACATGACAAAAGATCGGAACGGGCACGAAGCACACACGAGAGACATTTCATACAACACAACCAACATCACACGGGTCACGGCTCGGCGGTTATACCTTCGAAGCGTGCGTTCTCGGAGCGGTTCGAGACGTTGAGGAACGTAGGGGAAGTAGTGGTACACGAGTCGTGGTACACGGGGCGACGGTAGTGGTACACGCCGTAGAGGTACTTGAGGGTGCCGACGGATCCGGGCGTCGGTAGTGGTACTTGTCACGGTCGTCGTCGACGTAGGGGTACTCGGCGCATCGTCGTGGTACTTGGGAGTTCCCGTTTGCGACGGTAGCGGAAGTAGTGGTACTCGGCGACGGTAGTTGTACTCGTGGCGACGGTAGACGTTCGGGTCGTAGATGTACTCGGTCGTAGGGGTACTTGGTCGTGTCATGTAGAGGTACTTGCGCGTCGTGTAGTTGTTCACATTCCGTAGTCGTTCTCGTCTCCAAAAGGGTACACGGGTCTCCTGTCAAATCAACAGCACAGAGCAACACCAAAACTAAACAAAAACTACAGCACGTTCTCGGGACGACGAGGCCAGGCAGCAGCAGTCTAGCACGGGTGACGAGGCGAGGACGCGGCCTCGAGGCACGGCAGCTCCTGGCCGCGGAACACGGCACGGGCGTGCTGAGATCGACGGGCTTCGGCCTTGCTGGAGTTGAAGACGGAGGGCACCGGCGCTCGCAGGAGCTGGGAGGGGCCACGGACGCGGAGGTCCAGCGGGCACCCCTGGCCGCGGGAGGAGAGGCGTCGCCGGGCGCTGTGCTGAAGGAGGGACGAGGCCCTGACCAGCCGGAAGGAGGGCTCGGGCGTGGGGCTACGAGGCTCTGGCCGGCGCTGGTTGAAGGAAGGGGCGCTCGGGGAGGAACCAGGCGCTGCAGGAGCTGCTCGGTGCTGCTCGGGTGGCTGCTGGCTGGCCGGGCGGCCGGCGGAAGGGAGAGGGGCGCCGGCCTGGCAGCCTGGAGGGAGGTCCGACGAGGCAGAGTCAGCACGGCGAGCTGGCGCCCTGGACGAGCGAGGGAAGGCGTGCGCTGGAGAAGGTCGCGGCGAGGCAGCACGGGCGCCGGCCTGTGGGTGATGCGGCGTGAGGAGGGAGCATCTGGAACGGAGGGAGGCCATGGGGCGAAGGATGGCCGCGGCCGCGCGGAACAGAGGGAGGTGGTCGGCGCTCGGGAGGACGAAGGAAGGGAATCGGGGCTGCGGGGTCGAGGGCCAGAGCGAGAGAGAGATCGAGGGAGAGGGAGATGCGAAGGAGAGATCGGGTCGAAGGGAACGGGGTGCGGGGCGCTGCGGGATTGAAGCCGGCGGCGCACGAGGGAGAGCGAGGGGGAGATGAGTTGCGGGCTAGGGTTAGGAAGATATCGGGCCAGATGGGCCTAAGGGAGTTGATCGCTGGGAGGAGGCCTAGAGGGTTAGATGGCTGGAGGGAAGGATGGGCCAGATGGCTGCTGGGTTCTCCTCTTACTGAATTTTATAGCAGAAACAAAAACAAACGAGAGGAAAAAGACAAAGAGGAGGGGGGGTTAGGCAAGAATTAGGACAAAGGTTATATTTTTCTCGGGCTCGTAAAAAGAGCATTGTCCGAGAAAAATAGAAAAGGCGTGAACGGAGAAATAATTCAAACATATTTGAATTTTAATTCAAATAGTTTGAACTAAGACTTGATTATTGAAGTCTCCAAAAATGTTCAAATTTTTGGAGGAACCTCGAAACAACGGAAAAGAAATATTGGCAAGAATTTGAAGGTGAAACTCGAAGTGAAAGACATGGGGAAAAATTATGCAAGTGTGTTAAGGTGATTTCCAACAAATGGAATATTTATTAATATAGCTCCCTAATATTGAGAGGCTTTTATATATTATAAAGAGAAGACATCTTCCCTCGATTTAAATGGACCGAAGGCCCACACGAATTATTTAGGTTGAGATGCAAAAATAAAAAATAACATGATGGCATGATGACATGATGCAATGCAAAAAAAAAATGACACAAGCACAAAAGGAACACCCGGGCAACCCGGAACATCTGGAATCTTCTGGGACGTCGGCCTCGGGCGTCACAACTCTCCCACACTAACAGAGGATCTCGACCCGAGATCCTAGAGATATCACCGGGTAAAACGAAGAGGAAGAGGTAAAACAAAGTTGCTCCTTTGACAGACGAGTGAAACCAAAGAACCTTGAGAGGTTGAATAAGTTGAAAGAAAGAAAGCAATGGAGATGAACGAAGATGAAACACTCCGTTAGAGAGGAGGAACAAGGAACATAACAAGAACCTTGTAGGTTGAAAGACATTAAACAAGAGCTCACGGACCAAAAGAATATGCAACTGCAATGGTATGGCCAAGGAATAAGAATGACAGAATTTGGGCAGCACTCCGTCTGAAAATGGAAGGAATTAACAAGAACTTGAGGAGATGGAATGATACTTGATGAAATCAATAGCATATTGCCTCCGAAACAATTAAAAGAATGGCACAAGGGGTAAGAAAGACTCAGACAGCACTCCGGTTAAGAAGAGAGGCAAAACTAGATAAAAGACGGAACTTGAATGAAGAATACAACACTCCGGTTAAAAGACTAGAAAAGAAAAGAACATGATCTTGAAAAGGAAACAAGATGATGGTTTGGAGAGAGCAACATCACAATGCCTCCGGAATGAAAGAATAGAATATAGATCCAAGAAGGAATTGAATGGATAAGAAAAGACAACTTCTCTCAAAATTAAATTTGAAAGAGCATCCTTACAAAGAAGGTTGAACAGAGTTGTTGGAAAAATCAACAACGAAAGAATAAGCTCGTTGTGGGCTTTAGGAAAGCATCTCAAGGTTATGAGGTGACAACCGGCCACTAACAGAACGAATTGCTTGGATCGAGATCAATAAGGAGATGAAAAAAACTTATTTCATCGGAATGATAAATGAAGAACTTGGGTCATTTATAAGCACCATAATAGCAACAATTCTCAAGGAAAGCTTTTGGTGAAAAACAACCCAAGATAACTACAACGAATAATTGAGGGGTTGAAGAGGATCTTCTGAACCAAGAAAAATGATGGGTTTAAATATCCCATTCTTGATACTCGTGAATCATGAAACATGAAGGGATTAATAAGAATGACATAACACCATCTGAAAAGATAAGGTAGAAAGGATTGCAATTGGAATGCATGATGAAGAATGCTTGAGCTACAACAAGAATCTTGATGAAGGCTTCAAGGATGAATTAAATGATGATGAACCACCATGAGAACTCCGGTAATGAAAGCATGAGAAGTGAAAGATGAAAAGAATAAGATTCAAGGCATGCGGTGAATTAGATGGAGGTTGAAAAGATATAATTGAAATAACATGGAACTCCGGCAAACAAGATGAAGAATTTAGAACCAAGGATATAATATGATGAACAAGCTCCAGACAATATCCCGAAGCTCAACTCCTCGGTAACAGGAGGCATCGAGAACAATATCCTTGTCACAAGAACATCGAAACAATCCCAGAATACTCGCGGGATCCTAAAAAAAAATTTGGTGCGATTTTTGAAAGTAGAAGAGATAAGAGTAATCGTCAGGAGTCCTCACCAGAGAAAAAGGGGATGAGAAGCAAAGAAATCCTACTCTCCGATATATATATAGGACTCAAAAATGTTTTCAGTGTGTGCCTAGACTCAACCGTCAACGATTCGATCAATCAGTGGGGGCTTCTAGGTCGGAGAAGGCTCTGATACCAACTTGTAATGCCCAGGATGGGACTATACCTCCTACGTGTCGAGGCACGACTTAAAGGTATAAGCCCATCCTAGAATGATCTCAAGTTTGGTATCTTTGCACAACTCATGTAAAAGAGGGATTAAAAAGCAAAAGGAGATAGTTGGCTTACACTCGCCACTTCACACAATACATTACATAAACAATCATCATTCAAAACATCACAACCCGACTACGGGTGAAGATCCAAAAGAAAGATACCAAAACAACATAAAGCCACAGGTCAGGATCGAATCCTAGTAGAAGCCACTACTGAACATCGAAACGTCACAAGCAAACAGCCACAAGCTTCATCGAACTCCCGGTGAAGAACTTGGACCAACTCCTGCATCGAACTCGGCTGAACCTGCATCTGGTGTGGTGAAGTAACTGTGAGCCACAGAGGACTCAGCAATCCCGTTCCCGGGTAACAAAACTATTTAAGCCTTGGGTGAGGATAAGGCTGGAGAAAGAATATGAGGTGAAGGAACAAACAAGAGTCTGCAGCAACAACTAGCACTAACTTACGCAATAGAGAGCGAGAAGAGAAGAGCATCGGTCGAAAGATGATCACGAAGTGATCCTAACTAAAGCCGGTCAAACATAACCCCACCGTGTTCAACTCCCGAATCCCTATTCGGAAATTGACAGTCACGGTACACACGCTGGTAGTGTATTAGTAACATTGTGTCAAGTTATCTACAACCGGAATTAACAAGCTACCATCTGCCACATAACCGCGGGCACGGCTTTCGAAAGTTCAAACCCTGCAGGGGTGTTCCAACTTGGCCCATCACAAGCCCACGATCCGCGGAGTCGCAACTCCATAGGTGGGAAGACCCGAGTATTCTCGGAATCCCGTGCTCAAGTTAAACCGAACTAAGGTAAGGCTAATCCAGCAAATCCTCCCGGCGTGTCGTCACCCTGATAGTAGCCGCGCGTATCTAGGCCTCAGGACACGACCGGATGAGTCATCCTACAGGTTTTTACCAAACCTCAAGTTTCCTTGAGGTGGCCCCGCAGTCTGCTCGTTTCGGACCAACACTCATGTGGAGCACTGGCCCGGGGGGTTGAATTAAGAATAAAAGGGATAGCTAGTCCACATGCAAGTTTTTATTAGTTATTAGGCAAATAGTACCAATGTTGGGACTTGCTGGAAAAGACTTAGCACTTAGCGGTTTATCAAGGGGGTCCCATACACCCCAACCGTGTTAGGAACGCATAATCAAGGAACATAACACCGGCTTATACGGATCCTAACGGCATGAGTGGAACAAAACACCAAGCAAAAGGCTTAGCCTTCCACCCTTGCCAATATATAGATGATTTCATTTTTAAGCATTTATATAGTGTGATATAACCCAACCAAACTTCAACATGAAGCAAGCATCTTCAATCTTCACCTGCAACTAACAATGCTATAAGAAGGGCTGAGCGAAGCGTACTTAGCCAAGCAACGGTTTGCGTAGGTAGGGTGGTTAAACATGGCAATTGGTTACAAGTAGGAGGCTGACAGGAAAAACATAGGCATCGAGGCAAATACTACAGAGCGATACTACTAGCAAGAGGCAAAGATAGTAATGGTATCCGGGTTCGGTCATCTTGCCTGGGATTCCACAAGGGAGAAGAACGGATCCACGAAGAAGACGGAGCAACACAGACGAGAGAACCTCACAACTCCGGAACGAAACCGAAGCTATTAAGAGAAGCAAACCGGAAAGAAAACAAACAACGCGGTAAACACACAAGCATCAACATGGCATACGATGCACAAACAAGAATGATGCATGTCCGGTTTAAATATGCATGGCATGGCAAAGTGCACAAACAAAACTACAAGTTAAGTGGAGATCAATATGCAACGGGTTGCATATTGACGAAACACCACATTTAATTATTTAGTTGACTCTCGTTAATTACAAGACAAGATTAAATGTTTTTAGCATGGCAAGAGGTGAAGCATAAAGAAACTACACTATTAAGACATTTTAAATGAGGCCGGAAGATAACAACAACATATCCGGAAAATCCCCATGAGCATGTTTAATAATTATAAGCAAACAAAATTAACATATATAATGTTGTTATATGATGCGGATGACATGATCAAGTTTTTAAGCAAGTTTCATTAAAAGGTTGACTTAAAGGAGATAAGAAGCATTTGTCACCGTGGTGGAAGAAAGGGTGCCACGGCAACGATCCGAAAATGATGCAACGACATCATATCGGTACCGGTATCTCGTTGAGAGACCGGTGCAAAAGGTGACGAAGCGAGTCAAACGAGGTGATGGGGTGATCCCGTTGCCGGGTTCCCACGAGTCGGATGACAAAGCAACCGAGGAACATGACAAAAGATCGGAACGGGCACGAAGCACACACGAGAGACATTTCATACAACACAACCAACATCACACGGGTCACGGCTCGGCGGTTATACCTTCGAAGCGTGCGTTCTCGGAGCGGTTCGAGACGTTGAGGAACGTAGGGGAAGTAGTGGTACACGAGTCGTGGTACACGGGGCGACGGTAGTGGTACACGCCGTAGAGGTACTTGAGGGTGCCGACGGATCCGGGCGTCGGTAGTGGTACTTGTCACGGTCGTCGTCGACGTAGGGGTACTCGGCGCATCGTCGTGGTACTTGGGAGTTCCCGTTTGCGACGGTAGCGGAAGTAGTGGTACTCGGCGACGGTAGTTGTACTCGTGGCGACGGTAGACGTTCGGGTCGTAGATGTACTCGGTCGTAGGGGTACTTGGTCGTGTCATGTAGAGGTACTTGCACGTCGTGTAGTTGTTCACATTCCGTAGTCGTTCTCGTCTCCAAAAGGGTACACGGGTCTCCTGTCAAATCAACAGCACAGAGCAACACCAAAACTAAACAAAAACTACAGCACGTTCTCGGGACGACGAGGCCAGGCAGCAGCAGTCTAGCACGGGTGACGAGGCGAGGACGCGGCCTCGAGGCACGGCAGCTCCTGGCCGCGGAACACGGCACGGGCGTGCTGAGATCGACGGGCTTCGGCCTTGCTGGAGTTGAAGACGGAGGGCACCGGCGCTCGCAGGAGCTGGGAGGGGCCACGGACGCGGAGGTCCAGCGGGCACCCCTGGCCGCGGGAGGAGAGGCGTCGCCGGGCGCTGTGCTGAAGGAGGGACGAGGCCCTGACCAGCCGGAAGGAGGGCTCGGGCGTGGGGCTACGAGGCCCTGGCCGGCGCTGGTTGAAGGAAGGGGCGCTCGGGGAGGAACCAGGCGCTGCAGGAGCTGCTCGGTGCTGCTCGGGTGGCTGCTGGCTGGCCGGGCGGCCGGCGGAAGGGAGAGGGGCGCCGGCCTGGCAGCCTGGAGGGAGGTCCGACGAGGCAGAGTCAGCACGGCGAGCTGGCGCCCTGGACGAGCGACGGAAGGGCGGCGTCCGCGCGAGGGAAGGCGTGCGCTGGAGAAGGTCGCGGCGAGGCAGCACGAGCGCCGGCCTGTGGGTGATGCGGCGTGAGGAGGGAGCATCTGGAACGGAGGGAGGCCATGGGGCGAAGGATGGCCGCGGCCGCGCGGAACAGAGGGAGGTGGTCGGCGCTCGGGAGGACGAAGGAAGGGAATCGGGGCTGCGGGGTCGAGGGCCAGAGCGAGAGAGAGATCGAGGGAGAGGGAGATGCGAAGGAGAGATCGTGTCGAAGGGAACGGGGTGCGGGGCGCTGCGGGATTGAAGCCGGCGGCGCACGAGGGAGAGCGAGGGGGAGATGAGTTGCGGGCTAGGGTTAGGAAGATATCGGGCCAGATGGGCCTAAGGGAGTTGATCGCTGGGAGGAGGCCTAGAGGGTTAGATGGCTGGAGGGAAGGATGGGCCAGATGGCTGCTGGGTTCTCCTCTTACTGAATTTTATAGCAGAAACAAAAACAAACGAGAGGAAAAAGACAAAGAGGAGGGGGGGTTAGGCAAGAATTAGGACAAAGGTTATATTTTTCTCGGGCTCGTAAAAAGAGCATTGTCCGAGAAAAATAGAAAAGGCGTGAACGGAGAAATAATTCAAACATATTTGAATTTTAATTCAAATAGTTTGAACTAAGACTTGATTATTGAAGTCTCCAAAAATGTTCAAATTTTTGGAGGAACCTCGAAACAACGGAAAAGAAATATTGGCAAGAATTTGAAGGTGAAACTCGAAGTGAAAGACATGGGGAAAAATTATGCAAGTGTGTTAAGGTGATTTCCAACAAATGGAATATTTATTAATATAGCTCCCTAATATTGAGAGGCTTTTATATATTATAAAGAGAAGACATCTTCCCTCGATTTAAATGGACCGAAGGCCCACACGAATTATTTAGGTTGAGATGCAAAAATAAAAAATGACATGATGGCATGATGACATGATGCAATGCAAAAAAAAAAAATGACACAAGCACAAAAGGAACACCCGGGCAACCCGGAACATCTGGAATCTTCTGGGACGTCGGCCTCGGGCGTCACAAGAACCAAATATCTTTCATAGATAACCTTGATCATAAACTCACAATTCATCGGATCTCGACAAACACACCGCAAAAATAGATTACATCGAATAGATCTCCTCGAAGACCGAGGAGAACTTTGTATTGAGATCCAGATAGAGAGAAGAAGCCATCTAGATACTAGCTATGGACCCGAAGGTCTGAGGTAAACTACTCACAACTCATGGTGAGGGCAATGATGATGATGATGAAGGCCTCCGTGATGGATCCCCCTCCCGGAACAGGCTCCAAGATGGGATCTCCACGAGAACAGATGTTGGGTAACGTAGCAGAATTCGAAAAAATTCGTACGCTTCACCAAGATCAAGGAGTCATCTAGCAACGAGGAGAAAAGAGTGCATCTACATACCCTTTGTAGATCGCAAGCGAAAGCGTTCAAGAGAACGTGGATGATGGAGCCGTACTCGTCGTGATCCAAATCACCGATGATCCCAGCGCCGAACGGACGGCACCTCCGCGTTCAACACACGTACGGTGGAGCGACGTCTCCTCCTTCTTGATCCGGCAAGGGGAGAGGAGAGGTTGATGGAGATCCAGCAGCACGACGGCGTGGTGTGGATGCAACAGAAATCCTGCAGGGCTTCGCCAAGCACCTGCGAGAGGAGGGAGATGTGTAACGGGGAGGGGGGGAGGGAGGCGCCAGGGGCAAGGGTGCGGCTGCCCTCTCTCCTCCCCCACTATATATAGGGGCCGGGGGGCGCCGGCGCTAGGAGATGCAATCTCCTAGGGGGGCGGCGGCCAAGGGGGAGGCTTGCCCCCAAGGCAAGGAGGGCGCCCCCCCACCCCTAGGGTTCCCAACCCTAGGCGTAGGGGGGAGGCCCAAGGGGGTGCGCCAGCCCACTATAGGCTGGTTCCCCTCCCCCTATGGCCCACGGGCCCCCTCGGGATAGGTGGCCCCACCCGGTGGACCCCCGGGACCCTTCCGGTGGTCCCAGTACACTACCGGTGACCCCCGGAACTCTCCCGATGGCCGAAACTGGACTTCCTATATATAATTCTTTACCTCCGGACCATTCCGGAACTCCTCGTGACGCCCGGGATCTCATCCAGGACTCTGAACAACATTCAGGTTACCGCGTGCATATATCTCTACAACCCTAGCGTCACCGAACCTTAAGTGTGTAGACCCTACGGGTTCGGGAGACACGTAGACATGACCGAGACGACTCTCCGGTCAATAACCAACAGCTGGATCTGGATACCCATGTTGGTTCCCACATGTTCCTCGATGATCTCATCGGATGAACCACGATGTCAAGGATTCACTTAATCCCGTATGCAATTCCCTTTGTCTATCGGTATAGTACTTGCCCGAGATTCGATCGTCTGTATACCGATACCTTGTTCAATCTCGTCATGGCAAGTCTCTTTACTCGTTCCATAATACATCATCCCGTGACTAACTCCTTAGTCACATTGAGCTCATTACGATGATGTCTTACCGAGTGGGCCCAGAGATACCTCTCCGTCATACAGAGTGACAAATCCCAGTCTCGGTTCGTGCCAACCCAACAAATACTTTCGGAGATACCCGTTGCGTACCTTTATAGCCACCCAGTTACGTTGTGACGTTTGGCACACCCAAAGTATTCCTACGGTATCTGGGAGTTGCACAACCTCATGGTCTAAGGAAAGGATACTTGACATTGGAAAAGCTTTAGCATTACGAACTACACGATCTTGTGCTAGGCTTAGGATTGGGTCTTGTCCATCACATCATTCTCCTAATGATGTGATCCCGTTATCAATGACATCCAATGTCCATGGTCAGGAAACCGTGACCATTTGTTGATCAACGAGCTAGTAACTAGAGGCTTTACCAGGGATACGTTGTGGTCTATGTATTCACACATGTATCACTGTTTCCGGATAATACAATTCAAGCATGAATAACAGACAATTATCATGAACAAGGAAATATAATAACCATTTTATTATTGCCTCTAGGGCATATTTCCAACAGTCTCACACTTGCACTAGAGTCAATAATCTAGTTACATTGTGATGAATCGAACACCCATAGAGTTCTGGTGTTGATCACGTTTTGCTCGTGGAAGAGGTTTAGTCAACAGATCTGCGACATTCAGATCCATATGCACTTTACAAATATCTATGTCTCCATCTTGAACATAATTCCGGATGGAGTTGAAACGGCGCTTGATGTGCTTGGTCTTCTTGTGAAACCTGGGCTCCTTGGCAATGGCGATAGCTCCAGTGTTGTCATAGAAGAGAGTCATCGGGCCCGACGCGCTTGGAATGACTCCTAGGTCGGTGATGAACTCCTTCATCCAGACTCCTTCCTGCGCTGCTTCGCAAGCAGCTATGTACTCCGCTTCACATGTAGAATGCGCCACGACGCTCTGCTTGCAACTGCACCAGCTGACTGCCCCACCATTCAAAATATACACGTATCTGGTTTGTGACTTGGAGTCATCCAGATCTGTGTCGAAGCTAGCATTTACGTAACCCTTTACGACGAGCTCTTCATCACCGCCATAAACGAGAAACATATCCTTAGTCCTTTTCAGGTACTTCAGGATGTTCTTGACCGCTGTCCAATGTTCCATACAGGGATCACTTTGGTACCTCCCTACCAAACTTATGGCAAGGTTCACATCAGGTTTGGTACACAGCATGGCATGCATAATAAAACCTATGGCTGAGGCATAGGGGATGACACTCGTCTTTTCTCTATCTTCTGCCGTGGTCGGGGATTGAGCCATGCTCAATCTCATACCTTGCAATACAAGCAAGAACCCTTTCTTGGATTGATCCATATTGAACTTCTTCAATATCTTATCAAGGTATGTGCCTTGTGAAAGACCAATGAGGCGTCTTGATCTATCTCTATAGATCTTGATGCCTAATATGTAAGCAGCTTCTCCAAGGTCCTTAATTGAAAAACTCTTATTCAAGTAGGCCTTTTTCTCTCCAAGAATTCTATATCATTTCCCATCAGTAATATGTCATCCACATATAATATGAGAAATGCTACAGAGCTCCCACTCACTTTCTTGTAAATACAGGCTTCTCCCAAGTCTGTATAAAACCAAACGCTTTGATCACATCATTAAAGCGAATATTCCAACTCCGAGATGCTTGCACCAGCCCATAGATCGAGCGCTGGAGCTTGCATACCTTGTTAGCATTCTCAGGATTGACAAAACCTTCCGGCTGCATCATATACAGCTCTTCCTTGAGGAAGCCATTAAGGAATGCCGTTCTTACGTCCATTTGCCATATCTCATAATCATAGAATGCGGCAATTGCTAACATGATTCGAACGGACTTCAGCATCGCTACGGGAGAGAAAGTCTCATTGTAGTCAATCCCTTGAACTTGTCGATAACCTTTAGCGACAAGCCGAGCTCTAAAGATGGTCACATTACCATCCGCGTCAGTCTTCTTCTTAAATATCCATTTATTTTCTATGGCGTGCCGATCATCGGGCAAGTCCACCAAAGTCCATACTTTGTTTTCATACATGGATCCTATCTCGGATTTCATGGCTTCAAGCCATTTGTTGGAATCCGGGCCCGCCATCGCTTCTTCATAGTTCGAAGGTTCTCCGTTGTCTAACAACATGATTTCCATGACAGGGTTGCCGTACCACTCTGGTGCGGAACGTGTCCTTGTGGACCTTCGAAGTTCAGTAGTAACTTGATCTGAATCTTCATGATCATCATCATTAACTTCCTCCCTAGTCGGTGTAGGCACCTCATGAACAATTTCCTATGCTGCGCTATTTTCCGGTCCGGAAGGGGTGACTATCACCTCATCAAGTTCTACTTTCCTCCCACTCACTTCTTTCGAGAGAAACTCTTTCTCCAGAAAGGATCCATTCTTGGCAACGAAGACCTTGCCTTCGGATCTGAGGTAGAAGGTGTACCCAATCGTTTCCTTTGGGTATCCTATGAAGACACATTTTTCCGATTTGGGTTCGAGCTTTTCAGGTTGAAGTTTCTTGACATAAGCATCGCAACCCCAAACTTTCAGAAACGACAACTCAAGTTTCTTGCCAAACCAAAGTTCATACGATGTCGTCTCAACGGATTTTGACGGAGCCCTATTTAAAGTGAATGCGACAGTCTCTAAAGCATATCCCCAAAAAGATAGCGGTAAGTCGGTAAGAGACATCATAGATCGCACCATGTCCAACAGAGTACGATTACGACATTCGGACACACCATTACGCTGAGGTGTTCCGGGTGGTGTGAATTGTGAGACAATTCCACAGTTCCTTAGGTGTGTGCCAAATTCGTGACTTAAATATTCACCCCCACGATCTGATCGTAAGAACTTTATTTTTCTGTCACGTTGATTCTCAACCTCATTCTGAAATTCCTTGAACTTTTCAAAGGTCTCAGACTTGTGTTTCATCAAGTAGACATACCCATATCTACTTAAGTCATCCGTGAGGGTGAGAACATAACGATAGCCTCCGCGAGCTTCAATACTCATTGGACCGCACACATCGGTATGTATGATTTCCAATAAGTTGGTCGCTCGCTCCATTGTTCCGGAGAACGGAGTCTTGGTCATCTTGCCCAAAAGACATGGTTCGCACGTGTCAAATGATTCATAATCAAGAGACTCTAGAAGTCCATCTGCATGAAGCTTCTTCATACGTTTGACACCAATATGACCAAGGCGGCAATGCCACAAGTATGTGGGACTATCATTATCAACTTTACATCTTTTGGCATTCACACTATGAATATGTGTAACATCACGTTCGAGATTCATCAAGAATAAACCATTGACCAGCGGGGCATGACCATAAAACATATCTCTCATATAAATAGAACAACCATTATTCTTGGATTTAAATGAGTAGCCATCTCGCATTAAACGAGATCCAGATACAATGTTCATGCTCAAAGCTGGTACCAAATAACAATTATTAAGGTTTAAAACTAATCCCGAGGGTAGATGTAGAGGCAGCGTGCCGACGGCGATCACATCGATCTTGGAACCATTCCCGATGCGCATCGTCACCTCGTCCTTCGCCAGTATCCGCTTATTCCGCAGCTCCTGCTTTGAGTTACAAATGTGAGCAACTGCACCGGTATCAAATACCCAGGAGCTACTACGAGCACTGGTAAGGTACACATCAATAACATGTATATCATATATACCTTTGACGTTGCCGGCCTTCTTATGTGCTAAGTATTTGGGGCAGTTCCGCTTCCAGTGACCCGTTCCCTTGCAATAAAAGCACTCAGTCTCAGGCTTGGGTCCATTCTTTGGCTTCTTCCCGGCAACTGGCTTACCGGGTGTGGCAACTCCTTTGCCGTCCTTCTTGAAGTTCTTCTTACCCTTGCCTTTCTTGAACTTAGTGGTTTTATTCACCATCAACACTTGATGCTCTTTCTTGATCTCCACCTCCGCTGATTTCAGCATTGAATACACTTCAGGAATGGACTTCTCCATCCCTTGCATATTGAAGTTCAACACGAAGCTCTTGTAGCTAGGTGGGAGCGACTGAAGGATTCTGTGAACGTCCGCTTTGTCTGGGAGATTCATTCCCAACTGAGACAAGCGATTATGCGACCCAGACAATTTGAGTATGTGCTCGCTGACAAAACTATTCTCCTCCATCTTACAACTGTAGAATGCGTTGGAGATGTCATATCTCTCAACTCGGGCATGAGCTTGGAAAACCATTTTCAGCTCTTGGAATATCTCATATGCTCCGTGGTGCTCAAAACGCTTTTGGAGCCCCGATTCTAAGTTGTAGAGCATGCCGCACTGAACCAGGGAGTAATTATCACAACGCGACTGCCAAGCGTTCATAACATCTTGGTTTGCCGGGGCGGGAGCGTCACCTAGCGGCGCTTCTAGGACATAAGTTTTCTTGGAAGCTATGAGGATGATCCTCAGGTTATGGACCCAATCCGTATAGTTGCTACCATCGTCTTTTAGCTTGGATTTCTCTAGGAACGCGTTGAAGTTGAGGGTGATATGAGCATGGGCCATTTGATCTACAAGACATATTGTAAAGAATTAGACTAAGTTCATGACAATTAAGTTCATCTAATCAAATTTAATGAACTCCCACTCAGATAGACATCTCTCTAGTCATCTACATGATATGAATCGACTAAGCCGTGTCCGATCATCACGTGAGACGGACTAGTCATCAATGGTGAGCATCTTCATGTTGATCGTATCTTCTATACTACTCATGTTCAACCTTTCGGTCTTCCGTGTTCCGAGGCCATGTCTGTACATGCCAGGCTCGTCAAGTGAACCCTAAGTGTATTGCGTGTGTAAATCTGGCTTACACCCGTTGTATGCGAACGTTAGAGCCTATCACACCCGATCATCACGTGGTGCTTCGGAACAACGATCCTTAGCAACGGTGCACAATTAGCGGGAACACAATTCTTGAAATTTTAGTGAGAGATCATCTTATTTACTACCGTCGTTCTAAGCAAATAAGATGCATAAACATGATAAACATCACATGCAATCAAATAAAGTGACATGATATGGCCACTATCATTTTGCTCCTTTGATCTTCATCTCCGGGGCTCCATGATCATCTTTGTCACCGGCATGACACCATGATCTCCATCATCGTGTCTTCATGAATTTGTCTCGCCAAATATTACTTCTACTACTATGGCTAACGTTTAGCAATAAAGTAAAGTAATTACATGGCGTTATTCAGTGACACGCAGGTCATAAAATAAATAAGACAACTCCTATGGCTCCTGCCGGTTGTCATTCTCATTGACATGCAAGTCGTGATTCCTATTACAAGAACATGATCAATCTCATACATCACATATATCATTCATCACATCTTTTTGGCCATATCACATCACATAGCATATGCTGCAAGAACAAGTTAGATGTCCTCTAATTGTTGTTGCAAGTTTTACGTGGCTGCTATAGGTTTCTAGCAAGAACGTTTCTTACCTACGCTAAAACCACAACGTGATATGTCAATTTCTATTTACCCTTCATAAGGACCCTTTTCACCGAATCCGATCCGACTAAAGTGGGAGAGACAAACACCCGCTAGCCACCTTATGCAACTAGTGCATGTCAGTCGGTGGAACCAGTCTCACGTAAGCGTACGTGTAAGGTCGGTCCGGGCCGCTTTATCCCATGATGCCGCCGAATCAAGATTGGACAAGTAGCGGCAAGAGAATTGAACAAATCTACGCCCACAACTGCTTTGTGTTCTACTCGTGCAAGATGCTACGCAAAGACCTAGCTCAGATGCCACTGTTGGGTAACGTAGCAGAATTCAAAAAAATTCCTACGCTTCATCAAGATCAATCTAAGGATTCATCTAGCAACGAGGAGAAAAGAGTGCATCTACATACCCTTAGTAGATCGCGAGCGGAAGCGTTCAAGAGAACGTGGATGATGGAGTCGTACTCGTCGTGATCCGAATCACCGATGATCCCAGCGCCGAACGGACGGCACCTCCGCGTTCAACACAGGTACGGTGCAGCGACGTCTCCTCCTTCTTGATGCAGCAAGGGGGGAGGAGAGGTTGATGGAGATCCAGCAGCACGACGGCGTGGTGGTGGATGCAACGGAAATCCTGCAGGGCTTCGCCAAGCACCTGCGAGAGGAGGGAGATGTGTAAAGGGGGGGAGGGAGGCGCCAGGGGCAAGGGTGCAGCTGCCCTATCTCCCCCCACTATATATAGGTGCCAGGGGGCGCCGGCCCTAGGAGATGCAATCTCCTAGGGGGGGCGGCGGCCAAGGGGGAGGCTTGCCCCCCAAGGCAAGGGGGGCGCCCCCACCCCTAGGGTTCCCAACCCTAGGCACAGAGGGAGGCCCAAGGGGGGTGCACCATCCCACTATGGGCTGGTTCCCCTCCCCCTATGGCCCATGGCCCCCCCCCCCGGGATAGGTGGCCCCACCCGGTGGACCCCCGGGACCCTTCCGTGGTCCCGGTACACTACCGGTGACCCCCGGAACTCTCCCGATGGCCAAAACTGGACTTCCTATATATAATTCTTTACCTCCGGACCATTCCGGAACTCCTCGTGATGTCCGGGATCTCATCCGGGACTCCGAACAACATTCGGGTTACCGTGTGCATATATCTCTACAACCCTAGCGTCACCGAACCTTAAGTGTGTAGACCCTACAGGTTCGGGAGACACGTAGACATGACCGAGACGACTCTCCGGTCAATAACCAACAGCGGGATCTGGATACCCATGCTGGTTCCCACATGTTCCTCGATGATCTCATCGGATGGACCGTGATGTCAAGGATTCACTTAATCCCGTACGCAATTCCCTTTGTCTATCGATATAGTACTTGCCCGAGATTCGATCGTCGGTATACCGATACCTTGTTCAATCTCGTCATGGCAAGTCTCTTTACTCGTTCCTTAATACATCATCCCATGACTAACTCCTTAGTCACATTGAGCTCATTATGATGATGTCTTACCGAGTGGGCCCAGAGATACCTCTCCGTCATACGGAGTGACAAATCCCAGTCTCGGTTCGCGCCAACCCAACAGATACTTTCGGAGTTACCCGTTGCGTACATTTATAGCCACCAAGTTACGTTGTGATGTTTGGCACACCCAAAGTATTCCTACGGTATCCGGGAGTTGCACAACCTCATGGTCTAAGGAAAAGATACTTGACATTGGAAAAGCTTTAGCATTACGAACTACACGATCTTGTGCTAGGCTTAGGATTGGGTCTTGTCCATCACATCATTCTCCTAATGATGTGATCCCGTTATCAATGACATCCAATGTCCATGGTCAGGAAACCGTGACCATCTGTTGATCAACGAGCTAGTAACTAGAGGCTTTACCAGGGACACATTGTGGTCTATGTATTCACACATGTATGACTGTTTCCGGATAATACAATTCAAGCATGAATAACAGACAATTATCATGAACAAGGAAATATAATAACCATTTTATTATTGCCTCTAGGGCATATTTCCAACAACAGAAGCTAAGGTGATGGAATTAGGGTTTTCTCTCTGCGTATGGAGTTTCTGGGGTACGTAGGTATATATAGGAAGAAGGAGGGCACCAGGGGCCGTGTGGGCCAGCCTCGAGGCAGGGGGGCGCGCCCCCACCCTCGAGGGCAGCCCAGCTGTCCCCTGACTTGGTCCTGACACTTTCTGTGCGGGATTTCCTCCAAAAATATCTCTCGCGAAGGTTTCACTCTGTTTGGACTCCGTTTGATATTCCTTTTCTGCAAAACCCTGAAATAGGCAAAAAACAACAATCTGGACTGGGCCTTTGGGTTAGTAGGTTAGTCCAAAAAATGATATAAAAGTGAATGATAAAGCCCATTAAACATCCAAGACTTCATAAATAATAGCATGGAACAATAAAAAATTATAGATATGTTGGAGACGTATCAGGCGCCCCCACACACCATGATCTCCTCTACTGATGAGTGTTGCCTCTCGACTAGGAAGATGTTGCGCCCACAAGTGCAAGGGTTTGCAGCAAGCATCAGTTTCCCTCAAGTGACCTCAAGATTTATCGAACCAATAGGAGTTTCAGTACACAACTAGTGACCATCACCTACACACACAGATAGAATACTACCTTGGCCCCAACAAAACTAGCGACGTTGTCAGTCTCACTCACTTTGCTAGTTATAAGGAATTAAAAGTACAAGTCCATGGAAGTTGATTGCAACAAGAAAATAAATAAAGAGTAAACTATGATGGAAAAATTATAAGAAGAAGATGGGTCGGGGTGTTGGGGATCGTTGCAGAAATCAAAAAAATTATACGCATCACCAAGATCAATCTATGGAGAAACTAGCAACGAGAGAGGGGAGTGCATCTTCATACCCTTGAAGATCGCAATGCGGAAGCGTTATAAGAACGCGGTTGGTGGAGTCGTACACGCAGCGATTCAGATCGCAGTCGATTCCGATCTCAGCGCCGAACAACAGCGCCTCGGTGTTCAACACACGTACATCCCAGGGACGTCTCCTCCTGCTTGATCCAGCAAGGGGGGAGGAGAAGTTGGGGAAGAGCTCCGGCAGCACGACGGCGTGGTGGTGGAGCTTGCAGTTCTCCGGCAGGGCTTCACCAAGCACTACAGAGGAAGAAGAGGAGTTGGGAGGGGGAGGGCTGCGCCAGGTGATGGTTGCGGCTGCCCTCCCACCCCCACTATTTATAGGGGCAAGGGAGAGGGGGGGCCGGCCCCCTCAGATCCCATCTAAGAGGGGGAGGCCAGGGGGAGGGGGCTTGCCCCCCAAGCCAAGGGGGGCGCCCCCTTTAGGGTTTCCCCTCAACCCTAGGCGCATGGGCCCTGGGGGATGGTGCCCAGCCCACTTAGAGGCTGGTTCCCCTCCACATACAACCCATAGGGCCCTCCGGGGCAGGCGGACCCTCCCGGTGGACCCCCCCGGAACCCCTTCGGTGGTCCCGGTACAATGCCGGCAACCCCACGAACATTTCCGGTGACCGTATGATGACTTCCCATATATAAATCTTCACATACGGACCATTCCGGAACTCCTCGTTACGTCTGGGATCTCATCCGGGACCCCGAACAACATTCGGTAACCACATACAATTTTCCATAACAACTATAGCATCACCAAACCTTAAGTGTGTAGACCCTACGGGTTCGTGAACCATGCAGACATGACCGAGACATCTCTCCAGCCAATAACCAACAGCGGGATCTGGATACCCATCTTGGCTCCCACATGTTCCACGATGATCTCATCGGATGAACCAGGATGTCGGGGATTCAATCAATCCCGTATACAATTCCCTTTGTCTACCGTTATGATACTTGCCCGAGATTCGATCGTCGGCATCCCTATACCTTGTTCAATCTCGTTACTGGCAAGTCTCTTTACTCGTTCTATAACACATCATCTCGTGACCAACTCCTTAGTCACATTGAGCTCAATATGATGATGTCTTACCGAGTGGGCCCAGAGATACCTCTCTGTCACACGGAGTGACAAATCCCAGTCTCGATTCATGCCAACCCAACATATACCTTCGGGGATACCCGTAGTGTACCTTTATAGCCACCCAGTTACGTTATGACGTTTGGCACACCCAAAGCATTCCTACAGTATCCGGGAGTTGCACAATCTCATGGTCCAAGGAAATGATACTTGACATTAAAAAATCTTTAGCAGACGAACTACACGATTTTGTGCTATGCTTAGGATTGGCTCTTGTCCATCACATCATTATCCTAATGATGTGATCCCGTTATCAACGACATCCAATGTTCATGGTCAGGAAACCGTAACCATCTATTGATCAACGAGCTAGTCAACTAGAGGCTCACTAGGGACATGTTGTGGTCTATATATTCACACATGTATTACAGTTTCTGGTTAATACAATTATATTATGAACAATAGACAATTATCATGAACAAGAAAATATAATAATAAGCATTTAATTATTGCCTCTAGGGCATATTTCCAACAGTCTCCCACTTGCACTAGAGTCAATAATCTAGTTACTTTGTGATGAATCGAACACCCATAGAGTTTTGGTGTTGATCATGTTTTGCTCGTGGAAAATGTTTAGTCAACGGATCTGCAACATTCAGATCCGTATGTACTTTACAAATATCTATGTCTCCATCTTGAATATAACCACAAATGTACTTGAAAATGGCACTTGATGTGCTTGGTCTTCTTGTGAAACCTGGGCTCCTTGGCAATGGCAATAGCTCCAGTGTTGTCACAGAAGAGAGTCATCGGTACCGACGCGTTTGGAATAACTCATAGGTCGGTGATGAACTCCTTCATCCAGAATCCTTCCCGTGTTGCTTCGCAAGCAGCTATGTACTCCACTTCACATGTAGATGTCGCCACGACGCTTTGCTTGCAACTGCACCAGCCGACTGCCCGACCATTCAAAATATACACGTATCCGGTTTGTGACTTGGAGTCATCCGGATCTGTGTCGAAGCTAGCATCGATGTAACCCTTTACGACGAGCTCTTCGTCACCTCCATAAACGAGAAACATATCCTTAGTCATTTTCAGATACTTTAGGATGTTCTTGACCGATGTCCAGTGTTCCATTCCGGGATACTTTGGCACCTCCCACCAAACTTATGGCAATGTTCCACTACTAGGGAAAACCCTAGTAGTAGCGCTTGAAATATGCATAGCAGTAGCGATTGGTCCAACGCTACTGCTAGCGCGCTACAACTAAGTTGTAGCAGTAGCGCTGGTATGGGCAGCGCTACTGGAAAGTACTGTTAACAATAGCGCTTCCTAGACCAGTGATACGTCTCCAATGTATCTATAATTTTTGATTGTTCCATGCTATTATATATGATGTTTTGGATGTTTAATGGGCTTTATTATACACTTTTATATAATTTTTGGGACTAACCTATTAACCCAAAGGCCCAGTCCAGATTGATGTTTTTTTTTCCTATTTCACGGTTTCGCAGAAAAGGAATACCAAACGGAGTCCAAACGGAATGAAACCTTCAGGAGAGATATTTTTGGAACAATATCTTCACGAGAGACTTGAGAACCAAGGCAGAGGGGACACGTGGCGTCCACGAGGGTGGAGGGCACGCCCCCTGCCTCGTGGGCCCCATGTTGCTCCCCCGATACCCTCCTTCCTCCTATATATACCCATGTACCCTGAAAACATCGAAGTAACAGAGAAAACCCTAATTCCAACGCCGCAACCTTCTGTTCCCTTGAGATCCCATCTTGGGGCCTGTTTCGGAGCTCCGCCGAAGGGGGGATCTTCCACGGAGTGCTTCTACATCAACATCATCGCCTCACCATGAGTTGTGAGTAGTTTACCACAGACCTTCGGGGTCCATAGTTAGTACCTAGATGGCTTCTTCTCTCTTTTTGGATCTCAATACCAAGTTCTCCTCGGTGTTCGAGGAGATCTATTCGATGTAATCTTTTTGCGGTGTGTTTGTCGAGATCTGATGAATTGTGGGTTTATGATCAAGATTATCTATGAGAAATATTTGGTTCTTTTTTGAATTCTTTTATGTATGATTATAATATCCTTGCAAGTCTCTTCGAATTATCGGTTTGGTTTGGCCTACTAGATCTATAGTTCTTGCAATGGGAGAAGTGCTTGGCTTTGGGTTCAATCTTGTGGTGTCCTTTCCCTCTACATCATGTCATCTTGCTTAAAGCATTACTATGTTCTTAATGAACTTAATACTCTAGATGCATGCTGGATAGCGGTCGATGTGTGGAGTAATAGTAGTAGATGCAGAATCGTTTCGGTCTACTTGTCACGGACGCGATGCCTATATATAATGATCATGCATAGATATTCTCATAATTATTCGCTTTTCTATGAATTGCTCGATAGTAATTTGGTCACCCACCGTAGAAATCTGCTATCATGAGAGAAGCCACTAGTGAAACATATGGCCTCGAGGTCTATTCTCAACATATCAATCTACAATCTACTTTACTTTGCCGTTTTTTACTTTCTGTTCTTATATCCAAAAATACCAAAAATATCAAACTATCGTATCTATCAGATCTCACTTTCGTAAGTGACCGTAAAGGGGTTGACAACCCCTTATCGCGTTGGCTGCAAAGTTCTTATTTGTTTGTGCAGGTGCGAGGGACTCGCTGAAAGCACATTTGCTCCCTGGGTGGTTTTGGTAATTAATGACAACATACTTTGTGGTTGGACTAATACTTTTATCAAGTATGTTTCAGGAAATTCAATCACATTGGTATGGCAAGATGACTGAAGAAGTGGACCCCTCAAAGTGCTAAGGCAAGCATTGGCAAAAGCTCAAGACTCTATTTCTGGTTTAGTGATCAAAGATCACATTGAGTCCATAGGAAAAGCCAATACTATTAAAAGGGGATGAGGTTGTGTTGATGATCTGGTTGCTCAAGTGCTTAGTGATTTAGCTCCTTCAACTATCAGCACCTTTCACTTCTATACACACCCATAAGTAATCTCGGACAAACCGATTCTTCCAACTCAGTCCCACCGAGATGAACCACTTCTGCCATATTCCAAACCCTAGAAAAATCGGTCATACCGAGTTTGAGATCGGTCTCACCGAAACTGAACTGCCAACCTTCTGTAACCATTTCACATCATATCGGAATAACCGAGTTTGTATTATCGGTCTCACCGAAATGGGCAAGCTTCTGTCTTGGCTCAAATCGGTCTCACCGATAATTCATTTTCGGTCTCACCGATTCTGGCATGTTCCTGTCTTTTCTCAAATCGGTCCAACCGAGTTTTCTTTCTCGGTCTCACCGAAAACTCCAACGTTCATATCAGATACACTTTCGGTCCCACCGAGATGGTATTTTCGGTCCCACCGAAAATCCCAACGTTCACTATATTTGAACTTTCGGTCTGACCGAGTTTTCACTTCGGTCTCACCGAGATTGGTCAAATGTGTGTGTAACGGTTGGATTTTGTGTGGAGGCTATATATACCCCTCCACCCCCTCTTCATTCGTGAGGAGAGCCATCAGAAAGTCTACCACTCCTACCATACACTTTCTGAGAAGTGAACCACCTACCCTTGTGTTGAGATCAAGCCATTCCATTCCTACCATATGAAACTTGATTTCTAGCCTTCCCAAGTTGCTTTCCACTCAAACCTTTCTTCCACCATAGCCATATCAGTGAGGAGAGTTGAGTGTTGGGGAGATTATCATTTGAAGCACAAGAGCAAGGAGTTCATCATCATCAACACCGTCTATTACCTTTTGGAGGGTGGTGCCTCCTAGATTGGTTAGGTGTCGCTTGGGAGCCTCCGTCTTCGAGATGTGGAGTTGAACCAAGAAGTTTGTAAGGGCAAGGAGATCGCCTACTTCGTGAAGATCTACCCCGAGTAAGGCTAGTCCTCCGTGGGCGTAGGCCATGATGGAATAGACAAGGTTGCTTCTTCGTGGACCCTTCGTGGGTGGAGCCCTCCATGGACTCGCGCAGCCGTTACCCTCCGTGGGTTGAAGTCTCCATCAACGTGGATGTACGATAGCACCACCTATCGGAACCACGACAAAAATCTCCGTGTCACCAAACTGCGTTTGATCTTCTCCACCTCTCTTTACTATATATGCAATTTACTTTCCGCTGCCCATACTCTAGAATTGCATGTGTAGTGTGCTACTTGAATTGATCTTAATTGTGAAACTGCCTAAAACTTTGCATAATCAAAAGGCAGATTTTTATATTGTCAAGTAGTCTAATCACCCCCCCCTCTAGACATACTTCTTCGATCCTACAATTGGTATCAGAGCTTTGGTCTCCATTGCTTTGGTTTACACACCATTGGAGGAAGATGGACGTGTCTACGGATGGGAGTGTTAGCCATAGAGTGCCTGTTCTTGATGGAAGGTTCTATAACTCTTGGAGGGTTGAAATGCTTAGTATCTTTAAAATGTACAATTTGTGCAAATATGTTGAAACCCCTTATGTGCCTCCTGTTGATCCCTTGCACCCTACCATGGATGAAGAGCTTGATTTGCTTCGTAACCTTAGAACTGTGAATCTTATCATTAGAGGGTTACCTGATGACTTGCTTAATCTTGTTACAAACTTTGAGTGTGCCTATGCTATGTGGAAATTCTTGGAAGAACTTTATCCGGACTACTCTTTGAGAAGTCTTGATGAAATTCTACACAAGACTATTGAATTTGATAAGTTGCACCCCAATGATCCTAACTTTGATAAATGCTTCTTCGAGCTTCGTGATCTTATGAAAAAGAAGGGTGATCCCAGTCTTATCAATATTATAATTAGAAATGCTCTTGCATTGCATTCCGAAGATTATTGTCACATTGACCAAACTAATGCAAGTACCTATCAAATTGACCTAGGTATTGATGATGAACAATCTATGGGTCAATATGATGATGAGCATGAGCAAGACGATGATTACTCCGATTTGGACACCGAGCTAGACAAGGTCATGAAGAGTCTCAATCTCATGGTAAATATGAGAGACTACATGTCCGGCGGAAAAGAGTGGATTCTTGATAGTGGATGCACCGATCACATGACCGGAGATAAAGACATGTTTCGAGAGCTCGCAAAGAACGATGGTCCACGCAAGTATGTGACTTTTGGAGACAACTCCAAGGGTAAGGTACTTGGCCTTGGTAAGGTGGCCATATCTCATGATAGCTCTATTCAAAATGTCATGCTTGTAGAATCTCTTGGATACAATCTACTTTCCGTGTCTAGATTAGCTGACTTTGGATTCAATGTGCTATTCACCAAAGTAGATTGCCAAGTCTTTCGTCGTGATAATCAAAACATGGCTTTTACTGGTATCCGTAGAGGTGATCTATATATTGTTGATTTCACTAAGAAAGCCCAACGTAGAGCTTGTTTCATTGCTAAATCCTCTAAAGGTTGGTTATGGCATAGAAGGCTAGGACATGTTGGTATGCGTAATCTAGATAAGCTAATCAAAGGTGATCATATTCTTGGTGTTAAAGATGTTTTCTTTGACAAAGATAGACTTTGTAGTGCTTGTCAAGCAGGAAAACAAGTTGGTGGAAGTCATCCCGTGAAAAACATCATGACCACAAGGAGACCGCTTGAGCTTCTTCACATGGATCTCTTCGGTCCCAATGCTTACAAAAGCCTTGGTGGTAACTCCTTTGGTCTAGTTATAGTTGATGATTATTCCAGATTTACGTGGGTATTTTTCCTTGATGATAAATCGCAGGTTCAGAGGATCTTCAAGACCTTTGCCAAAAAGGCCCAAAATCAATTTGAGGTGAAGATCAAGAAAGTTCGGAGTGACAATGGAACGGAGTTCAAGAACGCCAATGTAGACTCTTTTCTCGATAAGGAAGGAATTCTACATGAGTTCTCGGCTACGTACACTCCTCAACAAAATGGAGTTGTTGAGAGGAAGAACCGAACGCTCATTGAGATGGCAAGAACGATGCTTGATGAATACAAGACACCGAAACATTTTTGGGGAGAAGCGGTCGAGACAGCTTGTCATGCTATCAACAGGCTTTATCTTCATAAGCTTCTCGGCAAGACATCATACGAGCTTCTCACCGGTAACAAACCCCAAGTGGGATACTTTCGTGTCTTTGGTTCAAAATGCTATATCCTTGATAAGCATCGTCGGTCTAAATTTGCTCCTAAATCTCATGAAGGCTTTCTTCTTGGTTATGGATCAAACTCCCACACCTACCGTGTCTACAATAATTTCACCCGAAAGGTTGAAGAGACGGTAGATGTGAAGTTTGATGAATCTAATGGCTCGCAAGTAGAGCAAATGCCTATTGATGTAGGAGACAAGGACCCATCGGAAGCTATCCAAGATTTATCTATTGGAAAGATTCGTCCCATGGAGGTGAAGGAGAGTACCTCATCTACATATGTGGAGCCACCTACCTCACGGCGAGATGAACCTCAAGGCAACATGGAGGCCTCCACAAGTGGAACTCACCAAGATGAGGAAATGCAACAAGAAGATCCACCACAACCTCCTTCTCCACCACCTCAAGACAACACCAACAACAACGAAGAAGAAGAAGAAGAAGAGGAAGATGAAGATGACGAGGAAGCTGAGCCACAACATCAACAAAGGCTATCCCGAGTCCGAGCAAGAGTCAAGAAAAATCATCCCGTGGAACAAATGATGAACGACATCAACTCAGGGAGAATTACTCGCTCTAAAACTCGCTTAGCTAACTTTTGTGAGCATTACTCATTTATTTCTAGTATTGAACCTATGAAGGTAGAAGAAGCACTTAAAGACCCGGATTGGGTGAACGCTATGCACGAAGAACTACACAACTTCGAGAGGAACAAGGTATGGACTTTGGTAGAGAAGCCCAACGATGATCAAAACATCATTGGAACCAAATGGGTGTTTCGGAACAAGCAAGATGAAGATGGACAAGTCATCCGCAACAAGGCTCGTCTCGTAGCTCAAGGTTACACACAAGTCGAAGGTATGGACTATGGTGAGACCTATGCCCCCGTTGCTAGACTTGAGTCCATTCGCATTCTTCTTGCTTATGCCAATCATCATGATATTACTCTCTATCAAATGGACATCAAAAGTGCTTTCCTAAATGGTGAAATTGAGGAGGAAGTATTTGTGAAACAACCTCCCGGATTTGTGAATCCCAAAAAGCCTAATCATGTTTACAAGTTGCATAAAGCTCTTTATGGTCTTAAACAAGCCCCTAGAGCTTGGTACAAATGCTTAACTAGCTTTCTTCTTGAAAAAGGCTTTGAAATTGGGAAGATAGACTCAACGCTGTTCACGAAAAGGGTTAATGGTGAACTATTTGTGTGCCAAATATATGTTGATGATATTATTTTTGGTTCAACTAACCCCCATTTTAGCAAGAAGTTTGGACAGCTCATGTCGGAGAAGTATGAAATGTCCATGATGTGTGAACTCAAATTCTTCCTTGGGTTGCAAATCAAGCAATCTAAGGAGGGTACTTTTGTCTCACAAACAAAGTACACCAAGGATCTCTTCAAGAAGTTCAACATGCAAGAAAGCAAAGGTATGAGTACCCCCATGCCTACTAGTGGACATAATGACTTGACAAAGGATGGAGAACCCGTTGATCAAAGGGTTTACCGTTCTATGATTGGTTCTCTACTATATCTTTGTGCTTCTCGTCCTGACATAATGTTGAGTGTATGCATGTGTGCGCGATATCAAGCAGCTCCTAAAGAATGTCATCTTAAAGCTGTTAAAAGGATAGTGAGATACTTGATACACACACCAAACTTTGGCATTTGGTATCCTAAGAGAGCTTCTTTCGATCTTGTTGGCTATTCCGACTCGGACTATGCCGGTGACAAGGTTGATAGAAAGTCAACTTCGGGTACGTGTCAATTCCTTGGTCGATCCCTTGTATCTTGGTCCTCCAAGAAACAAAATTCGGTATCATTATCCACTGCCGAAGCAGAATATATTGCTGCTGGTTCGTGTTGTGCTCAATTACTATGGATGACACAAACGCTTAAAGATTATGGGATACATGTGAGACGTGTTCCCTTGCTTTGTGACAATGAGAGTGCAATTAAGATTGGACACAATCCTGTGCAACACTCTCGAACAAAGCATATTGAAGTTCGTCACCATTTTATTCGTGATCATATTGCCAAGGGTGATATTAATCTTAAGCATGTTCGTACTGACAAACAACTTGCTGATATCTTTACAAAACCTCTTGATGAGAAAGCGTTTTGTCGCTTAAGGAGTGAGTTGAACATCATTGATGCTTCAAACTTGGAGTAATAACTCCATTGATGCATGCAAGGCATGAGCCTCTTGACTAACCCTTGATATTTCTCTTATGATGATGATCATATGTCTTGGACACATTTGCCTCCTTGTATTGCATCTAACTCTTTGCAGGTACTTGGATGATCTACATTCCACAAGATTACCACACACTCAAATCATGAGTAATCTTGTCATTGACCAAGTATCTAGCCCTTTGGGATGTTGAGTTCAAGGAACAAAATTCCACATATCCTTTTTGACATCTTATACATCTAGTATTTCACTCTTGTCATCTTGGATATCCTCGAGTATTTCCTTGCTTGCCTAACCCATGTAGGAAGATGAACTACACAAATAGAAACGGCGCTCCAACTTCACATTCAATGAGCACCTACATCAAGTCTACCTACATGAGCAAAGCATCAACAAGCCCAAGGTATGTTCTTCACATCTTCGAGGAGCTTTGCTCAAAGTCATGAGTACAAGCAACTTCATAAGATGTGATCACATCAAATGCTTAATCGAAAAATGGCAACCCCATTTTGAGCTTAAGCGATGAGTATGACCTATGATCAAATGTCTTCATTTGACTCCTAAGTCAATATACTCAAACATAGGTGACTTTGTCACCGACCTTTATCTAGATGAAGTACATATGCTTTTGGAGTCTTTTTGTTTTCTCTTATGTTCTCTCATTGAGTTTTTCTTTACAAAAAAAAAACTTCATCTAGGAATCTTTTTATCTCTTTTCTTATGTTTCTTTGTGAATATCCTTCTGGCTCTGATCAATTCCCTGAAAATCTTTTACAAATTCATTGCAAATCTTTTGAAACTTTCCTCGCAGAGTGAGCTGAATTCTTTCTGTACTTTCTTGGAATAAACTCGGTGTCACCGATTTATCTTCCAGGACATATACTTCTGCAGCTCCAGTCAAATTTTAAATTTTAAGAGGGAGAAGACTCAAATTGTTTCTCTAAATGTTCTTATTTGCCCTGTTGTGACTCTTAAGGATCCCACTTCTTTCTTTCTTTCTTTCTTTCCATCTTTCCTGTCCTACCTAGTTTGCTGTCCTTTTCGGCACTTGATGTCAAAGGGGGAGAAGACTTAGGGGGAGTAAGGGGAGTAGGGGAGAAGAGAAGACTTAGGGGAAGAAGAAAAGCAATCTTATCTTAAGGGGGAGAGAATCACATCAAAGCTTTGTCATGTTTTACATTGGACATTACAATTGGCATCATTCTTTTGTTTTTGCTTTTTCCATCAAAACCCCTTGTTCTGATATCTTATGAAATCTTTTAGTTTAGGGGGAGAAGACTTAGAGGAATCGTCACAATTGATATCCTATGAAAAGCAAAATCTCTCAGAGTTCATTGAAAATCTTTTAGTTTCGGAGACATGTTTGCTGATTCAAGCCTGTGCTCAAATATGAGACACTCTTTATACATGTCCTCCCTGGCTTGGTACTCTTGATGTTCTTGCAGTTGGTTGAAGGAATACTCTTGTGTTATCTAACCTTGTTTTCTCAAGTTTATCCCTTCAGGTACAATGCCAAGGAACCTCAAGGTAAGTATATGCATCTTGCAGAATGTGCATGATGGTGACTTGCTTGTAAATACTTGTTTGCAAGAAATCACCATGCACATATGCATTATCACTCACTTCCTTTTTCTTCTGCTCTGATGCATATAGCCAAGCTGCATGTAGCACATCTTGCTTATCTCTCTTGTGTGCTTGTGGTAGTCCAAAACCATAATCTATGAAAATCTGCATACTTGTAGGGGGAGCCTGTGTACTACATGCTTGTCAAAGCTTTCGTGATAATTCTGTCTTTCTTTCAATTAGCTTTGATGTCTTGTTCAATATAATTTCAGTGTGTTGCCATCAATTACCAAAAAGGGGGAGATTGAAAGCACATTTGCTCCCTGGGTGGTTTTGGTAATTAATGACAACATACTTTGTGGTTGGACTAATACTTTTATCAAGTATGTTTCAGGAAATTCAATCACATTGGTATGGCAAGATGACTGAAGAAGTGGACCCCTCAAAGTGCTAAGGCAAGCATTGGCAAAAGCTCAAGACTCTATTTCTGGTTTAGTGATCAAAGATCACATTGAGTCCATAGGAAAAGCCAATACTATTAAAAGGGGATGAGGTTGTGTTGATGATCTGGTTTCTCAAGTGCTTAGTGATTTAGCTCCTTCAACTATCAGCACCTTTCACTTCTATACACACCCATAAGTAATCTCGGACAAACCGATTCTTCCAACTCAGTCCCACCGAGATGAACCACTTCTGCCATATTCCAAACCCTAGAAAAATCGGTCATACCGAGTTTGAGATCGGTCTCACCGAAACTGAACTGCCAACCTTCTGTAACCATTTCACATCATATCGGAATAACCGAGTTTGTATTATCGGTCTCACCGGAATGGGCAAGCTTCTGTCTTGGCTCAAATCGGTCTCACCGATAATTCATTTTCGGTCTCACCGATTCTGGCATGTTCCTGTCTTTTCTCAAATCGGTCCAACCGAGTTTTCTTTCTCGGTCTCACCGAAAACTCCAACGTTCATATCAGATACACTTTCGGTCCCACCGAGATGGTATTTTCGGTCCCACCGAAAATCCCAACGTTCACTATATTTGAACTTTCGGTCTGACCGAGTTTTCACTTTGGTCTCACCGAGATTGGTCAAATGTGTGTGTAACGGTTGGATTTTGTGTGGAGGCTATATATACCCCTCCACCCCCTCTTCATTCGTGAGGAGAGCCATCAGAAAGTCTACCACTCCTACCATACACTTTCTGAGAAGTGAACCACCTACCCTTGTGTTGAGATCAAGCCATTCCATTCCTACCATATGAAACTTGATTTCTAGCCTTCCCAAGTTGCTTTCCACTCAAACCTTTCTTCCACCACAGCCATATCAGTGAGGAGAGTTGAGTGTTGGGGAGATTATCATTTGAAGCACAAGAGCAAGGAGTTCATCATCATCAACACCGTCTATTACCTTTTGGAGGGTGGTGCCTCCTAGATTGGTTAGGTGTCGCTTGGGAGCCTCCGTCTTCGAGATGTGGAGTTGAACCAAGAAGTTTGTAAGGGCAAGGAGATCGCCTACTTCGTGAAGATCTACCCCGAGTAAGGCTAGTCCTCCGTGGGCGTAGGCCATGATGGAATAGACAAGGTTGCTTCTTCGTGGACCCTTCGTGGGTGGAGCGCTCCGTGGACTCGCGCAGCCGTTACTCTCCGTGGGTTGAAGTCTCCATCAACGTGGATGTACGATAGCACCACCTATCGGAACCACGACAAAAATCTCCGTGTCACCAAACTGCGTTTGATCTTCTCCACCTCTCTTTACTATATATGCAATTTACTTTCCGCTGCCCATACTCTAGAATTGCATGTGTAGTGTGCTACTTGAATTGATCTTAATTGTGAAACTGCCTAAAACTTTGCATAATCAAAAGGCAGATTTTTATATTGTCAAGTAGTCTAATCACCCCCCCCTCTAGACATACTTCTTCGATCCTACACTCGCGCGTGGTCTCCTACTGGATTGATACCTTGGTTCTCAAAAACTGAGGGAAATACTTACGCTACTATGCTGCATCACCCTTTCCTCTTCGAGGGAATACAATGCAAGCTCGAGAAGTAGCAACCAACGCTACTGCTAACTATCTGTAGCGCTTGAACAAACGAAGAGTTGCTGCTAACCCAGCGCTGCTATTAGATGCATTCCAGCGCTACTGCTAGTATTCGTGCTTCACATATTTACACCCCCTCTATGTATTTGTGATGTATTTATACAGGCTCTATATAGTAGTTTCATCAGATCATACTAAATATACACGATTCTCATCATATCATAGACATACAGTACTCTCATCATACCATCATCATTCAACACAAATTTCATCACATTTTAAAAATAGCGATACGCAAGAGTGATCATGTCATGTCTCGAATAAGTGCAAATGCATGCTTATGACACACACACAAGTTTCATCATCTCTATCTAAACCATGATGTAGAGGAGAAGAGCGATCAGCATGAGCAAGAGCGCGACTATGTAGTACTTGAGGCACCGGCGGTCCCGCCCCCGCTCATGCCGGAGTGTCCACCTCAAGTAACTACTTTTCGCTTCGGCTCTGCTGTCGAACCCTTTGTGTGAAGGAAATATGCGCTAGAGGAATAATAAAGTTATTATTTATTTCCTTATATCATGATAAATGTTTATTATTCATGCTAGAATTGTATTAGCCGGAAACTTAGTACATGTGTGAATACATAGACAAAATAGTATGTCCCTAGTATGCCTCTACTAGATTAGCTCATTGATCAAAGATGGTTATGTTTCCTAGCCATAGACATGAGTTGTCATTTGATCAACATGATCACATCATTAGGAGAATGATGTGATGGACAAGACCCATCCATTAGCTTAGCACTATGATCATTTAGTTTTACTGCTATTGCTTTCTTCATGACTTATACATGTTCCTATGACTATGAGATTTTGCAACTCCCGTATACCGGAGGAACACCTTGTGTGCAATCAAACATCACAACGTAACTGGGTGATTATAAAGATGCTCTACAGGTGTCTCCGAAGGTGTTCGTGGTGTTGGCATAGATCAAGAATAGGATTTGTCACTCCGAGTGTCGGAGAGGTATCTCTGGGCCCTCTCGGTAATACACATCATAAAAAGCCTTGCAAGCAAATGACTAATGAGTTAGTCACGGGATGATGTATTATGGAACGAGTAAAGAGACTTGCCGGTAACGAGATTGAACTAGGTATTGAGATACGGGCGATCGAATCTCGGGCAAGTAACATACCGATGACAAAGGGAACAACATATGTTGTTATGCGGTTTAACCGATAAAGATCTTCGTAGAATATGTAGGCGCCAATATGAGCATCCAGTTTCCGCTATTGGTTATTGATCGGAGATGAGTCTCGGTCATGTCTACATAGTTCTCGAACCCGTAGGGTCCGCACGCTTAACGTTTGATGACGATCGGTATTATGAGTTTATGATTTTTGATGTACCGAAGGTCAATGTTGAGGATATCGCTTATCGTTCTTGTCTCGGACAGTTGTGGATTAGAGATTAATCGGAAATCGGCCAATTAATGGATTTTATCGGTCGACTATTAATCGGCCATTTTTTGCAAATCACAGGTTCCCAACACTAAAATATGCTATATTTAACACCAAAACAATATTGGACAGAAGTGTTACCTTGATTACTAGCCTTTGAATCATTGGATAATGACGAACAAAATAGGATAACAATACATATTGCGTAACAAGGTCCACAAAACGCAAATAAACATAGTTTTTGCAAATATAGTGCTATGAATAGGCCCAATTTATCCGTAGATTGCTGATTAATCACTTGTCATAGCGATAAATCGGCCCAAACGATAAATGGTGAAGATAAGGCATAATCTTATCTGTCACCGCAAGAGTAGCGATAAATCGGACGATAAATCGTTGAATCGAAAGATTTCTTGAACAGTGCCGAAGGTAGTTCGGAGTCCCGGATAAGATCACAGACATGACGAGGAGTCTCGGAATGTCCGAGACGTAAAGATTGATATATTGGACGGCTATATTCAGACACCGGAAGTGTTCTGGAAAGTTTCGGAATTAACCGGAGTGCTGCGGGGTTACCGGAACCCCCCCGGGAAGCTATGGGCCATAATGGTCTTTAGTGGAAAGGAGAGAGGGCCAGCCAGGGCTGGGCCGCGCGCCCCTCCCCCTTGGTCCGAATTGGATAAGGAAAGGAGGGGGGGGGGCGGCGCCCCTTTCCTTCTCCCTCTCCCAGTCCTTCCTTCCCCCTCTCTCCCTCTTGGTGGTTCCTACTAGGAATAGGATTGCAATCCTATTCCTAGTAGGATTGCTCCTGTGACACCCCGAGACCGATGCGCCAGGTGTCAGCCAGGTGTCAGTCAGTTCTTCGTCGTCGTTGCCATGTCATCTGCTTGCGTGTTGCATCTTGCCATGTCATCATGTGTGTTGCATCAGCGTGTTTTCAAAACTTGCATCCGTCCGAGTTCCCTCGTCCTTTCTGTTGTCTGTTCTGAGCCCAGACACACTCACACGCGCCCGCGGTGCCTCCGAATATTTAATTTATGAGTGGCCGAAAAACGTTCTCGGAATGGGTTGAAACTTGGCGTGTGGTCTTATTATAGCATAGGTAGACCGTGTGTCAAGTTTCGTCGCATTCGGAGCTCGTTTGATAGCCCAACGGTTAACCGTGTTAACCGCCGGAAGCCTTTTGTCTTTTGGCCCAGCACCCCTTTCACACAGCCCACCAAGCCCATTCTAGCCCCTCCATGCTCTTGGCCGTTCGATCACGATCGCGTGGCCGCGAACCGCTCCTCATTTGGACACTCCTAGCTCCCTCTACCTATATATTTGTGCCTCCCCTTCCAAATTCGCGGATGAAAACCCTAACCCCTCTCCCTCCGCGCCGTCGGACACGTCCGCCGACGGCCGGACATGTCCGCCGCCTCCTGAGCCAATCTGGAGATGCCACCTGTCCCGTGCCCACTTCCCCGCCGCCGCGGCCCGCGGGGCCCGAACCGGGCCCGCGCGAGCCCGCTCCGCCGTTCCGCCACCGCGGCTCAGATCCGCACCGCAGTCCGGCCGCCGGAGGATCGCTGGAGCCGGACCCCGCCGCCACTACGTGCTCCGCCCCACCGCCGGTGAGCCGCAGCTCCACCCAACTCATTCCCCGTCGCCCTGCTCGAGCCCCGCCTCCATTAGAGCGCGCCGCCACCGTCCCGTCCCGGGGCCAGATCCGCTGCCCCCGGCCGAGCTCGCCGATCCAGCGCCGCCGCCGTTTCGACCTCGCTCGGGCAGGACGAGCGCCAGCTCGCCTCGCTCTCCCGCTTCGTGGGCCGGCCCTCTCCAGCGCCGCAGCCGGCCGGCTTCGTGGGCCCAGCCAAGGCCCAATCCATCGCGCCCGCGGCCCAAGCCGCCCCTCGGCCCTTCTCCAGCACCGAGGCCCAGCCGGCCTCCTCCTCCACAGTTCTGGGCCAAGGCCCTTGGTGAGATTCCCCTAAACCCCGCCCAGGTCACGATTTAACTAATTAGCGCTTAGTCCGTTTTCTGGGAAAAAATTGCTAAGTCTGGAATATGTTATAACCTGATGCTATGTTAGCTTGATTTCCCACTCAAATCCATGCTTGTTTTGGAGTGGCCAATGATCATGTCTTGTTGTCCATGTTATTGTCTATCCATTCATGCCCTTACTTGCTCATATGACCTGCTGTAGCTATTTATTTCTTGCTCTCAAGTTGCTATAAATTATACCTGTCAGGATTTTATCAGCATGTTCAATTTGGTGAAGCTTGCTGTTATTGATCCATGCCTCCTATGGAGTTGCTCCAATGGAGTTGTTTGATGTATGTGATGTCTACTACATGTCCATGCTCTTTATGTACTTAATAGAGTTGATATGCATGTTGTTTTGTGCCTCCGAAGGCAGCATCGTGATGATGATTTTTGCCTTCCCAGATTTTGGCTAAGTCTGGATAATTTTATTGCAACTTGCCATGCTTGTTTAATTGTGTTCCAGCAAGCTTTTGGGTGTGTTCTAAGTTCATCCTTGTTAAGTATCATGTCTAATTCACATCCATGCTTCTTGTTATCATGTTTGAGTGCTATAGCATATATTTACCTTGCTCCAAAGTTGCTATGTGGCTGTTAACTTCAGCTTTGCCTTGTAACTTGTTTTGCTCGTATCTTTTAGCCCGTTGCTCCGTTTTGAGTGTGCCCTATATGAAACTTGTGTGATTTTTCATGTAGAAGCATAATATCATGTTGTTTACATTTTTGAAGTGTGTTTGCTTGATGTTTGGGTGCATCTTGCGCCGTTGCCATGCTTGACTTGATTTGCTCATATCTTCTAGGCCGTAGCTCCGAATTAAACAAACTTTATATGAAACTTGACTAGAATTTTGTGTAGATCATCATGGTGCATGTTAACCTGATTTTTAACAACGTTAACATAAGGTTTGTTCAGATCTGGACTAATTTCAAATTATGCATATGAGGGCTTACCGGATTTGTTATGTGTTGATTCTGGCCTCATTTAAACTTGTTGGTTTGTGTTGATCTTGTGTGCTTCATCCCTTGCCATGTATTGCATCATATATAGACTTGTCTTGCATCATACTTGGTTGAGCATCTTGTCATGTTCTTGTGTTGTGTGTTTACCGTATTGCTTGCATCTTCTCGTTAGTGCTTGTTCCGTTGAGATCATGAGGATTTGTTCGTCTACTCGTGGTTCGTCTTCAAGGCTTCTTCTTCGTCTACTTCATGGACTCATTCTTCATCCTTGCGGGATCTTAGGCAAGATGACCATACCCTTGGATACCTTTACTATCATTGCCATGCTTAGTTGTCTCGATGCTATCGTTACATGTCGCGCTACCCATCATTATTGTCAGCCTCTCCTTGTTGCCATGAAACCTCTAACCTTTGACACCTTCCTAGCAAACCATTGTTTGGCTATGTTACCCGCTTGCTCAGCCCCTCTTATAGCGTTGTTAGTTGCAGGTGAAGATGAAGATCGTTCCAGGTGGGAACTTGATGCTTTGGGAATATCACAATATATTATTATTATTATTAACACACCTATATACTGGGCATGGGTGGAAGGCTTGGCCTTTTGCTCGGTGTTTTGTTCCACTCATGCCGCCTTAGGAGCCGATAAACCGGCATTATGTTCCTTGATTTTGCGTTCCTTACACGGTTGGGTATATGGGGACCCCTTGACACTTCGTCTTTGAATAAAACTCCTCCAGCAAGGCCCAACATTGGTTTTAATTCGCAACATAATAATAACTTAATTAATTAATTAAATTGCATAGGGGGTCGCGTCCCCGGAGATTCCTCTACATAGCAGGGGGGCCAGTGCTGATGGTGTTGGTCCCAAATAGAGCAGCTTGCGGCGCCGCCCCTTGGAAACTTGGGGTATCTAGTCGCTGTAACCATAGCTCATCCGGACGTGGCCTGAGACGAGATACGCACGGCTACTATCAGGGTGTCGGCACGCCGGGAGGTCTTGCTGGACTTGTTTTACCATTGCCGAAATGTCTTGTGCACCGGGATTCCGAGCCTGATCGGATTGTCCCTAAGATAAGGGGTGATAATATTATTATTACTTCTGCTGATCGTGAGAGCTTGTAATGGGCTAAGTTGGGACACCCCTGCACGGTTATGATCTTTCGAAAGCCGTGCCCGCGGTTATGTGGCAGATTGGAAGTTGTTAATGTCCGGTTGTAGAAAACTTGTCACAGGATCCGAAGTAAAACACACAACTGTGTGAGTAACCGTGACTGTCTCTTTTCACTTTGAGAAGAGAACACGGTGGGGTTATGTTTGACTCGTAGGTAGTTCAGGATCTTTAGCGATCACTACTTGTCAGGGATATGACTAGCAGGTATAAACCGGCTATTGTAAACCGGCTTAGTTATATTATACTTGGTTGTGATCTTTTAGTAAAAACTACGGCCCATGAGATTTCAAGGCCCATGTATAGAAGTGTGGTTTGTGAACCGCCAAAGAGATGTAACTTGAGAGATAAGAAAGAAAAGACAGAGACCGAGGCGGACACCGATATGAGCCGGCCTCGGGACTCTGTAAACCGGACCAGGCGTTACCTCTATATAAAGGGACGACCTGGACGGTTCAGGGACAAGCAACAATTAACCCGTCGAGACACAGGCAAAGCGAATCAGCTCCCTGTAAATCGACGCCCAAGCAATACCAAACCAACTAGACGTAGGCTTTTACCTTCTTCGAAGGGTCCGAACTAGTATAAATCCTTTGTGTCCTTTGTGTGCCATGAATCCTTTCAAGCTAACCCTTGCGATGGTTCCATCATCAAGTCCATTAAACCGGACATCTACCGTGTTATTTCCACGACAGTTGGCACCCACCGTGGGGCCTGCGCACGATGGTTTCGAGTTCTTGAAAGGCGGCTTCGAAGGGCTAAAGGGTTACGCAGTCGGCCGGATGACCAAGAGTCGTCGCGGCCGGATCTACATCGACGACGCGGGTTGGGGACCGGAGGCCGATTCGATCGAATACGGGTACCGGGTCCCCTTCGGCAGCATCCAAGTCTTCATCGGCAAAATCGGTGAACCGGGACCTGAGCCGGACATCTTCCCCAACATCGTCGAGCCGGCTCAGCGTGCGAGATCGGCCCGGATTCAGCCTGCCATGAAGCGCGTGTTCATTGGAGCAATCCACGGAGATCGAGCCGAGAACGGATCGGAATCTGATGGTGCAACAATCGTCTATTCAGATGACGAATCTTCATCCGGGGAAACTGAATCTCTGTATCGGTTGCGGGACGGCCGGTCTGAGGGCGAGTCCGATGGAAACAGTATTCCGGGCCCCTTTGACCTGCCAAACCGGGTGGCGGTCTTCATGGCCGGTTCACAGCCCCCGATGAACGGAACGACAGCGGAAGCAGGTGCAGGGGGAAGCGGTTCAAATCCCTCCCTTACTGAAGTTCTATCCACCTTGATCGAGGAGTTCACAGCTAAAGCGGTGGAAGACGTAGCTCCAGCAGACAAGGCGCATCATGATGCAGAGCTTCTTCAGTTGAAAGGCCGGATCGATCAGTTAAAGGAGGACCTAAAGGCAGAAAGAGAGATGATAGCAACAAGGCAAGCAGAATTGGATGATCAAGCCTTTTATCTGAGGATGGAGCAGGCTTCTGTGGAAGGAGTAAGGGGGCGAAAGTATCGGTCCCGCATACCGCCGGTTTACGAATCCACGAATCTGGTCAGGACACCTGGGGCTGGGGCCAGTAATCATCCGACCTTAAACCGGAGAACACCCCCGGCTCGGGAGGAGCCGGTTCAACAGCCCGCCGCAGAGCAGGAGCGTCGGATTGCATCGGCACCTTATGTTCCTATCCCTCCAGGGCACTATTCAAACCCTTTGGATAACATTGCTGCAGCGGCGGCACGGTTGGCCGCTTTACCTACGGAAGAAACGTCCCCGGTGGCAATAGAGGCGCGCAGGGTCCAGAAGCTACTTAATACTGCATTAATGCAGCAGCAAGCGTACTCTCATAGCAGGGAAAGGTTACATTCAACACCACGTCCCGACCGAAGTTATTCTAGGCATTGGGAGGAGCCAGAAGTATCTAGCAGTGAGCGCAGGAGACATCAGCGCAGGCAGGATAATCCGGCAAGGGCGGAGATGCCAGCCCCAGACCTAAACCGGGCCAGGTCAGAGGCCAGGGAGGAAATTCGTCAACCGACGCCGGTTCACACAGCCACTGCGGGAACAGGAGCTACGGCGAGTTCCTTCGGGGTACAATGTCTTGTCCCCGCTCTGCGGAGTGTTAAGCTGCCCAAAGATTTCAAAGGGCCCCGCAAGGTACCTAATTATACAGCCGATTTACCACCCGAAGCTTGGGTTGAAAGTTATGAGATGGCCATGGAGATGCTGGACGTGGATGAATCGGCTTGTGCCAAATATTTTACTATGATGCTCGAGGGCACGGCCCGGACCTGGTTGAAAGCCCTACCCCCGAATTCTATTGGGTCATGGGGGGAACTGCGCAGTCAGTTCATCAAAAACTTCAAGGATACATGCAAGCAGCCGATGTCGGTGATAGACCTAGCAGCCTGTGTGCAAGGAGAGCAGGAGTCTACAGCAGCTTGGGTACGCAGAGTGGCAGAGATTTTACACTCCTCGAATGGCATCAATCCTAGTACGGCAATTGTAACATTGGAGAACAATTGCCGGTTTGAGTCTTTGAAACTAAAACTCGGACGGCTTAAAAGGGACTGCAATGACATGGGGACTTTAATGAGTGCCCTGGTGAAATACGGAGACTCGGATAACACAAAGTATCCGGAAGCAGAAGGAGATAAAGCGGGGAAGGCTAGCAAGTCTGGTAAACCGGCGCCGGTCAATCCGGTTGCTTCGAGCTTTTTGGGCAAACGGAAGGCAGAAGGTGGTTCAGATTTCGTGGCTAACACTCAAGTTCAAGGCGGTTTTCAGGGTAACCCGGAGGATTCTGCTTTCCAAATCGGCGGAGGAGCTCCGGGCTGGGAGCAGGAGTTGGATCGACCCTGTCCAAAGCATAGCGGAAAGGGGAAGACAACAAGGCATACTATGAGGGAGTGCATACCCCTTATGAAGGCAGTAAACGGCCGTTTTAATCCTCCTAACCGACCCCCACATGGCGGTTCAGGGCCCGGATTTTATGGTTCGGGCCATCAGGGGAACAATTCCGGATCAGAATATAGGGGCAACAACGGTGGTTATCAACCCCGGCCAGGCGGCCAAAATAATCAAGGGAATTACAATGGTCAGGGCAATCAATCACATCATCAAGGTGGTTACAATCATCAGAATAATCAGCAGCAGGGCCAAGGAAGTTATCACAATCAGGGAAGTCAGCAGCAGCAGCGTCAGCAACCGCAGCCGCAATCCGGATACCAGAGTAATCCAAAGGAGTTATGCAGCGGTCAATATCATGTTTTCACCACGAGTTTATGTAAGAGAGACCAGAAGGTTTTGAAGCGGACTGTTAATGCAATAGAACCGGCGACACCGCAATTTCTCCGATGGTCAGAACAGCCCATTGTATGGAGCAGAGAGGACCACCCATTACGGGTGGATAATCCGGGACATTTAGCCTTGGTGGTAGCACCTCAGGTGGGAGGATACAAGTTTACTAAAGTCCTCATGGACGGGGGTAGCAGTATCAATATACTATATTATGAGACTTTCCGTCGTATGGGTCTGACAGATAAAAAGTTAAGATCGTCAAACACAGTGTTTCACGGGGTGGTCCCAGGTAAGTCAGCTTATCCGGTTGGTAAGATTGACTTAGAAGTTACCTTTGGAGATGAGTATGATTCCAGATCGGAGATGATCACCTTTGAAGTGGTCAAAATTAAAAGTCCATATCACGCTCTGTTTGGAAGGACGGTTTATGCTAAATTTATGGCTAGGCCATGTTACGTTTACTTGCAGCTTAAGATGCCGGGTCATAAGGGCACAATCACGATTCATGGCAGTCGCAAGATAGCGGTGGAATGTGAGGAAGGTGATGCAGCTTATGCAGAAGCGGTGTGTGCCACGGAAGAGTTAAAGTTTTATAAAGATAATGTTGATCCGGCAGATATGACTCCGCTGAAGAAACCAATTACCGAGCATGATCCGGCATTGAAGTTCAAGTCAGCGGAAGAGACTAAGCAGGTTGATTTTGTACCTGGAGACTCGTCTAAACAGTTCACCATCAGTGCTAACCTTGATCCAAAATAGGAAAGCGCGCTCATCGAGTTCATCCGTGAGAACCGGGATATCTTTGCATGGAAACCTTCTGACATGCCAGGTATACCGAGGGAACTCGCTGAGCACAAGTTGAATATTGATCCGAAGTTTAAACCGGTAAAACAGTATCTGCGCCGCTTCAATGAAGAGAGGCGCAAGGCTATAGGAGAGGAAGTGGCCAGACTTTTGGCGGCAGGGTTCATAGTGGAAGTTTTTCATCCGGAATGGTTGGCTAATCCGGTGCTGGTTTTAAAGAAGAATGGGAAGTGGAGGATGTGTGTGGACTACACAGACCTCAATAAAGCTTGCCCAACTGATCCTTTTGCTTTACCTCGCATTGATCAGATTATCGACGCAACGGCAGGGTGTGAGCGGCTGAGTTTCCTGGATGCATACTCAGGATATCACCAGATCAAAATGACAGTTGAAGACCAAGAGAAGACAACTTTCATAACTCCTTTTGGTGCTTTTTGCTATGTATCTATGCCCTTTGGGCTCAAGTGTGCACAGGCAACTTATCAGCGTTGCGTTCAGAATTGTTTGAAAGGGCAGATAGGGAGAAACGTGCATGCTTATGTGGATGACATTGTTGTCAAATCAAAGGAAGAAAGAACAATGATAGAGGACCTCAAAGAAACCTTTGGTAATCTTCGAGCTTACAGGATGATGCTTAATCCGGAAAATGTGCTTTTGGTGTTCCGGCTGGTAAGCTTCTGGGATTCTTGGTCTCGAACAGGGGAATAGAAGCCAACCCAGAGAAGATCAAGGCCATCACATCTTTGACAAAACCGGTTTGCATCAATGATGTTCAGCGCATAGCTAGCCGGATCACGGCGCTAAGCCGGTTCATCAGTCGCTTGGGAGAGAAGGCGATCCCGCTTTATCAAATGTTGAGGAAAACGGACCGGTTCATTTGGAGTGAGGAGGCAAATACAGCGTTTGAGAATCTGAAACGGCAACTAGCAAAACCACCGGTTTTAGCTGCTCCCATTGATAAGGAGCCTTTGCTGTTATATGTTGCTGCAAACACATGGGCAGTCAGCGTTGCGATTGTGGTTGAGCGCAAAGAAGCAGGGAAGGAACATCCGGTTCAGCGCCCGGTTTATTATGTGAGTGAAGTACTCATTGAGTCTAAACAAAGGTACCCGCATTGGCAGAAGTTGGTCTATGGGGTGTTCATGGCAAACCGGAAACTGAAGCACTATTTCCAAGGGCATCCAATAACTGTGGTTAGTTCAGCTCCGTTGGGAGACATAATCCAGAACAGGGAAGCTACAGGCAGGGTAGCCAAGTGGGCCATTGAGCTCAGCCCGCATGAGTTGAAGTATGTACCGCGTACTGCTATAAAATCTCAGGCATTGGTAGACTTCATCAATGACTGGACAGAGTTACAGACTCCTGAGGAAAAGCCGGATCTTACTTATTGGACGATTCACTTTGACGGTTCAAAACAGTTGGAGGGTTCGGGGGCTGGAGTTGTCTTAACTTCCCCCAGAGGTGATAAATTTTGCTATGTCCTCCGCTTATTATTTCCTTGTACTAATAATGCAGCAGAATATGAAGCGTTACTTCATGGTTTGCGACTGGCAAAGGATATGAATTTGAGCCGGGTTAAGTGCCTGGGTGATTCGGATCTAGTGGCACAGCAAGTTTCTGGCAAGTGGGATTCCAGAGATCCCCTCATAGCGGCTTATCGGCGAGAAGTTGAAGCAGTGGCAGGACACTTTAAGGGATATCAAGTGGATCACATAGACCGGCGGAGAAACGAAGCGGCTGATGCTCTGAGTCGGCTGGGGTCGCAGCGTAAACCGGTACCACCGAACACCTTTTTGGATGAATTGCACAGTCCTTCGGTTCAAGTACTTTCGGAGGACGACCTAGCTGTTCCGGACCCAGAGGCACAGTTAGTTGCAGCACTCCATGTTATTCCGGATTGGACGTTACCCTATTTGGCGTACCTAAGCCGAGGAGAGTTACCGGAGGACGAAGAGGAAGCACGACAGATAATCCGGCGTTCTAAGTCCATGACAATTGCAAACGGAGAACTGCACCATCGTAGTACTTCTGGTGTATTTCAGCGATGTGTTTCAGCTAAGGAAGGTTGTGAGATTCTAAGGGAGATTCATGAAGGGGATTGTGGTCATCACGCCGGTTCAAAGTCATTGGTGGCTAAAGCATTCCGACATGGTTTCTATTGGTTAACTGCACATGCAGATGCGGCAGATCTAGTCCGGAAGTGTGATGCCTGTCAGAAGTTCTCAAGACGTGCTCTTGTTCCGGCACAGGAGCTCCGGATGATACCAATAACTTGGCCTTTTGCAACTTGGGGGCTTGACATGGTTGGGCCTTTCAAACGGTCCCAAGATCAAAAAACTCATCTACTAGTAGCAGTAGACAAGTTTACGAAGTGGGTTGAAGCGGAACCTATAAGCAAGTGTGATGCAGCAACCGCGGTTAAATTCATCAAAAAGGTGATATTCCGGTTTGGCTTTCCACACAACATCATCACAGACAATGGAACTAATCTGTCTAAAGGTGAAATGAAGGAATTCTGTCAAAGAGAACATATTCGATTAGATGTATCTTCTGTGGCTCATCCTCAGACCAATGGCCAGGCTGAAAGGGCAAATCAGGAGATTTTGCGAGGCATCAAACCCCGGCTCATGACACCTTTGCAGAGAACCCCAGGTTGTTGGGTTGAAGAATTGCCACCTGTACTTTGGAGTATTAATACTACACCAAACCGGTCTACAGGCTATACGCCTTTCTTCATGGTTTACGGCGCATAAGCAGTTCTTCCAAGTGATATCCATCATGACTCACCAAGGATAACGGCCTATGTGGAAGCAATCAACGAAGAGTCAAGACAGGACGGTTTAGACCGGTTGGATGAAGAGCGTGATACGGCTGCAGCAAGGTCGGTGATTTATCAGCAAGATCTACGCAGATATCATAGCCGCCGGATTAGAACAAGGACATTCCAGGAGGGTGACTTGGTACTCCGGCTCATGTAAGATCAAACAGACATGCACAAGCTATCCCCACCATGGGAAGGGCCCTTTTTGGTGAGCAAGAATTTACACAACGGTTCATATTACTTGGTGGACATTCGAGAACACAAGGATTCACGGACATCAGAAGAGGAGACGAAGAGGCCATGGAACATCGCCCATTTACGGCCATACTATACTTGAGCCATGTGCTCCAATGTATCCTATGTATATATTATGAATAATGAATAAACCGGCACCCTCGGTAAACCGGGGGCTCAGCCCTTTTTCCGTATACAAAAATCCTGTGAAAAATAACCATACCGGTTTACTGTCAAATATCATATTTCAATGTTGGCCGGTTTAGAAGCTAATTTTTTGCAGAATATGTGAAAGGAGCAATAGAACTCTCAGAAACAGGAGATCATATCCGGTTCAAGAAGAGAAGACTCCATAAAAAGCAAAACCCACAGGTTCAAATAGAACAATGGAGGCCCTCTGGGAGTTGGTATCATCTACTCCCAGTGATCGGATTAATTTCTATAAACCCTCTGAAAAGTTGGACAAGTCCACGTTCAGTGATTGGTTTACATTGACCCACCGGTTCAGGAGGAACCCTGGAGGCCCTCTGGGAGTTGGTATCATCCGCTCCCAGTGATCGGATTAGTTTCATAGTTCTTTCAACCCTCTGAAAAGTTGGACAAGTCCACGTTCAGTGATTGGTTTAGATTGACCCACCGGTTCAGGAGGAACCCTGGAGGCCCCCTGGGAGTGTCGGCCAATCCGCGTCCCAGTGATCGGAATAATTTTTTCTTTCGACCCTCTGAAAAGTTGGATAGTACCACGTTCAGTGATTGGTTTAGATTGACCCACCGGTTCAGGAGGAACCCTGGAGGCCCCCTGGGAGTGTCGGCCAATCCGCGTCCCAGTGATCGGAATAATAGATACGATTCTTTCGGCCCTCTGAAAGGTTGGAAAAATCCACGTTCAGTGATTGGCTAGGCCCCCTGGGAGTGTCGGCCAATCCGCGTCCCAGTGATCGGAATAATTTTTATACGGTTCGTTCGGCCCTCTAAAAAGTTGGATAATTCCACGTTCAGTGATTGGCTAGGCCCCATGGATGGTACCCGCATCCATTGATTGGCTGAACCTTGCTTTGAGCCTGGCAGCTCTTTGAAAAAGCCTCGACTACATGGTTTTATTTGCACAAATTGCATGTTTTTTTGGTATTTTTGTGTTCTATAACCTTTTAAACCGAGTGGAACAGCTACACAAGTTGACCACATATCTATCAAAGTGAAAGTCTGGATCATGTATATCAGACCAAGTAAACCGGCGTTCATTAAAACCCGGATCGCGTATCAGGTACAAGTTACAACTTTTTGAAACAAGATGAGCCGGATTTATCGTCAAGAAGGACCGGAGAATTTCAAGTGTATTTGGATTGATGAAGACTGAGTAAAGTGACTTTTAAGTCCTGACCGGTTTAAAGTGTATTGGACACATACATCTCAGGTATAAAAGTTATCTTTAATATAAAGATATGCTTATTTGATGTTTTAAAGAGAACACATTAATCCGTCCAGTGGTAAGCCACTAGGACATATTTTTTCGATATTTTTTCTATGTGAACAGATGAAGGCAATCACATCAGATAACAGGTTAACTGACAAGTATTTCATAAATACAAAATGTTGGATTGAAGCACATTAAGTTTCGGCTAAACCTATTACAAGGCATGATGAGCCCGACGGTTTGGAAACATTGTTTTCTGGGATATCACTTATGATTGCAGAGATAAAATTCAAGATTATGCATCTCCTTGCCGGGACGACTGGCCTTCGCCTTGTTCCGGAACATCTTCATCTTCATGAAGCGGCTGGAAATCCGGTGCACGCCAGTCAATCTTCGCCAAAGCCCGGAAATATACTTCATCGTTGATCAATTCAGAAGGATCAATGTCAGGAGCAAAGGTGTGAGGACGAACCGGCGGGATTAAGTTGACAGTATCATAAACCGGTCGCTCCACCCGCTCGTTCTGAAGATTGTATCCTGGATGGTATCTTGAAAAATCCGATTCAGCGGCAAGCTTGCTGGCGAGGGGACGCATTTCCTTTGTCAAGGCATAAAGATCAGTTTCAGTGAAAGGTGAGCCATCCTCCTTTGTGTCAGGGAATCCCGTAAAAGCCTCCTCCTGATCAAGATCTGGGACCCAAGCCTTAGCCCTCGTAAGGGCCAGAAGAGCACCACCCCGCGCAGCAGACTTCTTGACTTCTTCGAGGCAAACCGGCAAAACAGACAACTTGTTTAAAGTATCTTGAATTGTAGTAGGGGCCGGTTTACCAAACGAAGCAGCACTGATGATCCTTTGCGCCCCGGAGTACAGCTGTTCGACCAAGGTGTAGGAGGCTTTGAGTTTTTTCCGCAAGTCTTCCCCAAGATGGGAGACACGGCGCCCTACATACAAACAATAATAGTTAAACCGGTACAAGGCACAGGTTACAAAGATAAAAGACAGGAGTTCAGATTATACTTACCAAAAATAGCAGAGGTCATCAAGTCAATTTGCCGCTTTAACCCGGTCAATTCTTCAGTAACCGGATTAAGTGCTCCTTCAGCGTCCTGAACACGTTTTTCAAGATCTTTTTTCTGGACCTCAAAAGTAGTCCGCTCCTCTTCAAAGTATTTTTTCAAGTCTTCAGCGGTCTTTAAGCTCACTTGAAGTTCTTTCCTAGCTTTTGAGGCGGCCGACTCAGTTTCCGTAAGCCGGCTTCGAAGTTCGTTGATCTCAAGAGCATTCCGGTTCAGCTCAGCCTGCAGACAAAGTTCAAAAGCAAGAGGTGAAGTTTAGTTCAAGTCTCAAGCACACAACCAAGTTGTCTACTTGACACTTGGGGGCTAATGGCAGTTGAAGCAATACAGCAAAGACAATTTGAAGTTACAAGTCTCAAGCACACAAACGAGTTATCTGCTTGACACTTGGGAGCTAATGTATAATTGAAGTATTGCCAGCAACTTTTACAAGTATCAACTACATAACCAAGTTATCTACTTGATACTTGGGGGCTAATGTATAGATCAATGGTTCAAACTACAAAGTTCCGGATCACCTTCAGTAAAGCAGCTAAACCGGAACTTGGGGGCTGCTATGAGATAGAGATGCGTCAAAAAGAACAAAGTCAGAAGAAGAAAATTACCTTGTATTTTTCTCTCATTAGGTTCACCAAGCTGGCTTCATAATCCCGACTGCTGTGGAGCCGGTTCAGATACCCGGAATAAATGTCTTGAGCGCTCATGCTAGAAAGACTGGATATGTCAGTACTCCATTTCCCTTTTTCTTGAGCTATCTTTTTCGCTTTAGCTGTATGTTTTGCTAAAACGGTGGGCTCAGCTGGAGCAACATAAGCGGTACCAGTCACCACAACGTTAGGTGAGGCTGGTACATTGGGGGGAGCGTCAACATGAGCCGGATCAGGAGACGCCGGATTAACTTGAGGAGAATTAACCCGGGCCGGACTTGGTGGATCTTGGACGTTTTCTGGAATAGGATTTTCGGGAGCAGGGTCTTCAGCAGGAGCTATGGGTTCACCCTCTGGAGGAATAACTGTTGACGGATTAATAGCCGGATCATCCGCAGTAGGGTCAGCAACAGACTTATTCGCCTTGGGCTTCTTGCTGGGTTTCGATTTGCTGGAAAAATGCAAAATGAGTTAGCATTATAAAACAAAAAGAGTATCATAAACCGGAAGAGGCGAAGAAAATTACCCTGGGACGGTTTTCAAAGGAGGAAGTTGCGTGGCGGTTGATTCACCAGAAGAAGACAGCGGAGTTTCCTGATAGTCAGGGTCAGACGGTTTAAGGGGTTTTCGGATAAGACCGGCCTTGGGATGAAGGAGGGTCGGAGAGAGTATCACCTCAGCACGGCGTTTTCGAGCCGGAGTTAAGGAAATTCCGGATGACTCCACCGCCAGGCCGCTGTGGCGAGTGGTCCAGCGAAAGGCTTCGTGCTGTTGCTTCTTCAAAGTAAAGTTAGGGTCTAACTGAGCATAAGGATGAGAAAATTGATATTTCCTGACGGTCCGACGACATTTTTGAGGAAGGAGTTCTGAGTCAGAAGAAAGAAGGGTTACCTCAATCTCAGCCGGGTTATCACCTTCAGGCAATTCCTGTGGAAAGGTATCATTAGATATGATTACAAGTGCATGAAAGCAAGAATTTAAACCGGAATAAAGCATACCTCGGAGTCCGGATCATCGTCCTCAGTAGGAGAACCGGCATCGACGGCTACTTTCCTCTTTTTGTTTGCAGGGGTCTTCCGGCGAGCCTGTTTTACGGTTTTTTCCTGAGGCTTTCTCCTCCAGAAGGGGTCATCAGCCTAATTGAAAAAGCAAGAGCAATTGAAAGACGGTTCAAAGGAGACGGTTTACAAATACAGGGCAAAGAAAAACTTACTTCGGGCAGCTTATTCTTCTTGAAGTACGGAGCCAAGCCAACCTTAGCACAATCTGCTAAAGAAGCATTAAGAATCTTTTTGGCTGACTCCACTACCTCCGATTCAGAAAGCTTATCCTTGGAAAACCTTTGAGGATCATCCGGTTTACCAGAGTATTTGCACATTAACTGAGAACGCCGGCTTAGGGGAAGGATGCTCCAAGATAGCCAGCAGCGAAGGAAATCAGTGCCGATCAGACCATTTGCTATAAAAGCTCTCAGCTTGGAGAGCTGTGATGAGAACCGGGTCCGTTCAGCAGCACTAAGCCGTGGTGGTAAGGGGTGATTCTCCGGAATACGAGTTCCGCGATAACCCGGCAAAGGATTGTCCCCCTCAGGAGAAGTGTCAACACAGTAAAACCAGGACTTGTTCCAATCTTTTGGATGAGTATGTAAAGCGGCGTGAGGAAAAACTGCGTCTCTCCTCTTCTGAATACTAACCCCACCAAGTTCTTGATGTGGTCTGCTGGTAAACTCAGTGCACCGGTTTAAATGAAAGAAATCCCGGAATAAATCAACAGAAGGTTCTTCTTGCAGATACACCTCAGAAAACACTTGGAAATCACAAATGTTTGAAACGGAATTGGGTCCGATATCCTGTGGGTGTAGCTGGAAGGCGGCAAGAACATCCCGGAAAAACCTTGAACCGGGGGGAGAGAAGCCTCTAGAGATATGATCCAAAAACATGATGACTTCCCCGGATCTAGGAGTAGGGGGGCATTCATTACCCGGAGCACGCCACTTTAACTCAGACTGAGGCCCTAGTGTGCCAATTTCAGACAGCTTGATTAAGTCATCTTCAGTAATGACAGAAGGGACCCAATCGCAGGAGACATACTGCTTAGCCATTGCAGTGAAAGAACAGAGTGCTGGAGAAGATAAAATACAGAAACGGATTATGAAAGTGCAGTAATCCGGAACCTATCTATGAAGGTTATGCAACGGTTTAAACTGAGGACTAATGGCGTGGTTAAACCGGCAATTACAAAACAGGTTGTATCATTTCCGGTTTATGGCAGTTGAAGAGGAACAGTTCAACCATTGCATCAAGTTACAGAGTTTCACAGAGAATAGGGTATATCAACTTAAATCGGAATATACTTAGCAGATCTGCTGAGGAGAAAAACAGGTTTTCAAAAGACTATGCTAGAAGAACAGATCTGGGCGTGCTAAGAAAAGAAAAACTAATATATACGGGAAGGATCTACAAGGATATTGCACTAAGTGAATAAATCTACAGGCCAGACAGGAACAATGAGATTTGAAGTATTTACAGCAGAGAGAAAATACAGTTCAAAAAGTAAGATCTGAAGGACAACACTACTAAAAGACATTTGCTTAAGATCGAACAAGATGAAGCTTTGTTAAAGCTCTAATGGCGGAAGATACAGGACGAAACCCTAGAGGTTGTAAGACCGATAGCAAAGACGAAGAACGTACCTGAGAACAGCAAGAATCGACGGCGGAGATTTTCTGGTCGAGCTCAGGGTGATGCAGCGGCCGGGCGAAGACTTGTGGTTCAGCGGTCGTCGGCGGCAGTTCCAGCTCGGGCGGCAACAGAGGAAGAAGACGGAGGAAGAAGACGGAGCGAGAAGAAGGTAATGAATGGGGGGTGGCAGTATTTATAACAAGAAGTCAGATCTGAGGCGACGGGTGCGAAAATCGAGGAGACAGAAAATCGGATAAAGATCCTGTGACGCCTCGATCTTCGGGATAGCCCTTAAAATAAGCTACAGTACAGCTCACAGCGTTAAATGCGGAGATGATGTCATTGTCAGAATTTAATGATCTCAGAGGATGACGTCAGAGCCGGTTTACAAAAAGATGAAGACGAAGAAGAAAATTATACAAGACAAGGAAGACTGATATGAACAAGTTCAAATCATTTTGGGGCCTAATGTCAGGGATATGACTAGCAGGTATAAACCGGCTATTGTAAACCGGCTTAGTTATATTATACTTGGTTGTGATCTTTTAGTAAAAACTACGGCCCATGAGATTTCAAGGCCCATGTATAGAAGTGTGGTTTGTAAACCGCCAAAGAGATGTAACTTGAGAGATAAGAAAGAAAAGACAGAGACCGAGGCGGACACCGATATGAGCCGGCCTCGGGACTCTGTAAACCGGACCAGGCGTTACCTCTATATAAAGGGACGACCTGGACGGTTCAGGGACAAGCAACAATCAACCCGTCGAGACACAGGCAAAGCGAATCAGCTCCCTGTAAATCGACGCCCAAGCAATACCAAACCAACTAGACGTAGGCTTTTACCTTCTTCGAAGGGGCCGAACTAGTATAAATCCTTTGTGTCCTTTGTGTGCCATGAATCCTTTCAAGCTAACCCTTGCGATGGTTCCATTAAACCGGACATCTGCCGTGTTATTTCCACGACACTACTAGTTGCGACCGTTTGTGTAGATGCTCATCTTATGCTTGTACTCGTAATTTAGCCACCATATTTATGCTTAGCCGCTGCTGCAACTTCACCATTTTACCTCTTCCTACCCATTAAGCTTTGCTAGTCTTGTTACCCATGGTTATGGGATTGCTGAGTCCTCGTGGCTCACATATACTACAACAACAGTTGCAGGTGCAGGTTTCCGATGTCTTGATGTGAGAGCGATGTTCGTTGTGTTGGAGTTCTTTCTTCTTCTTCTTCAGTCTTGGGTTAGGTTCCGGGTCAGCAGCCTGGGATAGTAGATGGATGTCTTTGTGCTTTTCATGTTTGCATTCGTAGTCGGATGCCTTGTATTGATGTTGTTGTAATCATGTGACTTGTATGTTTTGTTGTTTCCCCCATGTATGTATGTAATGGTACGATGTAATGATATCCATCTTGCTAAGCGCCCGAAATGCGGTTGTGCCCCAATCACGTAAGTGTCACGTGATCGGGACAGAATCGCATCTTGGGCCTGACAAGTTGGTACCAGAGCCTCGACCGACCATAGGAGCCCCCTTGATTGATCGCAGAATGGCCGTTGTTGAGTCTAGCAGAAAACTTTTCGGAGTCTAATTATATCAGAGAGTAGGAATTCTTTTTCTCCTCAGTCCCTTCGTCGCTCTGGTGAGGAATATTGACGTAGGTGTTTTGAATTACCCCTCTTCCCCTTCAAATTTTTTTAGGATCGCGTGGTTAGTTTTTGTTCGCTGCGTTGTCAGTTCTTTCATCTGGTGCATCTCTCGTCAAGTGGACTCGACCCTCTTCTTCTTTGCAAGTTCAACCTCAGTTCTTTTCTTCCAACCGGAGTTGTTTCACCTTCCGTAGTTGTCGGTGTACAAAAAGAGGGGTACACTTTTTGTACCCCTATGACTGTGCACGGGCAGTCTGAGCCACGGTACCATCACACCAAGCATGGCAAGGGAGGCAAGCCGGGGCAAGACTGAAGCTTGATGAAGACTGGAGCGACACCAAGAACAAGACCACGAAGAGCAAGGGGACGAAGCGGTTTTCCCCGGCAAGATCCTTGCCGGGGCCGGCTCTGGCAGCCCCGGCAAGACCCTTGCCGCGGCAGCTCGCCCCCCGCCTACGGAGCGAATCACCCTTGAGTCCGCCACCCCCGTGGGGGGAGGATTCGGGAGATGTCCTCGTGGTGGCATTCAGATCTTTGTGATGACCTTCAAGATCAGATGCAAGGTAAGAAGACGACGACCCTTGGCGGGATCCCAGTCAAGGGGATCCACAAGGCCCCCGGCAAGCACCTTGCTGGGAATGACAGCAGGCGCCGCGGCAAGACCCTTGCCGGGGCCCCGGCAAGGCCCTTGCCAAGGACACCCACGGGGCCACCGTCAGGCCGGCGCCAACTGGGTCTCCACCGACCCACGCAGCTGCCGACCCAACCAGCTGGACAGGCTCCTACGTGGCAACCCACAGCTCTTCGTGGAGGCCCGCCGTTGCACCACCTCAGCTGCCTGTCTGCCTACATGGCACCTCAGGCACCGCTGCCCAGGGCGCGTGTCGACACGAGGAGAAGCGGCGACGGACAAGACGGGCGTCTCCCCTCATCCCCGATAAAGCAAGGACACCTAAGCAGGGCGCATTAAATGCACCTTGTCCTGTAATGCGAGGGATAACCTCGCATCACTGTACCCTTTCCACCTCCTGTGTGCCACTGTGGCAACCCCTTTTCCCTATAAAAGGAGGCCCGAGGCGACCAGGAGAAGATTCGGCTTTTCGGAACCCCTCACGACTCTTTTGGAGCTCCTCGTTAGCTGAAGAACACCAACATATAATCCACCAAAGCAGGAGTAGAGTTTTACGCATCTTTGCGGCCCGAACCTGGGTAAAGGAACCGTGTCCTGGTCGTTAGATCCGCTCTTCTCTCAACCCCGCGCCCCGCAACCGTAGTAGGGATTCTTGTGATCCCATAGGTGTCGATCCAAATACACCGACATCTTTCGCGCGCCAGGTAGGGGGCGCAGTTGTGAGAATCGGCTTTAGCGGTTAGTTCGACGCTTCTGCATCATCATGGCGCCCAAGAAGAAGACGACGGTGGCGGTTGGCCAGTCGGAAGCCGGACAACCCGTACCGACGCGGGCGAGCAGTGGATCAGTTGCTGAAAGGACTCGGGGCGCCACTCGCGAACACCAACGCCACCCCGATAGCCGGAGTTTGGGAGGTGGCGATGCCTGTGCGCCTGGTAACAGGCCGCACGTCGCCAGTTACAAAGATGGAACCCGGCCCTCCACGGGTGGTGCGGGGCCCTCCAAGGCCGCGGCCGCACCACCTGAGGATGATGCGAGGCCCTCCAGAACTCGCACGCCGGCGCCAACAACGCGCTCTTCTCAAGCAGCGCGCGACGAACGGCGGCGTCGCTGTAGGATCGAAGAAGTAGGTCTAGAGGGGGGGTGATTAGACTACTTGACAAGATAAAAAATCTGCCTTTTGGTTGAGCAAAGTTTTTAGGCAGTTTTGCAATTAAGATCAAGTCAAGTAACATACTACACATGCAATTCTAGAGTATGGGCAGCGGAAAGTAAATTGCATATATAGTAAATGGAAGTGGAGAAGATCAAACGCAGTTTGGTGACACGGAGATTTTTGTCGTGGTTCCGATAGGTGGTGCTATCGTACATCCACGTTGATGGAGACTTCAACCCACGGAGGGTAACGGCTGCGCGAGTCCACGGAGGGCTCCACCCACGAAGGGTCCACGAAGAAGCAACCTTGTCTATTCCATCATGGCCTACGCCCACGGAGGACTAGCCTTACTCGGGGTAGATCTTCACGAAGTAGGCGATCTCCTTGCCCTTACAAACTTCTTGGTTCAACTCCACATCATCAAGACGGAGGCTCCCAAGCGACACCTAACCAATCTAGGAGGCACCACCCCCCAAAAGGTAATAGACGGTGTTGATGATGATGAACTCCTTGCTCTTGTGCTTCAGATGATAAACTCCCCAACACTCAACTCTCCTCACTGATATGGCTGTGGTGGAAGAAAGGTTTGAGTGGAAAGCAACTTGGGAAGGTTAGAGATCAAGTTTCATATGGTAGGAATGGAATGGCTTGATCTCAACACAAGGGTAGGTGGTTCACTTCTCAGAAAGTGTATGGTAGGAATGGTGGTACTTTCTGATGGCTCTCCTCACGAATGAAGAGGGGGTGGAGGGGTATATATAGCCTCCACACAAAATCCAACCGTTACACACACATTTGACCAATCTCGGTCAGACCGAAGTGAAAACTCGGTCAGACCGAAAGTTCAAATATAGTGAACGTTGGGATTTTCGGTGGGACCGAAAATACCATCTCGGTGAGACCGAAAGTGCATCTGATATGAACGTTGGAGATTTCGGTGAGACCGAGAAAGAAAACTCGGTTGGACCGATTTGAGAAAGAGTAGGAACATGCCAGAATCGGTTTGACCGAAAATGAATTATCGGTGCGACCGATTTGAGTCAAGGCAGAACCTTGCCCATTTCGGTGAGACCGATAATGCAAACTCGGATATTCCGATATGATGTGAAATGGTTACAGAAGGTTGGCAGTTCAGTTTCGGTGTGACCGATCTCAAACTCGGTAAGACCGATTTTTCTAGGGTTTGGAAAATGGCAGAAGTGGTTCATCTCGGTGGGACTGATTTGAAAGAATCGGTGTGACCGAGATGTTAGGGTTTGTAGAGATAACTTCATCCCGGTGAGACAGAGTTGGTTTGACCGAGATTACTTATGGGTGTGTGTGTTAAGTAGTGAATAGTGCTGATAGTTGAGGGAGTTAGATCACCAAGCACTTGAGCAACAAGAACATTAACACAACCTCATCCCCTTTTAATAGTATTGGCTTTCCTATGGACTCAATGTGATCTTTGATCACTAAACCAGAAATGGAGTCTTGAGCTTTTGCCAATGCTTGCCTTAGCATTTGAGGGGTCCACTTCTTCAATCATCTTGCCATACCAATGTGATTGGGTTTCCTGAAACATACTTGATAAAAGTATTAGTCCAACCACAAAGTATGTTGTCATTAATTACCAAAACCACCCGGAGAGCAAATGTGCTTTCAATCTCCCCCTTTTTGGTAATTGATGGCAACACACTAAAATTATACTTAAACAAAACATCAAAGCTTATTGAAAGAAAGACAGAATTATCATAAAAGCTTTGACAAGCATGTAGTACACAGGCTCCCCCTACAAGTGTGCAAGATTTTCATATATTATGGTTTTGGACTACCACAAGCACACAAGAGAGATAAGCAAGATGTGCTACATGCAGCTTGGCTATATGCATCAGAGCAGAAGAAAAGGAATTGAGTGATAATGCATATGTGCATGGTGATTTCTTGCAAACAAGTATTTACAAGCAAGTCACCATCATGCACATTCTGCAAGATGCATATACTTACCTTGAGGTTCCTTGACATTGTACCTGAAGGGATAAACTTGAGAAAACAAGGTTAGATAACACAAGAGTATTCCTTCAACCAACTGCAAGAACATCAAGAGTACCAAGCCAGGGAGGACATGTATAAAGAGTGTCTCATATTTGAGCACAGGCTTGAATCAGCAAACATGTCTCCGAAGCTAAAAGATTTTCAATGAACTCTGAGAGATTTTGCTTTTCATAGGATATCAATTGTGAAGATTCCTCTAAGTCTTCTCCCCTTAAGCTAAAAGATTCCATGAGATACTGTAGGATCGAAAGTAGGTCTAGAGGGGGGGTGATTAGACTACTTGACAATATAAAAAATCTGCCTTTATATCATGCAAAGTTTTTGGCAGTTTCACAAACAAGATCAGTTCAAGTAACACCCTACACATGCAATTCTAGAGTTTATGCAGCGGAAAGTAAATTGCACATGTAAAAGAGAGGTGGAGAAGATCAAACGCAGTTTGGTGACACGGAGATTTTTGTCGTGGTTCCGATAGGTGGTGCTATCGTACATCCACGTTGATGGAGACTTCAACCCACGGAGGGTAACGGCTGCGCGAGTCCACGGAGGGCTCCACCCACGAAGGGTCCACGAAGAAGCAACCTTGTCTATTCCATCACGGCCTACGCCCACGGAGGACTAGCCTTACTCGGGGTAGATCTTCACGAAGTAGGCGATCTCCTTGCCCTTACAAACTTCTTGGTTCAACTCCACATCATCAAGACGGAGGCTCCCAAGTGACACCTAACCAATCTAGGAGGCACCACCCCCCAAAAGGTAATAGACGGTGTTGATGGTGATGAACTCCTTGCTCTTGTGCTTCAAGTGATAAACTCCCCAACACTCAACTCTCCTCACTGATATGGCTGTGGTGGAAGAAAGATTTGAGTGGAAAGCAACTTGGGAAGGCTAGAGATCAAGTTTCATATGGTAGGAATGGAATGGCTTGATCTCAACACAAGGGTAGGTGGTTCACTTCTCAGAAAGTGTATGATAGAAGTGGTGGAACTTTCTGATGGCTCTCCTCACGAATGAGGAGGGGGTGGAGGGGTATATATAGCCTCCACACAAAATCCAACCGTTACACACACATTTGACCAATCTCGGTGAGACCGAAGTTAAAACTCGGTCAGACCGAAAGTTCAAATATAGTGAACGTTGGGATTTTCGGTGGGACCGAAAATACCATCTCGGTGGGACCGAAAGTGTATCTGATATGAACGTTGGAGATTTCGGTGAGACCGAGAAAGAAAACTCGGTTGGACCGATTTGAGAAAGAGCAGGAACATGCCAGAATCGGTTAGACCGAAAATGCAATATCGGTGAGACCGATTTGAGCCAAGACGGAAGCTTGCCCATTTCGGTGAGACCGATAATACAAACTCGGTTATTCCGATATGATGTGAAATGGTTACAGAAGGTTGGCAGTTCAGTTTCGGTGTGACCGATCTCAAACTCGGTAAGACCGATTTTTCTAGGGTTTGGAATATGGCAGAAGTGGTTCATCTCGGAGGGACTGATTTGGAAGAATCGGTGTGACCGAGATGTTAGGGTTTGTAGAGATAACTTCATCTCGGTGAGACAGAGTTGGTTTGACCGAGATTACTTATGGGTGTGTGTTAAGTAGTGAATAGTGCTGATAGTTGAGGGAGTTAGATCACCAAGCACTTGAGCAACCAGATCATCAACACAACCTCATCCCCTTTTAATAGTATTGGCTTTTCCTATGGACTCAATGTGATCTTGGATCACTAAACCAAAAATGGAGTCTTGAGCTTTTGCCAATGCTTGCCTTAGCATTTGAGGGGTCCACTTCTTCAGTCATCTTGCCATTCCAATGTGATTGGGTTTCCTGAAACATACTTGATAAAAGTATTAGTCCAACCACAAAGTATGTTGTCATTAATTACCAAAACCACCCAGGGAGCAAATGTGCTTTCAATCTCCCCCTTTTTGGTAATTGATGGCAACAAACTGAAATTATACTAAACAAGACATCAAAGCTTATTGAAAGAAAGACAGAATTATCATGAAAGCTTTGACAAGCATGTAGTACACAGGCTCCCCCTACAAGTGTGCAAGATTTTCATAGATTATGGTTTTGGACTACCACAAGCACACAAGAGAGATAAGCAAGATGTGCTACATGCAGCTTGGCTATATGCATCAGAGCAGAAGAAAAGGAATTGAGTGATAATGCATATGTGCATGGTGATTTCTTGCAAACAAGTATTTACAAGCAAGTCACCATCATGCACATTCTGCAAGATGCATATACTTACCTTGAGGTTCCTTGGCATTTGTACCTGAAGGGATAAACTTGAGAAAACAAGGTTAGATAACACAAGAGTATTCCTTCAACCAACTGCAAGAACATCAAGAGTACCAAGCCAGGGAGGACATGTATAGAGAGTGTCTCATATTGAGCACAGGCTTGAATCAGCAAACATGTCTCCGAAGCTAAAAGAATTTCAAAGAACTCTGAGAGATTTTGCTTTTCATAGGATATCAATTGTGATGATTCCTCTAAGTCTTCTCCCCTTAAGCTAAAAGATTCCATGAGATACCAATTGTGAGTAAGATACCAATTGTGAGAACAAGGGGTGTGAAGGAAAAAGCAAAATCAAACGAAAGATGCCAATTGTAAATGAGAATGATGTCCAAAGTAAAACATGACAAAGCTTTGATGTGATTCTCTCCCCCTTAAGATAAGATTGCTTTTCTTCTTCCCCTAAGTCTTCTCTTCTCCCCTACTCCCCCTACTCCCCCTAAGTTCTCTCCCCCTTTGACATCAAGTGCCGAAAAGGACAGGAAACTAGGTAGGACAGGAAAAGAGAGAAAGAAAGAAAGAAAGAAAGAAAGAAGTGGGATCCTTAAGAATCACAACTTGGCAAACTTGAGTCTTCTCCCTCTTTAAGATTTAAAAATGAGTGGAGCTGCAGAAGGTGATGTCCTGGAAGATAAATCCAAGGAAACACAGAAATAGTCCAGCTCACTCTGCGAGGGATGTTTCAAAGAATTTGCAATGAATTTGTAAAAGATTTTCAAGGAATTGATCAGAGCCATAAAAGGATTTCCAGAAGGATATTCACAAAGAAATATAAGAAAAGAAATAAAAAGATTCTTCAAAAGGATTTTCATCTAGGAACCTTTTTTTTTTTAAGAAAACTCAATGAGAGAACATAAGAGAAAACAGAAAAACTCCAAAAGCATATGAACTTCATCTAGATAAAGGTCGGCGACAAAGTCACCTATGTTTGAGTATATTGACTTAGGAGTCAAATGAGGACATTTGATCATAGGTCATACTCATCGTTTAAGCTCAAAATGGGGTTGCCATTTTTCGATTAAGCATTTGATGTGATCACATCTTATGAAGCTGCTTGTACTCATGGCTTTTGAGCAAAGCTCCTCAAAGATGTGAAGAACATACCTTGGGTTTGTTGTTGCTTTACTCATGTAGGTAAGCTTGATGTAGGTGCTCATTGAATGTGAAGTTGGAGCGCCATTTCTACTTGTGTAGAACATCTTCCTACATGGGTTAGGCAAGCAAGGAAATACTCAAGAATATCCAAGATGACAAGAGTGAACAACTAGATGTATAAGATGTCAAAAAGGATATGTGGAATTTTCTTCCTTGAGCTCAACATCCCAAAGGGCTAGATACTTGGTCAATGACAAGATTACTCATGATTTGAGTGTGTGGTAATCTTGTGGAATGTAGATCATCCAAGTACCTGCAAAGAGTTAGATGCAATACAAGGAGGCAAATGTGTCCAAGACATATGATCATCATCATAAGAGAAATATCAAGGATTAGTCAAGAGAGCTCATGCCTTGCATGCATCAATGGAGTTATCACTCCAAGTTTGAAGCATCAATGATGTTCAACTCACTCCTTAAGCGACAAAACACTTTCTCATCAAGAGGTTTTGTAAAGATATCTGCAAGTTGTTTGTCAGTACGAACATGCTTAAGATTAATATCACCCTTGGCAATATGATCACGAATAAAATGGTGACGAACTTCAATATGCTTTGTTCGAGAGTGTTGCACAGGATTGTGTCCAATCTTGATTGCACTCTCATTGTCACAAAGCAAGGGAACACGTCTCACATGTATCCCATAATCTTTAAGCGTTTGTGTCATCCATAGCAATTGAGCACAACACGAACCAGCAGCAATATATTCTGCTTCGGCAGTGGATAATGATACCGAATTTTGTTTCTTGGAGGACCAAGATACAAGGGATCGACCAAGGAATTGACACGTACCCGAAGTTGACTTTCTATCAACCTTGTCACCGGCATAGTCCGAGTCGGAATAGCCAACAAGATCGAAAGAAGCTCTCTTAGGATACCAAATGCCAAAGTTTGGTGTGTGTATCAAGTATCTCACTATCCTTTTAACAGCTTTAAGATGACATTCTTTAGGGGCTGCTTGATATCGCGCACACATGCAAACACTCAACATTATGTCAGGACGAGAAGCACAAAGATATAGTAGAGAACCAATCATAGATCGATAAACCCTTTGATCAACGGGTTCTCCATCTTTTGTCAAGTCATTATGTCCACTAGTAGGCATGGGGGTACTCATACCTTTGCTTTCTTGCATGTTGAACTTCTTGAAGAGATCCTTGGTGTACTTTGTTTGTGAGACAAAAGTACCCTCCTTAGATTGCTTGATTTGCAACCCAAGGAAAAATTTGAGTTCACACATCATGGACATTTCATACTTCTCCGACATGAGCTGTCCAAACTTCTTGCTAAAATGGGGGTTAGTTGAACCAAAGATAATATCATCAACATATATTTGGCACAAAAATAGTTCACCATTAACCCTTTTTGTGAATAGTGTTGAGTCTATTTTACCAATCTCAAAGCCTTTTTCAAGAAGAAAGCTAGTTAAGCATTTGTACCAAGCTCTAGGGGCTTGTTTAAGACCATAAAGAGCTTTATGCAACTTGTAAACATGATTAGGCTTTTTAGGATTCACAAAACCGGGAGGTTGTTTAACAAATACTTCCTCCTCAATTTCACCATTTAGGAAAGCACTTTTGATGTCCATTTGATAGAGAGTAATATCATGATGATTGGCATAAGCAAGAAGAATGCGAATGGACTCAAGTCTAGCAACGGGGGCATATGTCTCACCATAGTCCATACCTTCGACTTGTGTGTAACCTTGAGCTACGAGACGAGCCTTGTTGCGGATGACTTGTCCATCTTCATCTTGCTTGTTCCGAAACACCCATTTGGTTCCAATGATGTTTTGATCATCGTTGGGCTTCTCTACCAAAGTCCACACCTTGTTCCTCTCGAAGTTGTGTAGTTCTTCGTGCATAGCGTTCACCCAATCCGGGTCTTTAAGTGCTTCTTCTACCTTCATAGGTTCAATACTAGAGATAAATGAGTAATGCTCACAAAAGTTAGCTAAGCGAGTTTTAGAGCGAGTAATTCTCCCGGAGTTGATGTCGTTCATCATTTGTTCCACGGGATGATTCTTCTTGACTCTTGCTCGAACTCGGGATAGCTTTTGTTGATGTTGTGGCTCAGCTTCCTCATCGTCTTCATCTTCCTCTTCTTCTTCTTCGTTGTTGTTGGTGTTGTCTTGAGGTGGTGGAGAAGGAGGTTGTGGTGGATCTTCTTGTTGCATTTCCTCATCTTGGTGAGTTCCACTTGTGGAGGCCTCCATATTGCCTTGAGGTTCATCTCTCTGCGAGGTAGGTGGCTCCACATATGTAGATGAGGTACTCTCCTTCACTTCCATGGGACGGATCTTTCCAATAGATAAATCTTGGATAGCTTCAGATGGGTCCTTGTCTCCTACATCAATAGGCATTTGCTCTACTTGCGAGCCATTAGATTCATCAAACTTCACATCTACCGTCTCTTCAACCTTTCGGGTGAAATTATTGTAGACACGGTAGGTGTGGGAGTTTGATCCATAACCAAGAAGAAAGCCTTCATGAGATTTAGGAGCAAATTTAGACCGACGATGCTTATCAAGGATATAGCATTTTGAACCAAAGACACGAAAGTATCCCACTTGGGGTTTGTTACCGGTGAGGAGCTCGTATGATGTCTTGCCGAGGAGCTTGTGAAGATAAAGCCTGTTGATAGCATGACAAGCTGTCTCGACCGCTTCTCCCCAAAAATGCTTCGGTGTCTTGTATTCATCAAGCATCGTTCTTGCCATCTCAATGAGCGTTCGGTTCTTTCTCTCAACAACTCCATTTTGTTGAGGCGTGTACGTAGCCGAGAACTCATGTAGAATTCCTTCCTCATCGAGAAAAGAGTCTACATTGGCGTTCTTGAACTCCGTTCCATTGTCACTCCGAACTTTCTTGATCTTCACCTCAAATTGATTTTGGGCCTTTTTGGCAAAGGTCTTGAAGATCCTCTGAACCTGCGATTTATCATCAAGGAAAAATACCCACGTAAATCTGGAATAATCATCAACTATAACTAGACCAAAGGAGTTACCACCAAGGCTTTTGTAAGCATTGGGACCGAAGAGATCCATATGAAGAAGCTCAAGCGGTCTCCTAGTGGTCATGATGTTTTTCACGGGATGACTTCCACCAACTTGTTTTCCTGCTTGACAAGCACTACAAAGTCTATCTTTGTCAAAGAAAACATCTTTAACACCAAGAATATGATCACCTTTGATTAGCTTGTCTAGATTACGCATACCAACATGTCCTAGCCTTCTATGCCACAACCAACCTTTAGAGGATTTAGCAATGAAACAAGCTCTAGGTTGGGCTTTCTTAGTGAAATCAACAATATATAGATCACCTCTACGTATACCAGTAAAAGCCATGTTTTGATTATCACGACGAAAGACTTGGCAATCTACTTTGGTGAATAGCACATTGAATCCAAAGTCAGCTAATCTAGACACGGAAAGCAAATTGTATCCAAGAGATTCTACAAGCATGACATTTTGAATAGAGCTATCATGAGATATGGCCACCTTACCAAGGCCAAGTACCTTACCCTTGGAGTTGTCTCCAAAAGTCACATACTTGCGTGGACCATCGTTCTTTGCAAGCTCTCGAAACATGTCTTTGTCTCCGGTCATGTGATCGGTGCATCCACTATCAAGAATCCACTCTTTTCCGCCGGACATGTAGTCTCTCATATTTGCCATGAGATTGAGACTCTTCATGACCTTGTCTAGCTCGGTGTCCGAATCGGAGTAATCATCATCATGCTCATGCTCATCATCATATTGACCCATAGATTGTTCATCATCAACACCTAGGTCAATTTGATAAGTATTTGCATTAGTTTGGTTAATGGAACAATAATCTTCGGAATGCAATGCAAGAGCATTTCTAATGATAATATTGATAAGACTGGGATCACCCTTCTTTTTCATAAGATCACGAAGCTCAAAGAAGCATTTATCAAAGTTAGGATCATTGGGGTGCAACTTATCAAATTCAATAGTCTTGTGTAGAATTTCATCAAGACTTCTCAAGGAGTAGTCCGGATAAAGTTCTTCCAAGAATTTCCACATAGCATAGGCACACTCAAAATTTGTAACAAGATTAAGCAAGTCATCAGGTAACCCTCTAATGATAAGATTTACAGTTCTAAGGTTACGAAGCAAATCAAGCTCTTCATCCATGGTAGGGTGCAAGGGATCAAATGGAGGCACATATGGGGTCTCAACATATTTGCACAAATTGTACATTTTAAAGATACTAAGCATTTCAACCCTCCAAGAGTTATAGAACCTCTCATCAAGAACAGGCACTCTATGGCTAACACTCCCATCCGTAGACACGTCCATCTTCCTCCAATGGTGTGTAAACCAAAGCAATGGAGACCAAAGCTCTGATACCAATTGTAGGATCGAAGAAGTAGGTCTAGAGGGGGGGGTGATTAGACTACTTGACAAGTTAAAAAATCTGCCTTTTGATTATGCAAAGATTTAGGCAGTTTCACAATTAAGATCAAGTCAAGTAACTCACTACACATGCAATTCTAGAGTATGGGCAGCGGAAAGTAAATTGCATATATAGTAAAGAGAGGTGGAGAAGATCAAACGCAGTTTGGTGACACGGAGATTTTTGTCGTGGTTCCGATAGGTGGTGCTATCGTACATCCACGTTGATGGAGACTTCAACCCACGGAGGGTAACGGCTGCGCGAGTCCACGGAGGGCTCCACCCACGAAGGGTCCACGAAGAAGCAACCTTGTCTATTCCATCACGGCCTACGCCCACGGAGGACTAGCCTTACTCGGGGTAGATCTTCACGAAGTAGGCGATCTCCTTGCCCTTACAAACTTCTTGGTTCAACTCCACATCATCAAGACGGAGGCTCCCAAGTGACACCTAACCAATCTAGGAGGCACCACCCCCCAAAAGGTAATAGACGGTGTTGATGGTGATGAACTCCTTGCTCTTGTGCTTCAAGTGATAAACTCCCCAACACTCAACTCTCCTCACTGATATGGCTGTGGTGGAAGAAAGATTTGAGTGGAAAGCAACTTGGGAAGGCTAGAGATCAAGTTTCATATGGTAGGAATGGAATGGCTTGATCTCAACACAAGGGTAGGTGGTTCACTTCTCAGAAAGTGTATGATAGAAGTGGTGGAACTTTCTGATGGCTCTCCTCACGAATGAGGAGGGGGTGGAGGGGTATATATAGCCTCCACACAAAATCCAACCGTTACACACACATTTGACCAATCTCGGTGAGACCGAAGTTAAAACTCGGTCAGACCGAAAGTTCAAATATAGTGAACGTTGGGATTTTCGGTGGGACCGAAAATACCATCTCGGTGGGACCGAAAGTGTATCTGATATGAACGTTGGAGATTTCGGTGAGACCGAGAAAGAAAACTCGGTTGGACCGATTTGAGAAAGAGCAGGAACATGCCAGAATCGGTTAGACCGAAAATGCAATATCGGTGAGACCGATTTGAGCCAAGACAGAAGCTTGCCCATTTCGGTGAGACCGATAATACAAACTCGGTTATTCCGATATGATGTGAAATGGTTACAGAAGGTTGGCAGTTCAGTTTCGGTGTGACCGATCTCAAACTCGGTAAGACCGATTTTTCTAGGGTTTGGAATATGGCAGAAGTGGTTCATCTCGGAGGGACTGATTTGGAAGAATCGGTGTGACCGAGATGTTAGGGTTTGTAGAGATAACTTCATCTCGGTGAGACAGAGTTGGTTTGACCGAGATTACTTATGGGTGTGTGTTAAGTAGTGAATAGTGCTGATAGTTGAGGGAGTTAGATCACCAAGCACTTGAGCAACCAGATCATCAACACAACCTCATCCCCTTTTAATAGTATTGGCTTTTCCTATGGACTCAATGTGATCTTGGATCACTAAACCAAAAATGGAGTCTTGAGCTTTTGCCAATGCTTGCCTTAGCATTTGAGGGGTCCACTTCTTCAGTCATCTTGCCATTCCAATGTGATTGGGTTTCCTGAAACATACTTGATAAAAGTATTAGTCCAACCACAAAGTATGTTGTCATTAATTACCAAAACCACCCAGGGAGCAAATGTGCTTTCAGTCGCCCAGAAGACCCCGGACGTCGCCATGGGAAGAGCCCCGAGCGTCGCTCTCGGGACGTAGAAGGCCTGCCCGCTCACCGAAGCGCTGGTGGAGACGACAGGCGACCACGGGATCATGATGAAGCTCCCCCTGATGCGGTCGGGGGTCGAAGCGCGTCGCGATCCGTGCAGGTTTCGCTATCGCCGATGCCAGCCGAAGCTTTGGCGCGCGCACAGTTGCTCCTCGACTTTCCTCCTGCTACGGGGAAGCTCGACGAATGGAGAGCCACTATCCGAAGCCTTGTCGCAATCGCCAACAGGGACGACCTAAATCCAGCGGAGCTCCCGGGCTGACGCTCCGATGGGGTCCCATGCACCGTGGGCGGGAGAGCTGGTAGCACCGTGGCTACGATGCATTCGCCTCCTCCTCGCCTAGTGCCGTGTGCGTCGACCCGTCGGGACGTCGCGGGCGACGCCATCTCCATAGCGTCGTCCGACCCGCAGACCCGCGGCGACCAGTGTCAAGTTCTTCAGGAGCGAGCCCATGAAGACGCTCGAACCACCATCGAGCGCCAGCGCGAAACGTGTCACCAGTCAGACAGGCGAGCAGGGCCTGCTGCGGACCGCCCAGCACCGGAAAGCCCTGGAGGTCTACCTTACGAGGTGGGCTGTCCGGCTTTCACCCGTGAGCTGCGGCAATTCCAGTGGCCCTCTCACCGCACCTTCAAACCTGACGTTGGCGAGAAGTACAATGGCAAGACCCACCCGTCGGAGTTCCTCAGCATCTACACCATCGCGATGCAAGCTGCTGGGGCCCGCAACGATAAGGTGCTTGCGAATTACTTTCCGTTAGCCCTTAAACCTAACGCCATGTCATGGTTGATGCACTTGCCAGTAGACTCTATTTCCTCCTGGTCCGACTTGTGCCATGAGTTTGTTGGCGCCTTTACCGGAGGCCATCAAGCCCATGGCCAAGCAAGTGACCTGCATGTCATACCCTAGAAGGAAGGCGAGACTCTGCGCAAGTACATACAGAGATTCAGCCGGGTACAATACAATATCCCCGACGTTCACCCTGCCGCCATCATCAGCGCGTTCCACCAGAACGTGCGCAACCGCAAGATGCGCGAAGAACTGGCGATGACCAAGGTGAAGGACGTGGCAGAACTTTACGTTCTTGCCGACAGATGTGCCCAGGCCGAAGAGGGAAGGAAGTACCCCGGCGAGAGTGCCGATGCGGAAACCGACTCGTCGGACGAAGATACCGCTGTTCCAGCGAAGAAGGACCGGAACCGTAACAGGAAGCGCAAAGGGAAGGCCGTGCTTGCCGTAGAGGGATCTGATGACACCGGCTCCGCCAAGAAAACCAGGGTGGGTGACCCTGGCAAGGAAATTGTCGGATGTGTCCCCTGCCGGGCCTTGGCGGCTGCCGAGAAGCCAAGGAACTCCGGCAAATGGTACTGCAAGATCCATCGCACCAAGGGCCATGATCTCCAGGACTGCCACCAGGTTGAGCTCCTTGCTGAGAAGCAAAGAGCTGAATACGAGAGGCGGGACAAGGAGAAGGGCCAAGACGGCGCTGAAGGATCCAGCAAGAAGCGTGACGGCCAAGCAGGCCGTCGCGGCAAGGAGAAACAGCAAGAAAGGCCCGCCCGGGGCCGCGATAGAAGACCTGAAGACAACGATCACGAATAGGACGACGAGTCCGGCAGCAAAGAGTTTCAGAAGGCCACAGACGCCATGTGCGTCGATGGTGGCGCCTCGCTGCATACTTCTCACCGCCAGCTTAAACAGTGGGCGCGAGAGATTATTGCGGCAGAGCCGTCACCCAGTACCCAAAAGCCGCTGAAATGGTCCAACACACCTATCATCTTTGACGCCGATGATCACCCTGATCGCGTTACTGCGGTCGGGTGCTTGCCATTGTTGGTTTCACCAACGATACGCAACCTCAAGGTGACGAAGATGCTAGTCGATGGCGGGGCCGGCCTAAACCTACTCTCGCCCATCGTGATCGAGAAGCTACAAGTTCCTGATGGAGACCTCGAGGAGACGTGCACGTTTCAAGGGGTCAGCCCAGGAAGGAGCCAACCAAAGGGGAAAGTCACACTGCCCGTGACTTTTGGAAGTGATCTGAACTACAGGACGGAGAGGATCGTGTTCGATGTCGCCAGGATCCCCCTGCCTTACAACGGGATCCTTGGCCGCCCAGCGCTGGCCAAGTTCATGGCGGCATCGCACTATGCCTACAACACCCTGAAGATACCAGGGCCCGTGACGATCATCACCATACCCTCCGACAAGAAAGACGCGCTGATTTGCGCCGACCAATTGTACCAACAAGCAGTTGCAGCAACTACCGCTAAGGGGGCACTTGCTCCTGCCACTGGAGCTCCGGGAGGGAAGAAGAAGAAGACCGGCGAGACCTCGGGCGCCCACTCCGGCAAGCGCACCTCTTCGGAGTGCTGTGCTCCCGTCGAGGACGTGCCTGGGAGCTCCACTGGAAGGAAGAAGATCGGCGAGACCTCTGACACCCACTCCGGCAAGCACACCTCTTCGGAGTGTCGCGCTCCCGTCGAGGACGTGCCAGAGAGCTCCACCGGCAGAAACAAGAGATCAAGGGCTACACCGCCAGGAACCAAGAAGGTTTCTGTCAAGGAGGACGGCACTGGAGGGGCTTTTACCATAAGCTCCGCCCTTGACAACAAATAGGAAGACTCGCTCGTCACCTTCCTGCGGGCGAATGTCGACGTGTTTGCCTGGCAAGCATCCGACATCCCCGGCGTTCCTAGGGAGGTGATTGAGCACCACCTTGCTGTCTGCCCTCATGCGCGGCCCGTCAAGCAGAAGGCTAAGAAGCAAGCTTTGGAACGGCAAGAGTTCATCACCGAGCAAATCCGGAAACTGGAAGCTGCGGGTTTGGTGAGAGGAGTGCTCCATCCAACGTGGTTGGCCAATCCAGTGGTAGTGCGCAAGGCAAATGGGAAGTGGAGGCTGTGTATTGATTACACAGATATCAATAAAGCTTGTCCCAAGGACCCCTTCCCGTTGCCGCGCATAGACCAGATTGTCGACTCCACGGCAGGGTGTGACCTGCTATCATTCCTCGATGCCTACTCCGGCTACCACCAGATCTTCATGGCGAGAGAAGATGAAGAGAAGACATCATTCATCACCCCATGTGGTATGTACTATTTCGTACGAATGCCTTTCGGGTTGAAGAGTGCTGGCTCGACATTTGCGAGGGTAGTCCAGATTGGTTTTGAACCCCAGCTCCATAGAAATATGGAGGCTTATATGGATGATATAGTGGTCAAAACCAAGGACAGGGCAACCCTTGTACCGGATTTACAAGAAACATTTGCGAACCTGCGCAAGATCAACCTCAAGCTGAACCCTGAGAAGTGCGTTTTCGGTGTTCCGTCTGGCAAGCTTCTCGGGTTCTTTGTGTCACAGCGTGGGATAGAAGCCAATCCGGACAAGATCAAAGCTATAGAGCAGATTGAAGCACCCAAACGGGTCAAGGATGTGTGTCGGCTTGCTGGCTGCGTTGCCGCCATGAGCAGATTCATTTCCAAGTCTGCTGAGCGCGCCCTCCCCTTTTTCAAGATTTTGAAGAAGGTGGGCCCAATGGAGTGGACGCGAGAAGCAGAAGCAGCATTACAGGATCTGAAGAAGTATCTTTCCTCCATGCCAATACTGGTTGCGCCTCGACCACAGGAACCGTTGCTGTTATACCTAGCGGCAACGAACCAGGTGGTCAGTGCTGCACTGGTGGCGCAAAGAGAAATCGATGATGAGGTGATAGCAGCGACGAAACCTGGTGCCACTGGCGTAGAGACGACACAACCGATTGGAGTGCAGCCGAAGAAGAAGATGATGCAGCACCCGGTCTACTTCGTTAGCTCCCTCTTGCAGGGGGCTAGGTCAAGGTACTCCGGTGTGCAGAAACTGCTCTTCGGCCTTCTTATGGCCTCGCGGAAGCTGCGTCACTACTTCCAGGCGCACGAGATCACTGTCGTCACTCGCCTCCCTCTGTAACGGATATTGCACAATCCAGATGCAACGGGAAGGATTGTAGAGTGGGCACTGAAGCTGTCCAGCTTTGGCCTCAAGTTTGAAAGTACCTCGACAATTCAGAGCCGAGTCCTGGCAGAATTCATCGCGGAATGGACTGCAAAGCCTGATGAAGAAGTCCAAGAAACTGCTCTCCCCGGCAAAGAGGCAAGTTGCAACTGGGTCATGTACTTTGATGGCGCTTTCTCTTTACAGGGCGCCGGGGCTGGCGTACTGCTGGTCGCGCCCACCGAAGAGCACCTCAAGTACGTGGTCCAGATGCACTTCCCTAGGGAGGTGTCAATGAACGATACTGCCGAGTACGAGGGGCTGCTTGCCGGTCTTAGGATCGCGGCGGACCTTGGAATCAAGAAGCTCATTGTCAGAGGCGACTCACAGCTTGTCGTCAAACAAGTCAACAAGGATTACCAGAGCCCGTTGATGAAGGCCTACGTCGATGAAGTGAGAAAGTTGGAAGAGCGCTCTGACGGTATACAGGCGGAGCACGTTCCCCGAGCGGAGAACGACATCGCCGATTACCTGTCGAAGCGCGCTGCTCTCAAGTTACCTGTGGAACCAGGTACCTTTGTGCTCTAGCTTTCTCAGCCATCCGTTGATCCATCAACAGAGCAGAACAAGAGGAGGAAGTCAGGGCCCGGCAAGTACTTTCCCGCCGAGCTCCCCGGAGCCACCGGGAAGGATGTTGCCGGGGACACTGAGCCCGCCCCCGGAGGGCTAACTCCGGCGGAGCGTCAAGCTTTTGCCGTCGAGACGGCCACTCCCTTGGCGGAGGAAATGCCTTTAGTCCTCGCCGTCGAGCCCCAGGCTCCAGCGTGGGCGCAGCATACCGTCTGATTCCTTTAGACTGGGGAACTTCCCGAGGAGCAGGAAGAAGCGGAGAAAGTAGCCCATCGGTCCGCCATGTATCAGTTCGTCGATGACGTCCTGTACATGAGATGACCGAACGGTGTGAAATTGAAGTGCATCCCTCGAGAGGAAGGACTGGAGCTGTTGGCGGACATACATGGGGGCATATGTGGATCCCACATAGGGTCAAGAGCCCTTGCCGGCAAGGCATTCCGGCAAGGCTTCTTCTGGCCCACTGCCCTCCAGGATGCGGCGGCGCTGGTCACCAGGTGTGAAGCGTGCCAATTCCATTCGAAGAAACTTCATCAACCAGCTCAAGCCCTTCAAACCATTCCTCTCTCTTGGCCCTTCTCGGTCTGGGGGCTCGACATACTGGGCCCTTTCCCCCGCGCCGTCGGGGGCTTTGAGTACTTGTACGTTGCAATCGACAAGTTCACAAAGTGGCCAGAAGTGGAAGCAGTGAGGAAGTTCACAGCTCAGTCAGCCGTCAAGTTCTTCAAGGGGCTAGTGTGTCGTTTTGGTGTACCCAACAGAATTATCACCGACAACGGCACGCAGTTTACAAGCCGCACCTTCATGAAATATACCCAAGACCTCGGCAGTAAGGTCTGTTTCGCTTCCGTTGCTCACCCCCAAAGCAATGGTCAAGCTGAGAGGGTGATGTCTACACACGCTTCTACTCCTGTAGACTATGTTGGGCCTCCAAGCGCAGAGGTTTGTAGGACAGCAACAATTTCCCTCAAGTGGATGACCTAAGGTTTATCGAACTCAAGGAAGTAGAGGTTGAAGATGGTCTCTCTCAAGCAACCCTGCAACTAAGATACAAGAAGTCTCTTGTGTCCCCAACACACCTAATACACTTGTTAGATGTATAGGTTCACTAGTTCGGCGAAGAGAGGTTAAATGGCAAGTGATATGGATGGCAAAACAAGGTAATATAAATATGTAATAAAAAGTGTAGCAAGCAAACAAGTAGTAAACGTGAGCACAAACGGTATTGCAATGGTGGAAACAAGGCCTAGGGTTCATACTTTCACTAGTGGCAACTCCCAACAACATTAACATAATCGAATCACATGATATTTCCCATAAAACATGCAAAGGGGACACACTCGGAGGTCATTCCTTCGTGGTCAAGAGAGGACGAGAATTATGTAGGGCTACAAAAGCACACCTCAAAGTTCGTAGTTCTCAATCTAAGGATTTCCCAATGTCACCGCGGCCATCCAAAGAGAGTCCCACAATCACCACAACATATCTAAAGGATAGTCAAAGACAAGCACCAAGAGACTCTCAATCTTCAATCAACACACAAGAGAGGAAATCACTCATGAAAATACTTTTCTAATCCATGTCCAATAGACCGCTGTCACCTTGGTCTCGGGGATTATACTAGATAAAGACAAGTGAGTACATCAATCCAATACATAGAGGAAGGGGAAATATCATGGGATCACCCTAGATTAACATAGCCTATGATCACAACGAAGATCACATCATGGGAGAGAGAATTGACCACATAGCTACTGGTAAGAACCTCAGCCCTGAGGAGGAACTACTCCCGCATCATGGAGGGAGGAAGCAACGTCGATGGAGATGAATCCGGGGGCACTTCCCCGTCCCGACAGGGTGCCGGCGCAGGAATTCTGGTCCCCCGAAGCTTGATGGCGATGGCGGCGGAGATCGGAATCGCGTCTGGAGAAAAGGGGTCTGGAATCAGGGTTTCCTCGACACGGTGTAAATATATGCCAAAGGGGGGCATCAGAGGAGCCTCGGGGGGCCCAGGCGCCCCCCCGGCGCAGCCCAGGGGGGGCGCGCCGCCAGGGCGCCTGGAGCCCTGGTGGCCCCCCCCCAGCTGTCCTTCGGGCGCACGGTAGTTTCTGGAACGCTGATTTTTTATATAATTTTTCTGGATTTTTCCTGGCAGTTCTCGTAATGTGAAAACCTGAAATGCAAAAACAGCCGAAAACAGAAACTGGCACTGGGGTGCACTGAGTTAATAGGTTAGTCCAAATATGATCAAAAGTGTATGGAAGTGTATAAATATCATAGCAATATCACCCAAAAGAGGTATGGAGCAAGCAGAAATTATAGATACATTTTGGACGTATCAACATCCCCAAGCTTAATTCCTGCTCGTCCTCGAGTAGGTAAATGATAATAAGAATAATTTCTGTGGTGACATGCTATTAACCATATAGGACTTTTTCATAGTCATATGTCAAAAGCTTACTGAGACAATGAATCTATAGTAATTAAGTTGCCTCATGAGAAAATCACAAAGGACTGAAAGTTTTACAATATGATACTGAAACATCAAATAGATTTGCAATGAACATGATGTGCAAATATGATAAAGTGATATCTAGCTTGCCCCCTTTAGTGAAGCAAAACGTAAATGCAGGGGCACCTCCAAGGTTTAAGTGATGACTAGATACAATGATTTCAGAATAAACGATATCACAATCATGCAAAAGACAATGCTACTTTGGGACAATGGACATTACAATCAGAATGACAATCATGCTCTCAGTAGTTGGTGCTTTTAAAAGAAGGTGGAGACTCTCGAACCGTGGCTTTTGTTGGCAAGGTTGAAAACCCATAGTCGGAAACAAAGACAAAACATGTACCAGAGCTCTTGGCTTTAAAACAGAGGTAATAATTTATTTTAGATCATGCATGTTTCGTCAATGAATGCTAGCAGACAACTCAATCACTTTTCGAGATGGACAAGTTTCGAGGAACGGCTCCCGAATGAGGACGATCACATCCTCTTAATCTCCTTTGTTTATCACTGCCAAAGTTTTCAGATTTCTCATGAACAAAGCGTGAAGGAGGGTTTGTTTGTTATATTATCTTTTTGAGCCGGGCGCACTCAATGCTAGTTCCTTCTCGTATTATGGGTTTGCACATTATACATGCAATCCCGGGGTGAAGCTTGTCCAACTTAAAAAGATCATGAATTAACTACTACTTCCTCATGAGCTAAAACAGAGGCACAAAATAGAAATGCTTTTTTTTGAATAATTTCGAGATGGTACATGAAAGTCTTCATTAGGAATGGCAGGTAAATACCATGTATAGGAAGGTATGGTGGACTCATATGGCATACCTGGTTTAAAGGATTTGGATGCACAAGCAGTCAGTCCGCTTAGTACAGGCGAAGGTTAGCAAAAGGCTGGGAGCGACCAACTAAGAGAGCAATGACGGTCATAATCATGCAGAGCGACAAAGCAACATTGAATCAGGCATGGAAGTTATATCGCTACTCAGAAACAAAAGATCATCAAGGCTTGACAGACTTTCTTTACAGTCTTAAATATGCGTGAGCATACGCCAAGTCAATCAAAATAAATTCTTTGAAGGAAGATATTACCATACCACATCATAGGCAAACAAATCTTGTTGGTACTCCAATAACACATTGGGAACCCCCCAGCTATTTGAGACTAACCGTAAGAAAACATGAACTACTAAGCGCCATTATGCACGTAGCATCTTTATCATAGACATATCAACCAATGCAACGAAAGCAAACTCTCTTAATAAGATAAACATGATAACTAAAGAGAGTTCAAGCAACCAACTAAACAAAAGCTCTTTAAAAAGATAAGCATGAAAGTTAAGAGCTAAGCATGATAGTAGCTATTAAAAGACAAAGAACACACACAACAAAGATAGACATGCAAATTCTATGTTATGTTCTAGGTAGAAGTGGAGCGTGTTTCTCTCCCACATAAAGAAAGCTGAGTTCTGACTCGTTATGAAAAGCTAAAGAAAACTAAAAGGAAAACTAAAACAAGACGCTCCCAGCATAGCACATAACACATGAAGCGATTAAAATATAGTGGAACGAAGGACGGACTGATAATGTTGATGGAGAAGGGGATGCACGGGGGCATCCCCAAGCTTAGACGCTTGAGTCTCCTTGAATATATCTTGGGGGTGCATGGGGGCATCCCCAAGCTTGAGCGTTTGACACTCCTGAATCTTTTTATCATCTTCCCTCGCACACTTGAAAACTCCCTTCATACATAACTCATCATAATCTGATTAGCGAGGTTAGTACCCATAATAAAATAATTGTTCCTTGTTGGAAATAAAGATATTCTTGAAGTTCTACTGTTTCTCAAGATTGCCAAAAGGTTTTTGCAAAGAAAAAGCAAGCTCTAGGTTTGCAAAATGAAGGAAAGGCAAAACAGAACAGAATCTGTGAAAAACAGAACAACAGGTAGTAAATAATTTTTTCGGGCACTTCTGCAACTCAAATAAAAAAACTCAGAACAGACGCCCGAAAGCCAATTGTATAGAGCACGCTGTCGTAAAAATTCAGACCAAAAAGATGATCTGGTGATTTTATACGAATTTTTCTTTCCATGGACAGAATCTGTTTCCTGGACAGCACGTCACAACTTTTGAACTTTCTTGCAATCAGAGGCTAAACTTGGCACAAAGCTGAAAAATAAAGATACAATGATGTTGCTACAGTAGTAACAAACATCAAGACCACTAAAACTGAAAGTAAACATAACAAGGGTTGTCTCCCTAGAGCTCTTTCTTTATAGCCATAAAGATAGGCTTAAGACTTTAATGATGCTCTCGTAGGAATAAGAGCTGAAGAACAAAAGAGAGCATCAAGAAGCAAATACCAAACACATTTAAGCCTAACATGCTTCCTATGCATAGGAATATTGCAATAGAATAATTCATTGAAGCACAAAGCAACTAGCATAGGAAGGCAAAACAAGCATAACTTCAAAATATTCACCATAAAGAGAGGAAACTTCTTATTATTAAGATATTTAGAACCAAGTCTCCCTCTCTCATTATAAATTTCAGTGGCATCATGGATGAACTCAACAATATAAGCATCACATAAAGCATTGTTACCATGATCCATATGCAAAAAGGTACTCTTACTCTCCACATAAGCATAATCTTTCTCATTGGTAATAGTGGGAGTAGGATTATCATAAACAACTTGAACACTATAGATTAATTGTGTATTAGGAAGATGGTGTTCAACAAGGGAGTAATTCCCTCCATGATTATGAAAAGTTTCATCAGGATAATTTCTCCTTATGTCATAGGTACCTTTATAATCACTATAGGTTGGAGTTATGACATCATCATAGTAGAGAAGAGCATTATCATTGCTAGCAACTATATTTGTAATCATGTTGTCTTTATTCTTACTAGCAAAAGAATTATCAATTATCACAACACTAGTGGGTAAAGGATTTGCAATCCTATCATCCCCAAGCTTAGAGCTTCCCATATCATCACTTTCAGAGTTGGTACCAAAAAGATTTTCAAGATCATAAGTAGCGTTATCATCATTTTCCCAATCACAATAAGTAACATGCATATCATAATCAAAATCATCTTCAATAGTACCTACGGACATATCATCAAGATGATAATTAAGGCAATAAACTTCATTTTTCGGAATTGGATCATGCATGTTGCAATCATCATGAACAATTTCATTTTCTTTGCAAGTCTCTTTAAAAGGTTTATGATACTTGACCCAATCCTCCTTAGGCATATTAAGATGTGAAGCAAAAGATTTGAGGAAATCAACAAGGAGTTGAGAATCCAGCCCAAACTTAGCACTAAACTTATTAAAACTTGTAGTTTCAACAAAGGACTTAATGCAATCATACTCATAAATTATACCTGGCTCTTTACCTTTGTCGATCTCCCAATCTTCAGTGTTGCGTTGAATTCTTTCAAGGAGTTCCCATTTAGCATCAATCTTTTTATTTGTGAAAGAACCCATAGAGGAAGCGTCGAGCAAATCCTTATCCTGTCGAGAAAGCCTCACATAGAAATTAGTAATAATCATATCTTTGGGGAGCCCATGGTTAGGACATTTTAGCATTAACGTTTTCAGTCTCCCCCAAGCTTGAGCTATGCTCTCTCCGTCATGAGGATAGAAATTATAAACATAATTCCTATTCTCATGGACTTCATGAAGAGGATAAAACTTGGAGTAAAAGAGAGACTGGATCTCTTCCCAATCCAGCAGGTGAGAGTCATCTAGTAGCCTATACCATTCCAATGCTTTTCCTTTCAGTGACAAGGCAAATAATTTCCTCATGACAAACTCCCTTGATACACCTGCAAGCTTAAATAATGAACATAGTTGTGACAGATATAGCAAGTGTTCACCGGGATGTCTGTCTCCTGCATAACGATCAGCCAAAACATAATCGATAATACCAGCTGGCATTTTATAGGGAACAATTTCAGTATGGGGAGGAGCAACCACCACAGGTGTGGGGCGTCTTCCCACAAGCAACGATCCAATAGCAAGGTTGTCCATAAGCATAACTAGTGAAATAAAAACAAGAAACAAAAAGATTTAATTGCAAGATCTAAAGATATACCTTCAAGCGCTCACCTCCCCGGCAACGGCGCCAGAAATAGCTTGATGTCTACACACGCTTCTACTCCTGTAGACTATGTTGGGCCTCCAAGCGCAGAGGTTTGTAGGACAGCAGCAATTTCCCTCAAGTGGATGACCTAAGGTTTATCGAACTCAGGGAAGTAGAGGTTGAAGATGGTCTCTCTCAAGCAACCCTGCAACTAAGATACAAGAAGTCTCTTGTGTCCCCAACACACCTAATACACTTGTTAGATGTATAGGTGCACTAGTTCGGCGAAGAGAGGTTAAATGGCAAGTGATATGGATGGCAAAACAAGGTAATATAAATATGTAATAAAAAGTGCAGCAAGCAAACAAGTAGTAAACATGAGCACAAACGGTATTGCAATGGTGGAAACAAGGCCTAGGGTTCATACTTTCACTAGTGGCAACTCCCAACAACATTAACATAATCAAATCACATGATATTTCCCATAAAACATGCAAAGGGGACACACTCGGAGGTCATTCCTTCGTGGTCAAGAGAGGACGAGAATTATGTAGGGCTACAAAAGCACACCTCATAGTTCGTAGTTCTCAATCTAAGGATTTCCCAATGTCACCACGGCCATCCAAAGAGAGTCCCACAATCACCACAACATATCTAAAGGATAGTCAAAGACAAGCACCAAGAGACTCTCAATCTTCAATCAACACACAAGAGAGGAAATCACTCATGAAAATACTTTTCTAATCCATGTCCAATAGACCGCTATCACCTTGGTCTCGGGGATTATACTAGATAAAGACAAGTGAGTACATCAATCCAATACATAGAGGAAGGGGAAATATCATGGGATCACCCTAGATTAACATAGCCTATGATCACAACGAAGATCACATCATGGGAGAGAGAATTGACCACATAGCTACTGGTAAGAACCTCAGCCCCGAGGAGGAACTACTCCCGCATCATGGAGGGAGGAAGCAATGTCGATGGAGATGAATCCGGGGGCACTTCCCCGTCCCGGCAGGGTGCCGGCGCAGGAATTCTGGTCCCCCGAAGCTTGATGGCGATGGCGGCGGAGATCAGAATTGCGTCTGGAGAAAAGGGGTCTGGAATCAGGGTTTCCTCGACACGATGTAAATATATGCCAAAGGGGGGCATCGGAGGAGCCTCGGGGGGCCCAGGCACCCCCCCGGCGCGGCCCAGGGGGGGGGGGGCGCCGCCAGGGCGCCTGAAGCCCTGGTGCCCCCCCGGCTGTCCTTCGGGCGCACGGTAGTTTCTGGAACGCTGATTTTTTGTATAATTTTTCTGGATTTTTCCTGGCAGTTCTCGTAATGTAAAAACCTGAAATACAAAAACAGCCGAAAACAGAAACTGGCACTGGGGTGCACTGAGTTAATAGGTTAGTCCAAATATGATCAAAAGTGTATGGAAGTGTATAAATATCATAGCAATGTCACCCAAAAGAGGCATGGAGCAAGCAGAAATTATAGATATGTTTTGGACGTATCAGAGGGCAAATGCTGAAGTGTTGCGAGGATTAAGGACAAAGACCTTTGACAGGCTACACAAGAGCGGGAGGCGCTGGATTGATGAATTGCCGGCAGTTCTTTGGTCGATCAGGACGACGCCAAATCGAGCCACCGGCCAGACGCCCTTTGCCCTGATATACGGGGCAGAAGCAGTTCTCCCCACGAAACTAATATACGGGTCACCTCGAGTGCTCGCTTATGATGAGCTTGAGCAAGAGCAATTGCGGCAAGATGACACAATGCTCCTTGAGGAAGATCGTCTTCGGGCGGCTGTGAGAGCAGCAAGCTACCAGCAAGCCTTGTGCCGCTACCATAGCCGCAAGGTTCATGCCCGAAGCTTTGAGGAAGGTGACCTTGTTCTCCGGCGCGTTCAATCGGCCAGGAATACGAACAAGTTGACACCAAAGTGGGAGGGCCCTTATCGGGTAATACGAGTCACCAGGCCTGGCGCAATCCTCCTGGAGACCGAGGATGCCGTTCCGGTGAGTAACTCCTGGAACATTGAGCATCTTCGCAAGTTTTACCCATAAGGCGCGGCTTGCCGGGCCTCCCGGCAAGCCACCTTTTGTACAAGCTTTGCCGGCAAGGCATGTAACCCTTTGTACAAAGCCAGGCGCAGACCCTAAGCACAAATAAATGAAGCGCTGGCGCCCTGAGTTTAAGCATGCATGCTGAGTCAAGTCTCGTCCTTGGTTAGGGTTGATAGTGCTTAGCAGCGGCTAACCCCTAGCTTAGAGGTCGAGTCTTTGTCTTTCCTCAGTCTTCCTTGGTTTACAGGACGCACAGGCATCCTAGCCGAGGCCACATGGAGGGAGGAGAGAAGAACAAATCAGTACTTGGGCCCCGGCAAGCCAGCATTGCCGGGGGCTACAAGAGCAAGGATTCGCCCGCGGTAGACCAGAGTTGCCGGGGGCTGCAATCTCAGATAAGTCCTTTTCCCTTGTCATGCATTCTGTTATGGACTGAGGTATGTGAAACCTCGTTCTTTTCCTTGAGCTACCGTGCTCCCATAACTCTAGGTCCTAAGGCTCGTCCCTGGGACCAAGTTTGGTCGTAGTCGCGGCAGCAAAAGGATAAAACGAGGAGCCTAGGCCCGCTTCATCCCTGCCTCCGCCAAGAGCGTGAGAAAGGTCGAGCGAAGTGGGAAAACGGCAGGGCTTGTTGCCGAGCGAGAAAATGTTCATCTTAAGGATATCAGGGATTTATTCCCTGTTGTGGGTTTTTACCTACGAACAAAAGGACCCGTCAGTCATTCCTTTTTCATTATTAACATTCCATTCAGGTACAGTCCATAGGGAATGAGAAATATGAATAAGGGAGATTACAAGTTTTAGACTTTACAGATGCCCGAAGGCTTACAGACTAAAAAGAGATAAGATGCCCGTAATGCCTTTCTTGTCCCTCTCCTCAGGAGGTAGGTCAAGGACGCGAGAAGGGCAAAAGGGGCGCCTAGGTGAGCTACGGGTGGCAGAAGACACCGAGAAGGCATCTCGGCGGCCTTCCCAGGGCTGGACGGTGATGACGGCGCCGGAGGCTGAGCTCGAAGACGAGGCGGCAGGACGTCAGTAGGAGACGAAGGCATCGGTGCCCGCGTACTCCGACATGACGACCTTGCCGCCCACCTTCTTCCTCTTCTGCTGCCTCCGTACGCCAGCCGCCAAGGAGACGACCCCGAGAAGTTCAAGGAGCCGGCGACGCGGATGATGGGGTCGCCGGTGCCACCAGGAACGGCGCCCGACACCTAGTCGGACCCGTCATCCTGCCGTCCCCCGCCCTCAGCGTCGCTGTCGCTGTCCTCCTCATCACCCTCGTTCGAGGAGGAGTCTTCGTCGTCGGAGGAGCTCTCCATGCAGCACCTCGCGCGAGTTCCGAGCTGCCCGAAGACCTTGACGGAGAGGTGGCCATCCCCCATCAGCTTGAAGTGGAGGTTGAGCCCATCCGTCAGGCTGTGGATGCGAGCGAACCTCTTCCATCCTCGGCGAAGATACATCATATGAGGGGCGGGGAAGTCGACGAGGGCTCGCGTGCCACTAATCCCACAACCCCTCATGTGCAACCGCAGCGACTCCGGCGGGTTCGCCTCCATCTCCCGCGCAAACGGGGTCGGGAGACGAAGGCGACGGCGCGGCGACCCCCGCATCCTAATGAAGAATTCGCAGGGGTCATCTCCAACATGACCTTCCACCGGAGGGGGAGCTGCTGGCGGAGGCGAGGCCGGCGAGCCGCCCCGTCTTCCTCTTCCCCGAGCACCCCGGCCTCACCCACGGCCTCGCCCCTTCCTCTTCCCCTTGTAGCTGGTTCGGCCACTACGGGTGCAGGAGAAGGGGGGACGCGTTGTCGAGCGGCGACCCTCGCCGCCACCATTGAGGAGCCGGGGTTTTCCTTCTTCATGGCGGATAGAAGAAAGGAGCAGAAGCTGGAAAGGAAAGAAGATGGAGGAGTGTGGAGCACCGTCCCCTTCCTCCGCCCTTTATAAAGGGGCGGAGCTGGAGCTCGACCGCCCCGCTCGACCAATCAAGACGCAGAAGACGAGAGGGGCTGGGACCGACCCACCGCCCCAACCAACGACGGCTCGGTTTCCCGCCTCCATTATACGTCCAAAACGTATCTATAATTTCTGCTTGCTCCATGCCTCTTTTGTGTGATATTGCTATGATATTTATACACTTCCATACACTTTTGATCATATTTGGACTAACCTATTAACTCAGTGCACCCCAGTGCCAGTTTCTGTTTTCTGCTGTTTTTGTATTTTAGGTTTTCCCATTACGTAAACTGTGAGAAAAATCCCGGAAAAATTATATAAAAAATCAGCGTTCCGGAAGCTTCCATGCGGCCAAAGTAGGGCCGGAGGGGGGGCCAGAGGGGCTCCAGGCGCCCTGCCCAGGCGGCCCCACCCCTGGCCGCCTGGCCAGGCCGCCTGGGCCCCCCGTAGCTCCCCTGACGACCCCCTTTGGCATATATTTAACACCCGTGGAGGAAACCCTGATTCCAGACCCCTTTTCTCCAGACGCAATTCCGATCTCCGCCGCGATCGCCATCAAGCTTCGGGGGACCAGAATTCCTGTGCCGGCACCCTGCCGGGACGGGGAAGTGCCCCCGGATTCATCTCCATCGACGTTGCTTCCTCCCTCCATGATGCGGGAGTAGTTCCTCCTCGGGGCTGAGGTTTCTACCAGTAGCTATGTAGTCAATTATCTCTCCCATGATGTGATCTTCGTTGTGATCATAGGCTATGTTAATCTAGGGTGATCCCATGATGTTTCCCCTTCCTCTATGTATTGGATTGATGTACTCACTTGTCCTTATCTAGTATAATCCCCAAGACCAAGGTGATAGCGGTCTATTGGACATGGATTAGAAAAATATTTTCATGAGTGATTTCCTCTCTTGTGTGTTGATTGAAGATTGAGAGTCTCTTGGTGCTTGTCTTTGACTATCCTTTAGATATGTTGTGGTGATTGTGGGACTCTCTTTGGATGGCCGCGGTGACACTGGGAAATCCTTAGATTGAGAACTACGAACTTTGAGGTGTGCTTTTGTAGCCCTACATAATTCTCGTCCTCTCTTGACCACGAAGGAATGACCTCCGAGTGTGTCCCCTTTGCATGTTTTATGGGAAATATCATGTGATTCGATTATGTTAATGTTGTTGGGAGTTGCCACTAGTGAAAGTATGAAGCCTAGGCCTTGTTTCCACCATTGCAATACCATTTGTGCTCATGTTTACCACTTGTTTGCTTGCTGCACTTTTTATTACAGATTTATATTACTTTGTTTTGCCATCCATATCATTTGCCATTTAACATCTCTTCGCCGAACTAGTGCACCTATACATCTAACAAGTGTATTAGGTGTCTTGGGGACACAAGAGACTTCTTGTATCTTAGTTGCAGGGTTGCTTGAGAGAGACCAACTTCAACCTCTACTTCCCTGAGTTCGATAAACCTTAGGTCATCCACTTGAGGGAAATTGCTGCTGTCCTACAAACCTCTGCGCTTGGAGGCCCAACATAGTCTACAAGAGTAGAAGCATGTGTAGACATCAAGCTATTTCTGGCGCCGTTGCCGGGGAGGTGAGCGCTTGAAGGTATATCTTTAGATCCTGCAATTAAATCTTTTTGTTTCTTGTTTTTATTTCACTAGTTATGTTTATGGAAAACCTTGCTATTGGATCGTTGCTTGCGGGGAGACGCCCCACACCTATGGTGGTTGCTCCTCCCCCTACTGAAATTGTGCCCTATAAAATACTAGCTCGTATTATCAATTATGTTTTGGCTAATCGTTATGCAGGAGACAGACATCCCGGTGAACACTTGCTATATCTGTCACAATTATGTTCATTATTTAAGCTTGCAGGTGTATCAAGGGAGTTTGTCATGAGGAAATTGTTCGCCGTATCACTTATAGATAAAGCTTCAGATTGGTATAAGCTTCTCGGTAACTCGCACTTGCTTGATTGGCAAGAGCTTATGTCTCTCTTTTACTCTAAGTTTTATCCTCTTCATGAAGTCCATAAGAATAGGAATTATGTTTATAATTTCTATCCTCGTGACGGAGAGAGCATAGCTCAAGCTTGGGGGATACTGAAAACTTTAATGCTAAAATGTCCTAACCATGGGCTCCCCAAAGATATGATTATTACTAATTTCTATGCGAGGCTCTCTCGACAGGATAAAGATTTGCTCGATGCTTCCTCTATGGGTTCTTTCACAAACAAAAAGATTGATGCTAAATGGGAACTCCTTGAAAGAATTCAACGCAACACTGAAGATTGGGAGATCGACAAAGGTAAAGAGTCAGGTATAATTTATGAGTATGGTTGCATTAAGTCCTTTGTTGAAACTACAAGTTTTAATAAGTTTAGTGCTAAGTTTGGGCTTGATTCTCAACTCCTTGTTGATTTCCTCAAATCTTTTGCTTCACATCTTAATATGCCTAAGGAGGATCGGATCAAGTATCATAAACCTTTTAAAGAGACTTGCAAAGAAAATGAAATTGTTCATGATGATTGCAACATGCATGATCCAATTCCTAAAAATGAAGTTTTATATAAGCATGCTAATTTTCGTAGAGTGGATAGACCTTGTGAAAGGCCTATGATTGAAGAAGAGAAGTATTGTAAGCAACATAAGCATGAAAGAACAATCACTTGGGTCAGAGTTTAAATGAAATTGCTAGAGAATTGTGTGACCTTTATCCTTTTACTTGTGAACTTTGCCGTATGGACGGTCACTTTAATTTTCAATGCATGAACTTTCAAAACATAACTGTTAACCGGTTGTGTGATAACATGATCACCTCTGATCTTTATGATGAGCTTATGTTATTTTTGATGTGTGAAGAGTTATCAGAAATGACTTCTTGGCTAGATGTTAATGCCATAGGAATAAAAAATACTTTGCAAAATTGCCATCTCTATTGTGTTGTTAATTGCCATGAAAATGATTACATAAGTAAGATTAGAAAGGAGGGAACTTTACCAAAGTATAAAAATGTCTCTTATATTTCTGCTAATAAAAAGGAGAGTTTCTCCCAAGTTTCCCCTATTGTTTCTAATGATAAACCAGTATATGTGGAGAAGCTTCATATCCAACCACTCCCTCCTAAGGTGAAGAAGAAGAAAAAGAAAAAGAGGAGGAAGAGGAGCAAGAAGGAAGAAGAATGGGTATCAACCTGGCCTGAGCATATTCCTCCCATCAACTTTTATCCTAACGATTGTAAGTTTAAAGAAGAAGGTGAAGTTTATTGCCTTAATTATCATCTTGATGATACGTCCATAGGTACTATTGAAGATGATTTAGATTATGATATGCATGTTACTTATTGTGATTGGGAAAATGATGATAATGCTACTTATGATCTTGAAAATCTTTTTGGTACCAACTCTGAAAGTGATGATATGGAAAGCTCTAAGCTTGGGGATGATAGGATTGCAAATCCTTTACCCACTAGTGATGTGATAATTTATAATTCTTTTGCTAGTAAGAATAAAGACAACATGTTTACAAATATAGTTGCTAGCAATGATAATGCTCTTCTCTACTATGATGATGTGTAACTCCAATCTATAGTGATTATAAAGGTACCTATGACATAAGGAGAAATTATCCTTATGAAACTTGTCATAATCTTGGAGGGAATTACTCCCTTGTTGAACACCATCTTCCTAATACACAATTAATCTATAGTGTTCAAGTTGTTTATGATAGTCCTACTCCCACTATTACCAATGAGAAAGATTATGCTTATGTGGAGAGTAAGAGTACCTTTTTGCATGTGGATCATGGTAACAATGCTTTATGTGATGCTTATATTGTTGAGTTCATCCATGATGCCACTGAAATTTATAATGAGAGAGGGAGACTTGGTTCTAAATATCTTAATAATAAGAAGTTTCCTCTCTTTATGGTGAATATTTTGAAGTTATGCTTGTTTTGCCTTCCTATGCTAGTTGCTTTGTGCTTCAATGAATTATTCTATTACAATATTCCTATGCATAGGAAGCATGTTAGGCTTAAATATATTTGGTATTTGCTTCTTGATGCTCTCTTTTGTTCTTCAACTCTTATTCCTACGAGAGCATCATTAAAGTCTTAAGCCTATCTTTATGGCTATAGAGAAAGAGCTCTAGGGAGACAACCCTTGTTATCTTTACCTTCAGTTTGTTCTTTCAGTTTTTAGTGGTCTTGATGTTTGTTACTACTGTAGCAACATCATTGTATCTTTATTTTTCAGCTTTGTGCCAAGTTTAGCCTCTGATTGCAAAGAAGTTCAAAAGTTGTGACGTGCTGTCCAGGAAACATATTCTGTCCTTGAACAGAAAAATTCGTATAAAATCACCAGATCATCTTTTTGGTCTGAATTTTTTCGACAGCGTGATATATACAATTGTCATTCGTGCGTCTGTTCTGAGTTTTTTGATTAGAGTTGCAGAAGTGCCCCGAAAAAAATCATTTACTACCCGCTGTTCTGTTTTTCACAGATTCTGTCCTGTTTTGCCTTTCCTTCATTTTGCAAACCTTGAGCTTGCTTTTTCTTTGCAAAAACCTTTTGGCAATCTTGAGAAACAGTAGACCTTCAAGAATATCCTTATTTCCAGCAAGGAACAATTATTTTATTATGGGTACTAACCTCGCTAATCAGATTATGATGAGTTATGTATGAAGGGAGTTTTCAAGTGTGCGAGGGAAGATGATAAAAAGATTCAGGAGTGTCAAACGCTCAAGCTTGGGGATGCCCCCATGCACCCCCAAGAAATATTCAAGGAGACTCAAGCGTCTAAGCTTGGGGATGCCCCCGTGCATCCCCTTCTCCATCAACATTATCAGTTCGTCTTTCGTTCCACTATATTTTTATCACTTCATGTGTTATGTGCTATGCTTGGAGCGTCTTGCTTTTAGTTTCCTTTTTAGTTTTCTTTAGCTTCTCATAACGAGTCGGAACTCAGCTTTCTTTGTGTGGGAGAGAAACACGCTCCACTTCTACCTAGAACATAACATAGAATTTTCATGTCTATCCTTGCTGTGTGTGTTCTTTGTCTTTCAATAGCTACTATCATGCTTAGCTTTTAGTTTTCATGCTTATCTTTTTAAAGAGCTTTTGTTTAGTTGGTTGCTTGAACTCTCTTTAGTTATCATGATTATCTTATTAAGAGAGTTTGCTTCTGTTGCATTGGTTGATATGTCTATGATAAAAATGCTACGTGCATAATGGTGCTTAGTAGTTCATGTTTTCTTCTGGTTAGTCTCAAATAGCTGGGGGGTTCCCAATGTGTTATTGGAGTACCAACATGATTTGTTTGCCTATGATGTGGTATGGTTTAGTAATATCTTCCTTCAAGAATTTATTTTGATTGACTTGGCGTATGCTCACGCATATTTAAGACTGTAAAGAAAGCCTGTCAAGCCTTGATGATCTTTTGTTTCTGAGTAGCGATATAACTACCATGCCTGATTCAATGTTGCTTTGTCACTCTGCATGATTATGACCGTCATTGCTCTCTTAGTTGGTCGCTCCCAGTCTTTTGCTAACCTCCACCTGTACTAAGCGGACTGACTGCTTGTGCATCCAAATTCTTTTAAACCAGTTATGCCATATGAGTCCACCATACCTTCCTACATGGTATTTACCTGCCATTCCTAACGGAGACTTGCATGTACCATCTCGAAATTATTCAAAAAAAAGCATTCCTATTTTGTGCCTCTGTTTTAAGTTCATGAGGAAGTAGTAGTTAATTCATGATCTTTTTAAGTTGGACAAGCTTCACCCCGGGATTGCATGTCTCATGTGCACACCCATAATACGAGAAGGAACTGGCAAAGAGTGCGCCCGGCTCAAAATTAATATAACAAACAAACCCTCCTTCACGCTTTGTTCATGACAAATCAGAAAACTTTGGCAGTGATAAACAAATGAGATTAAGAGGATGTGATCGTCCTCATTCGGGAGCCGTTCCTCGAAACTTGTCCATCTCAAGAAGTGATTGAGTTGTCTGCTAGCATTCGTTGGCGGAACATGCATAATCTAAAATAATAATTATTACCTCTGTTTTTAAAACCAAGAGCTCTGGTACATGTTTTGTCTTTGTTTCCGACTACGGGTTTTCAACCTTGCCAACAAAAGCCACGGTTCGAGAGTCTCCACCTTCTTTTAAAGCACCAACTACTGAGAGCATGATTGTCATTCTGAGTGTAATGTGCATTGTCCCAAAGTAGCATTGTCTTTTGCATGATTATGATATCGTTTATTTTGAAATCATTGTATCTAGTCATCACTTAAACCTTGGAGGTGCCCCTGCATTTATGTTTTGCTTCACTAAAGGGGGCAAGCGAGATATCACTTTATCATATTTGCACACCATGCTCATTACAAATCTATTTGATGTTTCAGTATCATATTGTAAAACTTTCAGTTCTTTGTGATTTTCTCATGAGGCAACTTAATTACTACAGATTCATTATCTCAGTAAGCATTTGTCTTGTGACTATGAAAAGTCCTTATATGGTTAATAGCATGTCACCACAGAAATTATGCTTGTTATCATTTACCTACTCGAGGACGAGCATGAATTAAGCTTGGGGATGTTGATACGTCCAAAACGTATCTATAATTTCTGCTTGCTCCATGCCTCTTTTGTGTGATATTGCTATGATATTTATACATTTCCATACACTTTTGATCATATTTGGACTAACCTATTAACTCAGTGCACCCCAGTGCTAGTTTATGTTTTCTGCTGTTTTTGTATTTCAGGTTTTCCCATTACGTAAACTGCCAGAAAAATCCCGGAAAAATTATATAAAAAATCAGCGTTCCGGAAGCTTCCATGCGGCCAAAGTAGGGCCGGAGGGGGGCCAGAAGGGCTCCAGGCGCCCTGCCCAGGCGGCCCCACCCCTGGCCGCCTGGGCCCCCCGTAGCTCCCCTGGCGACCCCCTTTGGCATATATTTAACACCCATCGAGGAAACCCTGATTCCAGATCCCTTTTCTCCAGACGCAATTCCGATCTCCGCCGCGATCGCCATCAAGCTTCGGGGGACCAGAATTCCTGTACCGGCACCCTGCCGGGACGGGGAAGTGCCCCCGGATTCATCTCCATCGACGTTGCTTCCACCCTCCATGATGCGGGAGTAGTTCCTCCTCAGGGCTGAGGTTTCTACCAGTAGCTATGTGGTCAATGCTCTCTCCCATGATGTGATCTTCGTTGTGATCATAGGCTATGTTAATCTAGGGTGATCCCATGATGTTTCCCCTTCCTCTATGTATTGGATTGATGTACTCACTTGTCTTTATCTAGTATAATCCCCGAGACCAAGGTGACAGCGGTCTATTGGACATGGATTAGAAAAATATTTTCATGAGTGATTTCCTCTCTTGTGTGTTGATTGAAGATTGAGAGTCTCTTGGTGCTTGTCTTTGACTATCCTTTAGATATGTTGTGGTGATTGTGGGACTCTCTTTGGATGGCCGCGGTGACATTGGGAAATCCTTAGATTGAGAACTACGAACTTTGAGGTGTGCTTTTGTAGCCCTACATAATTCTCGTCCTCTCTTGACCACGAAGGAATGACCTCCGAGTGTGTCCCCTTTGCATGTTTTATGGGAAATATCATGTGATTCGATTATGTCAATGTTGTTGGGAGTTGCCACTAGTGAAAGTATGAAGCCTAGGCCTTGTTTCCACCATTGCAATACCATTTGTGCTCACGTTTACCACTTGTTTGCTTGCTGCACTTTTTATTACAGATTTATATTACTTTGTTTTGCCATCCATATCATTTGCCATTTAACATCTCTTTGCCGAACTAGTGCACCTATACATCTAACAAGTGTATTAGGTGTGTTGGGGACACAAGAGACTTCTTGTATCTTAGTTGCAGGGTTGGTTGAGAGAGACCATCTTCAACCTCTACTTCCCTGAGTTCGATAAACCTTAGGTCATCCACTTGAGGGAAATTGCTGCTGTCCTACAAACCTCTGCGCTTGGAGGCCCAACATAGTCTACAAGAGTAGAAGCGTGTGTAGACATCACTCCACCGCTCGCCACCTCGAACGCATGGAAGGCACGTGGCAAACGCACGGGACCGAAAGGACGGATGAGGCGACCTCTCCCCACCCCGTGATCGTGGGGAGTGGACGCCTAGCAGACCGCGCCTCGGCCCCATCCAGTCAGCGGGCCACGCCCCCACACCTTCCCCCGTTTATGGGGAAGGCGCGGGCCGCCTCCTTTCGCATTTACTGCGACGTGACGCATGCTTTCGGAAACCGCCCCACGCATGCCGCCCATGTCACGCACGCCCCTCCACCCCGCGCCGCGCGCGCCGGTCGTGGGAGGCGCAGCGCGCGGAAATTTTACCACGGTGAGAACCACCCCGCCTGCCCGCGCACCGTTCTGGGCCTGGCCCAACAACGTGTCGCGCTTATGTGTGGCCCAGGCCCGGGGGCTCCTGTCGGTGTACAAAAAGAGGGGTACACTTTTTGTACCCCTATGACTGTGCACGGGTAGTCTGAGCCACGGTGCCATCACACCAAGCATGGCAAGGGAGGCAAGCCGGGGCAAGACTGAAGCTTGATGAAGACTGGAGCGACACCAAGAACAAGACCACGAAGAGCAAGGGGTCGAAGCGGTTTTCCCCGGCAAGATCCTTGCCGGGGCCGGCTCTGGCAGCCCCGGCAAGACCCTTGCCGCGGCAGCTCGCCCCCCCGCCTACGGAGCGAATCACCCTTGAGTCTGCCACCCTCGTGGGGGGAGGATTCGGGAGATGTCCCCGTGGTGGCATGCAGATCTTTGTGAAGACCTTCAAGATCAGATGCAAGGTAAGAAGACGACGACCCTTGGCGGGATCCCAGCCAAGGGGATCCACAAGGCCCCGGTAAGCACCTTGCCGGGAATGACAGCAGGCGCTGTGGCAAGACCCTTGCCGGGGCCCCGGCATGGCCCTTGCCAAGGACACCCATGGGGCCACCGTCAGGCCCGCGCCAACTAGGTCTCCACCGACCCACGCAGCTGCCGACCCAACCAGCTGGACAGGCTCCTGCGTGGCAACCCACAGATCTTTGTGGAGGCCCGTCGTTGCGCCACCTCAGCTGCCTGTCTGCCTACATGGCACCTCATGCACCGCTGGCCAGGGCGCGTGTCGACACGAGGAGAAGCGGCGACGGACAAGACGGGCGTCTCCCCCCGTCCCCGATAAAGCAAGGACACCTAAGCAGGGCACATTAAATGCACCTTGTCCTGTAATGCGAGGGATAACCTCGCACCACTGTGGCAACCCCTTTTCCCTATAAAAGGAGGCCCGAGGCAACCAGGAGAAGGATTCGGCTTTTCGGAATCCCTCACGACTCTTTTGGAGCTCCTCGTTAGCTGAAGAACACCAACATATAATCCACCAAAGCAGGAGTAGGGTTTTACGCATCTTTGCGGCCCGAACCTGGGTAAAGGAACCGTGTCCTGATCGTTAGATCCGCTCTTCTCTCAACCCCGCGCCCCGCAACCGTAGTAGGGATTCTTGTGATCCCATAGGTGTCGATCCAAATACACCAACAGTAGTGGTCTTTCTATTTCCCACCCGCCCCCCCTTTTTGTTTCTCGGAGCCGGAGTCCTTAATCGAGTATCCATCTCACTAGTGTGAATCCGTTGCATTCTTTTCTCAGTTATTTCAACCGGTGAATTCTCGTCTAGTTTGTTCTTCTTCACCTCTTCTTCTTTTCTGGTGTTATCATATCAATCCATTCAATTTTATTTCAATCCTACCGGTGGTTCAAGAAGACTTTCTCGAGTTCGCGATATATCCCTCTTTAATCTTTTCAACGATGGTTTTCTTTTAGTGGGCTCATACCCACAGGTCTTTTCCCAGGATCTTACCTGACTCTTCTAATTCCCAGAGTGTTCCAAAATTCTTTTGAAGTGTGGCATAAGTATGGATTCCATCAGTCACGTGCCTTCCGAAGTTCGTTTGCAATTCTTTTCATGCGTGGTTCAACCCTTCTTCTTTTCATTCATCCAGAGCTATTCGTGAATTCTTTTCTTTGTGTTCCTCCGAAGGCCATCATTTCAGAAGATTTCTTCGTTCTCAGTTTTCAACTTCGTCCTCCAAATATTCTTCATCGATGCCTCTTCGTTCGTCTCACATTCGTCCAGTGCTTCATTCAAGTATTCTTTAATCAGTTCACGATCTCTTCGTTCCCGTCATTCAAATTTCCTCAAGTGCTTTATTCATCTGGCGATTCATCGTAGTCACTCAATTTCAATTCTTTACGGTGGCCGTTCTATTTCATCACTCGATTTTAATTCTTCACGGTGGTTTGTTCTCTTTCATCACTCGATTGTAATTCTTCCCGGTGGTTTGTTCTTTTCTTCACCTGGCTTCAATTCTTTATGGCGATTCGCTCAACAGTTCTTTTCCGGTGCTATCATATCAATTCATTCGTTCTTTCAATCCTACCGGTGTTTCATGGATATTTTCGCAAGGTCACGATATATCACTCCTAACCTTCTCAACGCGAATAAGTGATAAGCAAATCCATTGCTTTAATCAACTTAATTGATGGAGGATAACCATAACATAATTCGTATTCCTTTTTCATAAAGTTGATTTAATTCCTTCCTTCAGAGTTTATTCTTCGTGAATAAATTCTAGTCCCAAGTGCTTTCATATTTTCTTTCCGGAGTTCAAGTTTTCTCGGCTATCTCGTCGGAACCCCGACTAATCATCGCAATGCTTTAATCATATTCTCTTCATCCGTTATCATCATTCTTTCGTTACCGGAGTTCTTCTGGCTGGTTCATCGTGATTCAAATCATTCTTCGAGTGTTCATCATATTCTTTTGGTTCAGGCGCAAGCATTATTCTTCTTGCATCTCAAAATGCAAATAATTTTCCGTATTTGTTTGAAGTGGAGTTGCATTTCTTCATTCTCGTCTATTCAATCTTTTGGTTGCGGCATAATTCACCTCAAGTTTTGGATGATTTCCATAAGTCCACATCAAGCTTATTCTTTTCGTGTTGATTTTCTCAACAACTCCGTTCAAACCTTTCTCTTCAAGATCCTTTTTCAAATTCATTCGCGATGGAACCTGTTGTTCTATTACCTGTTCTTTTCATTTCACTCTTGTAATTCTTCCGGAGGCATTGTATTGTTGCTCTCGTCGAGTATCATTTCATCTTTTCTGGTTCTTGTTCCATTCCATTCATCTTCAACCGGTGAGATATTTCTTTTAGTTTCAGCCGGAGTGCTGCCCAAATTCCTTCATTTTAACTCCTTTTCTATCTCTTTTAACCGGAGTGGTTTCGAATTCATTCTTGTTCCTTCAACTCGGGCTTCATATCCTTATCCTCTTGGTTCTCGTCTTATGCCTTGTTTCTTATTTTACCGGAGTTTCTCAATCTCAATCATCTCCGTTGTATTCTTTCTTTCGAATTGTTCAACCTCTCAAAGTTCTTTGGTTTCACTCTTTTGTCCTCGAAGAACTTTGTTCTTCCTCTTTCCTCTCCCGTCTCGTTCCTAAGATCTCGGGACGAGATCTCTTGTTAGGAGGGGAGTGTTGTGACACCCCGAGACCGATGCGCCAGGTGTCAGCCAGGTGTCAGTTAGTTCTTCGTCGTCGTTGCCATGTCATCTGCTTGCATGTTGCATCTTGCCATGTCATCATGTGTGTTGCATCAGCATGTTTTCAAAACTTGCGTCCGTCCGAGTTCCCTCGTCATTTCTGTTGTCCGTTCTGAGCCCAGACACACTCACACGCGCCCGCGGTGCCTCCGAATATTTAATTTATGAGTGGCCGAAAAACGTTCTCGGAATGGGTTGAAACTTGGCGTGTGGTCTTATTATAGCATAGGTAGACCGTCTGTCAAGTTTCGTCGCATTCAGAGCTCGTTTGATAGCCCAACGGTTAACCGTGTTAACCGCTGGAAGCCTTTTGTCTTTTGGCCCAGCACCCCTTTCACACAGCCCACCAAGCCCATTCTAGCCCCTCCATGCTCTTGGCCGTTCGATCACGATCGCGTGGCCGCGAACCGCTCCTCATTTGGACGATCAGTAGTGGTTTCTACTAGGGGCGATTCGGACCTGTGGCTCTATGTATTTTGGTATCTTTCTTTTGGATCTTCGCCCGTAGTCGGGTTGTGATGTTTTGGATGATGATTTGCTTATGTAATGTATTGTGTGACGTGGCGAGTGTAAGCCAACTATCCTTTTGCAATTTCATCCCTATTTTTACATGAGTCATGCAAAGATACCGAACTTGAGATCATTCCAGAATGGGCTTATACCTTTAAGTCGTGCCTCGACACGTAGGAGGTATAGTCCCATCCTGGGCATTACAAGTTGGTAATTAGAGCCTTCTCCGACCTAGGAGCCCCCACTGATTGATCGAATTGTTGACGGTTGAGTCTAGGCACACACTTAAAATGTTTTGAGTCATATATATATATATATATATATATATATATATATATATATATATATATATATATATATATATATATATATATATATATATAGGAGAGTAGGATTTCTTTTTGCTCCTCATCTCTTTCCACTCTGGTGAGGACTCCTGACGATTACTTGTCTCTTCTACTCTAAAAAAATCACTATTTTTTTAGGATCACGCGAGTATTATTTGGATTGTTCCGATGTCTTTGTGACGAGAACATTGTTCTCGATGCCTCCTGTCATTAGGGTTGTGGCAGTGTCCCGGGGAGTTGAGCTCCGAGGTGTTGTCGTCACAAATATATCGCAGCAGTTCTGGAATACTTAAGATGGCCGACATCGAAAACTCTCCTATGCGGTTAGTGGCAAGATAACCCCGACTTCACCCAGTACTGGGAAGGTAGTTCGAGAGTATTGCCATAGCTTGTATAGCAGATGCGTTTCGAAGGTCCGAGGTAAACGGTTTCTGGAAATAACTGGTTATGTGTTGAAGGATGGATACAGCTGGATGTAGGATTAGAGTTGAGTGCGCGATGCTTCCCCTGTATCCCCAACACCTGATTGCATAACTGGAAACTTTCGGAAATTAATAGGTGGGTTCATCTAGTAGTTCGTAGGCATTCTTCCAACGAATGCATGATATGGAGTTCGGGATTCTACATTGAGTGAAGTAGTTTTATGGGCGTTGTTCCAATCGGGAGTTGCATCTTAAAGGGTCCTTGGCTATGCTGATCCGGGGATTGCAAAACCCTTTTGTAACACGTTCCATGAGCTTTCAGCACGAACATGTGGAACGAAGCTTCTATCTTGTATTTGTTCTATCTGCTCCTTGTTGTTTTTATTTACCTTTTGTTCTCCCAAGTGGCTTCTCGACAAGTTGATGTACCTGCGGAATTCATTCGTTCAATTCTCTGTTCGAATGATATTGTGAAGATTATGCTGCAACATATCAATCCTTTGTTTTTTGTTTTGATTCTGGTATTCGAGTTGCTTCGATGTCAAGTGTTGATTCCATACCTTTCCTAAGCGATGTTCTCATATTTCTATGAGAGTGCTAGTTTTTCGTAATCATCAAGATGGTCATGTTAAATTCTTTTTCAACCGGTGTCCATTTTGTTCGTCTCAAGTTGTCTTTGTTTTCCCCACCCTCCCATCCTTTTCTTTATGGAGCCAGCAATTCTCAAATGAAATATCCATTTTATCCATGTGTTGGTTCTTCATTCATTTCCTTCAATGTTCTTATCCGGTGATTTATCGTGAAGATGCTCAAGAGTTTCAAGTTCATCATTCTTAATTCTAATAATCTTCTCCGTTGAACTAAATCCAAGCTTCCGTATTGATCATATATGTGCCTCTTGTTTCACATATTTTCCAATGTGGGAATTCTTATCCAAAGTCTCTCTTGATTATTTAACTCTCCCTGATTCTTATCCGGAGTGTACAAGAGATCTCAGAGGACTCGTGTGTCCATTTTCAACCTGTTCATTATATTTTGAGATTGTTATCTCATCCAAGCCATTTAATTCATCCGGTGCAATATCTCTTGAGAAATCTTTTTCAGCGGTGATTTCTTTGAGTGGGCCCTAACCCACAGGTCTTTTCCCAGGATCTTACCTGACTCTTCTAATTTCCCGGAGTGTTCCGAAATTCTTTTCAAATGTGACGTAAGTATAAATTGTCATCAGCCATATGCCTTCTCCAAAATCGCTTTCAAATTCTTTTCACCTTTGGTTCAACCTTTTAATTCTTCATTCCGGAGTGCCTCAACAATTCATGGTGGTGTATCTCATCGTCTTCTCATATTTGAAGACCGAAGAAGAGTTCCTCTTAAATCTTGGCCTGTTCTCTTGAAGATTCGTGGTTCTAGCTTAATGACATCCTCATTATTGTTCCGTTTGTGAGGAATTCTTTTTATACCCATCCGAAGCATTTCATGAATTCTTTCCATTGTGATCCTCCGAAGGTCATCATTTCAGAAGATTTCTTCGTTCTTAGTTTGCAACTTCGTCCTCCAACTATTCCTCATTGATGTCTCTTCTTTCGTCTCCATATTCTTACGGTGGTTCTTTCAAGATTACTCTTCCGTTGTTATCGTATCAATTCATTTGTTCTTTTCATAATCCTACCGGTGAGTCGTTCAAGATTATTCTCAAGTTTGGCTATATCTCTCTCCAATCCTTTTCAAGAAGAATAAGTAGTGTGCCAAATCCTTTGGTTGTCATCAATTTAAATTGGTGAAGGATATGCATGACATAATTCTTATTCTTATTCCTTCAAGGTGATTTAATCCCTTCCTTCGGAGCTTGTTCATCATATCATATTCTCGGTTCTAAGTTCTTCATCTTGTTTTCCGGAGCTCCAAGTTATTTCAATTATATCATTTCAAAGCTCCATCTAATTCATCGCAGGCCTTGAATCTTATTCTTTTCATCTTTCACTTCTCATGCTTTCATTACCGGAGTTCTTCATGGTGGTTCATCATCATTTAATTCATCCTCGAAGTCTTCATCAAGATTCTTGTTGGAGCTCAAGCATTCTTCATCATGCTTTCCAATTGCAATCCTTTCTACCTTATCTTTTCAGATGGTGTTATGTCATTCTTGACAATTCCTCATGTTTCATGATTCACGAGTTATCAAGAATGAGATATTTAAAACCATAATTTCTTTTTCTTTAGGAGATCCTTTCAACCCTTCAATTATTCGTTGGAGTTATCTTGGGTTATAATTCACCTAAAAGCTTTCCCTAAGGATTGTTGCTATTATGGTGCTTATAAATGACCCAAGTTCTTCATTTATCCTCCCGGTGAAAGTTCTTCGTCTCCTTGTTGATCTCAATCCAATCAAATGTTTTCGTCAATGGCTGGTTGTCACCTCTTAATTTTGAGATGTTTTCCATAAGCCCACATCAAGCTTATTCTTTTCGTTGTGGATTTTCCAACAACTCTATTTCAATCCATCGTTGTAAGGATGCTCTTTCAAATTCAATTTTGAGAGAAGTTGTCATATTTTTTCTCCATTCATTTCTTTCATGGATCTGTATTCTATTCTTTCATTTCGGAGGCATTAGGATATTGCTCTCTTTGACCATCTTCTCGTTTTTTATCAAGATCATATTCTTCCCTTGCTTGTCTATTTAACTGGAGTGTTGTGTTCTCCATTCAAATTCTCTCATCTTATCAAGTTTTGCCTATCTTTTCAACCGGAGTGTTGTCTGAATCCTTCTTACGTCTTGTGCCATTCTTTCAATTGTTACAGAGGCAGTGTGTTGTTGATTTCATCAAATATCATTCCATCTCCTCAAGTTCATGTTAATTCCTTCCATTTTCAGTCGGAGTGCTGTCCGAATTCTGTCATTCATTTTCCTTGGCTATACCGTTGCGGTTTCATGTTCTTCTGGTTCATGAGCTCTTGTTTCATGCCTTTCAACCTACAAGGTTCTCGTAATGTTCCTTGTTCCTCTTTTCTAATGGAGTATTTTCATCTTCATTCATCTCTGTTGTATTCTTCTTTCAATTTGTTCAATCCTCCAAGGTTCGTGGTTTCACCAGTTTGTCGAAGAAGCAACTTTGTTTTACCTCTTCCTTTTCCGTTTTTTCTGGTGCCATCTCTAGGGTCTCGGGTCGAGATCCTCTGTTAGTGTGGGACAGTTGTGACGCCCGAAGACCGATGTCCCAGAAGATTCCAGATGTTCCGGGTTCTCCCGTGTGTTTCATTTGTGCTTGTGTTATTTATTTTGCTTTGCATCATGCCATCATGACTTTAATTCTGCAACTCAACCAAATAAGTCATGTGGACCTTCGGTCCATTCAAATCGAGGGAAGGATCACTTCTCTTTATAACATATATATATATCCTCCTAATATTTATGGAGCTATTATAAAAATATTCCATTGGTGGAAGCAACCATAACGCACTTACATAATTTTCCCCACGTCTTTTTCACTCCAAGTTTTGACTCCCACAACCTTGCTTGATCATCTTCTTCTCCTTCTTCGTTAGTCCATTTAAATTGTGGCATTTTATTTCCTACACCAATTTAAATGTTCATTCTTTTCCTATCAATTCTCAACCATGCCTTCAACATCCTTGCCAATTTTTAGTTTCTTTGGACTTGTTTTGGTTGGGTTCAAAAATGGCTCAAGTTTGAATCTAATTCAAACTTGAATTATTTTTATATCCTTAAAAATGTCCAAACTAGTTTATTAAAATTGTGCATAAATCTAGGAGTTCAAGTATATTTTTACTTCCTTCTTATTCTTCATATAGCCCCTGCCCATTTTCCTTTTCATCATCGGGTATTTGATTCTGCAGTTTTTTTTTAATAAAGGGAAAGGGCTCCCTGCAGCCTGCTTAAGGCTGCCAGTGGCCGAGGCCCAGACCGGCCCATTTTCCCCGAGGCCTAGCCGCCCCATCTATTCTAACCCTAGCCGCACCCCGTCGCTCACTTCTCTCCCTCGATCCCTCTCGTCCTCCCGACCGCGCCGCCAGCCTCCCCGCTCTCTCGCTCGATCTCTCCCCCGTCGCTCCCTCCTCTGCCCCGCTCCCTCTTCCTCGCGCCGTCCCTCAAGCGCCGCCCCGAGCGCCTCCATGTCCCCGCGATAGCGCCTCCTCCCCGAAACGGAGTCCGCTCGCCTCGTCAGCTCCGCGTCCTTCCTCCATCTCTGCCCCGCGCGAGCTCGCCCGACGGGAGGAGCCCTCGAGCAGCAGCGCCATCGGACCTCCCCGTTGCCCTCGTCGGCGACAAGTACCGCCCCGCCATTCCTCCCTTGCCGTCGGAGCCCCGACAGCCACCGCAGCCTCGCTCGTCCTCTGGTTCGAGAGGTCGTGCGCCAGGTCCGCCCGTTGCCGGCCGACTCCCGCCCGGTTCCTCTCGCCCGCGCCTCCCTTCTCCTCTATCGCCGCGGCCGGTCTCCTCCTCGCTCGCCTAGACGGCGCCGAGCTCCTCCCATCGCACGCTGACCGCCTCTGCTTTGGCCTCCTCCGCACCTCCACGGCCACCGACGCCGACAAGTCTTGCTGCTGCACTGAAACCTGCCAAGTACCTCGTCGCCGAAGACCAAGTACCGTTTCCCTCGGCAAGTTCGACACCATCGCTAGAACGGCTATAGTCCAAAACGCCAAGTACCAGGAAGACGAAGACCCGCCAAGTACCTCGACGCCCGGTGCCTAGAACGACTACCCTCGCCGTGGATTCGTCAAGTACCACTACGTCCGAAGCCGCGACAAGTACCTCTACGGAAACATGAACATCTACAAAACATGTACGTCTACCGCCGCCGTGGAATTGCCAAGACGACAAGTACCACTACGACGCGACAAGTACCTCTCCGAGATGAAACAAGAATGACTACATCCTCTACCGTCGACCTCGGAGACCCGTGGATGCTCCAAGTACCACGACACGATAACGTGAACGGCTACAAAACGTGTACCACGACCCGCGAGTACCACTACTTCCTCTACGACCTCGAACCGCCCCGGAACGAACGCTCCGAAGGTATACCCCGAGTCGAACGCCGATGTGGTGAACGAATGCTTGCATGTGTTGTATGAGATGAATCGGATGTTTGCATCGTGTCCGTTGTGGCCCTCGTTTGCCTTGTCGCCGACCTGTGGGAACCGGGCAACCGGGTTCACCCCATCTCTTTTGCATGTCACTCTCTCCGCTATCTTTTGCACCAGTCTCTCAACGAGTTACCGGAACCGATATGTTGCGTGGCATCATTTTCGGATTCGCCGCCGTGGCCCCTTTTCTTTCCACCACGGTGACAAATACTTCATATATCTTCATGTTAACGTTTAACTAAAAATTGCATAAAACTTGTTCATGTCATCCGCATCATGATAACAACCTTTGAATGTTAATTTGTTGTTGCTTTAATAATCGCTAAATTGGTTATGGGGATTTTTCGGAATTATTGTTGTAGTTTCCGGCCTCATTTAAACTTGTTGACTTGCGTTGTTTTTGAGTGCTTCCTACCTTGCCATGCTTTGCTTCCTATGTAGACTTGTCTTGCATCCTACTTGGTTGAGCATATTGTCATGTTGCTTGTGTTGTTTTTCTGTGCTTCCTACCTTGCCATGTATTGCTTCCTATATAGACTTGTCTTGCATCATACCTTGCCATGTATTGCATCATATAGTCTTGTGTTGTTTTTCTGTGCTTCCTACCTTGCCATGTATTGCTTCCTATATAGACTTGTCTTGCATCATACCTTGCCATGTATTGCATCATATAGTCTTGTGTTGTTTTACTGTGCTTCCTACCTTGCCATGTA
>LR738711.1:854507115-854551967 GCA_902687465.1 Secale cereale | reverse complement strand
ATATAGACTTGTCTTGCATCATACCTTGCCATGTATTGCATCATATAGTCTTGTGTTGTTTTTCTGTGCTTCCTACCTTGCCATGTATTGCTTCCTGTATAGACTTGTCTTGCATCATACCTTGCCATGTATTGCATCTTGTATAGACTTGTGTTGTTTTTCTGTGCTTCCTACCTTGCCATGTTTTGCTTCCTGTATAGACTTGTGGTGCATCCTATATAGAACTGTCTTGCATCATACTTGGTTGAGCATATTGTCGTGTCTCGTGTTGTGTGTTTACCGTACTGCTTGCTTCTTCTCGTTAGTGCTTGTTCCGTTGCGATCGTGAGGATTCGTTCGTCTACCCGTGGTTCGTCTTCGAGGCGTCTTCTTCGTCTTCTTCATGGATCCGTTCTTCTTCCTGTGGGATCTCAGGCAAGATGACTATACCCTTGGATACCTTTACTACCATTGCCATGCTTAGTTGTCTCGATGCTATCGTTATATGTCGCGCTACCCATCTTTATTGTCAGCCCCTCTCCTTGTTGCCATGAAACCTCTAACCTTTGACACCTTCCTAGCAAAACCATTGTTTGGCTTGTTACCCGCTTGCTCAGCCCCTCTTATAGCGTTGTTAGTTGTAGGTGAAGATGAAGATCGTTCCAGCTGGGAACTTGTTGTTGGAATATCACAATATCTATTATTATATTAACACACCTATATACTGGGCATGGGTGGAAGGCTTGGCCTTTTGCTCGGTGTTTTGTTCCACTCATGCCACCTTAGGCGCCGATAAACCGGCATTATGTTCCTTGATTTTGCGTTCCTTACACGGTTGGGTATATGGGGACCCCTTGACAGTTCGTCTTTGAATAAGACTCCTCCAGCAAGGCCCAACATTTGTTTTAATTTGCCTCATAATAACAACTTAATTAATTGATTAAATTTGCATAGGGGGTCGCGCCCTCGGGATTCTTTTCTACGTAGCAGGGGGGCCAGTGCTGATGGTGTTGGTCCCAAATAGAGTCATTTGCGGCGCCCCCCCCTTGGAAACTTGGGGTTTGGCTGCTGTACGCTGTGCTCATCCGGTCGTGGCCTGAGACGAGATACGCGCGGCTACTATCAGGGTGTCGGCACGCCGGGAGGTCTTGCTGGACCTGTTTTACCATTGTCGAAATGTCTTGTGCACCGGGATGCCGAGCCTGACCGGATTTCCCTAAGGTAAGGGGTGATGATATTATATTTATTACTTCAGCTGATCGTGAGAGCTTGTGATGGGCTAAGTTGGGACACCCCTGCAGGGTTATGATCTTTCGAAAGCCGTGCCCGCGGTTATGTGGCAGATTGGAATTTGTTAATGTCCGGTTGTAGAAAACTTGACAGAGGATCCGAAGTAAAACACACAACTGTGTGAGTAACCGTGACTGTCTCTTTTCACTTTGAGAAGAGAACACGGTGGGGTTATGTTTGACTCGTAGGTAGTTCAGGATCTTTAGCGATCACTACTAGTTTGCGACCGTTTGCGTAGATGCTCATCTTATTCTTGTACACGTAAGCTAGCCACCATATTATGCTTAGCCGCTGCTGCAACCTCACCACTTTACCTCTTCCTACCCATAAAGCTTTGCTAGTCTTGATACCCATGGTTATGGGATTGCTGAGTCCTCGTGGCTCACAGATACTACAACACCGGATGCAGGTTCAGCCGAGATTGGCGCAGGAGATGGGTCTGAACTTCTGGGAGTTCCATGAAGAGCGTGGCCGTATGCTTGTGACGTTTTCGACGATCAGTAGTGGTTTCTACTAGGGGCGATTCGGACATGTGGCTCTATGTATTTCGGTATCTTTCTTTTGGATCTTCGCCCATAGTAGGGTTGTGATGTTTTGGATGATGATTTGCTTATGTAATGTATTGTGTGACATGGCGAGTGTAAGCCAACTATCCTTTTGCAATTTCATCCCTATTTTTACATGAGTCGTGCAAAGATACCGAACTTGAGATCATTCCAGAATGGGCTTATACCTTTAAGTCGTGCCTCGACACGTAGGAGGTATAGTCCCATCCTGGGCATTACAATGTATTGCATCATATATAGACTTGTCTTGCATCATACTTGGTTGAGCATCTTGTCATGTTCTTGTGTTGTGTGTTTACCGTATTGCTTGCTTCTTCTCGTTAGTGCTTGTTCCGTTGCAATCGTGAGGATTCGTTCATCTACGCGTGGTTCGTCTTCAAGGCTTCTTCTTCATCTACTCATGGACTCATTCCTCTTCCTTGCGGGATCTCAAGCAAGATGACCATACCCTTGCATACCTTTACTATCATTGCCATGCTTAGTTGTCTCAATGCTATCGTTACATGTCACGCTACCCATCATTATTGTCAGCCTGTCCTTGTTGCCATGAAACCTCTAACCTTTGACACTTTCCTAGCAAACCATTGTTTGGCTATGTTACCCGCTTGCTCAGCCCCTCTTATAGCGTTGTTAGTTGCAGGTGAAGATGAAGATCGTTCCATGTTGGAACTTGATGCTTTGGGAATATCACAATATATATTATTATTATTAACACACCTACATACTGGGCATGGGTGGAAGGCTTGGCCTTTTGCTCGGTGTTTTGTTCCACTCATGCCGCCTTAGGAGCCGATAAACCGGCATTATGTTCCTTGATTTTTCGTTCCTTACACGGTTGGGTATATGGGGACCCCTTGACACTTCATCTTTGAATAAAACTCCTCCATCAAGGCCCAACATTGGTTTTAATTCGGAACATAATAATAACTTAATTAATTAATTAAATTGCATAGGGGGTCTTGTCCCCGGGGATTCCTCTACATAGTAGGGGGGCCAGCGCTGATGGTGTTGGTCCCAAATAGAGCAGCTTGCGGCGCCGCGCCTTGGAAACTTGGGGTATCTGGTCGCTGTAACCATAGCTCATCCGGACGTGGCCTGAGACGAGATACACGCGGCTACTATCAGGGTGTCGGCACGCCGGGAGGTCTTGCTGTACTTGTTTTACCATTGCCGAAATGTCTTGTGCACCGGGATTCCGAGCCTGATCGGATTGTCCCTAAGATAAGGGGTGATAATATTATTATTATTACTTCTGCTGATCGTGAGAGCTTGTGATGGGCTAAGTTGGGACACCCCTGCAAGGTTATGATCTTTCGAAAGCCGTGCCCGCGGTTATGTGGAAGATTGGAATTTGTTAATGTCTGGTTGTAGAAAACTTGTCAGAGGATCCGAAGTAAAACACACAACTGTGTGAGTAACCGTGACTGTCTCTTTTCACTTTGAGAAGAGAACACTGTGGGGTTATGTTTGACTCGTAGGTAGTTCAAGATCTTTAGCGATCACTACTAGTTGCGACCGTTTGCGTAGATGCTCATCTTATTCTTGTACTCGTAAGTTAGCCACCATATTTATGCTTAGCCGCTGCTGCAACTTCACCACTTTACCTCTTCCTACCCATTAAGCTTTGCTAGTCTTGTTACCCATGGTTATGGGATTGCTGAGTCCTCGTGGCTCACAGATACTACAACAACAGTTGCAGGTGCAGGTTTCCGATGTCTTGACGTGAGAGCGATGTTCGTTGTGTTGGAGTTCTTTCTTCTTCTTCAGTCTTGGGTTAGGTTCCGGGTCGGCAGCCTGGGATAACAGATGGATGTCTTTGTGCTTTTTCATGTTTGCATCCGTAGTCGGATGCCTTGTATTGATGTTGTTGTAATCATGTGACGTGTATGTTTTGTGGTTTCCCCCATGTATGTATGTAATGGTACGACGTAATGATATCCATCTTGCTAAGCGCCCGAAATGCGGTTGTGCCCCAATCACGGAAGTGTCACGTGATCGGGATAGAATCGCATCTTGGGCCTAACAGCTCCTCTAGGCGCGCCATAGGAGGGCCGGCTGGCCTCCCCCTTGCTCCTTTATATACAGGGGCAGGGGGGCACCCTAGGACACACAAGTTAATCTCTCCAGCCGTGTGCGGTGCCCCCCTCCACGAAAACACACCTCAGTCATACCGTTGCAGTGCTTAGGCGAAGCCCTGCGCCGGTAACTTCATCATATCTGTCACCACGCCGTCGTGCTGACGAAACTCTCCCGTGAAGCTACCCTGGATCAAGAGCTCGTGGGACGTCATCAAGCTGAACGTGTGCTGAACGCGAAGGTTCCGTACGTTCGGTGCTTGATCGGTTGAATCGCGAAGAAGTTTGACTACATCAACCGCGTCACTTGACGCTTCCGCTTTCGGTCTACGAGGGTACATAGACACACTCTCCCCCTCGTTGCTATGCATCTGGTAGATAGATCTTGCGTGATCGTAGGAAAATTTTGAAATACTACGTTCCCCAACACCGTGACCACAATTTGTGCGATGCCAAGCTCATTTGATTTTCGTGTCCTCTTCTTCTTCGGTGCTTTACCGGCTATGACAGCATCGTTGCCGGTCTCTGGGGTGGTGTCGGTCCCGGTGCCAGTGCTGGTGCCGGCGTCAGCGTCGGTGTCGGGGTTGGTGCCACTGCCGCCACCATGCAACCCCATCTGGAGTTCGTCCAAGTAATCAGAAAAAAGATTTGCTGCCTCGATGGGGTCTCCGAGGTGAGCAGAACCACCCACGACTTCGGCGTCGGTAAACATGTTTCCTATTGATCAACAATTGTAAATAAAGGATATAATGAAGAGGAAAAGGGGGCCTATGTTTGCTCGGAATGTTGATTCATTCCCCTTCCGGCAAATCCCGGGTACTCCATATGTCCTAGTTTCTAGCGCAAGTCATGCCGAAAATCACGGAAATTTTCGGCATGACCTTTGCTTAAAAGTGGACATATGGAGCGCCTGAAATTTGCCGGAACGGAAATGAATCAACATTCCGGCAAAACATAGGACACTCATATATTTTTCGACAATTGGCACAAGTTCATATAACAGATTTGATGCTATCTCAAGAGAACATGGCAACATCATATGACAAATTTCCAGGACTTAGCAAATTAACCAAGTGTTAAAAACAGCAACATTGTATAGGCTATATGCTACTGTTTTTTATAAATTTTAGCTACTGTTTTTTATATCTACAAAACCAATTTGCTACTGTTTTAGCTACTGTTTTTTTATAAATTTATAGGTATTTTATATACCCTAAACTAAATTTCCCTAGACAAAATTGCCCTAAACTAAATTGCACTAAGCTAAATTTCCTAAATTTCCTAAAGTAAATTGCTATCTCTCTCTCTGCTACATCTCCTAGCTAAATTTCCTAAATTGCTCCTAAATTTCCGAAAGTAAATTTCCTAAACCAATTTGCTAAATTACCCTAAACTAAATTGCTCTCTTTCTCTGCTACATCTCCTAGCTAGGGTTCATACTTCCAAATTAGAGAGAGAGAGAGAGCAGAGAGCAGAGCTAGAGAGATAGAGAGGAGGGCAGGGGAGAGGAGAGGGAGATGCTTATAGGGCAGTGGAGAGGGCGGCGGCGTCAAGGGCTGGCCGGGGCGAGGGCCGGCGAGGTCGAGGGCGCGGGCGCAGGGGCAGGGGAGAGGCGGGGTGGCGTTGTGGTCGACGACACGGGCTCGGGAGACAGCCGGCGACGAGGTCGGCGACGACCAGGGGCGACGGCCGGCGATCGAGGGAGAGCAGGGCGACGGACGGCGCAAGGGCGGGTAGGGCGACGGCGACGGCGATAGAGTTGGGGGAAGAGGGTGTGGGGAGAGTGGAGGAGAATTCGGACTTGGCATGTTGAATAGCGGTTGATGTGTGGAGTAATAGTAGTAGATGCAGGCAGGAGTCGGTCTACTAATCTTGGACGTGATGCCTATATACATGATCACTATCTTGGATATCGTCATAATTATTTGCTCTTCTATTAATTGCCCTACATTAATTTGTTTACCCACCGTATGCTATTTTCTCGAGAGAAGCCACTGGTGCAATCTACGGCCCCGGGGTCTATTTCTCATCACATACTTTCAGATCTATATTGCTATTTGCGTTGACAATTTATTTAGCTCTTTTATTTCAGATCTATATTATCAAAAACCCCAAAACATCTCCCTGCGTTTTGTTTCCTTTTATTTTATTTGCATCTATCAATCAATATATTTATCTTATTAGAATACCTAAGAGGGATTGACAACCCCTCTACGTGTCGGGTTGCGGGGATTTGTTGTTTGTGTGCAGGTGCGGTCTACATAACTTGCTTGGTTCTCCTACTGGATTGATAACCTTGGTTTCATAATTGAGTGAAATACTTACCGCCGTTGTGCTGCATCATCCCCTCTTCTTTGAGAAATTTACTGACGTGGTTCACAAGTAGCAGGAAGAATTTCTGGCACCGTTGCCTGGGAGGATCAAGTCAAGATCTATCAGGTTCCTACGCATAAACTCTCATCTCCTTGCAATTTCATTATTTGCCATTTACCTCTCGTTTTCATCTCCACCACTTCTAAAATGTTTTGACGAAAACACAAATATATTTGCCTTTTTATTTGCCTTCTTCCCGTTTGCCTTTTTTGTTTTCCCTTATATCTTACTTGGTTGCTTTTCTTGTTTGTTTGGTATAATTGTGTGTTCATTGGAAATCAAAAGGAAAAATTTTTATGGATCCTCATGCACTTGCTAATCTTTTTAAAAGATCCCATTATGATGAACCAATTGCTAGTGGGTTCACGACACTAGATTATCTTTATGAAGTTTTCCTTGAGATTTGTGAATCTGAAAATTATGATGAAGTGCTAAAAGAAGAAATTTATGAAGTGATTCACGATAGCTCCTTGAATGAAAAGCATGACTGCAATGGTGTTATAATAAATTCTATTAATGTCAATTATGCTAATAATATGCGAAACCCCAAGCTTGGGGATACTAATTTTGATATGTCCTCTACTTATTGCAACGATCATGATTGGGGTGATTCTTCTTATGATCTTGAATTTTTTTAAGCCTCATGATGAATATGTTTGCGAGCATATTGAAAGTGAGTTTGGAAGAGTTCCAACTTTAGGTAATAATGATCCCACTAGTTTGGAGAATGATCAATCTTATGATTTTTTTATAAAGGTGGGCTTGGAGAGGTCATGACTTTATTTGATAATAGTCCCACTATTTGGGAAGAGTGTCAAACTATTTGGGAAGAGTGTCAACTTTGCATGCATATGGATCATATAGAGAATATGTTATGTGATGCTATATTGTTGAATTTGATTATGATCCTACATGCAATTATTATGAGAGGGGGAAATATGGTTGTAGAAATCTTCATGTTACTAAATTACCTCTCTTAATGCTTAAATTTTCAAAGTTTTATTCTTCTTCCTTGCATATGCTAGTTTTTGCTTGCCTTGATAACTTGTTTGCTTATAAAATGCCTATGCATAGGAAGTATGTTAGACTTAGATGTGTTTGTCACGTGTTTTATGATGCTCTCTTTTTGCTTCAATTCTTGTCTTTCATATGAGCATCATTAAAAATTAGCAATGCCTAGCTAAAAGGCTTTAAAGAAAAAGCGCTTGTTGGGAGGCAACATGTGGATGCGCCGATTGACGGCCGACCGCGTGACGGAGCCATCGCTGGAGCCGCGAGCGGCCGGTTCGCTTGCGGTGGCGAGCGCCGAGTGGTGAGGGTGATTCTGGAGCCGACCGGTACTGAGTCGACGGCTGCCGCAGGAGGACGCCGCACGTACTCGCACGAAAGTGCGCCGTCCCACGGACTGGGAGGGACTCGACATCGAGCAGTGCCTCTTGCAGCCAAGCCGAATCGTCGGCGATGAAGATGAGCGCGCCGAGACAGATCTCGCTGCTTGGAGACAACTCACCGCCGAGCGCCATGCTAAAGGGAATCAGAAAAATGCAACCTTGCCGGAAGCCGCTTAGACGCCTGCCCCACGGTGGGCGCCAACTGTCGTGGGAACATATCTGACAGTGAGAGTAGGGGGTAGGAAAGAGGCAGAATCCTAGCTATGGCAAGATTGTGACACTACTTTCACGAGTTCAGGCCCCTCTCGGAGGAGGTAACAACCCTCCGTCTCGGTGTCGCGGAGGCTTTGTCGACTGGTATGTGTTGTGGTTACAAGGGGTGTGAACCCTTGTGCCTGAGGGGAGGGGTGGCTTATATAGAGTGCGCCGGACCCTCTCAGTCATCAGTTACACAAGGGTTCAATGCGAGTTATGTCTTAAACGTTACTGATAACGCCAGCACTAAATGATCTTTATGACTACGGAGTGTATGCTTGACTGTTGCCATCCTAGAGTGGCTTTTGGTATTTTGTCCGTCGAGTGATTTCTTATGTCGTCGAGTGGAAACGAGTTATCCGAGTGACTCTCCCTGTCGAGTGCATTATGCTTCCGAGTGTTTCAGTAGGTACTTTCCGTGAAGTTCTTTTAAGTCTTTGTATGATGCCCTTGGGTAGGTCGTATAGGTCAGGTTCAAGACCCTACCCTAGGTATATGTCTTCATCACCGGTTTCAGTTCATGCACGAGTCATTCAAAGTAAGTGTCATGTCCAACATCGTGTAACCCGTGAAAATTTGAAAAGATGATTGCCCAATATAATCACAACACATGTCTTGGCCTGGTGGTACCGTTTGAAGTTTGACTACGGTACTCCTCACGCGTCTACACACCAATCGCAACGCCATCAGAGGACCGTGCGGTACACTGTAGAAACCGGTTCCGCTAGAAAATCTTTTCGCTAGGGTTGCCTCAAAATGCATTCCCTCATTTCAAGATTCATAGCCATCCGGTGAGTCGATGAGCCCCAATGCTCTCTTGCCACCCTTCATTGGTGGTAGGGTTTCCGTTGGTGCAACCCCCAACACGGCTTCTTTCCTCAAGTTCTTGTTCAAGTATCTACTTGTCTGGTTCCCAAGATCGTGGGGTGGTGAGAAACTTTGCTATTGACCTCATGTTGAGGATGCGCTCCTACCATGGAATCAGTATTAGTTGACTCCCGCGTGCGCCTAAAACAAACTGGCCTCATCAGAAATTTCTCGTACTGCATGCATCATGCATGTGTATTTATTCAAATTCTGGCTAGAAGCCCCAACAGATTTGAAGGAGACGAAGCACAAACGAAACGTTCTTAATTAACCTCACATCTCAACAACCGGAAAGACAAGCGTCCCCATCTGCCACTGGCGGATCATATCGTATGCAGAACCGGAAGGAAAGAGACACGGAGCTGGTTACACCAATCAGCTGCTCGATCTAGCTATTGCTCTCCAGCTTATGTGCATGACCGGTTCACATATCAGTCGAGTCAACTGTATGTAACCATCAGCCTAATGTTTGTTACTACTATTTCTGTATCATATCATTACCGACGCCCTTTGATTAATTTTCGGAGCCACTGGGAGGAAAAAGAGTACATTGGGCGAATTCAATGGCGCTTAAGATTGGTGGCAACTACCGGAGGTGTATAGTAACGTTCCAACGAAGCCAAAATAATCATTGTTAATTTTAAGCACGCGGCAACATATGCATTCTCGGCCAAGGCCAGGTCTTCGAGTGCCTGCTATATAAGTAGATTCATGCTCGAGCTATGGCAACACGCATTCTCCACAGATCGATCACTTGACACTTCTCTCTTGCCATCCAATCTTAGTCGAGCAAGGAAGCTAGCTTCGACAAAATGGCGTCTATTCCTGCAAATCTGATGGTTTGTGCATTGCTGCTCCTCGCTGTGGGGTGCCAGGCCAGCCCTTTCTGGCCACTGCAGATAGGGTACTACCACGACAAGTGCCCCCAGGCGGAGGCCGTTGTCAAGGGCGTCATGGAGAAGGCCATCTCCCAGAACCCCGGCAATGGCGCCGCCGTGATCCGCATGCTCTTCCACGACTGTTTCGTCGAGGTACTGCGAAAAACTTAGAAACGAATTTGCAAACGTATAGTACAACCGATTAGCCAGGCATGATTAATTTCGTTGAGTTGTTGATGATGATTAGGGCTGTGATGCATCCATCCTCCTGGACCCGACCCCGTTCAGCCCGACGCCGGAGAAGCTCAGCCCGCCGAACAACCCTTCCCTGCGGGGCTTCGAGCTGATTGACGTGATCAAGGACGCCGTAGAGGCGGCCTGCCCTGGAATCGTCTCCTGTGCAGACATCGTCGCCTTTGCGGCCCGTGATGCGTCATGCATCCTCAGCAGGGGCAAGGTAAACTTCCAAATGCCGTCCGGCCGCCGCGACGGCACTTTCTCCAATGCCTCTGAGCCGCTCAAGTTCCTGGCCACACCGGCGTCCAACCTCAGCGACCTTGTCGCTAGCTTCGTCGCCAAGGGCCTCAACACGGAAGACCTGGTCATCCTCTCTGGCGCGCACACCATTGGCCGCTCCCACTGCTCCTCCTTCGTCCCCGACCGCCTCAACACCCCCTCTGACATCAACGGTGATCTCGCCGCGTTCCTGAAGAGGCAGTGTCCAGCCGACGCGACCTCGGGAGGCAACGACCCGACGGTGATGCAGGATGTGGTGACGCCGAACAAGCTGGACATGCAGTACTACAAGAACGTGTTGTCGCACACGGTGCTCTTCACCTCCGACGCGGCGCTCATGACGTCGGAGGAGACGGCGAGAATGGTGGTGGACAACGCCAACATCCCCGGGTGGTGGGAGGATAGGTTCGAGAAGGCCATGGTGAAGATGGCTAGCATCGAGGTCAAGACCGGCTACCAGGGCCAGATCAGGAAGAACTGCCGCGCAATCAACTACTACTAAGTGGAGTGGTACAGCTGTGCACGTACGGGCGCATGCATGGTGAAAGATCACTCAATCTCGATTCATTCTTTGCTCTAACCTGCAAGCGAGTTCATGTTGTAAAATTTGGCAATTCTTTCGCTGTGCTCCTTTTCTAATTGTCGTTTTCTCTTTGGTTATTCTTTGTTCAATTCTCTGAGCACTTAATTCTTTGTGTATATGGGGTTGTACATGTGTGACTGCAAAGCAATGTTGTTATAATGTTATGTATTTGGAATAATAAAGTGATGCGTGCAACAATTTTCTTTTTCTTGAAGATCTACACTCGTATACATGCATTACTGGTATTCATAATAATAACAATGCACAGATGATACGCATGCAAGCAATAGAAAACAAGGAGCATACAAACGATCCATTGTAGTGCTGCATACCCCGCCCTTGCCGCAATTACGAAGCTTCCCAGTTTTCCGGTGAGCGGCACCCACACTTGCACCCATCAACCTGCTTCCTCGCCTTCGCCTGGAACAACGTCACAGCTCTCTCCCGCTCGCAGCGTCATCCCCATCTCCGGCCAGGTACTGGATCGGCCTCACCGTTGCCGACGCCCACCGTTGTTGTTCCTCATGTCGTCCCCGCCTTTAGCCTTGCTGTTAAACCGAATGACGCCAGAAAAAATAAATCAGGCACCTGAGTTAGCAGACTCGCTAATGAATTACCTCAATTGGTGCATATAAATATAATTGAGAATGTTATTGCCATGAACGACAACCGGAAAAGGAACCGGTTCCGTTACGATTTTCCATGTAATTAACAATGCTAATGCACTAGGAACGAACAAATGGACTATGCATGTGTCCAATCTGAGATATGAATTTATCATGGCAAGGCCAACGGGTAGCCCCAAACCAGATGCCCCGCAAGCCAGCTAGGTTCGGACGCCACCGTGGAGCAAAACCAGTAGCCTCGCAGGTGTCAGTGCTGCTTGTACAAGAGGCGGGTTCTCAAGGGAGAAAGAGCAGTGGTCCTCCATGCAAAAGTGGGGAAAGGCAAAAAAGGAGAGAGAGAAATTGATTGGTGACTCTCCATGGGAAAGGCAGCACGTCAAAGGGAGACAGGGTAGCTTCAGATTTTAGCAATGGGGGATGAAAACTCCAGACCATAGCCCCACTCCTTTTAGTCTAGCTGGATGCACGGGGCATCACCTTAGTGCTGCCCCCATTGGACATGCCCTTAGGCCGCATGCGTCGCTGCGAGTGCACTGTGCATGCGTCTGCTAATGATCATGTGTGCCTTTTCTTTTCTTTTGAGGGTACTGATGATCATGTGTGCTGGGTGCGCCCGCGACTTGAGACAAAGTTAGCATGACAAAAACAAATTGATGAGATCTTAACCCCTGCCATGAATCAATTCATGGTACTTCTTTTTGCGCGTAATCAATTCATGGTACCGCCTCCGTTAATATAAAATGTTATTACAACTAAGTACTCCCTATCTCGGTAAACAAATATAAAAGCGTTTAGATCACTAAGTAGTGATCTAAATACTCTTATATTTATTTACGAAGGGAGTATAAGCGTAACGAACTAGTAGCATTTTTTTTACAAGGGAGTTCATTGCCAGAAGGTAGAGCAAGTGAAATGTCGCTGCTGTGTTCGATATGCCTAGAAGATTGCTTCCACACGCCTACATACAGCTAGCAAGATCATTCAAAATATAACAAATCCCATCCTCCAGTTTTCTGTTTTCTCTACACGCTTTGCGTAGAAAAGCGAGCCTATCCGCACAGAAAAAGGCATCAAATTCTTCTCACACGGTCTTTTTTCTCCTGAGAAAGAGTAAATAAAATAGATTAAAAATAGCAAGGGCTATGCGCGTGACTTTGTGAAGATATTTTTTATATAGAAGTGCAAACTACCTCCAAATGGCAGAATGCCATGTATTTAAAAACAACTAATGCTCGAATGACATGTTCTTGGGAACAAGTAAGCCTTACATAGTCGCATTGTAACCTTGAACTATTCACGGTTTATACATGGTCAAACCGGTTCTAACACTTGATCCTTTCACCAATATTAAGCATGCCAAAATTCGACAATATTTCAATATATTTCACGAAGTTTTAGACATTGTGAGATTGCCCGGAATTTTTGCATCGACCTTGTTTAATTCAGGACATCTAATCACTACTGGGATTTCCAAGGCACTCAACAAAGGTCAAAAATGCACGGCAAAATGTTTGTTGAGTTACACACTTGGCGAACACCACGGGCTGACCACTAGTCGGCAAAGGCAAGTTTGCCTAGTCCTTTTTCCACGGGTACTTGGGCATATTTGGTTGCCCGCATCGAGTCTAATCAAGCCCGCGCGATGCAGCATCTTTTTGGAGATGGGATATTTGGTTGCACGCATATACTGTCGGGCATGCATAGCATGGTTTTTAAAGCACCTCTGGGCCTGACTCACTGGAAACGTCTGAATCAACAGTTTCTTGCGAGTCAGGCCCGAGCGATGCTCTCAAGCGCACGTGGGTGGCCCGCTGGAAACGTGTTAGCAGTTAATCGCCTTATCCCCTCGTCTCCTTCCTTCTTCTGTCGCTCACACCGCCAATCTCGCATGTTTCCAGATCCGGACGCTGGGACCCCTGGTCGCCGCGGCCGCAAAGCTCGTCACGTGCGAGCCCGTCGAGGTGCCCGTCGCCGCCGCGCTCGAGCTGCTCATGGCGCGGAGATGGGGAACGTGCGGGCGTTGTGGGTGTGAGGGCGAGTGCGCCAGCGCGGTGGAGGACGAGATGTCGCGGCACGGTACGACGGAGGGCGAGTGCGCCGGCACGATGGACATGGGGCTAGTTACAGCGCCGGGCTGCAGGACGAGCGGACAAAGGTGAGACGAGGCCGGGGCGTTGCTAGCTAGCTAGCAAGCAACGCGCACGTCGGCTGGCTAGCTGGCGTGTTGCTTTCTACTCCCTCCGTCCCATAATGTAAGACGTTTTTTGACACCACACTAGTGTCAAAAAGCATCTTACATTATGGGACGAAGGGAGTAGTTAGCTAGCCAGCCAGCCGCCGCGCTGTGTTGCTAGCTTGCTAGCTAGCGCTCGGGGCACTCTGGCCCGCGCATGCGCGCCTTGCTTTTCCGTGTGCTCTTCCCGAGTGTCTCCTGCATCCAGTAGTTCACGAGGCACTCCGGCTTGCCGCTAGTGCGCATGCACGCCTTGCTTTTCCACGCGCACTCCCCGAGCATGCGCACGAGCCGCGCCACGGCCAGCCTCGCGCGCCGGAACGCGAACCCGGGCAGGTCGACGGGGACGGGCATGAGGCCGAGGTTGAAGAGGGCGTAGTCCTTGGTGAACCTCTCCCTCGCCTTCTCGGCGAGGTAGGAGCCCACGAACACCGTCTGCGACGTCTCCAAGTTCATGTTGCGGCAGGGCACCCGTATGGGATTGGCCTCGCCGGTGGCGGCGCTCTGGTCGAGCCACCGCCGGAGGTGGGCCAGGATGACGCGCTGCTGGATAGCGGCGTAGGTGGAGAGCAACCTGGAATGGCTAGAGCTCGTGGACTCCTCCACGCTCATGCGGCTGGAGCTCGTGGACTCCTTCGTGAGCTGGCGGTGGACATGATGGGCAGAGAAATCTCCGGCGCGTTCAACATGTTCGACGAAATAAGATGCCAAACCTGGTGGGTGTTAAACTTTGTTGTTAACTCCTAATCATATGCATGTATGCAACCAAACGCTGATAACCCTCAACCGTAAGGGATCGAGATAGTCTTCGCGGGTAAGAATAACCCAATTTATTGATTCGACACACGGGGAGCCAAAGAGTATTTATAAGCTTTGACAGTTGAGTTGTCAATTCAACCGCACCTGAAATATACTTACTTGCAACAAAAGATAAGTGGTAACAGTGATATGATAGTGATAATAGTGATAGTAAAAGTAAACAGCAAAAGTAAATAGTGAAGGTAAATGGCAAAAGTAGCAACTAGTGACAAGCAGGGTTTAAAACACTGTAGGCTAGGGAGATGGATGGTTGGGCGCTGCATGGATGAGATAGATTCTAACTTGGGGCACGACACACGGAAAAGTAATGATCATCTAGGCAAATATCAAACATTAGGCATGTATCCCGTAGGTAGTTGTACGTGCTTGCAATAAGAACTTGCACAACATCCTTTGTCCTACCATCCCGCTACGAACGGGGCCAAAAGGAACTTATGGAGATTAAGGTGCTCCTGTCAAAGAGCACCGGAACAAAGCAATGAACTCAATGGATACATGTAATCCTCAAACTACGGACCATCCCCTTTGGTGTCCCAAGCTGTCACTTTTGGGATCGTCGGTTCCGAACCGTAATAGGTGCAAACAACTCATAGATAGGATCACGAACACAAATATATTCATGCAAACACATATGGTTCAGATCTGAGATCATGGCACTCGGGCCCTAAGTGTCAAGCATTAAGAATAACAAGTTGAAGCAAAGATGATAAACACCATAGTAGATGATAGGCAACATGCCCCCAACGATCTGACAAACTATTACATGATCTAACTCATCCAATCCCTACCATCCCCTTCGCGTACAACAGGGGAATTACTCACACATGGAGGGAGAAGTCATGGAGGGATGATGAAGTGGTGATGATGATGACGATGACGACGATCTCCCCTCTCCGGAGGCCAATTCAGCCTCCAGATTAGCCCTCCCGAGGAAGAACAGAGGGTGGCGGCGGCTCCGCGACGGAAAACTGCGAAAAGAACTTCTGATCTGGGGTTTCCACGTCGTGAGTAAAAATACGAGGCAAAGTAAGGCACCAGGGGGTGTGGGCCCCACCCAGGCGACCCCCCGGCGCGCGCCCACAGGGCGCCTGGGCACCCCCTGGCCCCCCTCTGGCCCCACTTCTGGCTCCTGGTTCCTTCGGGTGCGTGGATTTTCTGTGATTTTTCGTGGATTTTTCTGAGATACTTAAAAATACGTTTTCCTGCACACAATAAAACCATACAGGCAGCTCTGCTGAAAACAGCGTCAGTCCGGGTTAGTTTAGTTCAAATCATGCAAGAATGAGGTCAAAACAATATCAAAAGTGTTTGGAAAAGTAGATACGTTTGAGACGTATCAACTCCCCCAAGCTTAGCATATTGCTTGTCCTCAAGCAATTCAGTTCAACGAACTGGACGCGACAAAGAAAACTTTGACAAACTCTTTTGCTTCATTAGATGTATATAAGCATGTACTACGAAAAGAGTTTAGCAAGTATTGAAACAGTACTTATGAGGACAATGCAAGGAGCAATCATTCTTCAAGTGACCAGTCACAAATACTTAAAAGTAAATAATATATTACTGAAAATCAAGACCAGATTACATTGCACATAGCTTGAGCATATTAGGGTGGTATCTCGCTAGCCTCCATGAGTGAAGCAAAACATAAATGCAGAGACTCCTCCAGAGTTTTTAAAAGAGACTAGAACTAAGAATTTCAGAATAAATCATATCACAAGTATGCAGAAGACAATGTAATACTTTGGGACAATGCACGTTACACTCAGAATGATAATTATGCTCTCATAGTTGGTGCTTTGAATAAAGAAGGTGAGACTCTCGAACCGTGGCTTTTATTGGCAAGGTTGAAAACCCGTGGTCGGAAACAAAAACTAAACATGTACCAGAGCTCTTGGTATTAAAAACAGAGATAAAAACGTTTTGAGAGGTGCATATTTCGTCAACGAATGCTAGCAGATAACTCAATCACTTCTTGAGCTGGACAAGTTTCGAGGAACGGCTCCCGCATGAGGACGATCACATCCTCTTAATCTCCTTTGTTTATCACTGCCAAAGTTTTCTGATTTCTCATGAACAAAGCGTGAAGGAGGGTTTGTTTGTTATATTATCTTTTTGAGCCGGGCGCACTCAATGCCAGTTCCTTTTCGTATTAGGGGTTTGCACATTATACATGCAATCCAGGGGTGAAACTTGTCCAACTTAAAAAGATTATGAATTAACTACTACTTCCTCATGAGCTAAAACATAGGCACAAAAAAGAAATGCTTTTGATTAATTTCGAGATGGTACACGAAAGTCTTCGTTAGGAATGGCAGGTAAATACCATGTATAGGAAGGTATAGTGGACTCATATGGCATAACTGGTTTTAAGGATTTTGGATGCACAAGCAGTCAGTCCACTTAGTACAGGTGGAAGTTTAGCAAAAGACTGGGAAGCGACCAACTAGAGAGCAATAACGGTCATAATCATGCAGAGCGACAAAGCAACATTGAGTCGGGCATGAAAGTGATATAACTATTCTGAAACTCAAAGATCATCAAGGCAGAGTAGACTTTTTAGTCTTAAACATGTGTAAGCATGTGCCAAGTCAATCCAAAAATTCTCTAAAGGGAAATACCACCTTAGTATACCAGACTATGAACAGTGCAATGCATGTAGATCATTTCAATAACACATTATATACTCTAGTTATTCGAGACTAGCCACAAGGAAAGCATGAACCACCGAAAGAGCATTGTAGACATGGCACTATGTCGCTACAAGCTGGTCTCTAGATCATAAGTACAAGCATATCTACAAAAGTAGAAACAAAAAGAGTTCATACCGGTCTTCCTTGTTGCTTCCCTTCAGTCGATCTTCGTCATTACTGCTTGTCACTTGCACGATCGAACGTAGGAAATATAATTAAATGCCATCACGGACTCGAGCTGAACTCTGAAAACAAAGCAAACTAAAGAGAGAAAGGAAATCTTTTTGGATTTTTCAAAGGTTGAATAAAAGCAAAAGAAAGAGAAAATCTTTTTGTTGTTTTTGCAAAGAGAGAAATAAAGAAGAATGGGCAAAAACTTCGAAAAGATCAAAGTGAATAAAACGGATAATACAATGGAAAAGTAAGAGGGGCACGTACTCCCCCAAGCTTAGGCTTTTGGCCTAAGTTGGTAGCAGCTACTGCCCCCAGGAGCCTCCTGCTCCGGGGGTATGGTGGTGAGTCCAAGGGTCGTAGAAGGATGCTGGCGCGTACACCGAACTCCTTGGAGTCTCCCACGAGGAAGGTTCCGAGCGCCAAACAGAGGAAGAACCTTCACCAAACTCGGTGGCGGTCTCTTCCTGAAAATGTGGTAACTCACCGTGCTTCTCCTCGTCGGGCACAACCCCCTCCATGGGGTTATGAAACTGATGCTGGACCATGAACTCATCGAACTGGACAACATCAAAGGACCATCCGTTCCTGCGAGAAAAATCAAACAAAAGAGGTGCAGGTAGACGGATCTCGCGTTCCGCGGTAATTCCGAAACGCAAGATATAAACAAGATTATCAAGCTCAGAACCCATAGTGACAAACTTATGCCTTTTCATAGCAGCAAGATCAAAGCTTAAATAAGTAAAAGGATTATCATCAGGGTGTGGGGTGCCTCCAAGATGTTCTAAGATAAGTGTGGCATAAACACCACCATATAAGTCCCCCTTGTTACCGTTCATAGCAAGGCGTCGAGCAATTAAGGCACCCAGATTATAATCAGACCTCCCTGAGAGGGCTGCTGCCAGGATAGCAATATCCGGAGCAGAAATGCTGCTCGTGTTGTCACGAGCTAACACCCCTCTGGCAATATAATATGCAAAATACCTGAGGTGAGGAAATAAGATGTTGGAGATCTTCGACCGATGAATATCCCTCGTACCCATGCTGCAGAGAGAGTTGATGACGGTTTTCAGCTCGGAGGGCTGAGTGGCCATCCTAGCCGTCCTCCCAACGTTCGGCACACCTATTATTTCACAAAAAATTCCCAAAGTCATGGTGATAAGTTCATTGTAAATTTTAAACTCAATAGCACCTGAATCGGGATTATATCTAAAACTGTTAATGAAACTGGAGGTGAGTTGTTGATACTGAATAACACGGCTCGTGACGAGTCGTGTCAAACCTGCATTAGCACAAAGATTATAAAACTCATCCTTGATTCCCGCAGCTTCCATGAATTCATCACATGGAAATGTCATCGCACGTGCTGGACTTGTGTCTTCCAACAACTCCAGGGGCACATGATCTTCATTATAGCTCACCCTAGCAGTCGATGGTGAAGCTGCGGCTCTAGTAACTCGATCGGAGTGTGCGGGCCTCCTCTTCTCAAGCCACCCTTTTGCCCTTCCTAACAAACTCATTTCTGAAATTTTTTACAATTTAAAAAAACGAGGATTAAAACAAAGTGAGCTAAGGCAAACTACTCAACTCACTTGCCCAAGGCATAAACTTGCATCAAAACTTGAAAAATAACTTTCTACATATGCATGCAAGCTCATCTATACTGCACCAAGAACTACTAAATACTCACAAATGAAGCCACCAATCAAAAATCTAATTGGAGGGGTGGAGGAGTCACATACCAGGGAGTATTTGCTCAAAATTTCAGCTCAAATGATGGGCTGTAGAGAGAGATCGAAGAATCGCCTCCAAGAACAGCAAGAACACAAGAACAAGTGCAGAACTCGGGTTTTTGGAGAAAAAGAGAGAGGGAGGAAGAAGACATACCTGGAGGGGGGCCCTGTGGGCCCCAGGCGCCCTATGGGCGCGACCAGGGGCTGGGCCGCGCCAGCTGGCGGCCTGGGCCACTGGTGGGTCCCCCTGGCTGGCCCCAGGACTTTCTGGGTCTCTCCCGACGTGGAAATTTTTATTTAAATTTTTCTGGAATTTTTCTGAAAACTTCACTGTTGAAATTTTTTCGAAGTTCAAAAAGCTGCGAAACTCTCTGAAAACTTGAAGTAGTGAGTAGTATTGTGAAGCTTCAAAACATAAATACTTGGTACAACAAGTAGGACAAAAACTAAAAACAAATGAAAATATAACAAGCTCAACTTTTTATCCATATAAAACATATTTGTTAATAAGGTTGATCAAGTCTTACCAACAAACAGGCGATATATAGAGCAAAAAGTCTCACCTCTCACGAAGTAATCACTGAACCTTTACCTTGATGGACATTGTCCCTATCATGATAGTTTTGTATTTGTGAGGCACATGTAGTGGACAATCCCATTCTCCAATCTTCACGGTCTCGATATTTTCTATAGAGTTGAGGCCATGCCTCCTGTCGATCTTCTTTGGAAAATATACCGTGTGTTCTTTATCATTCACATGGAAGGTAACCTTCCCTTTATTGCAATCAATGATAGCACCTGCAGTGTTAAGAAAAGGTCTACCAAGAATAATGGACATGCTCCCATCCTCGGGCATGTCAAGCACAACAAAATCAGTAAGAATCAAACAATTACTAACTTCTACGGGAACATCCTCACAAATACCTATCGGAACAGCGGTTGACTTGTCAGCCATCTGAAGGGAGATATCTGTAGGGATTAGTTTCTCTAAACAAAGCCTCTCGTAAAGAGAGAGAGGCATAACACTCACTCCTGCTCCAAGATCACATAAAGCAGTTTTGACATAATTATTCTTTATGGAGCAAGGAATGGTGGGTATACCTGGATCACCGAGCTTCTCAGGAATCTTGCCACTGAAAGAGTAGTTAGCAAGCATAGTAGATATTGCATCATTAGGAACTTTTCTTTTATTAGTGACAATATCTTTCATATATTTTGAATAAGGAAGTAACTTAATAGCATCAGTCAAAGGGATTTGAAGAAAAAGAGGTTTAATCCATTCACAAAACTTATTGTAATGCTCTTCTTCTTTAGATTTGATGGACTTACCTGGAAAGGGCATGGGTTTCTGTACCCATGGTTCTTTCTCCTTCCCATGTTTTCTTGCGATGAAGTCTTCTTTAGTGTACCTCTTACGTTTGTCAGGTGCTTCTTCTTCTCGAACTTCAGGCGGATCGTTTTTCTCATTATCATTACCTTCAGGTTCAGCACCGTCTTCAGTCTCAGCATCGGAAATAGATACACTGTTGGGATCAATAGCTGGCTCTTCATCTGCAATAAGATCATTAGAATTGTCAGTCTCTTTATGTTTCTTCTTCTTATTTGGAGAGACAACAATTTCTTCTTCCTGCATTTGAGAATCTTGCTCGATTCTCTTCGGGTGTCCCTCTGGATAAAGAGGATCTTGAGTACTAGTTCCTCCTCGGGTCTTAATCCCAAAAGCCTGCAGTTTATCTTGTTTGGCATTGTTAGCAAGCAAATCTCTTTGCACATTAGAAATTTGATCAAGCTGAGTTTGAACCATATGAAAATGCTTCACAAGACATTGGACATCATTAACTGTTCTATCTAAAACACAAAGCAACTTTTTGATAGCAAGGGAATTATCATGCAACTGACTTTCTATCCTCTCATTAAAATGATTCTGTATCATAATAAAATTATCAAACTCATCTAAACATTGATCAGGAGGCTTACCATGAGGGATGTCACTTGCGTTGAAATCTAAAAGAGAGTGTACCTCTACCATAGGAGGGTGAGTGGTAGGCTCACACAGCTTCTCAATAGGGGATAGATTCTTCACGTCTTCAGCTTTAATACCTTTCTCTTTAATAGACTTCTTTGCTTCTCGCATATCTTCGGGGCTTAGAACAAATATGCCCCTCTTCTTTGGTGGTGGAGGTGGTTCAGGGACGGACCAATCTTCATGGTTTTTGGAAATCCTGCCCATCAAATCTTTCGCATCGTCCGGTGTTCTTTTCCTGAAAACACAACCAGCACAACTGTCCAAATAGGACCTGGATTCATTAGTTAGACCAGCATAGAATATATCGATTAATTCATTCTTAGGGATTTCATGTCCTGGTCTAGCCCGAATCAGACCGCAGTACCTCCCCCAAGCTTTAGGGAGGGACTCTCCTGCAACTGTTTAAAGTTATAAATTCTTTGTAAAGCAGCATGTTGCATGTGAGCAGGAAAGTACTTATCAACAAAAGAGTGAGCTATGTCTTGAGGACTCTTAATGGAACCGCATGGAAGCGAATCATACCATGCTTTAGCACCTTCCTTCAAGGAGAAAGGAAGAAGCTTGGTGATATAAAAGTATCGTATCTTCTCATCTGTGGTAAACAGGCCACCTAACTCACCGAGTTTAGTCAGGTGTGCAATAGCATCATCATTTTCTCTGCCATAAAAGGGGTCAGCTTCAACCATAGGTATAAGTGAAAGATCAACAGAGAAATCATAATCAGGATCATCAATGCATATAGGAGATGTAGCAAATTCAGGATCAGGAACGGTTTTGTTCTTCAAAGAGTGTTTTTCAAATAGTTTCTTAATAACTTCAGGGTCAGAGCCAGAAAACTCTGTCAGTTCCCTGCATAAATATTCATCAAGCATATAGTAATCATCATCAAGGAGCCTCTCTTTGAGTTTACTCAAATTAGGATAATCATAAGTTTCACCAATAGGATAGCGAGTAACAGGAAGTTCAATTCCATACTTTTTAGCAGCAGCAGCAATTTGTTTCTCAAGAGCATAACTAAGCGAACTAATATCATCAAAAGTAGTAGAAGCATCATCAAGAGTATCAGACATAGTAACAGATTCAGTAGGAGCATCATGTGGTGGTGGTGAGGCAAACTTACTCATAACAGAAGGTGAATCAAGTGTAGCACTAGTGCTCAGAGCAGTACATCTTCTTGTAGTGGATAGTAAGATCGGAACCTTGGGGTCTCCTTTTTTACCCATAGTGGATAAAGTGCAGCAGGTAGGATACCTCAGGTAGACTTGTAAATATTGCTATGCTCCCCGGCAATGGCGCCAGAAAACGGTACTTGATAACCCTCAACCGTAAGGGATCGAGATAGTCTTCGCGGGTAAGAATAACCCAATTTATTGATTCGACACACGGGGAGCCAAAGAGTATTTATAAGCATTGACAGTTGAGTTGTCAATTCAACCGCACCTGAAATATACTTACTTGCAACAAAAGATAAGTGGTAACAGTGATATGATAGTGATAATAGTGATAGTAAAAGTAAATAGTGAAGGTAAATGGCAAAAGTAGCAACTAGTGACAAGCAGGGTTTAAAACACTGTAGGCTATGGATGGTTGGGCGCTGCATGGATGAGATAGATTCTAACTTGGGGCACGGCACACGGAAAAGTAATGATCATCTAGGCAAATATCAAACATTAGGCATGTATCCCGTAGGTAGTTGTACGTGCTTGCAATAAGAACTTGCACAACATCTTTTGTCCTACCATCCCGCTACGAACGGGGCCAAAAGGAACTTATGGAGATTAAGGTGCTCCTGTCAAAGAGCACCGGAACAAAGCAATGAACTCAATGGATACATGTAATCCTCAAACTACGGACCATCCCCTTTGGTGTCCCAAGCTGTCACTTTTGGGATCGCCGGTTCCGAACCGTAATAGGTGCAAACAACTCATAGATAGGATCATGAACACAAATATATTCATGCAAACACATATGGTTCAGATCTGAGATCATGGCACTCGGGCCCTAAGTGTCAAGCATTAAGAATAACAAGTTGAAGCAAAGATGATAAACACCATAGTAGATGATAGGCAACATGCCCCCAACGATCTGACAAACTATTACATGATCTAACTCATCCAATCCCTACCATCCCCTTCGCGTACAACAGGGGAATTACTCACACATGGAGGGAGAAGTCATGGAGGGATGATGAAGTGGTGATGATGATGACGATGGCGACGATCTCCCCTCTCCGGAGGCCAATTCAGCCTCCATATTAGCCCTCCCGAGGAAGAACAGAGGGTGGCGGCGGCTCCGCGACGGAAAACTGCGAAAAGAACTTCTGATCTGGGGTTTCCACGTCGTGAGTAAAAATACGAGGCAAAGTAGGGCACCAGGGGGTGTGGGCCCCACCCAGGCGACCCCCCGGCGCGGCCAAGGGGGGGGGGCGCCCACAGGGCGCCTGGGCACCCCCTGGCCCCCCTCTGGCCCCACTTCTGGCTCCTGGTTCCTTCGGGTGCGTGGATTTTCTGTGATTTTTCGTGGATTTTTCTGAGATACTTAAAAATCCGTTTTCCTGCACACAATAAAACCATACAGGCAGCTCTGCTGAAAACAGCGTCAGTCCGGGTTAGTTTAGTTCAAATCATGCAAGAATGAGGTCAAAACAATATCAAAAGTGTTTGGAAAAGTAGATACGTTTGAGACGTATCAAACGCCGGGTGAAAATTGTATCTCGATGACAAGACCCCTAATGCATGCAACCAATCAACTGGTCATCTACGTTTTTTGCCCTATTTTTCCTTACGCAGACCCAAGCCTGACTCGTTTTTGCTCTCCTAGCCAGGCTCGATGGAGAAACTAACCAAACACGTCCTTGGCAAACACCATGGCGAATCATTGCCAGGGTGCAAAAAATGAAAACTCGACAAACTATGGGGTTGTTTAGTTCTAGGCCTAGGAGTGCCTGATACGTCTCAAACGTATCTACTTTTCCAAACACTTTTGATATTGTTTTGACCTCATTCTTGCATGATTTGGACTAAACTAACCCGGACTGACGCTGTTTTCAGCAGAGCTGCCTGTATGGTTTATTTGTGTGCAGGAAAACGGATTTTTAAGCATATCAGAAAAATCCACGAAAAATCACGAAAAATCCACGCACCCGAAGAAACAAAATGCCAGAAGTGGGGCCAGAGGGGGGCCAGGGGGTGCCCAGGCGCCCTGTGGGCGCGCCCCCCCCCCCTAGGCCGCGCCGGGGGGGCGCCTGGGTGGGCCCCACACCCCCTGGTGCCCTACTTTAGCCCGTATTTTTCCTCCCGACGCAGAAACCCCAGATCGGCAGTCCTTTCGCTGTTTTTCGTCGCGGAGCCGCCGCCACCCTCTGTTCTTCTTCGGGAGGGCTAATCTGGAGGCTGATTTGGCCTCCGGAGAGGGGAGATCGTCGCCATCGTCATCATCATCACCACTCCATCATCCCTCCATGACTTCCCCCTTCATGTGTGAGTAATTCCCTTGCTGTAGGCGAAGGGGATGGTAGGGATTGGATGAGTTAGATCATGTAATAGTTCGTCAGATTGTTGGGGGCATGTTGCCTATCATCTAGTATGGTGTTTATCATCTTTGCTACAACTTGTTATTCTTAATGCTTGACACTTAGGGCCCGAGTGCCATGATTTCAGATCTGAACCATATGTGTTTGCATGAATATATTTGTGTTCTTGATCCTATCTATGAGTTGTATGCACCTGTTACGGTTCAGAACCGGCGATCCCAAAAGTGACAGCTTGGGACACAAAAGGGGATGGTCCGTAGTTTGAGGATTACATGTATCCATTGAGTTCATTGCTTTGCTCCGGTGCTCTTTGACAGGAGCACCTTAATATCCATTAGTTCCTTTTGGCCCCGTTCGTAGCGAGATGGTAGGACAAAAGATGTTGTGCAAGTTCTTATTGCAAGCACGTACAACTACATACGGGATACATGCCTAATGTTTGATATTTGCCTAAATGATCATTACTTTTCCGTGTGCCGTGCCCCAAGTTAGAATCTATCTCATCCATGCAACACCCAACCATCCATCTCCCTAGCCTACAGTATTTTAAACCTTGTTTGTCACTAGTTGCTACTTTTGCCATTTACTACTGCTATTTACTTTTGCTGTTTACTTTTACTATTACTATCATCACTATCATATCACTGTTACCACTTATCTTTTGTTGCAAGTTAGTATATTTCAGGTGCGGTTGAATTGACAACTCAACTGTTAAAGCTTATAAATACTCTTTGGCTCCCCGTGTGTCGAATCAATAAATTGGGTTATTCTTACCCGCGAAGACTATCTCGATCCCTTACGGTTGAGGGTTATCAAGTACCGTTTTCTGGCGCCGTTGCCGGGGAGCATAGCAATATTTACAAGTCTACTTGAGGTATCCTACCTGCTACACTTTATTCACTATGGGTAAGAAAGGAGACCCCAAGGTTCCGATCTTACGATCCACTACAAGAAGAGGTACTGCTCTGAGCACTAGTGCTACGCTTAATTCACCTTCTGTTATGAGTAAGTTTGCCTCACCACCACCACATGATGCTCCTATTGAATCTGTTACTATGTCTGATACTCTTGATGATGCTTCTACTACTTTTGATGATGATATTAGTTCACTTGGTTATGCTCTTGAGAAACAAATTACTGCTGCTGCTGAAAAATATGGAATTGAACTTCCTGTTACTCGCTACCCTATTGGTGAAACTTATGATTTTCCTGAATTGAGTAAACTCTAGGAGAGGCTCCTTGATGATGATTACTATATACTTGATGAAGATTTATGCAGGGAACTGATAGAGTTTGCCGGCTCTGACCCTGAAACTATTAAGAAAATATTTGAAAAACACTCCTTGAAAAACAAAACCGTTCCTAATCCTGAGTTTGCTACATCTCCTATATGCATTGATGATCCTGATTTTGATTTCTCTGTTGATCTTTCACTTATACCTATGGTTGAAGCTGACCCCTTTTATGGCAGAGAAAATGATGATGCTATTGCACACCTAACTAAACTTGGTGAGCTAGGTAGCCTGTTTACCACAGATGAGAAGATACGCTACTTTTATGTGACCAAGCTTCTTCCTTTCTCCTTGAAGGAAGGTGCTAAAGCATGGTATGATTCACTCCCATGCGGTTCTATTAAGAGTCCTCAGGACTTAGCTCACTCTTTTGTTGATAAGTACTTTCCTGCTCATATGCAACATGCTGCTTTACAAAGAATTTATAATTTTAAACAGTTGCTGGATGAGTCCCTCCCTAAAGCTTGGGGAGGTACTGCGGTTTGATTCAGGCTAGACCAGGACATGGAGTTCCTAAGAATGAATTAATTGATATATTCTATGCTGGTCTAACTGATAAATCTAGGTCCTATTTGGACAGTTGTGCTGGTTGTGTTTTCAGGAAAAGAACACCGGACGACGCGGAAGATTTAATGGGCAGGATTGCCAAAAACCATGAAGATTGGTTCGTCCCTGAACCACCTCCACCAACAAAGAAGAGGGGCATGTTTGTTCTAAGCCCCGAGGATATGCGAGAAGCAAAGAAGTCTATTAAAGAGAAATGTATTAAAGCTGAAGACGTGAAGAATCTACCCCTATTGAGAAGCTGTGTGAGCCTACCACTCACCCTCCTATGGTAGAGGTACACTCTCTTTTAGATTTCAACGCAAGTGACATCCCTCATGGTAAGCCTCCTGATCAATGTTTAGATGAGTTTGATAATTTTATTATGATACAGAATCATTTTAATGAGAGGATAGAAAGTCAGTTGCATGATAATTCCCTTGCTATCAAAAAGTTGCTTTGTGTTTTAGATAGAACAGTTAATGATGTCCAATGTCTTGTGAAGCATTTTCATATGGTTCAAACTCAGCTTGATCAAATTTCTAATGTGCAAAGAGATTTGCTTGCTAACAATGCCAAACAAGATAAACTGCAGGCTTTTGGGATTAAGACCCGAGGAGGAACTAGTACTCAAGATCCTCTTTATCCAGAGGGACACCCGAAGAGAATCGAGCAAGATTCTCAAATGCAGGAAGAAGAAATTGTTGTCTCTCCAAATAAGAAGAAGAAACATAAAGAGACTGACAATTCTAATGATCTTATTGCAGATGAAGAGCCAGCTATTGATCCCAACAGTGTATCTATTTCCGATGCTGAGACTGAAGACGGTGCTGAACCTGAAGGTAATGATAATGAGAAAAACGATCCGCCTGAAGTTCGAGAAGAAGAAGCACCTGACAAACGTAAGAGGTACACTAAAGAAGACTTCATCGCAAGAAAACATGGGAAGGAGAAAGAACCATGGGTACAGAAACCCATGCACTTTCCAGGTAAGTCCATCAAATCTAAAGAAGAAGAGCATTACAATAAGTTTTGTGAATGGATTAAACCTCTTTTTCTTCAAATTCCTTTGACTGATGCTATTAAGTTACTTCCTTATTCAAAATATATGAAAGATATTGTCACTAACAAAAGAAAAATTCCTAATGATGCAATATCTACTATGCTTGCTAACTATTCATTCAGTGGAAAGATTCCTGAGAAGCTCGGTGATCCAGGTATACCCACCATCCCTTGCTCCATAAAGAATAATTATGTCAAAACTGCTTTATGTGATCTTGGAGCGGGAGTGAGTGTTATGCCTCTCTCTCTTTACGAGAGGCTCCGTTTAGAGAAACTAATTCCTACAGATATCTCCCTTCAGATGGCTGACAAGTCAACCGCTGTTCCTATAGGTATTTGTGAGGATGTTCCAGTTGAGGTTGCTAATTGTTTAATTCTTACTGATTTTGTTGTGCTTGACATGCCTGAGGATGGGAGCATGTCCATTATTCTTGGTAGACCTTTTCTTAACACCGCAGGTGCTGTTATTGATTGCAACAAAGGGAAGGTTACCTTTCATGTGAATGATAAAGAACACACGGTATATTTTCCGAAGAAGACCGACAGGAGGCATGCCCTCAACTCTATAGAGAATATCGAGACCGTGAAAATTGGAGAATGGGACTGTCCACTACATGTGCCTCACAAATACAAAACTATCATGGTAGGGACAATGTCCATCAAGGTAAAAATTCAGTGATTACTTCGTAGGAGGTGAGACTTTTTGTTCTATATACCGCTTGTTTGTTGGTAAGACTTGATCAACCTTACTAGTGAACGTGTTTTATATGGATAAAAAGTTGAGCTTTCTATGTTTTTATTTGTTTTTAGTGTTGTCATACTTGCTGTACCAAGTATCTATGTTTTTGAAGCTTCACAATTCTACTAACTGCTTCAAGTTTTCAGAGAGTTTCGCAGCTTTTTGAACTTCGAAAAATTTTCAACAGTGAAGTTTTCAGGAAAATTCCAAAAAAAATATATTAAAAATTTCCACAACGGGAGAGACCCGGAAAGTCCTGGGGCCAGCCAGGGGGGCCACCAGTGGCCCAGGCGGCCAGCTGGCGCGGCCCAGCCCCTGGCCGCGGCCACAGGGCGCCTGGGGCCCACGGGACCCCCCTACAGGTACTTCTTCTTCCCCCTCTCTCTCTTTTTCCAGAAACCCGAGTTCTGGTCTTGTTCTTGCTGTTCTTGCTGTTCTTGGGGGCGATTCTTCGATCTCTCTCTACAACCCATCATCTGAGCTGAAATTTTGAGCAAATACTCCTTGGTATGTGACTCCTCCACCCCTCCAATTAGATTTTTGATTGGTGGCCTCATTTGTGAGTATTTAGTAGTTCCTGGTGTTGTAGAGATGAGCTTGCATGCATGTGTAGAAAGTTGTTTTCCAAGTTTTGATGCAAGTTTATGCCTTGGGCAAGTGAGTTGAGTAGTTTGCCTTAGCTCACTTTGTTTTAATCCTCGTTTTTGTAAATTATAAAAAAATTCAGAAATGAGTTTGTTAGGAAGGGCAAAAGGATGGCTTGAGAAGAGGAGGCCCGCACACTCCGATCGAGTCACTAGAGCCGCAGCTTCACCATCGACTGTTAGGGTGAGCTATAATGAAGATCATGTGCCCCTGGAGTTGTTGGAAGACACAAGTCCAGCACGTGCGATGACATTTCCATGTGATGAATTCATGGAAGCTGCGGGAATCAAGGATGAGTTTTATAATCTTTGTGCTAATGCAGGTTTGACACGACTCGTCACGAGCCGTGTTACTCAGTATCAGAAACTCACCTCCGGTTTCATTAACAGTTTTAGATATAATCCTGATTCAGGTGCTATTGAGTTTAAAATTTATAATGATCTTATCACCATGACTCTGGGAAATTTTTGTGAAGTAATAGGTGTGCCGAACGTTGGGAGGACGGCAAGGATGGCCACGCAGCCCTCCGAGCTGAAAACCGTCATCAACTCTCTCTGCAGCATGGGTACGAGGGATATTCATCGGTCGAAGATCTCCAGCATCTTGTTTCCTCACCTCAGGTATTTTGCATATTATATTGCTAGAGGGGTGTTAGCTCGCGACAACACGAGCAACATTTCTGCTCCGGATATTGCTATCCTGGCAGCAGCCCTCTCAGGGAGGTCTGATTATAATCTGGGTACCTTAATTGCTCGACGCCTTGCTATGAATGGTAACAAGGGGGACTTATATGGTGGCATTTATGCCACGCTTATCTTAGAGCATCTTGGAGGCACCCCACACCCTGATGATACTCCTTTTACTTATTTAAGCTTTGATCTTGCTGCTATGAAGAGGCATAAGTTTGTTACCATGGGTTCTGAACTTGATAACCTTGTTTATATCTTGCGTTTTGGAACTACCGCGGAACGCGAGATCCGTCTACCTGCACCTCTTTTGTTTGATTTTTCTCGCAGGAACGGATGGTCCTTTGATGTTGTCCAGTTCGATGAGTTCATGGTCCAGCATCAGTTTCATAACCCCATGGAGGGGGTTGTGCCCGACGAGGAGAGGCACGGTGAGATACCACATTTTCACGATGAGACCGCCACCGAGTTTGGTGAAGGGTCTTCCTCTGTTTGGCGCTCAGAACCTTCCTCGTGGGAGACTCCGAGGAGTTCAGTGTACGCGCCATCATCCTTCTACGACCCCTGGTCTCACCACCATACCCCTGGAGCAGGAGGCTCCTGGGGGCAGTAGCTGCTACCAACTTAGGCCAAAAGCCTAAGCTTGGGGGAGTACGTGCCCTTCTCACTTTTTCATTGTATTATCCGTTTGATTCACTTTGATCTTTTTGAAGTTTTTGCCCGTTCTTCTTTATTTCTCTCTTTGCAAAAACAACAAAAAGATTTTCTTTTTCTTTTGTTTTTTATTCAACTTTTGAAAAACCCAAAAAGATTTCCTTTCTCTCTTTAGTTTGCTTTGTTTTCAGAGATCAGCTCGCGTCCGTGGTGGCATTTCATTATATTTCCTACGTTCGATCGTGCAAGTGACAAGCAGTAATGACGAAGATCGACTGAAAGGAAGCAACAAGGAAGACCGGTATGAACTCTTATTGTTTCTACTTTTGTACATATGCCTGTACTTATGATCTAGAGACCAGCTTGTAGCGACATAGTGCTATGTTTACAATGCTCTTCCAGTGGTTCATGCGTTCCTTGTGACTAGTCTCCAATAACTAGAGTATATAATGTGTTATTGAAATGATCTACATGCATCGCACTGTTCATAGTCTGGCATACTAAGGTGGCATTTCCCTTTAGAGAATTTTTGGATTGACTTGGCACATGCTTACACATGTTTAAGACTAAAAGTCTACTTTGCCTTGATGATCTTTGAGTTTTAGAATAGTTATATCACTTTCATGCCCGATTCAATGTTGCTTTGTAGCTCTGTATGATTATGACCGTTATTGCTCTCTAGTTGGTCGCTTCCCAGTCTTTTGCTAAACCTCCACCTGTACTAAGCGGAATGACTACTTGTGCATCCAAAACCTTTAAACCTGTTATGCCATATGAGTCCACTATACCTTCCTATACATGGTATTTACCTGCCATTCCTAACGAAGACTTTCATGTACCATCTCGAAATTAATCAAAAGCATTTCCCTTTTTGTGCCTATGTTTTAGCTCATGAGGAAGTAGTAGTTAATTCATGATCCCTTTAAGTTGGACAAGTTTCACCCCTGGATTGCATGTATAATGTGCAAACCCCTAATATGAAAAGGAACTGGCATTGAGTGCGCCCGGCTCAAAAAGATAATATAACAAACAAACCCTCCTTCACGCTTTGTTCATGAGAAATCAGAAAACTTTGGCAGTGATAAACAAAGGAGATTAAGAGGATGTGATCGTCCTCATGCGGGAGCCGTTCCTCGAGACTTGTCTAGCTTAAAAAGTGATTGAGTTATCTGCTAGCATTCGTTGACGAAATATGCACCTCTTAAAAACATATTTACTTCTGTTTTTAAAACCAAGAGCTCTGGTACATGTTTAGTTTTTGTTTCCGATCACGGGTTTTCAACCTTGCCAATAAAAGCCATGGTTCGAGAGTCTCATCTTCTTTCTTCAAAGCAGTGACTAGGAGAGCATAATTGTCATTCTGAGTGTAATGTGCATTGTCCCAAAGTATTACATTGTCTTCTGCATACTTGTGATATGATTTATTCTGAAATTCTTAGTTCTAGTCTCCTTTAAAACTCTGGAGGAGTCTCTGCATTTATGTTTTGCTTCACTCATGGAGGCTAGCGAGATACCACCTTAATATGCTCAAGCTATGTGCAATGTGATCGTGTCTTGATTGTCGGTAATATATTGTTTGCTCCTGATTATTTGTGACTGGTCACTTGAAAGAAGGATTGCTCCTTGCATTGTTCTCATAAGTACTGTTTTAATACTTGCTGAACTCTTTTCGTAGTACATGGTTATATACATCTAATGAAGCAAAAGAGTTTGTCAAAGTTTTCTTTGTCGCGTCCAGTTCGTTGAACTGAATTGCTTGAGGACAAGCAATATGCTAAGCTTGGGTGAGTTGATACGTCTCAAACGTATCTACTTTTCCAAACACTTTTGATATTGTTTTGACCTCATTCTTGCATGATTTGGACTAAACTAACCCGGACTGACGCTGTTTTCAGCAGAGCTGCCTGTATGGTTTATTTGTGTGTAGGAAAACGAATTTTTAAGCATCTCAGAAAAATCCACGAAAAATCACGAAAAATCCACGCACCCGAAGAAACAAAATGCCAGAAGTGGGGCCAGAGGGGGGCCAGGGGGTGCCCAGGCGCCCTGGGGGCGCCCCCCCCCCCCCCTGGGCCGCGCCGGGGGGGCGCCTGGGTGGGCCCCACACCCCCTGGTGCCCTACTTTAGCCCGTATTTTTCCTCCCGACGCAGAAACCCCAGATCGGAAGTCCTTTCACTGTTTTTCGTCGCGGAGCCGCCGCCACCCTCTGTTCTTCTTCGGGAGGGCTAATCTGGAGGCTGATTTGGCCTCCGGAGAGGGGAGATCGTCGCCATCGTCATCATCATCACCACTCCATCATCCCTCCATGACTTCCCCCTTCATGTGTGAGTAATTCCCTTGCTGTAGGCGAAGGGGATGGTAGGGATTGGATGAGTTAGATCATGTAATAGTTCGTCAGATTGTTGGGGGCATGTTGCCTATCATCTAGTATGGTGTTTATCATCTTTGCTACAACTTGTTATTCTTAATGCTTGACACTTAGGGCCCGAGTGCCATGATTTCAGATCTGAACCATATGTGTTTGCATGAATATATTTGTGTTCTTGATCCTATCTATGAGTTGTATGCACATGTTACGGTTCGGAACCGGCGATCCCAAAAGTGACAGCTTGGGACACCAAAGGGGATGGTCCGTAGTTTGAGGATTACATGTATCCATTGAGTTCATTGCTTTGTTCCGGTGCTCTTTGACAGGAGCACCTTAATATCCATTAGTTCCTTTTGGCCCCGTTCGTAGCGGGATGGTAGGACAAAAGATGTTGTGCAAGTTCTTATTGCAAGCACGTACAACTACATACGGGATACATGCCTAATGTTTGATATTTGCCTAGATGATCATTACTTTTCCGTGTGCCGTGCCCCAAGTTAGAATCTATCTCATCCATGCACCACCCAACCATCCATCTCCCTAGCCTACAGTATTTTAAACCTTGTTTGTCACTAGTTGCTACTTTTGCCATTTACTACTGCTATTTACTTTTGCTGTTTACTTTTACTATTACTATCATCACTATCATATCACTGTTACCACTTATCTTTTGTTGCAAGTTAGTATATTTCAGGTGCGGTTGAATTGACAACTCAACTGTTAAAGCTTATAAATACTCTTTGGCTCCCCGTGTGTCGAATCAATAAATTGGGTTATTCTTACCCGCGAAGACTATCTCGATCCCTTACGGTTGAGGGTTATCAGTGCCACACTTTGCCATACAATGTTGTCAAACTTGCTTAAGATTAGTTTTTCAAAATGAGAGCCACAAGTTGGCAAGCATAAGGGAATCTTGTCACACTTTTTGAGTGTATGTGATGTGAGACCCTAATGTGGCTTGCCAAATATGTGGCTTGAACCAAACACACACCTAAATTGGTCAAACTTGCCTAACCTTAGGTGTGACAACTTTTGACAAACTTAGTCTCAAACCAAACAACTCCTATGTGTGTAGATGGAACGACCGGCATCAATTCCACGTGACACATGTGCTTTACCGAGTGCATGCACTCAACAAAAGGGGCATGGATTTGCCGAGTGCATGCACGCAACTATACATGCACAGCAGCCTCCTTGCTCGTCAAAAGTCCTGTGTAGGAACAAAAAGGACATGTCGTTGCTTATGCTCGTCCGCATCACGGTCACCGGCGGCTAACCTCAAGCTCGTGCGCGGTGCAGCTCATCGGGGCAGGGCAGATGCTCTTTGGGATACAAGGAGCTCGTCGGGGTGGTGTTGCTCATCCACGCAGCCCGTGGCGCGGGAGGCCTCCACGCTCAGTCACTCGTGCTTCCCTTCGACCTCCACTTTGAGGTTGAGGAGAGGGCATCGCGGGCAGACGAGGGGAGGGGGGCCTACCAGATCTAGGGGAGGGTGGTTGGGGCTAGTCGAAATAAGTAATTTTACTGGTGGCGGGATGTACCAGCACACCATCCGTCGTCCGTCTAGTTTCCTCAAGATTCGTGCACTCTGTCAGAGTATATACAACACCTCTTATACTATCTAAATACAACTGGCACATCCTGACACATCTGACGAAATACATGCATGCCATCATGGGCGGATCTGGGCCCCAGGCAACCCAGGCCATTGCCTGGGGCGTGGGAATATTTCTCAGCCCATATTGGAAAAAAAAGTAGGTTCGGCCTGGGGCGCAGCCCACTCCTAAGTGTAGCCAGCCCAGGCCAACTGGCCCATCTGCCCAGGCCTGCCACTTCGCTGCCCGCGCGGCAGGAACAAAGAGCCAGCGAACACGCGCAGCGAGCACGGACGAACCGACCGCCGCTGTCCCCCCGAGTTGGACGAACCCTAGGCGACTGCCCGCCGCCGCCCGCCCGCCGTCTCCTTGCCCGACGCCGCCGCCCCTCGTCTCCTTGCCAGACGCCGCCGCCCGCCGTCATGCCCATCTATCCGGTCTGCTCCGGGGCATCTCCCCTTTGATCCCTTCTGCCATGTCAGGTTGTGCCGCGTCGGCTAATGCCCTGTCCGGCGAGGCGGTAGGCTACCCGACGTCCGGCGAGGTGGGCGTTCGTCCTCAGAAGCCAGCCGAGCCGCAACAGAGGCAGAGAGCAAAGCAAAGGTATTGATTGGTCCTTGATGTTAATGCCACTGTTTTTGTTTCAAGATGTCACTGTAAACTGTTTGATGACGATTTTTGTTCCTAGATGTCATTGTTGTTGCTTGATGCCACTGTTTGATGATGATTTTCGTTGCTATACATTTAGTAAATTTAGTTTCTATGTCATATTACAGAAAGAAACAAGACAATGAATTCATTTTTTTCAAGTCCGAACCATGGAACCACGGAACAACATGGGTGATGATTGGATGCATTATAGAATGGTATGTTACATTGAGCAAGACGTATTTGTTAAAATTGAAGAATCAAAGATCATCGAGCCATTTCAAGGTTATCGCATATGCAAAGGCCTTTTGCCTTGTCCTGCATGAAAGTTTTCACATTTTTCATCTGTTATTAACTAGTTTTACCTGCTATATTATGCACTAATTTCCATTTCAAAATTTATGATTGAAGGCTTAGCTTCTTCTATATGGAAGATGTAGCCATGGGAGGCTCAGATCACCCAATCCTTTGACTTGGTATCCAATCTTTTGTATCATTATATATGCTACATATTGTCTTTTGATTTGTCTTACTTTATTAGTTGGCCCATCATGAAACAAATGCTGCCGTTGAATATTATGTTTGGTTTCTTGTTAGTTATGCAACATAGATTGAATTTTATTTGCCTTGAAACTGGATTTCTTTTAGATAGTTTTTAGCCCTTAGTTTCTCGCCTGGGGCGTCAGCCAATCCTAGGTCCGCCACTGCATGCCATGCAACTTTGTCAGGAGAGAGAGTGAGTTGGAATGGAGAGACCGACCGGGCATGCATGACTCTCTCTCCCCACATAAATGACATGCTTTTATTTATTTTTGCACAAAAAAACTTTGAAAGGCCCACATGTCAGAAACAGCACAAATTCGTGTTGAGAAAAAATAGTAACCACAGCTTCGAACCTAGTACCCGCGGGTAACTTGCGTGCGCACCTAACAAAAACGGCCAAGGTGACATTTGGTGCACAATTGGGATAGGTGATTAACTAGCAGAGCCGCCAAATTTTGTTTGCAAAATAGGCTATTGTATTGAGACCACCTTTATATATATATTCCTTAGACAATATAATTTTTGGCTTATAAGGGTTGCACACAGTCCTGGCCATCTCCGGCCCGGCCCTGTCGGCCCACCCAGGCCCGGCCCTAAAATCCAGGGCCTAGGCCCGACGAGCTTGCCTGTGGGCCGGGCTTGGGCCTAAGTTTTGAGCCCATCAATAGGGCCTGGACGGGCTTGGGCTTGGCATATTGACATTTTAAGGAAGGCTCGGCCCACGGCCCTAAGCCCTAAGGGCTTTTTAGGGCTTTTTACTAGATGGGCCGGGCTTGGGCTTGAAAAGTAGGCCCGATGGTAGGGCCTGGGTGGGCCTGGGCATCAGTTTTTGTTGTGGGCTTTTTTAGGCCCGGTGCAAGCCCGTCCCGGCCCGACCCAAGCCCGGCCCATGGCCAGGTATAGTTGCACATGATTTTTTCGTAAATCATAAGTATTTTGTTTCCTAAAAGCTCATAACCATTTTTGAAAATATGAAAACGTTTATATACTGCATGAATATTGTGTTATAATATTAATATATAAAATTATATGTATATTCATCTAAATATATAGAGATAAATTAAAAATATTAAATTAGTTTTAAAAGATTAATATTTTATTAAAAATGTTGTGGTGACCTCTGGTACGGTCTTTATAATTATTATTATTTCTTGTTCCTGGGACAACTTATTGTCATTTATTGTTTCAATATATTTAACCTTTCTATAGCTACATTAATAATTTTTAAAATATGAATATTTAATTAAATATATTTTACCGTGGTTAAATATATTTAAATAAATGTTCTTATAATTTGAATTTTTTTTTTTGCGGGTGGAAAAGAATTTCTCATTACTCAAGGAGGCTTTTCAGCCTCGGCCAACCTTACAACCGACTCAATTCCCGAGTAGAACCACACAGCGGTTCTAGGGGTACAACGCCCATAGGAGGCAAGTTCATGGCTACATTTGTTCTGGGAACGGGAGCAAGAAGCAAAGGAAATCTCTCTCTCATCATGGATCGCTAACCGTTTAATCTCCTGGACGAGGCCGCGATAGACAGACCTGTCCTCCTCTCGTCTATTGATCATGGCCACAGCCTCGGTACTGTCTAGCTCCACCATAATAGGTAACTCAGTTCGGTGCAAAGCCAACTCTAGGCCTTCCTTACACGCAGCCAGCTCAGCACCGAGCGCGGTATTGCATGTGTGGAGCTCTCTACAGGCAGTGTAGATGATCTCCCCCGTGTCATCGCGGAGGATCATCCCTCCGCCAGCGGCTCCGGACTCCATCACGAAACTCCCATCCGTGTTCAGCTTGGCATAGCCCGGTCTTGGCGCCTCCCACGCCCGCTCCTCCTTTACTTTCTTCGCCCGGATGTAAGTAGCCTGGGGTGGAATTACCGTCATCTTGCCCTTGACCATGTCCGCATGCGGGTGTTGTTGTATGCACAGTAAGGAGTTGATATACCCCTGAAGGAAGCGCCGTGAAACCTTAGTCGGGGGTGGCTTCTTGTCGTGAGTTATCTCATTCCGGACATACCAGTTTCTCCACATGATCATGAGGACTATCATTCTGGTGGCTTCATCCAGGGGTTCCAGCATGATAAACAGCCAGTCAGGGCCTGTGTAGCGGATCTCCTCCACCTGCGGGATGCACCAATCCCTCGCCATGGAACGCCACAGGTTTACCGCCAAAGGACACCTGCACAGGGCATGGAACACGTCCTCCCGTTCGAGTCCACACAAGGGGCATTGGTCAGAAACCTCCAGATGGCGAGAAAGCTTGTTTGCCGCCGAAGCAAGTGAGTTTGTAACAATCCGCCAGGCGAATACGCGTACCTTAGGGGGAGCAGGGCACCCCCATATGGTCTTCCAGATGGCGCGACGACCATCCGGTGCCCTGCTCGTGGCGGTTGCCAATGGACGTTCGCGCTCGTCCATTGCAAACCGATAAGCGGATCGAACGGTGAAGATACCGTTCTTTTCCGGAGCCCATGCGATGAAGTCCTCAGCGCTGCGTGATGATGTGCGAATGGAGGAAATAGCCTCCACATCCGCCGGAAGGAAGTAGCGGCGGAGAGTATCCATGCGCCATGAGCCATCCGCATGCAACAGCTCCGCCACCCAGCGCAAGCGACATGTGCCCTGTTGGGTGATAGGAATACGCGAGGGTTCCCGAGGGACCCACCTATCCCTCCAGATACGAATACTTTGTCCATCGCCAACCCTCCATATGATACCCTTCTTGAGCAGCTCTAGGCCATGCTGGATAGCCTGCCATGTCGGAGACGCATTCCCAGAAAAGACAGTGTCCTCCAGTCGCCCCTCAGGGTAGTATCTTGCTTTAAGCACCTGCGCACACAAACTCTGGGGGTTAATTAGGAGGCGCCACGCTTGCCTTGCAAGAAGAGCCTGGTTGAAGATCCGAAAGTCGCGGAAGCCAAGTCCTCCTTGGGATTTATGTGCCAGAATCTTTGGCCACGCGAGCCAATGTGTCTTACGTTTCCCTTCCGACGCCCCCCACCAGAAGTTGCGGACCATGCGATTAAGATCATCACATACGGACATGGGGAGTTTGAAGATCCCCATTACATATGTAGGAATAGCCTGAGCAATAGCCTTGATCATCATCTCCTTCCCGGCTAAGGACAAGGTGTCACCCCATGCAATAATACGCTTGAGCAGTTTTGATTGGAGACTCTGGAATTTGCCACGTGACATGCGCCCCTCTGGTGTGGGAAATCCCAGATATTTGTCTTCGAACAGATCAGAGACAATACCCAGGGCTGTGCGCACCTTTTGCTGCTCAACAATGGGGCATGCATCCCCAAACAAGGCGCTGCACTTCAACGGGTTGATGCTCTGGCCCGTGGCCCTTTCATATGTGTGAAGTATACGCTTAACGTTGATAGCTTGTTCCTCCGTAGCTTCAAAAAAGAGGAGAGAGTCATCTGCAAATAGGAGGTGGGAGATACCCGGAGCTCTCCGACAGACTTTCACCGGGGAGATGTCACCCGTCTGTGCGCCTTGCTTCAGTAAGGCAGATAAGCCATCAGCCACTAACAAAAATAGGAACGGGGAGAGAGGATCACCTTGCCGTAACCCGTGGGTCGGTGCGAACGAATCCAAGAGGGTGCCATTGAATTTCATAGTGTATCTTACCGAGGTGACACAAGCCATAATCCACTTCACCCTCCGGCAAGCGAAACCCATCTTTTGCATCATTCGCTCCAAGAAGATCCAATCCACTCGGTCATAAGCTTTAGACAAGTCCAGTTTATATGCACAGAAGCTCTTCTCTGGGTCTTTTTCTTGCTGAATATAGTGGAAACATTCAAATGCAATAAGAGCGTTATCCGTAATAAGCCGCCCCGGTACAAAGGCGCTCTGCTCCGGTGATATGATGTCCTCAAGTATAGGGCGGAGGCGATTCACGAGGCACTTAGACACCACCTTGTAAATGACGTTGCATAAGCTAATGGGCCGGAACTCCGAAAGCCTCTCCGGATTATTCACCTTGGGGATTAGGACGATGGCCGTATCATTCACTCCTGGCGGCATAGAACATGTACTAAAAAACTCCTTCACACCAGCAACAACCTGCTCCCTCATCACATCCCAATTCCTTTGGAAGAATCGCGCGGGAAAACCATCAGGTCCCGGTGCCTTGAGAGGGCCTATCTGAAAGAGAGCATCAGCGATTTCCTTGTCAGTAAAATCTGCACACAAGCCATTGTTCATACGGTCAGTAACGCGGCTGTTAATTAAATTAATGACCGGATCCGGGCATATAGAGCTGTCTGCAGTGAACAGTGTAGAGAAATAATCAGCCACCATTGCTGCCATCGTTGCCTGATCAGTGTGAGGAACACCAGCGGCATCTAGAAGTTTCTTGATACGATTCTTTCGAGCACGCCATTTGGCCTTCCGATGAAAGAACTTAGTATTCCGGTCGCCCTCCTTCAGCCAATCAACACGCGATCTTTGCATCCACATCATTTCTTCCCTATACAAGAGTTCATTAAGCCCGTCCGATGCCTCCCGTAATTCCTTCCTGTCCGCATTCATGGCCAACAGCTCTTCTAAACGAGAGCGCGATTTGTTGATCTCCTTGATGACATTACCAAATTTGCTTCGGCTCCATTCCTGTAGTTGCTTCATGAGCGACTCCAGCCCCAAGGAAACTTCCCCAAGGTTAAGTTTAGCGCCCAGCTCGGTCCAGGCATTCATAATAACCTCCGGCAGCGCTGGTTCCCTTTCCCACATCACTTCATACTGCCGAAATCTCTTGGAAGTGCGTTGTACTGGATCCTCCTGGATGCACCTTAGTAATATAGGAAAATGATCCGAGGTACTCACCACCAAGTGCTCCAGCATGGCGTTTGCAAACATATCCCGCCAAGCATTGGTTGCAACTGCCCTATCCAGCCGCACCCTGACGTTTGCTCGCCCAGCTCTTTTATTATCATATGTGTACGGAAGTCCTGCAAAACCAAGATCACCCAAACCACATACCTCAAGCACATCACGGAAGTCAATCATTTGACCAGCAGATCTTGGTGTTACCGAGAAGTGTTCGAAGCCCCACATAGCCTCATTGAAGTCGCCAATCACCACCCACGGCAGGTCACTTTGTTGTTGTAGATCACGGAGGGCAGTCCACATACGATGACGGTCCTCCGTGCGGGGTTCACCATAGACACAGGTGAGTCTCCATGGCGGCTCATTTGCCGTACTCGTCACATACGCATCAATGCATCTCTCATTTATTGTTTTCACTTCTACATCCAGTGATTCGTGCCAATACAAAGCCAGGCCTCCACTAAGACCAACACAATCAAGACCTTCAAAACCTTTAAGACCTAAACGAGCTCGATGCCTGCTCATCTTATTTTTCAACTGTCTAGTCTCACATAAAAAAACAATACTAGGGGAATGAGTCTGAACCAGACTCACAAGATCACGAACTGTCCGAGGGTTCCCTCCCCCTCGGCAGTTCCAGCTGAGGATTTTCATTGCTCCTGACAGGGCTCGACCTGCCCTGTCAGGTTGTCGGCGGCCCCTAGGCCGACTGCCTCCAAGTGGTGCTCTCCATCATGCATGTCCTCATCCAGAGATCCTCCCAGCAGTGAAGACGACTGCCCCTCCAGTGTCTTCATTGTACGACGTTTCTTTGGAGTGCCATTCCGTATATCCACAACAGGAGGTGTGTGATTGGAGTAGGGCACCAGAGCCTTCCCACTCGTGTCAGATGGTGGAAAGGAAATAACCTCCTCTCCGGCTACCCTCTTCCCAAGCATCGAGGCGTCCGAGGATTCTGCATTGGTCATCTCGACCTCCTGTGACAAATCTTCTAGAGCGGGGTTCAAGCCCATCTCAGAAGGGTTCTGTAACCTGCCCCCTGCCGCACTGGGAGCGCTCCGCATCACGCCAGTGCCTCTATCATTACTCCTGCGGCCATCAGCACTCCGCCCCAAGCTACTCCCCGACATCCTTTGCATCTCCTCAGCTAGCAGATTGTCAATCGCTTGGTTACCTTGACGCCGCATACCCGCCGTGTCATTGCTCCTCCTTCGCACATTAGCCGATTGCCTACCCAGGTTCGAGGACGAGGCGCTGTCAGACTGAAAGTTCAAACCCCGATAGGCCGTAGGGTTCCCCTTTGCTCGTACAGTTCCAGCCTGTTTCGTGAATCTGCGGGGTGGCGAACACTTGAGCTTGCCGCTATACTTCCCTGACGGAGCATCATCCCTGTTCCTCATGCGGCACGACTTCTGTTGGTGCCCAAAAAACCCACAGGTATAGCAAAAATTGGGGCACTTCTCATACTGTATCTCGAACTCAACTCTGGTCCTCCTATCCTTCACCTTTGTGTTAATGGCCACTAACGTTTCGAGCGGACGGTTGATTGGGATAGCCACCCTAACCCGCACATAGTTCCCCCTGTGTTCATCAAACTCTGTCTGAATGATCACCCCTAGCTTGAGGCAAAGCGCCTTGACAATGGCCGGTGTTCTCCAGTTGACTGGAACATCCAATATCCGCACCCAGATTTTCAAAGTATCCAGTTTGTAGTCAGACACTTTCCTCATCCCATCAAAGGCCTCAATGATCAATGGGTCATGCTGGTACTGCCATGGCCCTCCTCTCAGCACTCTATCCATATCCGCTTCGCATCCAAAGTGCACAAGATACTTGTTATCCCCCTGATACTCATAGTCATAATTCTCTCTCAGCTTCCAGCCATCTTCCACGTTGTCGAAGAGGGTGCGCGGCGAGGGCCTGTCCAGAGAGTAGACCAACATGATTACGGTCCATGGATGCTCCGGCTCAAAGAGCACCCCCTCCTCTTCCAGGTCTACCTCAGCGAGGCCATCATCCTCGAATTCCTCCTCCCCATCCCGGTCTTCCGCCTCTTGTTCCACATCGCATCGTTCCCTCTGTCCTTGTCCCCCAATCTTGTTGACACCACCAGCCATCTCTTGATCAGCAGAAGTGCGTTCCTGATGCCCAGATTCGACCGCCTCTTCCTCTACAGAAACCCTAGCGATAGGCTTCGGTCGGCCATGATCACCCCCACCAACCTCTAGGGTCCCTGCGGCGACCGGAGAGTCCACCGTCACGATCGCCCTGGAGTCAGACATAGAACAAGGCGATGAGAAGAAACGATCTGGCGGCTGTCTCGCTATGATCCTCGGCGGCGGCCCCTCTGCAGTTCTTAAAGGCCTCCTGTCGTGGGATTTCATGTGGGAGGGGTTGGCGCAGCCTAGTCCGACCCGGCCTAGGGATCCCGAGCTCTGGCCATCAGATGCCAGCTTGGGCAGTACGGAGTCGACGATGCCAGCAGGCGGGCGCGACTGCACGACGGACGAGGCACACACGGCCGGCTTGAACCCCGGCGGTGGTGGCAGCAAAACTGGCGGCGGCGGCCCAGGGGTCGCCCCCCTATCGCCTTGCGGTGGAAACCCTAGAAGCATCGAGCGAATCTTCGATATTATCTTTTAAAATTTGAATTAACGTTTTAAATAAAATATTAACGGAATATATGAAAATTTCAATCTTTTGACAATGTTTATGTACCTTTAGGAAATAAAATATTTATGCTTCATGAAAAATCATGTGCACATTTATAAGTAAAATATCATATTTTAGAAATGCGGCCTCATTATAAAAGAAGCACTAGTCTATCTATATGAAACAATCTTCGTCGGGTGTTGGTTCGCACTATCGAGATAGGAGGTCGCTGGTTTGACTGCTGGACCTTTTTCATTCAAGTTTAGAGTTTTAATTTATGTTGTTAGGCCAAACTGATATAAAAAATATTTATTCTCATAGAGCACTAAATGTCATCAGGCCTGGTGGTTAATCGCCAATTGGGTTGCACCTTTTTCGTTTGTGTTAAAAAATACTTTACGCTGTTAATCTAAAGAATATATAACTTACTGATCCCACTTCAACAACAAATCTCGTTGGTGGTTTCAGTAAGGCGCGCTCCACCATATTGGACAATGTTTCCTCTTAATCCGATTTGTGTTGTTTCTAACCTACCAGTGTTAGGCTTCACACCATGTCCCCATCGTCTGGTCACTAATAGCGGGCCCCATGCTCATTGGCGCGCCTCGTCATCATCAAGGATGTATCAAAATGAGTTTTGCACCGTATTTGCACGGTAAAACCAAATTTTTGCATCACTTCAATGTACACAACAACTTGTAGCACTAAAATGACCATTCGTACCAAGTTTTAGCACCACTGTTGTAATTGACTCTTTTTTTTGCACTTGACAACCTTTTTTCTATTATTACTTTTGTGCTATTCTTTTTTATGGGGTGGGCTGACGGTCAAATTTGAATTATTAGTATATGTTAACTTGCTTAAAATTCTTTTAATGACTGCCAAATTTGAATTACTCCCTTCAAACCCTTATACAAGAGTATTTCATATTTTTATGTCTAACTTTGATCATTAATTTTTATCAACAAAAGGTGAGTTATATGCCACAAAAAGTATTTTATTGGATGCACATTTTATAGAACTTTCAGATGATATATTTTTATCACATATAATTCCTGTTTGGTCGACAAAAATTATAAGTCAAAGTTTGACATGAAAAACGAAGCGGCCTTTGGAACGGAGAGTATCACTACTAGGGAAAACCTTACACACAGAATCTTACCAAAAGCAGCGCTACTGATAGAAACGAAGCAGTAACGCGTCTATAAGAAACAGCGCTACAACTACAATTACCACGACCTTGCCGCCAGACTAGGTATAGCAGTACCGCCTCAGCTGCAAACGCGCTACTGCTATATAATTAGCAGTAGCACTTTTTGCGAACTCACGCTACTGCTAAGTTTAATCCGTTCTTTGCAACTAAGTTTAGTCCCACATCGCTCCGCGAATAGGGTGTTTACCACCTTAAATATGTTACTTCTCAAACTATCACAACCACTTGGTCTTCATTGAATTCTGTGTGTAGGATTTGTGACCACAATAGGAGTCCTCTCCGGTTCCTAAACTCGACAGGACTCCTATTGACAATTCAGATTCTACACAAAAAGATCATTGATGACCAATGTATTTTTATGTTCATTTTTACATGCTAAGCCTTAGCAGTAGCGCGTTTTGGTAGACACGCTACTTCTATATGCGCTTTTCGTGTAAGAGGCACTACTGCTATTGCTTTTAGCAGTAGCGATTTACCCTAACACGCGCCACTGCTAAAGCCATGCTATCTTCTCCAACCGGCCGCCCCTCACTCTCCCCTCTCCACTCCACCCTCATTCTCCCCGGCCCACACCCCACGTTAACCGCCGCCATCGTCGTTCCCTGACCACCGCCGTCGCATTGACGACACCGTCCTTCCTCCTCCTTCCTCGATATGCGGCGACCCTCCTCGCTCCTCCTCCCACTCCTTCTCTTTCGCCTCCTCCGATCGCGCCCTCCTCCCGATCCTCCTCCGTCCGCGCCCTCCTCCCTCCTCCGACCG
>LR738711.1:854407694-854507052 GCA_902687465.1 Secale cereale | reverse complement strand
CCACCCCTCCTCCCTCCTGCCTCTGTCCATCTCTCCTCACCGATCTGTTCTTGTATAATGTAGTTTTTTTTACTGTTTTTAGCAATGTTGAGAATAGCGCTTATCGTTATCGTCTCGGTCAGCTGTGGATTAGAGATTAATCGAAAATCGGCTGATTAATCAATTTTATCGGTCGACTATTAATCGTCCATTTTTTTTACAAATCTTAGGTTCCCAACACTAAAATACGCTATATTCAACACCAATAAAATATTGGACATACATGTTACCTTGGTTCCTAGCCTTTGAATCCTTGTATAATGCCGGATAAAATAGGACAACAATACATATTGCATAACAAGGTCCACAAAATGCAAATAAATATAGTTTTTGCAAACATAGTGCTATGAATAGACCCGATTTATCGCCAGATTCCCGATAAATCGCTTGTCATAGCGATAAATCGGCCCAAAGGATAAACGGTGAAGATAAGGAATAATATTATCGGTCACCCCAAGAGTAGCGATAAATCAGACGATAAATCGCTGAATCGGAAGATTTCTTGAACAATGGTTTTTAGTAAGTGTTTAATAAAATAGTTTATTTAGTAAGTGGTTAATATAACTAGTTTATTTATAGTAAGTGGTTAATACAACTAGTTTATTTGGTAAGTACTTAATAGAACTAGTTTATTTAGTAAGTGTTTAATAAAATTAGTTTACACAGATAGACCTATATTGGCAAATTTAGTTATATTAGAATTATATATACGATATTTTGAAATGTTTTTGTCATATTTTCAACCATTGAAATGCAATGAGCATCAAGTTTGAATGCTCATATGATGTGCTTGCTCAAATAGGATATGTGCTTGCCCAAGTGGCCATGTTGCATAGAACACCTCCGAGTTGCCTATGTTTTGCCGGAGTGTTGATTTATTTCCACTCCAGCAAATTTCAGGCGCTCGATATGTCCTTTTTTAGCAAAGGTCATCCCGGATTTTCCGTGAATTTTGGCATGACTTGTGCTAGAATATGTAAGAAATATCGAGTAGCCCGGATAGTCAACCCTTGATGAATAATAATGATCTAATTTAGTTTTTTGTAGTACATATATTTAATTTACAAGTTTAATCTTTGAATTATGAACATAGAAAATGTCGTCCAATGATGATAGGCTCCCGGAGTGGGATTGGTGCGGCGATGACCGGGGTCTGTGCGGTAGGCCTCACCTAGTAGAAGGTCAGCGCTTCAATATTAAGCTCAAGCAGACCTTCGATGTTGAAACGGTACGCAACGACGACAAGTGTTTTTTTCGTAATTAAGCACGACTTCAATCGTGTAATTTCCGTCTTTTACAATTCGACTAGCTTATCACATACCATGCAAGACGCTATGTCTTGGAGAGGATGGATTTTGAAGATCATGAAAACATGGAGACAAAGATAGTTCATCTAAGGACCCATCATGGTTATAATTTTGCTGTAAATCTATACGATTCTGAGAGTGTATCCCATTTTGATTGCCGGAATTGGGAAGCACTTTGTAAGACGTATGATTTCCATGAGGGTATGCTTGTCACCTTGGATCTTGGTGATCCTGACATCGACGAAGATAATATGGACATTTGGGTCCTTGTTGATACGCTTTCAATTCTACCGCTATGTGAGTTTCTCAAACATATTTATTAAGTAATTTATATTGTTTATTTGAAAATAGTTGATAGCTTATTTACATTAACAAATTATTTTCATTCATAAAAAAAAGTACGGAAGATGGTAGACATAACCTACTACACTGATGGCGCAGAATTAACTTATCGGGGGGAAAATCATCTTATCTCACTTATTAACGATCTTGAGAATTACAATATTTATTATCAAACTCCTGCACATTATGGTCAATACGTGCTACTAGTGCACGTGTTGAACTACGGTAACATCCATGAAGATGTCATGGTAAGATTTTTTACTATTACGACATCCGTGCATTTTTTGCATAAATTTTTCTAAAACTAAACTATGAAGTTATTACTATGTTTTTCAACAAAAAATCCCGAAGGATTGTGTGCCTCATTTCACGTTTCCGAAAGGCCGCCTTGATGTTATGAACTTACGGCTAGGTCATCCTACGCATCACTGGTGTTCATACCGGTTTTCTAAAACCGATAAAGACATGACAATCAAAGATTGGAAAAAATGTATGGTCAATCGTACAGAGGTTCTTGGAAGCAACATTATGCGAAGTGCAAGAATTGGAGACAGGATAATCTCCATTCTCCATAATGGAGAGTCAGGGCCTATCTTGTTTTATGCTATTTTACCTAAGAGAGGGTAGTAGGTCCTACGAGAGAGGAGTAGGTTCTAGGTACAATGTGTTATTATGTGATACAATGTGTTAGAGTTGATTATGATGAGGAGGAGGAGTTGTGATTATGAGTAGTGACCAACTTGTTATATGATGTCTCATTGATGAAAATGATGATCATGAGGAGTTGTTATATGACAATGATGAATTATGATGATAAGTTGTTAATGATATGATGATGATGATGATGATGATGATGATGATGAGTTATTATATTATTGGATGAAAGAACCACGTATTAGTTTCAAGTAATCCATGACTTGGTCGCTTATGATCCATCCACTTGAAACTAATCCACGGTTCTTTCAACCAGTGATGTAATAACTCATTATGATGTAAAAACAATCTCTAATTGCTACTGTATGAAAACTTATATAATGGTGTATGAATACGATATAAAGCGAAAAAGAAATAGAATACTCAATAATAGTAGTAGCGCTTTCTGCAAAAAGCGCTGCTAGTATTTACCAGTAGCACTTTCTACAAAACGTGCTACTACTAAGTGTGTATAGCAGTAGCGCGTGTAGACCAACGCTACTCCTAACCTTTAGCTGTAGCATCGTATTGATGACCCACAAGTGTAGGGGATCTATCGTAGTCCTTTCGATAAGTAAGAGTGTCGGACCCAACGAGGAGCAGAAGGAAATGATAGACAGTTTTCAGTAAGGTATTTTCTGCAAGCACTGAAATTATAGGTAACAGATAGTTTTGTGATAAGGTAATTGGTAGCAAGTGACAAAAGGTAAAAGTAAATATGGTGCAGAAAGGTGGCCCAATCCTTTTTGTAGCAAAGGACAAGCCTGGACAAACTCTTATATAAAGGAAAGCGCTCCCGAGGACACAAGGGAATTATCGTCAAGCTAGTTTTCATCACGATCATCTGATTCGTGTTCGGTACTTTGATAATTTGGTATGTGGGTGGATCGGTGCTTGGGTGCTGTCCTTACTTGGACAAGCCTCCCACTTATGATTAACCTCTAATGCAAGCATCCACAACTACAAAAGAAGTATCAAGGTAAACCTAACCATAGCCTGAAACATATGGATCCAAATCAGCCCCTTACGAAGCAACGCATAAACTAGGGTTTAAGCTTCTGTCACTCTAGCAACCTATCATCTACTTATTACTTCCCAATGCCTTCCTCTAGGCCCAAATAATGGTGAAGTGTCATGTAGTCAACGTTCACATGACACCACTAGAGGAGAGACAACATACATCTCATCAAAATATCGAACGAAGACCAAATTCACCTGACTACTAATAGCAAGACTTCTCCCATGTCCTCAGGAACAAAAGTAACTACTCATAAGACATAATATGGTTCATGATCAGAGGGGTATTAATATGCATAATGAATCTGAACATATGATCTTCCACCAAATAAACCAACTAGCATCAACTACAAGGAGTAATCAACACTAGTAGCAACCCACAGGTACCAATCTGAGGTTTGGGTACAAAGATTGGATACAAGCGATGAACTAGGGTTTGAGAGGAGATGGTGCTGGTGAAGATGTTGATGAAGATAGCTCTCCCAAGATGAGAGAGTTGTTGGTGATGACGGCGGTGACGATTTCCCCCTCCCGGAGGGAAGTATCCCCGGCAGAACAGCTCTGCCGGAGACCTGGATTGGTTTCCGCCTTGGTTCCACCTCGAGACGGCGGCGTCTGGTCCCGAAAGCCTCCTTGTGATTTTCTCCAGGTCAAAATACCTCATATAGGAGAAGATGAGCATCGGGGGGCCTTCGGGGGGCCCACGAGACAGGGGGGCGCCCTGGGAAGGGGGGCGCGCCCCCCACCCTCGTGGACAGCCGGTGGCCCCCCTCGTGAACTTCTTTGGCCAGATATTTTTTTATATTTTCTAAAACGGAGTTCTGTTGAGTTTCGGGGCTTTTGGAGTTGTGCAGAATAGGTTTCCAGAGTTTGCTCCTTTTCCAGCCCAGAATTCCAGCTATCGGCATTCTCCCTCTTCTTGTAAACCTTGTAAAATAAGAGAGAAAAGGCATAAGTGTTGTGACAAAACAAGTAATAACATCCCATAATGCAATAAATATCAACATATAAGCATGATGCAAAATGGACGTATCAACTCCCCCAAGCTTAGACCTCGCTTGTCCTCAAGCGAAAACCAAAATCGAAAAAATATGTCCACATGTTTAGAGATAGAGGTGTCGATAAAAACAGAATACAAACATGAGGGCATCATGATTATTCTCATAGCAGCAACATACACACACACACACACACACACACACACACACACACACACACACACACACACACACACAGACACAGACACACACACAGATATATATTGTCATATGATTCTTATGCTAAAATAACAATTCATCCACAATATCAAGTATGAATCATAAACTTCATCGAAAACTAACAAACTTTGATCTCGGTCATTGAAGCAATTGCAATTTATCGTAACATCGGAAAGAGTCAATATAAGAGCTTTTCAGCAAGCCTACATACTCAACTATCATATAGTCTTTCACAATTGCTCACACTCACGCAGTACTTATGGTTATGGAGCTTTAACCGGTCACAGAGAAAGATAGGGGCTTATGGTGTTGCCTCCCAACCTTTTACCTCAAGGGTAATGTCAACAGTAATAGATCATGAAAACTTACATCCAAGTGGGTATATATGTCAGGATCTTTCCAACACAATGTGCTTGCCAAAGGATAAAATGTAAAAAGGAAAGGTGAATTTCACCTTGACTGTTATAAGGCAAGAATAATAGATAGGCCCTTCGCAGAGGAAAGCAGAGGTTGTCATGTGTTTTTATGGTTGGACGCACAAAGTCTTAGCATAAAAGAACGTCACTTTATATTGCCACTTGTGATAAGGACCTTTATTATGCAGTCTGTCGCTTTTATTACTTTCATATCACAAGATCATATAAAGCTAATTTCCTCCACACTAATAAATCATACATATTTTAGCGAGTTCACAGCATGACAACTTACTTGGAAGGATCTTTCTCAATCCATAGGTAGGTATGGTGGACTCTCATGGCAAAACTGGGTTTAAGGATATATGGAAGCACAAGTAGTATCTCTACTTGGTGCGAGGAGTTTTGGTTAGCATGAGGGGGAAAGGCAAGCTCAACATGTTGGATGATCCATGACAATATACTTTATTTCGGATATAAGAAGACATAACCCATTATGTTGTCTTCCTTGTCCAACATCAACTCTTTAGCATGTCATACTTTAATGAGTGCTCACAATCGTAAAAGATGTCCAAGATAGTATATTTGTATGTGAAGCCCCTCTTTCTTTATTACTTCCTATTAATTGCAACGATGACCAAAACTATGTTTTTCAACTCCCAACAACTTTTATTTATCATACTCTTATATGTGAAGTCATTACTTCCCATAAGATCAATATGATCTCTTTGATACTTTTCATATTTTCTTTCTTTTTATCATGACCCAAGTGAGGAAATCAAGCCCTTGACTCAACACTAATCTTTATTATATAGCTCACGGACTCGATTACAAAGGGTAAAGATCATAAAGCAAAAGCTCACAACTAGATCATGCTAACTTTATTCTACTAGATCAAGATACTACCAAAAGGATCGAACTAAGTAAAACGGTAAAGATAGGAGTGATGGTGATACAATACCGGGGTCACTCCCCCAAGCTTGGCAGTTGCCAAGGGGAGTGCCCATACCCATATGATTATGTCTCCTTCTTCGGGGGTGGTGATGATGGAGTTGTTGATGATGTAGGCTTATTGTCCACCTTCCAAGGCATGGGTTCACCATCGTAGAAGGATGATCGAGTCTCCGGGATAGTCAAATCTGCAGCCAAACTCATCTTCTTGAATCTATATTCATACTCACAGTTTTGGTTTTGCAGGTCATAGATCTGGGCTTGGAGGTGTTCGATCTTCTCTTGAAGGTTGGAGATAACTTCCCCAAAGATCCTTGAGTCCAGCTTGAGGTTGTTGGCAAGCTCCGAGATCATCATGTGGTTGGCGTTGAGTCCTCGTTCCACCATACCTTCGCACTTGAAAACTTGCTGCTCCATTGCTTCGAGTCTTGTCTCCACGCTTCCGGTCCTCCTCGGCCCCTTAACATCACGGATGTGCAGCACCCCCTCATGCAACTCCATGGTTTTAGGGTGGTGCAGCACCTCCGCAAGGTAGGGGTTGATGACCTTCTCGAAGAACTTGTCCTTGGGGGTGTTGGAGGACGCCATGCTGATCTAGATCTGTCAAATACAGCAGCTCGAAACGAAAACATAGGATTTTTGCGTGATACAGAGGTCAAAACCTTCGGGAGTATATATAATGAATTTTTACCGACCAAAAGGAGTAACTCACAAGAAAACAGAGTTCGGGAGGCACACGAGCTGCCCACGAGGCAGGGGGGCGTGCCCTGGGCAGGGGGGCGCGCCCTCCACCCTCGTGGACTGCAGCTGTTCTGGAGTCGGTTTACTTACCGTATCACATACCTCTTCCTTTTCGGAGGCTGAATCGTTCTGGAAAGTGTCCCTTATGTATTCCTCCGGGGTTACAGTTTCAATAATATTGGTTTCAACATTTATAGGATTACCTGAGATATAATGTTTAATTCTTTGACCGTTCACCACCTTTGGATTTGTGCCTTCGAAGTTGTTGATTTTTATGGCACCGGAACGGTAGACCTCCTCGATAACGTAAGGTCCTTCCCACTTGGAGAGAAGTTTTCCTGCAAAAAATCTTAAACGAGATTTGTACAGCAAGACATAATCACCTACGTTAAACTCACGCTTTTGTATCCTTTTGTCATGCCATCTTTTAACTTTTTCTTTAGAGTAAAATGCATCCACGGTCACTTGAACTTATGTCAAAGCTCACTTTAGTCACTGTACTTAAGAATACGGTCAATACGGTTATTATATACGACTTGAAGTGATTATATGGTCACTGGCTCACAGTATAGCTCTGTATTTTACTCTGTTGACTGGTCAAACATCACATCTTCTACATTGTTGGCTGCGTGCATAAGCTTGTGCCTGGAGAGAGCTACGTGAATGAATCTCACGTTGGTTCAGCCGAGAACACGCTATTCCTCGCTGTTGGCTGCGTGCATAAGCCTGCGCGTGGAGCTCAAGAAGTGAAGAAGAGGATACTTGTACCTGCTTCCAGCGTGGAGCTGCTGTTGGCCCAGTCTGTATCGCGCAGTACTTTTCGACGACCCGTACGTGACGAACGACGACGAATGGCACTGACGATCCCGGTGAAGTTCTTTTACACCGAGGGGCACCGTAGTATTCAAAGCTAGGTTGTACAGTAGTAGCTAGTCTGCTTTCGATCGATCGTTTCACAAGCAATACCAAAACACACACACCCATACACAACGTCGAGCCGCCGGAAGACAAACGCACGCACGCGATATTTGGATAGCCACATGAACATGTCGTCACAGTGCAGGAAGCCATGGCGTGCACCATGGAGTGGAGCGGCGTGCCCTGGGAGTGCGTCCCGCCCACGCACGATACCATGCATGCACACACGCGGCGGCTACTGATACGTCCAAAACGTATCTATAATTTCTGCTTGCTCCATGCCTCTTTTGGGTGATATTGCTATGATATTTATACACTTCCATACACTTTTGATCATATTTGGACTAACCTATTAACTCAGTGCACCCCAGTGCCAGTTTCTGTTTTCGGCTGTTTTTGTATTTCAGGTTTTTAAAGAGCTTGTGTTTAGTTGGTTGCTTGAACTCTCTTTAATTACCATGCTCACCTTATTAAGAGAGTTTGCTTCCGTTGCGTTGGTTAATATGTCTATGATAAAGATGCTACGTGCATAATGGCGCTTAGTAGTTCAGGTTTTCTTATGGTTAGTCTCAAATAGCTGGGGGGTTCCCAATGTGTTATTGGAGTACCAACATGATTTGTTTGCCTATGATGTGGTATGGTTTAGTAATATCTTCCTTCGAGAATTTATTTTGATTGACTTGGCGTATGCTCACGCATATTTAAGACTGTAAAGAAAGTCTGTCAAGCCTTGATGATCTTTTATTTCTGAGTAGCGATATAACTACCATGCCTGATTCAATGTTGCTTTGTCGCTCTGCATGATTATGACCGTCATTGCTCTCTTAGTTGGTCGCTCCCAGTCTTTTGCTAACCTTCGCCTGTACTAAGCGGACTGACTGCTTGTGCATCCACATCCTTTAATCCAGTTATGCCATATGAGTCCACCATACCTTCCTACATGGTATTTACCTGCCATTCCTAACGGAGACTTGCATGTGCCATCTCGAAATTATTCAAAGAAAAAGCATTCTTATTTTGTGCCTCTGTTGTAAGTTCATGAGGAAGTAGTGGTTAATTCATGACCTTTTTAAGTTGGACAAGCTTCACCCCGGGATTGCATGTATAATGTGCAAACCCATAATACGAGAAGGAACTGGCATTGAGTGCGCCCGGCTCAAAAAGATAATATAACAAACAAACCCTCCTTCACGCTTTGTTCATGAGAAATCGGAAAACTTTGGCAGTGATAAACAAAGGAGATTAAGAGGATGTGATCGTCCTCATTCGGGAGTCGTTCCTCGAAACTTGTCCATCTCGAAAAGTGATTGAGTTGTCTGCTAGCATTCGTTGACTAAACATGCATGATCTAAAATAAATTATTACCTCTGTTTTAAAGCCAAGAGCTCTGGTACATGTTTTTTCTTTGTTTCGGACTACGGGTTTTCAACCTTGCCAACAAAAGCCACGGTTCGAGAGTCTCCACCTTCTTTTAAAAGCACCAACTACTGAGAGCATGATTGTCATTCTGAGTGTAATGTGCATTGTCCCAAAGTAGCATTGTCTTTTGCATGATTGTGATATCGTTTATTCTGAAATCATTGTATCTAGTCATCACTTAAACCTTGGAGGTGCCCCTGCATTTATGTTTTGCTTCACTAAAGGGGGCAAGCTAGATATCACTTTATCATATTTGCACATCATGTTCATTGCAAATCTATTTGATGTTTCAGTATCATATTGTAAAACTTTCAGTCCTTTGTGATTTTCTCATGAGGCAACTTAATTACTATAGATTCATTGTCTCAGTAAGCTTTTGTCATATGACTATGAAAAAGTCCTATATGGTTAATAGCATGTCACCACAGAAATTATTCTTGTTATCATTTACCTACTCGAGGACGAGCAGGAATTAAGCTTGGGGATGTTGATACGTTCAAAACGTATCTATAATTTCTGCTTGCTCCATGCCTCTTTTGGGTCATATTGCTATGATATTTATACACTTCCATACACTTTTGATCATATTTGGACTAACCTATTAACTCAGTGCACCCCAGTGCCAGTTTCTGTTTTCGGCTGTTTTTGTATTTCAGGTTTTCACGTTACGAGAACTGCCAGGAAAAATCCAGAAAAATTATATAAAAAATCAGCGTTCCAGAAACTTCTGTGCGCCCGAAGGACAGCCGGGGGGGGGCCACCAGGGCTCCAGGCGCCCTGGCGGCGCCCCCCCCCCTGGGCCGCGCCGGGGGGGCGCCTGGGCCCCCCGAGGCTCCTCCGATGCCCCCCTTTGGCATATATTTAAAGCGTCTCCCGAAACCCTCAAAACAGGAACTCTTTTTCGCGATCTCATCTCTGTTCTGCCGCCGCCGCCGCTTCCAAGATCGGGAGCACCAGGAGAACCCTTCCCGGCACCCTGCCGGAGGGGAGGATCACCACCGGGAGCTTCTCCACCACCATGGACGCCTCCCGGATGAGTTGTGAGTAGTCTCCCTTGGACCATGAGTCCATGACCAGTAGCTATGTGATGTTCTCCTCCCGTTCTTGTGCTTCACTAATTAGTCCTCGTGAGCTGCCCTACATGATCGAGGCACATATGTAATCCTTCCGCTGTTGCTATGATGAGTTTGCTGGGATCCGATGGATTATGAGATTATGTTCAGATTGTGTTTGAGTAATATATTTGATTCACCTCTTTTATGTTTATGTTCGTAAGTAATTCTTGCATGTTCTCCGTTGTTATTTATTGCTTTGGCCAAGTAGTAGGTAGTGACTCCAAGAGGGAACGTTATGCTCGATTGTGGGTTCATGCCCCTCGATGACTAGTTTGAGTGACAGAAACATGAGTCTAGGGGATGTGCTGTTGCCACAAGGGGGAAAACAACGGTGCTTGTGCCCACGGGTGCAAGGATTGTTTACTTTACGCAAAGTTCTTTTAATGCAATTGTCTGTTGCTTTGAGTTTACACTATGGGTGGGGCTCGCAACTTAATACCAGCGAGATGTTCTGGATAGATATCTCAAGGTGGATGATTAGTAGTAGATATTGATGGATTTCGGTCTACTTACTTTGGCGTACCGCCCATACTTTGAACCTCAACCTTTCTTGCAATGTAGTCAGCATTGGTTTGCGCACATGGTCCTGTCAATTGCCCAGCTGTAATTCGTTTACCTCACATAGCTGTTTTATCGTCTTTTGGGAGAGAGACATCACTAGTGAACATCATGAGACTCCGGTCCATATTACCATCATTGATCACATCCGCTATTTACTTTTCCGTTATTTACTTACTATTGCAATTATACCTATCACTATTATCACTTGCGTTTGATTCTTTGTAAACTACAAGGCCGGAGGGATTGACAACCTCTCTATACTCGTTGGGAGCAAAGTTATTTGTATCTGTGTGCAGGTCCACGTTGATTGCTAATATCTGGCGCCGTTAGCAGTTGACACCTTCTTGTTGAAACTAGGAGTCTCTGGGAAATCGATCCTTGGTATTACCAAGGGAAAACTTCTGCTACACTACATCTCAAACCTTCCACTTGGGGTAACCAACGAGGGGTGAGAAGCCACCTAGCAGCTACGAGACGACAAGTTGTGCACACCTTGATCCTGTGTGTTTTTTCACTGAAAGGTGGGACCCACATAAAGGTAGAGAGAGGGTTCTGTGAAGTTTGACCGATCAATAGAGTAAAATACGGAGCTATACGGTGAGCCAGTGACTGTAGAATTATCTCAAGTCGTATATAATGACTGTATTGACCGTATTCTTAAGTACAGTGACCAAAGCGAGCTTTGATACAAGTTCAGTAACCATGAATGCATTTTACTCTTTTCTTTAAACAGCTTGGCATTCTCATAGGCCCAGGTCCTCCATTCATCGAGACATCTAATGTCAAATAGCCTCTTCTCACTGGCAAGTTTGAAATCATAATTGAGCTCTTTGATAGCCCAATATGCCTTATGTTCTAGCTCAAGAGGTAAGTGACAAGCTTTTCCATATACCATCTTATATGGAGACATACGCATAGGATTTTTGTACGCATTTCTATAGGCCCATAATGCATCATCAAGTTTCTTGGACCAATTCTTCCTAGACCTATTAACTGTCTTTTGCAAGATTAGTTTCAACTCCCTATTACTTAGTTCTACTTGACCACTAGTCTGTGGGTGATAGGGGGATGCAATTATATGGTTGACATCATATTTTGCAAGCATCTTACGGAAAGCACCATGAATAAAGTGTGAACCACCATCAGTCATTAGATATCTAGGGACTCCAAACCTCGGGAAAATAACTTCTTTAAGCATCTTAATAGAGGTGTTATGATCAGCACTACTAGTTGGAATAGCTTCTACCCACTTAGTAACGTAATCAACAGCAGCTAAAATATGTGTGTATCCATTAGAGGCAGAAAACGGTCCCATATAATCAAAGCCCCAAACATCAAATGGTTCAATAACAAGTGAATAATTCATAGGCATTTCTTGACGTCTACTGATATTACCAATTCTTTGACATTCATCATAAGATAAGACAAACTTATGAGCATCCTTGAAGAGAGTAGGCCAATAAAAATCAGATTACACTACCTTGTGTGCAGTTCTATCTCCCGCATGGTGTCCTCCATAAGCTTCGGAGTGGCACTTGTGAAGGATATGTTCCTGTTCATGCTCAGGTACACAATGTCTAATAATACCATCTACTCCTTCTTTATAAAGATGTGGGTCATCCCAGAAGTAATGTCTCAAATCATAGAAGAACTTTTTCTTTTGCTGGTATGTGAAGCTAGGAGGTATAAACTTAGCAACAATGTAATTAGCATAATCAGCATACCATGGAGCAATACGAGAAGTATTTATGACAGCTAATTGTTCATCAGGAAAGCTATCATCAATAGGTTGTGGGTCATTAAGTATATTCTCTAACCTAGACAAGTTATCTGCTACAGGGTTCTCAGCTCCCTTTCTATCAATAATATGCAAGTCAAATTCTTGCAGCAAGAGAACCCATCTAATAAGTCTAGGTTTAGCATCTTTCTTTTCCATAAGGTATTTGATAGCAGCATGATCAGTGTGAATAGTTACTTTAGAATCAACAATATAGGGTCTAAACTTATCACAAGCAAATACAACTGTTAAAAATTCTTTCTCAGTAGTAGCATAATTTCTCTGGGCACTATCTAGAGTTTTACTAGCATATTGGATAACATTCAATTTCTTATCAACTATTTCCCCTAGAACAGCCCCTATAGCATAATCGCTAGCATCGCACATAATCTCAAAGGGTAAATCCCAGTCAGGAGGCTGGACAATAGGTGCAGAGATCAATGCTTTCTTAAGTATTTCAAATGCTTCTAGACAATCATCATCAAAAACAAAAGGAATATCTTTTTGTAAGAGATTAGTCAGAGGCCTGGAGATTTTGGAGAAGTCCTTTATGAACCTCCTATAAAACCCAGCATGACCAAGGAAACTTCGTATACCTTTAATGTCCTTGGGGCATGGCATCTTTTCAATAGCATCAACTTTAGCTTTGTCAACTTCAATACCTCTTTCAGAAAGTTTATGTCCCAAGACAATGCCTTCATTAACCATAAAGTGGCACTTCTCCCAATTCAAGACAAGACTAGTGTCTTCACATCTCTGCAAAACTCGATCAAGGTTGCTTAAGCACTCATCAAAAGAAGTTCCGTAAACGGAGAAATCATCCATGAAAACCTCAACAATCTTTTCACAAAAATCAGAGAATATAGCCATCATGCATCTTTGAAAGGTAGCAGGTGCATTACATAAACCAAAAGGCATACGTCTATAAGCAAAGGTACCGAAAGGACAAGTAAAAGTGGTCTTTTCTTGATCCCCTTTTGACACAAGTATTTGAGAGAAACCAGAATAACCATCTAGAAAGCAAAAATGAGTATGTTTGGATAACCTTTCTAGCATTTGATCAATAAATGGCAAGGGGTAATGATCTTTCTTAGTAGCTTTATTTAACTTATGGAAATCAATTACCATCCTATAACTTGTAACTATTCTTTGCGGGATCAATTCATCTTTATCATTAGGAACAACAGTCATACCTCCCTTCTTAGGGACACAATGGACAGGACTTACCCACTGGCTATCAGCAACTGGATAGATAATACCTGCCTCTAGAAGCTTTAGTATTTCCTTCCTTACCACTTCTTTCATCTTAGGATTTAACCGTCGCTGATGATCAATAACCGGTTTAGCATTTTCTTCCAAATTTATCTTGTGTTGGCATATAGCGGGACTAATGCCCTTAAGATCATCCAGAGTATATCCAATAGCAGCACGATGCTTCTTCAGAGTTTTCAATAATTTTTCTTCTTCCTGCTCTGAAAGGTTAGCACTAATAATAACATGATATATCTTCTTTTCATCAAGATAAACATACTTAAGATTATCAGGTAAAGGTTTAAGTTCAAACACGAGATCACCCTTGGGTGGAGGAGGATCCCCTAAGATTTCAACATGCAAGTTGTTTTTCAGTACGGGTCCCTGTTTAAAGAATATTTCATCTATTTCCCTTCTCTCATTCATATGCATATCATTTTCATGGTCTAGCAAGTATTGTTCTAAAGGATCATTAGAAGGCACGGCAATAGAAGCAAGACCAATAATTTCATCCTTACTGGATGGTTCTTTTTCAAGGGGTTGTCTACGGAATTTAGCAAAGTTAAAATCATGAGACATATCCCCTAACCCCACAGTAACAATATCTTTCACGCAGTCTATCTTGGCATTAACATTATTCAAGAAGGGTCTACCAAATATAATGGGACATAATTCATCTTGTGGGGAACTAAGAACGAGGAAATCAGCAGGGTATTTAACCTTCCCACACAAGACTTCAATATCTCTAACAATCCCAACTGGTGAAATAGTGTCTCTATTAGCAAGCTTAATAGTAACATCAATCCCTTCTAACTCAATAGGTGCAATATCATGCATAATTACTCGATATAAATCATGAAGGATAATACTCGCACTAGCACCTACATCACATAAACCATGATAACAATGATCTTCTATCTTAACAGAGATAACAGGCAAGCCCACAATGGGTCTATGTTTGTTCCTAGCATTGGGTTTGGCTATTCTAGCAGACTCTTCTTGGAGATAAATAACATGTCCATCTAAATCTTCTACCAAGAGATCTTTAACCATAGCAACACTAGGTTTAACTTTAATTTTCTCAGAGGGTGTAGGTGTTCTAGTATTACTTTTACGAACTACAGTTGAAGCTTGAGCATGATCCTTTATCCTAACAGGGAAAGGTGGTTTTTCAATATAAGCAGTAGGAATAACATGATCAACATTATAAGTGATAGTCTTTTCTTCAACTTTAACAGGTTCAACTACTTTTATTTCAATAGGGGGATGGTATTTAAACCACTTCTCCTTGGGAAGATCAACATGAGTAGCAAATGATTCACAGAAAGAAGCTACTATCTCAGAGTCAAGTCCATATTTAGTGCTAAACACACGGAAAACATCGGTATCCATGAAAGCCTTAACACAATCAAATTTAGGGGTCATACCTGACTCCTTACCTTCGTCGAGATCCCAATCTTCAGATTTGCGTTTAATTCTTTCTAATAAATCCCATTTGAATTCAATAGTCTTCATCATAAAAGAACCATAACAAGAAGTATCGAGCATGGAGCGATTATTAAGAAAAAGCTGAACATAAATTTTTTGAATGATCATTTCTCTTGAGAGCTCATGATTGGGGCATGATTATAACATTGACTTAAGCCTCCCCCAAGCTTGAGTGATGCTTTCTCCTTCGCGAGGCCAAAAATTATAGATATAATTACGATCACAATGAACCTGGTGCATAGGGTAGAACTTCTGATGAAATTCCAACTTCAGACGGTTATAGTTCCATGATCCCATATCATCACATAGCCTAAACCATGTCAACGCATCTCCCTTAAAAGATAAAGGGAAGACCTTCTTCTTGATAACATCCTCGGGCATACCTGTAAGCTTAAATAATCCACAAACTTCATCACATAGATTAGGTGTAAATCGGGATGCAGTGTTCCATCTCCTTTAAAAGGATTTTCAAGCAGTTTCTCTATCATACCCGAAGGAATTTCAAAGCAAACATTTTCAATAGGTGCAGTAGGTTGAGGAGCAACTGTTTGCTCTTCTGATCGGGGTGAAGATACCCCGAACAAGCCTCTCGAAGGATTTTGAGCCATAGTAACAAGTCACAATAAATTTCAGCACACTATATAAATTTTTCCTTACCAAATTCCACTTACCAAAGGCGCTTCACTCCCCGACAACGGCGCCAGAAAAGAGTCTTGATGACCCACAAGTGTAGGGGATCTATCATAGTCCTTTTGATAAGTAAGAGTGTCGAACCCAACGAGGAGCAGAAGGAAATGATAGGCAGTTTTCAGTAAGGTATTTTCTACAAGCATTGAAATTATAGGTAACAGATAGTTTTGTGATAAGGTAATTGGTAGCAAGTGACAAAAGGTAAAAGTAAATAAGGTGCAGCAAGGTGGCCCAATCCTTTTTGTAGAAAAGGACAAGCCTGGACAAACTCTTATATAAAGGAAAACGCTTCCGAGGACACAGGGGAATTATCGTCAAGCTAGTTTTCATCACGATCATCTGATTCGCGTTCGGTACTTTGATAATTTGGTATGTGGGTGGACCGGTGCTTGGGTGCTATCCTTACTTGGACAAGCCTCCCACTTATGATTAACCTCTAATGCAAGCATCCGCAACTACAAAAGAAGTATTAAGGTAAACCTAACCATAGCCTGAAACATATGGATCCAAATCAGCCCCTTACGAAGCAATGCATAAACTAGGGTTTAAGCTTCTGTCACTCTAGCAACCCATCATCTACTTTTTACTTCCCAATGCCTTCCTCTAGGCCCAAATAATGGTGAAGTGTCATGTAGTCGACGTTCACATGACACCACTAGAGGAGATACAACATACATCTCATCAAAATATCGAACGAAGACCAAATTCACCTGACTACTAATAGCAAGACTTCTCCTATGTCCTCAGGAACAAAAGTAACTACTCACAAGACATAATATGGTTCATGATCAGAGGGGTATTAATATGCATAATGGATCTGAACATATGATCTTCCACCAAATAAACCAACTAGCATCAACTACAAGGAGTAATCAACACTACTAGCAACCCACAGGTACCAATCTGAGGTTTGGGTACAAAGATTGGATACAAGAGATGAACTAGGGTTTGAGAGGAGATGGTGCTGGTGAAGATGTTGATGAAGATAGCTCTCCACAAGATGGGAGAGTTGTTGGTGATGACAGCGGTGATGATTTCCCCCTCCCGGAGGGAAGTATCCCCGGCAGAACAGCTCTGCTAGAGACCTAGATTGGTTTCCGCCTCAAGACGGCGGCGTCTGGTCCCGAAAGCCTCCTTATGATTTTTTCCGGGTCAAAACCCCTCATATAGGAGAAGATGGGCATCGGGGGGCCTTCGGGGGGCCCACGAGACAGGGGGGCGTGCCCCCACCCTCGTGGACAGCCGGTGGCCCCCCTCGTGAACTTCTTTCGCCAGATATTTTTTATATTTTCTGAAACGGAGTTTTGTTGAGTTTCGAGGCTTTTGGAGTTGTGCAGAATAGGTTTCGAGAGTTTGCTCCTTTTCCAGCCCAGAATTCCAGCTGCCGGCATTCTCCCTCTTCTTGTAAACCTTGTAAAATAAGAGAGAAAAGGCGTACATGTTGTGACAAAACAAGTAATAACAGCCCATAATGCAATAAATATCAACATATAAGCATGATGCAAAATGGACGTATCACGTATCAGTAGCGCGGCTACCCGCGCTACTGATATGCCAAAAACCAGCGCTATTGCTAGGCTTTTCCCTAGTGTATATTTGTTACAGTGACGGCGAACTCGGGAATCGGTGTTGCGGGCTGCTAGGAGCCTCCCGTGCCTCCACGTCGCGTGGTCCATGCGTGAGCTCTAGCGTCGGCCTCCAGAACTAGGAGCTCCTCCACACACCAGGTGTTCGACCAATTGCTCGAATGGTAAATCTTGTTTTTTTAGACAGAAACCATCGTTTTCCATTGCCCAAACAGCTCAGCAATATCGCTGGCTAGAAGTCCATGCATGAAGTCAGGACCTTGTTTGGGCCACACAATTGGGGATGCAAGCCCTGAATCTGCACCAAACGCTGCTAAAGCGTCAGCAACCTTATTATATGCCTTGGGTTGTGCGCCAAAAGTTTAGTGCCATATATATTGGAGATTACAGGATAGGCGGAGTTCATGGGATTAAAGGATAGGAGAAAGGCTAGAGATGCTCTTAGGTGGATATCTGTGCTAAGCTAATAAACAAATCAAACCACACATATAAGAAATTATCAATGATTGATTGATTACATGGATTGCCAGGAATGAAGCAAATATAGCCAAGTTTCCAAGGGAGGATGTATTTGTCAAAATAAGAGGAAACATACGCCCTTATTATTAAGAAAAAGAGAGGGGCTGACGGTAAATAGGACAGGCTCGGAAAGTATAGGATCTTTATCTCCGACATGCATTTTGGAAGTACCAATGTCAAAGATATACTCGACTCCCCAAGACCCAAAGATACACAGGTGGGAAAGGTGAATCCGTGAGGCAAAATTTTGCTTTTTGACCCTTTTGTCAAACAAAATCGAGATCTGACCCCTGTTTCATTTTATTTTATTTTGAAATCTGACCCTTTTGCTACCGCCACAGGGCTCGGCGTAGGGTTAGGTAACCTACCGCCAAGGGTACTGGCGGTAGCATAGACGGCCGACAGTCGTCACCTAACGGCCAGTGTTGGGGATCGTTGCAGAAATTCAAAAAAATTATACGCATCACCAAGATCTATCTATGGAGTTTACTAGCAACGAGAGGGGGAGTGCATCTTCATACCTTTGAAGATCGCGATGCAGAAGCGTTGCAAGAACGCGGTCGGTGGATTCGCACACGAAGCGATTCAGATCGCGGCCGAATCCGATCTAACCACCTAACAACGGTGCCTCCGCGTTCAACACACGTGCAGCCCGGTGACGTCTCCTGTGCCTTGATCCAACAAGGGGAGAGGGAGAGGTTGGGGAAGACTCTGTCCAACAGCAGCACGACGGCATGGTGGTGGTGGAGGAGCGTGGCACTCCAGCAGGGCTTCGCCAAGCACTACGAGAGACGAGGAGGGAGAGGGGTAGGGCTGCGCCGAGAGAGAGGAAACTCATGTCTCTGGCAGCTCCAAAAACCCCACTATATATAGGGGAAGGGGAGGGGCTGCGCCCCCATCTAGGGTTCCCTTCCTAGGGCGTGCGGCAGCCCCAGATTGGATCTGGGGGGCGGCCAGAGGGAGGAGAGGGGGGGCGCGCCTAGGGTGGGCCTTAAGGCCCATTTGCGCCTAGGGTTTGCCCCCTCTCCTCTTGGCTGCGCCTTGGGCCTTGGTGGGAGGCACACCAGCCCACCTAGGGGCTGGTCCCTTCCGACTTTTGGCCCACGCACGTCTCCGGGGCTGGTGGCCCCTCCCGGTGGACCCCCGGAACCCTTCCGGTGGTCCCGGTACGTTGCCGATGATGCCCGAAATACTTCCGGTGGCCAAATCCTCACTTCCTATATATAATTCTTTACCTCCGGACCATTCCGGAACTCCTCGTGATGTCCGAGATCTCATCCGGGAGTCCGAACAACATTCAGTAACCACGTACATACATTCCCTATAACCCTAGCATCATCGAACCTTAAGTGTGTAGACCCTACATGTTCGGGAATGATGCAGACATGACTGAGACATCTCTCCGGCCAATAACCAACAGCGGGATCTGGATATCCATGTTGGCTCCCACATGTTCCATGACGACATTATTGGATGAACCACGATGTCAAGGATTCAATCAATCCCGTATACGATTCCCTTTGCCTACCGGTACAGTACTTGCTCGAGATTCGATCGTCGGTATCCCGATACCTTGTTCAATCTCGTTACCGGCAAGTATCTTTACTCATTTCGTAACACATCATCACGTGACCAACTCCTTAGTCACATAGATTTCATTACGATGATGTCTTACCGAGTGGGCCCAGAGATACCTCACCGTCATACGGAGTGACAAATCCTAGTCTCGATTTGTGCCAACCCAACAGATACTTTCGGGGATACCCGTAGTGTACATTTATAGCCACCCAATTACGTTGTGACGTTTGGCACACCCAAAGTACTTCTACGGTATCCGGGAGTTGCACAATCTCATGGTCTAAGGAAAGGATACTTGACATTGGAAAAGCTTTAGCATACGAACTACACGATCTTGTGCTAGGCTTAGGATTGGGTCTTGTCCATCACATAATTCTCCTAATGATGTGATCCCGTTATCAATGACATCCAATGTCCATGGTCAGGAAACCGTAACCATCTGTTGATCAACGAGCTAGTCAACTAGAGGCTCACTAGGGACATGTTGTGGTCTATGTATTCACACATGTATTAAGATTTCCAGATAATACAATGAACACCAGAAAATTATCATGAACAAGGAAATATAATAATAACCATTTTATTATTGCCTCTAGGGCATATTTCCAACAGTCTTCCACTTGCACTAGAGTCAATAATCTAGTTACATTGTGATGAATCGAACACTCATAGAGTTCTGGTGTTGATCATGTTTTGCTCGTGGAAGAGGTTTAGTCAACGGATCTGCGACATTCAAATCTGTATGCACTTTACAAATATCTATGTCTCCATCTTGAATATAATTGCAAATGGAGTTGAAATGGCGCTTGATGTGCTTGGTCTTTATGTGAAACCTGGGCTCCTTGGCAATGGCAATAGCTCCAGTGTTGTCACGGAAGAGATTCATCGGGTCCGACGCACTTGGAATGACTCCTAGGTCGGTGATGAACTCCTTCATCCAGACTCCTTCCTGTGCTGCTTCGGAAGCAGCTATGTACTCCGCTTCACATGTAGATGCCGCCACGACGCTTTGCTTGCAACTGCACCGGCTGACTGCCCCACCATTCAAAATATTCATGTATCCGGTTTGTGACTTTGAGTCATCCGGATCTGTGTCGAAGCTAGCATCGACGTAACCCTTTACGACGAGCTCTTCGTCACCTCCATAAACGAGAAACATATCCTTAGTCCTTTTCAGGTACTTCAGGATGTTCTTGACCGCTGTCCAGTGTTCCATTCCGGAATCACTTTGGTACCTCCCTACCAAATTTATGGTAAGGTTCACATCAGGTCTGGTACACAGCATGGCATACATAATAGAACCTATGGCCGAGGCATAGGGGATGACACTCATTGCTACCTCTTGAGCTTGCGTTGTATTCCCTCGAAGAGGAAAGGGAGATGCAACACAGTAGCGTAAGTATTTCCCTCAGTTTTTGAGAACCAAGGTATCAATCCAGTAGGAGACCACGCGCCAGTCCCTCGCACCTGCACAAACAAATAAGAACTTCGCAGCCAACGCAATAAGGGGTTGTCAATCCCTTTATGGTCACTTACGATAGTGAGATCTGATAGAGATGATAGTTTATATTTTTTGGTATTTTTAGTTTAATAAAATAGCAAATAAAAGCGGTAAAAGTAAAGTAGATGTAGATTGATATGTTGAGAATAGACCCGGGGGCCATAGTTTTCTCTAGTGGCTTCTCTCATGATAGCAATATTCTACGGCGGGTAAACAAATTACTGTCGAGCAATTGATAGAAAAACGAATAATTATGAGACTATCTAGGCATGATCATTGTATATAGGCATCATGTCCGAGACAAGTAGACCGACTCCTGCCTGCATCTACTACTATTACTCCACACATCGACCGCTATCCAGCATGCATCTAGTGTATTGAGTTCATACGAACAGAGTAACGTCTTAAGCAAGATGACATGATGTAGAGGGATAAACTCAAGCAATATGATGAAAACCCCATCTTTTTATCCTCGATGACAACAATACAATACGTGCCTTGCTGCCCCTACTGTCACTGGGAAATGACACCGCAAGATTGAACCCAAAGCCAAGCACTTCTCCCTTAGCAAGAACTATAGATCTAGTAGGCCAAACCAAACCAATAATTCGAAGAGACTTGCAAGGATATTATGAGCACACATAAAAAGTTCAGAGAAGAACCAAATATCGATAACCTTGATCATAAACTCACAATTCATCGGATCTCGACAAACACACCGCAAAAAGAGATTACATCGAATAGATCTCCTCGAAGACCGAGGAGAACTTTGTATTGAGATCGAGAGAGAGAGAAGAAGCCATCTAGATACTAGCTATGGACCCGAAGGTCTGTGGTAAACTACTCACAAATCATGGTGAGGGCGATGATGATGATGATGATGATGATGATGAAGGCCTCCGTGATGGATCCCCCTCCCGGAACAGGCTCCAAGATGGGAACTCCACGGGAACAGCAGCTACGGCGGTGGAATTAGGGTTTTCTCTCTGCGTATGGAGTTTCTGGGGTACATAGGCATATATAGGAGGAAGAGGGGCACCAGGGGCCACCGGGCCTGCCCTCGAGACAGTGGCGGTAGGGTGGGACAATGGGCGTCTAGTGTTGCTGATGTGGACTAGTGACTTACCGCCAGTGCCTCTCGCAGTAGGTTACCTGACCCTACCGCCGGGAGCCATGCCGGTAAGAAAAATGGTCAGATTTCAAAAAAAATGGAAACAGGGCGAAAGTGCCTTTCTGCTCCCGAGCTCATTTGAGCTCGGTGAACAGTAAAATCGAAAATAAATAGAAAAAAAATCAAAAAAATCCATTTTTTTGGGTGAAACATTGACAAAAGTTCTAAGTGCATGTAAAAATTCGTCAAGGAATCACATTCCTAGAAGGCGTGCCAAAAAAAACAAAATCAGTGCTCCAAAATGCTTTTGAAAGTAGCATTTTCAGAGTACTGATTTTGTTTTTTTTTGGGCACGCCTTCTAGGAATGTGATTCCTTGACGAATTTTTGTATGCACTTAGAACTTTTGTCAACGTTTCACCCAAAAAAAAAATTGGATTTTTTTGAATTTTTTCCGATTTTACTGTTCACCCGAGCTCATTTGAGCTCGGGTGCAGATACTCCACGTCCGAAACAGGGGTCAGATATCGATTTTCTATGCCAAAAGGGTCAAAACATGAAATTTTGCCAATCAGTGAATGTGTACAACAATTCTTTGCGATCCGAATTTTCATGTACAGGAAAGCTCCTTATTTGTGATACACCAAAAAAAATTGCCGAAGCTACAACACGCCCTTATTACCGATATTCACACTAGAAAAGGGAAATTGGACGATTGACCTGGACGATGAACTAGAGTTTGTTTCACTCCCTCAAATTTTACAAGACACTCATTTCTGTTTCCTAATAACATAAATAAATAAATAAATTGAACCCATATCTACGCTATGAACAACTAAGAATTGAACGGGAGACAACACTTCTCAAGATATCGAGAAAGCAATTGAAGCAGGTCTAGCCGCTCTTCTTCTACAGGGGCGGGTGGTGGAGTAATAAGTGGGAGTTCTGAAGGCAGGTGTCGGTGAAATGAGTCTACAGCAGCTGCGACACCATCTTCATTCCCTATTGCTATTGCCAGTTCCATTGATCGTGATTTTACCTTCAGCAAAGCAGCAGGATCAATTAATACAAAACTGCATCTACAGGAATGCGTTCATGCATCATGGGTTTAACAGCATACTTCCCAATGTAGTGAAGATCGCAATGAGCACATCATAATTGTTTAGAAACACAGTATATACAGTTATACACACACACAAAAACAGGAAAAGCAGTGCTACCTCAGGGTCAAGCATGAATCTGATTGCGTCTGAAAGTGCCTCCGTAGTAAGCTCTGTTACACGGATAGGTGCAGGACCCACACCACGCGCATGAACTATCTCGCCCCAGAAGAACTGATCGCCGAAAAAAGGCACTACGGTGGTTGGACACTGTAAACAACACGCAGAGCAGTCAAGCACATTCACAAAAGAATGGTGATAGTCAATGGTAAAGAAATGTAGGTTTCTTAGTACTCTACTAATTACAAGAGGTCTTGTACATCGAGGATGTCGTGCATAACAAGCATCAGGATAATGATGGTTTGTTTTACAAAAGTTGCAGACTATATTGTTAGCTGAATCTTTCATATGGTTTTGTTCCAGTGGTGGCTTGGTGAGTACCATGTTTTGTAAAAAAAAGTTTGAAGGTATCATGTCCAAAGACACCTTATGTTCATTCGTTTGAGTGAAGCGCACTACGTCCCTGAACTATTTCAGGGATGTCACATAGACCCCCAAACTACGAAAATCGTCATCTAGGTCCTCAAAATGCAATAAGTGTGCCATCCAGGTCCAAACTAGTCCAACACTACAATAGTCCGAGGACCTATATTTTGCCTAGCATGGCACACTTATTGCACTTCGAGGACTTGGATGACAATTTTCATAGTTTGAGGACTACACGACACCCCTAAAAAAGTTCAGGGACCTACAGTGCATTTCACTCATTAAGTTTCTAATTCTATCGGTAGTGCAGACTAGTAGCTTACCCCAGCTATCAGGCCTGCAGCTGTGGTACCTGCTCCACCATGATGCACCTTACAAACAAGCATACAACCTGATTAGTAACTGTATCCAGAAACGAAAGCACTAAATTACTACTACTGGGTGTTGCAAGATCAGTCCGAAGCAAGATTTTAACTGAAAGTACCGGTTCAACGAATATATTGCTGCTAATTGGAGGTTTGTACTTAAGTAGTTTGATGGTTATTTATAGAAGTCGTTGCCATGAAAGTATAGTACATAATGGGAGCAGAAAGGTAATGGTTATGGAGAAGAATATAATTTCTCATTTTACTTCATGTTTTCATCCGCTAGACACTCTCCAGCAGCCCAAAACTATCGTAAGCAAGACTGAGCCATGAAGAAATTCATTTTTGACATGCTTAAATGAGTAAGCTGCTGACATGATATTAATGACTTCTGACAGTTAGAGGAAATTTCTTCCACAATTTCCTAATTTTTCTTTGACATGAGAAAACTGCACAAAATTCAGTATCCTGCTGAACCACTTTATGAAAATTTCTGAAGTCAACAAATAGTGCTGTTGCAATAGTAAACTCACAACTGCAGTACAGCGTGGAAACAGCCAGTCATGGGGACAATCCTCCAAAATGAAGACGTCAACTGGAACTTCGGAAACTGCAGACACAAGTTGCATACATAAATAATAAGGCAGATGGGCAAAATGTGTACTAATGATAACTCTTTTCTAACTACCTGCATAAGTTTCTACAAGAATGTACGAAACATCAGTCTATGGCGGCAATGCTACAGAAGAGTGCCCACATATTCAAGCACAATGTAAGATTGGCTGCCCCCGACAATTTAAAAATGATGAATACGGTAACTTACAACTTCCAAGATCTCCCCAACCACGGCTAATGATTCCTCTCTGTCCTGTTTCTCTTAGTGCATCCAAAATGATAGTAGTGACCTTTTTTTCATCATCAAGAGGCTTCAAACAAAAAATACACCACATAATAAGAATTAGATAGTTACTCTTGTATCATATCAACAAAAAAAGCAGGGGAAAATATCTGCTAATATTCTATCAACCCATTTTAGTTTTAGGTAGGTTCTACTGCATAGTGCTGTTGCTTTTTTTCTCGGTCTTGCAGAAACTTTTGGCAAACTCATCTCTTTTGTACTCCAGAGTCCAGACTTTGATAACTCAATTTCCAGTACATATAGCAGGTTATTAGATAAAAGAAATTTAGATTGAAAGTAGACAAAAAGAAGTAGCCAGGTGATCAAACTGTTGAAATTTGTTTCCGCACTGGGGTAATTAGACACATTTTTAAGTTGAAATTTGTTTCAACTTCTGATACCTTTCCTCAGAATCCTGGCTCTTCCACTGAAGTGGAGGATGAAGATAGAGGCATGGGTTAGATTTGACTGTAAGTAGTAGCATGGCTCGGCCTAGTGCGCACGGTGGGTCTCCTACCCATGGTGTGTAAGACCCTGAGTGAGACTCTGAGTTGGCGCAATTTTATGGTGTATGCCTTATGATTCCCTTTATTTATCAGATAATCTTGGCTAACTTGGAAAGTAAACAGAATCCTCATGATAATAAGGAACTAAAGGATAGAGATCGAGATGCACATGAAGGGCTGAATCAACAATTCCACTACTCTCCTATTAAAGCTATAGTCATCTGGTCTTACAATCTATGTAGGTTATACATTATTAAGAAGCAACAGAAACATTAGCAGGATAACATGATTAGTATATCGCGTAATGACCACCGTTGGCATGATTTCCAGTTCTTAGAGGCCTAGAATGGTTTATCATCATTCATAAATCTAAGTATACTAGATATAAATATATATATCTTCGATAGCTAGTACATTCATCATGGGGAAAAAGATATAAATATATGGATTGTGATTCAGAATGGTGAAATCATGCTCATGAAAGATAATTACAGTTCAAGGAACCAAAGAAACAGAGGTGTAACTTGTATGGTCTGAGAAATGCAATACATATATCAAAAGAGATGCATTACAGTCAGAATTACTAAATATAATAGTAAATGAGCCAAATATTAAGTTATTCAACTGTTTTATCATCATCATAAGATCTTTTCACATAGAGTCTGTACCATGCTACCAAAACCGATGTATATCGGTTTGGAACCTTGTTCCAGCCACTGTGAGAGCTCTGGCGGCGGTTGATACTTTGTGCCAAGATTTAAGAAGCAATATCCCACGACATCCACTAGAGAACCCCAATCTGCAGACAAGAATTTAGTTAGCACGGCCAACATAAATCCAATTATTAAAGCATAAACTTTGCAATGACATGATGTTTTCCTATCCCCGAGCAAACTGCAGCTGAGAGAACAGGGTCACTACGTTCATGAAGCACAAGTCATTATAAACGAATGAGATCATTGCAGTATCGCAATTATCCATAAAAGTTAGAGAATCATACATGAGTACTCGCGAACTCGAACTACACAAATAGTCATGCGCAGGCTTCCATGCCTTTTAAGTGACTAATTATTTAGTAAAGAGAAACCAAAACTAGAGGATAAATTATTCGAGCCCAACTGAATGAGCAATGGAGGGGTCCTCAAAGATGGAGTTTCCGAACATCTTCTTTAAAGTACATATGTCGGATGACTGCTTTTGTTAGCTTACACAGTTTGAAACATAATTCTCGATCCACGGCAAAATATTTTAGCTCAAAGATATGAGTGACGTGGCCATGATGATCAAGTATGTTTAAAGTAAACAGAAGCGATCAAGAGAAGAATGACTTCAAATGGGAGCATGAAATAATCCACAGCTCTGTGATTTGAGTGTTCCCACCTCATCTTGCTACTTATGTGCTAAATTTTGACAATATTTATTTTTCAATAGCTAAGTTAAGCTAAAATATTCTACAATATAGAATTCAGAAACCTAAACTAGACAATTAGCTCTAATGGAATTAGTGTTCAGTCATTCCCGTTCAGTTAGTAATCTTCCAAATGATGCTTATTCAGTGAAATCTTGGACAAATAACCTTTCCTAGACCCAATATGAAGTTTCAACTTGTGTCTCCTCAAAAAGTTCATGGGTAAGATACAGTTAAGCCAAATTTAAAGACCAGAAAGGACTCTATCGGAATAAAGATAGTATATGCATATGTTTACACTCAACATAAGCCCAAAAACAACGATGCATAGGACAAATACGGTATTATGCCATGTATGTGGAAGCTTGTTGCATAAAGGGTACAGATGTGATCAATCAATTTCAAATTTATGAAGTAATATATAATGAGGATCGCGAAGTTAACTAAAGTAATATCAGGATACCATTTGGCTTCGGCATAAGGTGAGGACTCCACATGTATCCTGTAGGTAAGTGTGATATGGATCCATGGTACGTGCTGAAGTAAGCAATAGGGGGCAAGTTTAACTTCTTTCTGAAATCATTTATGAATCCTCTTGTTCCCCACCAAATTATTAAATCCACAATAAGATAGGATAGCTGAAGCCAAGGGGTAAAGATGTCAGAATCTGAATATCCATATTTTTGAGGAAAATCGAGATGGAACAATTTCACAATCATATACAGAAATGGACTAGTTCACATGTTTTAGAGGCATGCGCACAATAGTGAAAAGGTTAAGGCTGTACCCTGTACGTTGCACTCTGAGGCGTTCTAGCCAATGGATGAGGGAACTCATTAGTTGGCCTGCCTACAAACATTAACAATTAGGAAACATATACAGCAGCCTCACTTGAATAGTGGTACATCACAAATACTCCCTCTGTAAGCTAAATAAGACGTTTTAGATCACTAAAATAATGATCTAGAACGTCTTATATTAGTATACAGAGGTAGTATTTGTTAGTATGCAGAGTATTGTTCTACTTTTAACAGTATCATTGATTCGCTACAATTTCCAAAGAATACATATTTCATGACCCTGTTAGCACTGTAGCCAAAAGAGAGAGGCTAGCATGCATGAGAGAAATGCCTGATATCTTGTACAAAGCTAAGGGTTAGCGCATTTTGAGTTTTTTACTACAGTACAAGTTAAGATATTTAGATTAAAAGGTGCAAAGTTAAGGTATAACACCTCACAGGATAAACATGGCGACATATTTAAAATTGTGAAACGTTTTCAAGCTGGCAGTGAAAACAGTACAAACTTACGTCCATGGAAAAGTAAAGAAGATGTGCAGAGGTACCCCAAGTGCCTCGGCAATATGAAGATGTCCTGGAATAAATACCATTTTTTGTTAGGAGGACACAACACTACAATAGTATTAAGAGTCACACTCTATGTAAATGTTGTATGAATGCACAAGAGAACACATGCCAGAAAGGTAATCGATTACACTATGATATTCGGTCAATGAACCAATTATATCTTCAAAGTTTGAGTTACTCTTCAAGTTGGTAGAACTTTGAAGGCAAAATTAGTTAAGTCTTCAGTGAAATGGAAAAGATAAAGTAGAGATTAAGATCCGATCTGAGGCTTAGGCCACATATATAAAGGTATGTACTGTGGCAACTAGCCACACAATTACAGAGGATATACATGTAGTTTGGTACAAGACATGTTAATTAAATCAACATAGGTTACAAAAATCTTATAACATGAAGCTAAGGAGAAGTGTAGTGATTGACAGACAAACCTAAGGCAGGAGGATTTGCTATTATTGCCTGAGCTCTGAAAGGTATTCCAGTATCCAAATCAGGTTCTGTGCATGCAGGTAGAAGAGAGAAAATGATTTCCTTGACCTGCTTTCTTTGAACAGAAATCTCTGTGGGCGCGGCCATTAAAAACCCTTTGTTTTTTGTCATGTCTGCAGTTGAAAGTGCATACCTTACTAATCGAGTGTGACTATGTGCACATTTACACATTTAATTTGCTAAGAATTAGATGTCATCTGTTTCTTAGAAAACAATATAAAAGTTGTGATGTCTTATCATTAATAATAATAATAACTTGCTTATCACATGCAAAACATTCTCAGAAGTCGAACAATCTAGTCAAGAATAAGTAGCCAACTGCATATACTCCCTCCTTTTTTATTTACTTGGCATATTAGCTTTGACCTAAGTCAAACTTTATAAAATTAGAGCAATTTTATCAAAAACAATCTAAATTCTCACAATATAAAATATATATGCTATGAATATATATTGAATGGTGATTCTAATGGTATTTATTTGGTATTGTGAATATTAATACTTTTTTGTATAAACTTGGTCAAAGTTTAGAAAGTTTGACTCGAGACAAAGCTAATATGCGAAGTAAATAAAAACAGAGGGAGTATAAAGGGCAATAGACGGCAAAACATACATTGGGCCATAATTCGTGGATCACCACCCAATGGGTAGAAGTCAACACCAGCTGACTTCACAAAAGTACGGAAGTTGACATGCGATGCCAATCTAACATGGTGACCAAATTCCTGCAGAAAATACCATTATTTCTGTTAAGAGGAAGACCATAGACTGACATATGTAGATATAAGGTAGGCTAAAATCAGTATGTTATTTTCTGACAGTTGCACATAAAACTGGAACAACATTGTAAGCTATATTTTCTCGTCTTTGCAAAGACCAAAGATGCTATAGGACATCATGATTATTGTTATACATGAAAACTTAAACAGCAATGCAGATGTCTTTCTTTTCTGTGAACAGCTCGAGGGGGTTCAAACTGAGCACCTCCAAGGTAGACGCCTGCTGATTTTTTCTTCCTTTAATTAACTATAAGTCAATGAGGAAGCCATCTTATGCGTGTAAAACTAGTGCTACCCAAATGTTGGATATATCAAATTTTGGGTAGTGCTGCAGATGAGTAAACAATCAACGTAGTTGTGATTTCAAAGAATAGCCGATAGGCATCAGCTCACTGATAAGGTCAACCGCAGGGCAGGCAGTAACAATCCCATCATCCAGAAATTCCAGAGAAATTATGTGAACTTAACTCCTAATTTCTTTGAGTGCATACCAATAAAGTACAGAAATATCATATGTATTTTCAAGAATGCCCATTTGTTATTTGGGATCTTTAAGAGGCAGTTGCAGGTTCACTTGCCTGAAGTCGTTTAGCTAATGCTATAAATGGCTGAACATCCCCTCGTGTTCCAACGACAAGTATAGCAATCTTCAACTTTGGTACAGACTTGCTAAATCCAGATTTAACTTCTTCAACATCACGGTGCACAGAACCAAAAGCATCAATCTCTGAGAGTTCCGAGGCAACAAGGGCACTACGTGTCACATCTACCTCCAGTGTGCCATCTTTCTGGATCTTTACCAATTTCTCAACTATCTTCATCTGAAATACCAAACAACAAAAAATAGCTATAATAAATAGTATGGGGGGCCTGGATGTTTTACAAATTCTTCTCAACTAAGACCAAAGCTCTAGTCCGCCATGACTCTGGTGAACAGCAAACCAAACATCAATCTATTTTTGGGGCCAGCATAATCAGCACAAGGTAAACTAGAGCAAACAGAGTCATAAATGAGTTATATGTCACTCCACTGGAGGAGACTAGTATGCACTACCACCAACTCTGAATATCAGGTCAACAAAACTACTGCATTACTGACAAAATTTTAGATTGACTGACAATTTCACAGTGTGTAAACAGTTTTTGAGGAAAAATGATGCATGTTATACTCAATATGCAAAGGTACCAATCAAAGTATGTGCTAGCAGGCTTACCTTCTCATTTTCTGATAGCATATCCAACGTGAGATCACACTTAAGCAACCTATCGGAGTATGATCTTACAAAAGCGTGATCTTGCCCTCTAAAACGACTAGAAGTTGCAGTTGTGGATTTACTATGCCCGAATCCTGAAGAAAACAAGAACAGCGCTGTGAACAATGATGTTTCAGAGCAAAAAATACACATGTACAGAATAAGCCGATTCTACTGTGCACGTTGACATTTCTGTTGTTCTGTTAGTCGATTTTCCAGATATTTTTTAACAAGAGAAAATGACTTAATTCTGAATAGAGTGCAAAGTGGCGTCATCAGTCGACCCACCTGATACAATTGGGAACTAAATTTTGCAACACTAATATTGAGAGTTTGAGACGGATGATTTCTACATGGTGTTCCGTATAGTTCCATTGAAAACATCATTGTTCCTTAAGGGGAACTGAAAGTACAATAGATTGATGCATATATACTAATTATAAAGAGAGAACATAACTAGTAAACCACAGGAATCAAAATAAAAACAAAATGATAACCAGTCCACTGGTTCTCTGTAGCAGGAGTGAAATTGGAAAACCGAAAGCAGCAACCTGCTACACTGAACACTACAGTTTACACCTTGGCTCGAACTGCCCTTCAACATTTGGAGGTTACCTTGACTAAAGATTAAAGCATAAAGGCAGCCCCCTTTTTTTCATAAAGTAAAACACCCGATCCGCCAGACATTTACATTGTCAGTGATACTGAACTTGGCGACACAAGACAAATTTTCACTTTCTGACTGTAAACCCCTGATGTCCCAAATTCATCAACATACCGATGTATGCTGAATCCTAACAAATCACACGCCCACTGGGCATAGAACAAAAAAACAAAATCTCGAAGCGGACCTTCCCGGCGCGAGGAGGGGAACCCATCGGCGTCGACCGACCCGGAGAACCGCTCGTCCATGGAGCTCAGGACGAACTCCCTCGTCCCCTCGGCGAAGGAGGAGGACGAGGAGCCCGCCCCGTCCCGGCCCCCTCTCCTCCTCCGAAGGTCGCCGCTCCCGCTCCCCTCTCCGGCCACCGATGTTTCGCTGTTGCACCCCATGCCCCCCCGCGTGGACGACGAGGACGGGGTTGACCTGGCCGGGGGAGATGCCGTGCTACTGGTACTGGCGCCCGCGACGCCGCGTTCGCATTGGCCGCGCCGCGTGGAGGCGGGAGCTTCGAGGCCCTCGGGAGTGTGGGCGCGGCGTGAGGGGGGCAGAGAGGGACGTGCAGCTACGAGGCTGCCGGAGGGTGAGGTGGAGGTGGAGGTGGACTCGCTGGCGTTTGGTGCGGGAACGACGACGGGCAGGTGGAGCCCGTCCAGATGCCGTTTCCGCTGGTGTCGGGAGTCAATGGACTCCTGGCCGACTGGAAGCTGGCAACGTGCTCGCGGGCCCAAGCAGACCGTGCCGGAAAAAAAACAGAGCAACTTGGGCTTCGTTTGGACATAAAAATATCCATTTTTTAACTGCGGTCCACAAAAACATTGTGACGTTTTGACATTTACTTTAACACAGTGGACGCTGAATGCACGCACAGACACCTTACCTTCATGAGCACCTTCGAGATAGTGAGCCGATATTTTTGACTTTTGATCAATATAACTTTGGTCAAAAGTTTAAACTTTCACCATCAACATTTTCAGAACTATGTGGATTGGATGTGTGAAGCATTTGGATAATGGTTTGGTCATCTGATGATTTTTATCATTTTTTTAATTACGCCATAGTTGCAATTAATTATTTTTCTAAGGGCAACGCTAGGCGCCGGTGCGCCGGCCGAAATTTCGGCCGGTCGCACCAGACCCACCCGATGTGCTGCAATGAAACTTTTTTTATAAAGGGTTGTAGCATTTTATGTCAATGGTTGTAGCATTTTATGATAATTTGCTACAACAGTCGTTCATTTTTGCTACGTCTGGTGATGGGAATTGCTACAACTATTTATTGTCGATGTTGCGACCTGTGACGTCGGCTGAAGCTTTTTTTGTCCATGGCCATTGAAGCTTTTTTTCAAGGGTTGAACCTTTTCCACACAGCAGTTGAAGCTTTTTCACACAACGGTTGAAGCTTTTCACCTTCGCTCATAGATTTTTTTTTGTGGTTGAAGCTTTTTATCCACGATGTTTGCTACACACGACAAGAAGCAGTGGACGTTTTTGCTACAACCATTAAGACGACGAAGTGTAGCTAGGGACGACGGGTTGCGAATTTGTTGCAACCGGTAGTGGGAAAAGCTACCACCGGTGACCGAATTTGCTGCAACCAGTGTGCGGTGGTGCGACGAGCGGCGACATGGGTGACCATGGCGACTAGGATTTGCTACCACCGGTGCGTTTTTTGCTACCACCGCAACGGGTGTGTGCTACAAAGCGGTGCAGCGACGGGGAGCGGCGACGGGGGGCTGCGATGGGTGCCCAACTCTGGCTAGCTGGCGCTGGGAAGATCACAGCGACGGAGAAGGGGATCGAGAGGAAGAAGACGAGCAGTTGGGTAGGAGAAGGAGATCGGGAGGAAGAAGATAGAAAAAAAGGATGGGCCCGGGGCCACGCGAGACATGAGATTGGGTTGCATCGCATGGCTCGCACTCGACCGGCCGAAGTTTCGGCCGGTGCGCGGGCGTGAAGCGTTTTCCTTTTTCTAATTACGTCATAAAGGTAAATTGCGATCTATATATATTGAGATATGTGTCAAGTATCACCTTTATTGAGAATCGAGGGAGTAATCTACAAATTAAAACAAGATATGTACAAAAAACATAACTACAAGAGATGAGGATTTGTAGTGTGTTATTTAGTGATTAGAGATTAATTACTCTATGCATTTAGCTTTTGATACAACTTTTGGCACATAGTGCATGCCCCACCCATCTTTTTTTACCTCTAATGCTTTTTCTTTGAGGCAAGAGCACTAGAGATCCAGAAACTTGCGTTGTATGTGATGGTTTAGTCCGTAAACTTGCAAAAGATGATCAACTCATCCACAAACTTGCAAACTATGCGATGGTTTAGTCCACAGCCAATCAGATACGGACAATTGGCGCCCAGCTGGCTGCTGTGTGGCACACTTGGTCGGACTGGCTCTTTTGCAGAAAACCCCTTAACGTTTTAGGAAATCACGCATGCAGTCCCTTTTTCCCTTGTCTTCTTTAACCCTGTCCAAATCCCTAGCTCTCTCCCATTTCCCATTTCCCCTGTCCTAACGGTGAGAGAATGAGAGCGTCCGGTCCCATAGAGAAGAAGAAGAGCGGGGGTGGCAGTGGCTTCCGATCCCATGGAGTAGGCGTCGATGCCGACGGGTTCCTGGGCGGCGGCGGGCCGGGGAACCTAGCGCCAGGGTCACTGTAGTTCTTGACTTCAGTGGCAAGAAGGTAAGTACTGGAATCACTTGACTTTCGGGATATGAAAAATTCCATTTTTATAGGATGATCTAGGCCATTGGATCACTGCAGTTCTTGACTTTGGGGACTTGAATTGCTCATCATTTTTCCAGGAGTGGGCTGGGGAGTGGGATGGCAGAGCCAAGTCAGTGATTAAGGATCTAGCCATGAAGAACATGGAGTTGGAGGCCAGGATTAAAGTACTTGAAGCAGAAACTAAAAGGAATGAGAAAGAAAAGAGAGCAATTGTTAAGATGGAGAAGAAAAGAGAGCACTTTAGGGGTAATATTTTTTGTTTTGGAGCTATTCTGTATGTTGGCCTGTTTGCCATTCTGATAGCTGTCAATGTTAGCAAGTAGGGTGTTTTTAGTGTGCTGAGAAATGTTGATGTAGTAGTGACCAAATGAAGAAATTTTGAACTGAAATTGTTTTTTAGAGAACTGAAATTGTGCACATGGTGATGATGATGAAATTGTTTTTGCCTCATGAAGAAATGATGACAAAATTGTTTTTCAGAGAACTGAAAGTGTGCATTGTACCAAAATTCAGATAATTGCAGCAAAATTCAGATAATGCAAGCAAATTTCAGTTAATTTAACTGTAAGCAAAATTTAGATCAAGCAAATTTCAGTTAACTCAACAGTGCAAAAAAATCCAGATAATGCAAGCAAATTTTAGTTAAGTTAAATTCAGATAACTGTAAGCAAAATTCTGACCACTTTATTTGGAAGGGGCCCAGGGATCTTCAGGTAGTACAGTTTGGAATGTTGCATATTTGGCAGAAAGTGAGCACATGGTACATTCTATTTTTGGATGTGTGCACATGGGCACAACATGGGCAGAAAACATGCAACACACATAGCAACACATAACAAGCAACACTGCAACATAGGCCATAAACTACATCTTCAGTTCAACATAGCAACATAGATAACAACAGTTCAACAGAGATAACAACAGTTCAACATAGATAGATCAGCAGCAGCTCAAAATAGTTGGTAACTTATATGCCAATATACAGATCGGCATACCTAACTACATCTTCTTCACTTCTCCCTTCTTCAGCTGCAGACATCTTCACTTCTTCAGCTGTTGCAGGCGGATGGAGCAGCGCACTGGCTCCTTCTTCAGCTCCTTCTTCACTGCTCCCTTCTTCTTCTTTTGCTCTGGCTCCTTCACATCTTCTGCTTCTTCGACATTCACCTCTTCTGGCAGGAGCTCGACGTCGATGGGCATGTTTCTTGCTATGGCCCACAAGTCTTGTTTCAGCACTTCTCCTTTGTGCTTCTCATGGAAGTTTTGATAAATGTGCCACACACACAAAACCTGTGTTCTGCATCTGGCCACACTTTTATCACTGCATTTATTAATCCATTCTTCTTGTCACTCATGATTGTGAAAGGTGAAGTGTTTATGATATTAAGATCATCTCTAAGAGTGGTCAAAAACCATTCCCAAGCACTAGTACACTCAACTTCAACCCAACCCATGGCCAGAGGGAATATGTAGTCATTAGGATCTATGCCAACAGCAGTCAGCAACACCCCTTTGTACTTTGTCTTCATATGACACCCATCAACAAATATAATAGGCCTGCATCCCTGTAGCCAACCTCTTTTGCAAGAATCATAAGACCAATACATTGATTTCAAACATTTTCTGCCCATTGGGTACTGTTCATTTGTCACGACATGAGTAGACACAAGAAATGTGGAGCCAGGGTTACATGTCCTCAGTTCCTGACCATAGTCCCACAACTTACTAAACTGTTCATCCTCATCCCCATGAATTATCTTCATAGCTTGTTTCCTAGCCCTAGCTAACTTCCATCTGTTGACAGTAATGTGAAGCTCCTTTGTAACCTTCCTTGAAAATGTGCCAAGGCCCATCTTTTGGTCATCCCTGAATTCATCAGTGAATTTTTTTGTAAGGAAATCGGATGTCAGTGCTTTCAACTCCCATGCCTTCTGACACTTGTGGACTGCAGCATAAATCTTTATGACAAAGCCTCCTGTCCTATTATCCAATCTAGCTTTAAGAAGCCATGGACAACCAGGCTTGCACATTGCCTCCAATCTGGTTTTTTCATTCTTTATCTTCTTGATCTCAACTCTATTCCTTATTGAATATGCATTCATCTTGCCTCAGTTGCTTGACATCTGCAAAGACCATGCCTACTCTGAATATAGGAGAGTCCATGTTCACCTTTGCATTGAAAGCACTGAACTTGTATTTCAGGTTATCTTCTTATTCTCTTGACAAATCAAGGTCCTCATTCTCAAGTACATATTCAGGCTCATCATCTATCTCTTCTTGCTCCTCTTCATCCACACCAAAATCAATGTATTCATCAAACATATCATCATCTCCCTCATCAATGCTGAAGTCACTATCACTAAAGTCTGAATCTGTCAATTTTGCTACTGTCTCTGCTTGCTCTGTAATTGCAATTTGCATGTTTGCACTTGATGTGCCAGCTGCTTGAACTGAAACTTCCATGTGCTGAATTCCACTAATTGCTGGCTCTGAGAGAGATATTTCAACCAATGATCTGGACACTAAGGTGGGCATTGTATATATGACATCATGCTTGCAAATTTGAATAAAGTCTGAATGGTTAATCAATATCTCCAACACCTTATGGACTGCACTTGTTGTGATCATGTACTGGACATCAGCGACTCCTCTAATTGGCACCAGCCCTTCTGACAATAGGCACCCAGGCCTACACCAATAGTCAGGGTGTGCAAAACCGAACCGAACCCAAAAACCAAACCGAAAAAATATAAACCGAACCGAAATTCGGTTTTTTCAGGTTGCGGTTTCAGTTTCAGTTTCCAAATCTGAAAACCATTTGAACTTCGGTTTTTTCGGTTAAAACCGAATGGTTTTTGGTTAAACCGAAATAACCGTAATAGCTTGGCTGTGCAAAGATGCGAGTTGAACCCCCAGTCACGCCTCCTTTTATAGTCGTCCGCCCACGGTGCTGCAACTCGATAAGCAATGTGGTACTAAACAGCTGCAGCTCCAACCGACGACCTGGTCACCTAGCGCATGCAGTACTTTGTTTGGGCCTCAATTAATCCAGCCCAGGTGAAGCATTTCGTGTCTTCGTCCCAGCCCAGGTAGGCAGACAAGCTTCCCTATAATAAAAAAGGCAGCCGGCCAGGTGGGTCGTGGCCTGATGGATTGCTCTTATTATTTTCTACTTGCTCCCTGAGACTCTCACGTAAGTGGAAGCATCCTTGTACTCATAAAAAACGTAAGCCAAAACATCTCTACTCCCTCAGATCTGCTGCCACTTAATGCCTAGGACCAAATGATGTCTGCCATCTATAATGATCTAATCTACGTACACAGTTCTTATAAGAAAAAACTAACCAACAGACGGGATCAAATCATGTGATCAGAAAATATTTGTTGTTTACTCAAAAATTCGTGTCAACTTTGGTTATTTTGGTTATTACCGAAACCAAACCGAAATCAAATGGTTATTACCGAAACCGAACCGTATCTATGTACAAAACCGTATAAACCGATGTATAAAAACCGTATAAACCAAAAATCGTATAAACCGAATCGTATCAAACCGAAAAAACCGAATGCACACCCTGAACCAATAGATGTGGTGCTCCCACACAGGATAGCTCAACCATTGCAGATGCTTTTCAATAAATGAATATGAGAAATTAGCAGCAGAGCAATAGTCCAGAATCTCCACATTGGCACTTGCATACTCCAGGTTGCTACTTGGTCCACAAAAAATGCCATTATGCTCAATTTGCAAAGTGAAGAATGTAGATTCCACAGCCATGCCCATTGCTGCATCACACACTGCACAACAAATTCAGAGCATGATCAGCAATATTTAGACAATGAAAATATTCAGAAGTGTCAACATTATTCAGACTTTCAGAGCACTACAAAGATTCCAGACCTAACCTACCCAAAAACCACACATTTTCATCTATCATACCCCAAAACCCCAACTTTATGGCCCAAAACCCCAACTTTATGGCACAATCCTCAGAATCAACATGTTTGGGATCAACTTCAACATTACAACCAGTACAGGCCTAAAACACATCTTTCCTAGCAAAATAACTGAACTTCATGACACAAAACAACAACTTTAGAGCCCTAAACCCCTACTTTCCTCTGCTCCAACAACATAAACCCTAGCAACCGAACCAAACCTCCAACCCCACTCCGTAGCAACCTTCTAATCTACCCCGGCGACCAACCCCGGTGAGTAACAGTGTCGATCAACCCCGGCGACAAACCACAGCGAGTGCCAAAAAAGCAGACGGAAAGCAGAGGTGCAGGAGGGCGGGCCTTACCGTAATCTGGCGGAAATGCGTCCAGTTCGCGGACGAAGCCGACAGATTCTGGTGGCTCCATGGCCGGCGACGTCGCCGCCGGCGCCACTCCCAGCGGCTGCCGCAACAGAGGCGAAGTGTTTTCGCGACCAGGTGGGAGGGGCCGCAATATTAAATAACCAAGGGAGGGCCTGACAGGGACTGCAGGCATGATTTCCTGAAACATTGAGGGGTTTTCCGCAAAAGAGCTGGTCCGACCAGGTGCGCCACGTAGCAGCTAGCTGGGCGCCAATTGTCCGTCTCTGGTTCTCTGTGGACTAAACCATCACATAGTTTGCAAGTTTGTGGACTAGTTGATCACCTTTTGCAAGTTTATGGACTAAACCAACACATACAACGCAAGTTTCTGGGTCTCTAGTGCTCTTGCCTCTTTTTCTTTTGACTTCTAAAATTTGAATATATTATATTTTTTGAACCAAAAGTCTAATTTATATTTCATTTGCATCTTTGTGTTCCTTATGACGAGTACTCTAAACTAAGCCCACTTTTGAATATGTTTTCATAAGTTTTAAAAACTTCACCAAGTTTCAACTAATAAATTTTGAAGGACCAAAATATAAATGCAGTAAGTTTCAAAAACTAAGCCATAAGCCCTGAAAACAAATGAAACTTGATAAAGTTGGTGAAACTTTGTAAAAACTTATATTACGACTATCAAGTTTTAATATTTGAAACTTGGTAAAAAAAAAGGTGTCAAAGTGTATTCATAATTAGTCTTGCTCGAAAGGTTGTAGTTGCAAGGAACACGAATATGCAAATGAAACTTAATTTGGACTTTTGATTCAAAAGATACAAGATAAAATGAAATGGTATGGGAGGTGGGGTGGATGACGCATGCAACACTGCCAAAAGTTGGCATGCATGGAACCAACGCAACAATTAAGGGCTAATGACATAAACAATTTCACGAATCTTAAATCAAACGTGTGGTCCCATGCATGCATGCCCGTGCGAATTTCTATACCTACGAGAAAATAAGAAGACATTGTTCACTAAAATGTGTATTTATATTTATTTTGATACTCTTGAATAGAATTCTGTGGGTTACTTCCCTACCTTATGGCTCTCACAAAAACAAATAGAATTTATGATTATTTTCCCTGTTATGTTTTTGTTAGTGTGTGCATTGTATAACTAGATACATCATCATGTACATAGTTGCCTATCATAAGATTGATAACTATTTCTAACGGACAGTTCTTTTGGTGGCTTAAAAAATAAGCCACCCCCTCCCTAGCTTTTTCTATAAGCCGCCTCCCTCATTCATTGAGGCTTCAAAACTAGCTATGGGATTACTAATCTAGAAGCCTCAATACATTTTGGGAGCGTCTTGTTTTTTAAGCTGGGGAGTGGCAGCTTATGTTTTAAGCCTCCTAAAAGAACTGTCACTGAATGATACGGGTGATAAGTAACATTTTTTTGGTAAGATAGTGTTGGCGAGCTAATTTTTTATACACCAATATCATGACATTTATGTTCTTTATACCTACTAATAGTGTTCTTGTTTACGACTAAGAAAACCTCAACGCAACCCGCATACAACTAAACACACAAACCTCTTAAAACAACATGCGCGCATGCACACAAGCACAAACTACCACATCCAATGTTTTATAAGAGCATGTCAACAAAAATAGAAGTTTTGAATAAGAACAACACATACTATCATTAATTGATTTGTAAGCTGTATGGGGATCTTGCTCTCCCTAGTTTGTTGATCATTCCTCTAGGAATTAAAATCGGAAGGGTTGGCATAATTAAGAGGAGAGTTGAGCTTTTTTGAGAGGGTAAAGAAGAGATTCAGTTGTTCAGTTGCAATATAGATTTGTTTTTAGAGTTGAGATTTTTTGAGAGGATAATGAGCACCCAGATAGAAGATAATTTGTTGAGATGTCCTCAAAGATCCAATGGGGTACTAATTTAAAAACAAATTGAAATAACCTCTCGGTGGTGCTCCCATGGGTTGATAACACGTAGCACCTAAACGGGTGATGCTTGGTAGCACTGATTCTCTTTCGCTCTACATTGGCTAGAGCATTTTTCTCTTCAAATTCCTATAAACGTCTTGTGAGGCACATCTATACAACAATAAATTTTGCATATCCTTGAGTTTTTTTATTTTAGATTATGCAATCATGTTCTTTTCATTATCATCATTTGGTTCTTTCTAAATATTTAGAATTTTGATTTTACCAAGTACACAAGTATGTGGGCATGCCACCAGAGAGATGGTGACTCCGGCTATAAATGACACTAGCTGGTCATTTCTGGTAAAGTAGTAAGTATGCTAAACAAGTCATGTGGTGCAAACAACGCCATAGTAACTATGAACATAGATTCAGCACCATGGGTGGTGCCCCCTTCACAGTTACACACCTCGGTCATATCGTCAATCTCTATGAACACACGTCAATCTCTTAGCCGTGGGTGGTGGCCCCTTCACAATTACACACCTCGGTCATATCGTCGTAGTGCTTAGGCGAAGCCCTGCGCCGGTAACTTCATCATCACCGTCGCCACGTCGTCGTGCTGACAGAACTCTCCCTCGTCTTCAAATGGATCAAGAGCTCGAGGGACGCCATTGTGCTGAACGTGTGCTGAACACGGAGGTGCCGTATGTTCGATACTTAGATCGGTTGGATCATGAAGACGTTCAACTACATCAACCGCATTACTAAACGCTTCCGCTTTCGGTCTACGAGGGTACATGGACACAATCTCCTCGCTCGTTGCAATGCTTCTCCTAGATAGATCTTGCGTGATCGTAGGATTTTTTTTGAAATACTACGTTCCCCAATAGTGGCATCATGAGCCAGGTCTATGCATAGATGATATGCACGAGTAGAACACAAAGAGTTGTGGGCGATAATAGTCATACTGCTTACCACCAACGTCATTGATACGTCTCCAACGTATCTATAATTTTTTATTGCTCCATGCTATTATTTATGAAGTCTTGGATGTTTAATGGGCTTTATCTTACACTTTTATATCATTTTTGGGACTAACCTACTAACCCAAAGGGCCAGTCCAGATTGCTGTTTTTTGCCTGTTTCAGGGTTTTGCAGAAAAAGAATATCAAACGGAGTCCAAACAGAATAAAACCTTCGCAAGAGATATTTTTGGAGAAAATCACGCACGAAGAACTTGAGAACCACGTCAGAAGAGCCACGAGGGGCCCACAAGGGTGGGGGCGTGCCCCCCTTCCCAGGGCGCGCCCCTGCCTCGTGGGGCCCCCATGACTCCCCCGGTGTCCTCCTTCCTCCTATATAAGTCTACGTACCCCGAAACCATCAGCAACAGAGAGAAAACCCTAATTCCACCGCTGTAACCTTCTGTTCCCGTGAGATCCCATCTTGGAGCCTGTTCCGGAGCTCCACCGGAGGGGGATCCATCATGGAGTTCTTCATCATCATCATCATCGGCCTCACCATGAGTTGTGAGTAGTTTACCACAAACCTTCGGGTCCATAGCTAGTATCTAGATGGCTTCTTCTCTCTCTCTGGATCTCAATACAAAGTTCTCCTCGGTCTTCGAGGAGATCTATTCGATGTAATCTCTTATTGCGGTGTGTTTGTCGAGATCAGATGAATTGTGAGTTTATGATCAAGATTATCTATGAGAAATATTTGGTTCTTCTCTGAACTTTTTATGTGTGCTCATAATATCCTTGCAAGTCTCTTCGAATTATTGGTTTGGTTTGGCCTACTAGATCTATAGTTCTAGCAATGGGAGAAGTGCTTGGATTTGGGTTCAATGTTGCGGCGTCCTTTCCCAGTGACAGTAGGGGCAGCAAGGCACGTATTGTATTGTTGCCATCGGGGATAAAAAGATGGGGTTTATATCATATTGCTTGAGTTTATTCCTCTACATCATGTCATCTTGCTTAAGGCGTTACTCTATTGTTATGAACTCAATACACTAGATGCATGCTGGATAGAAGTCGATGTGTGGAGTAATAGTAGTAGATGCAGAATCGTTTCGGTCTACTTGTCTCGGACGTGATGCCTATATACAATGATCATGCCTAGATAGTCTCATAATCATTTGCTTTTCTATCAATTGCTCGACAGTAATTTGTTTACCTGCCGTAGAATATCGCTATCATGAGAGAAGCTACTAGAGAAAACTATGGCCCCCGAGTCTATTCTCAACATATCAATCTACATCTACTTTACTTTTTCCGCTTTTATTTTCTGTTCTTATAAACAAAAATACGAAAAATATAAAGTATCATCTCTATCAGATCTCACTTTCGTAAGTGACCGTAAAGGGATTGACAACCCCTTATCGCGTTGGCTGCGAAGTTCTTATCTGTTTGTGCAGGTGCGAGGGACTTGCGCGTGGTCTCTTACTGGATTGATGCCTTGGTTCTCAAAAACTGAGGGAAATACTTACGCTACTGTGATGCATCTCCCTTTCCTCTTTGAGGGAATACAATGCAAGCTCGAGAAGTAGCAAGAAGAATTTCTGGCGCCGTTGCCGGGGAGGCTTACACAAAATTCATATACCAAGTACCTATCACAAACCCTTATCCTTCGCATTACATTTTTTTGCCTCTCGTTTTCCTCTCCCCCACTTCACCCTTGCCGTTTTATTTGCCCTTCTTCTGCCGTGTGTTTATCGTTCGCTTGCTTCTTGTTTGCTTGTGTGTTGCTTGCTTGCTTGTCATCATGTCTAGCACACCTATCATTATCAACACTCCCGAGAGTGAGGTCCTCAACTTTAAACAAAGGGAGGAAGAAAACTTAAAAGATGTCTGGTATAGAATTTGCAATGCTCAAAATAGATCTAATAGGAAGCTTTCCACTTCCGTGCTTCTTCGCAATTTTTATGTTGGCATAACTCCGTGGAATAGATTTATCTTAGATACCATTACCGGAGGGAATTTCTTGGGTAGGCATACCTTTGATTCTTATAATGCTATGACTGAATTATTTGGCTCGCCACCTCTTATGGTTAATGGGACCGTTCTGACTTTCGAGCATGTTATGCAACGGTTAGAAATCATTGAAAACAAAGTTGCTACGATAGAACTAGTAGAGAACATGGATAGAAAAATCCATAATGAAATTACTCAATATGGATCTAAGGTAGGAGTTGTTCTGAAAAATCTTAAGAAAAAGGAGCCCATAGTTAAAGAAAAGCTAGATCAAGATTCCACTAGAATCATTAAGCTTGAGGATATTATTACTAATGTGGGCTCTGCTCTTTCTGCTATAAAAAACTACTCCAAGTACCTCCACCACTAAATTATCTAAGTTCATGTATGTCCCTAAAGACAAGGGTGAAACATCTAGAATTGCGGATCTCAAATCTATTAGGGTCTCTTACTTTTGCAAGAGACCCTTTTGACACTTTAGAATTTCTTGATTTCTTGCCGAAGAGTTTGATTATTAATAGGGACAAAGGAGTGCCTAAGAATCATAAGTGCTTAATCAAAGAATTGCCTTCCAAAGATGGCAATACCTAGATCTATCTTGTATCGTGCCTAGCTAGGGGCGTAAAACGATAGCGCTTGTTGGGAGGCAACCCAACTTTATATTTTTTTTGTTTTTGTTGCTGTTAGGGAATAAATATTGCATCTAACCTCTGTTTAGATGTGGTTTCATGTTTTGTTTAGTGTTTGTGCCAAGTAGAACCTTTGGGAAGATGTGTGTGAAGTTTATGTGATCTTGCTGTGAAAAACAGAATCGTTAGCACTCACTAGAATGGTCGTCAGATTTTACTGGAGCGTGCTATTTAGTTGATTATTTTTGCAGATGATTATTAGACAAATTCCTCACATTTACCAATTTAGTTTGAATTTTTTTGGAGTTACATAAGTATGCGAAACCTGTAGATTACTATAGACTATTCTGTTTTTGACAGATTCTGTTTTTCGTGTGTTGTTTGCTTATTTCAATGCATCTATGAGTAATATTTGGTGGCATGAACCATAGAGAAGTTGGAATACAGTAGGTTTAACACCAATAAAAACAAAGAATGAATTCATTGCAGTACCTTTGAGTAGTGGTTTGCTTTCTTATACTAACGGAGCTCACGAGAATTTTTGTCTAAGTTTTGTGTTGTGAAGTTTTCAAGTTTTGAGTATTGCTTTGATGGACTATGGAACAAAGAGTAGCAAAGGCCTAAGCTTGGGGATGCCCATGGCACCCCCAAATAAAATTGAAGGATAATCCAAAGCCTAAGCTTGGGGATGCCCCGGGAAGGCATCACCTCTTTCGTCTTCATCCATCGGTAACTATACTTGGAGCTATATTTTTATTCACCACATGATATGTGTTTTGCTTGGAGCGTCTTGTATAATTTGAGTAATTACTTGTTAGTTTGCCACAATCATCCTTGATGGACACACCTATTTGAGAGAGTTAAATATGGCCTAGGAATTGTTAGAACACTCTATGTGCTTTACTTATATCTTTTGAGTTGAATAGTTTTTGCTCTAGTGCTTCACTTATATCTTTTAGAGCACGGTGGTGGTTATATTTTGTAGAAATTGTTGAACTCTCATGCTTCACTTGTATCTATTTGAGAGTCTATTAAAACAGCATGGTAATGTATTTAGGCTAAAAAAACTAGTCTCCACATGATAAACATCCAATGTCAATGTAGTAAAAAAATTCACACTAAATGCATTGAATAGAATGAGATGTTGGATGCTTAGTAATTGTTTTGAGATATGAGGATAGTGATATTAGAGTCATGCTAGTGGAGTTATTATGAAATTGGGAAATACTTGTGTTAAGGTTAGTTATTCCCGTAGCATGCACGTATGGTGAACCGCTATATGACGAAGTTAGAGCATGAGGTATTTGTAAAGTGTCAACCTTTGTGTGGAGGTCGAGGGTGCGCGATGGTTAACTCCTACCGATCTCCCCCCCTAGGAGCATGCGTTGATTGCTTTGTTTTGATGACTCGTAGATTTTTGCAATAAGTATATGAGTTCTTTATGACTAATGTTGAGTCCATGGATTATACGCACTCTCACCCTTCCACCATTGCTAGCCTCTCTTGTACCGCGCAACTTTCGTCGGTACCATACACCCACTATATATCCTTCCTCAAAACAGCCACCATATTATTCCTCAAAACAACCACCATACCTACGTATCATGGCATTTCCATAGCCATTCCGAGATATATTGCCATGCAACTTTCCACCCTCCCGTTCATATGACACGCATCATATTGTCATATTGCCATGCTTGATCATGTAGTTGACATCGTAGTTGTGGCAAAGCCACCATGCATAATTTTTCATATATGTCACTCTCGATTCATTGCACATCTCGGTACACCATCGGAGGCATTCATGTAGAGTCATACTTGTTGTAGTATCGAGTTGTAATATCGAGTTGTAAATCAATAAAAGTGTGATGATCATCATTATTAGTGCATTGTCCCATGTGAGGAAAGGCCAATAAAAAAAATGGCCCAAAAAAATAGAGAGGGGCTAATTAAAAAAAGAGATAGCCCCTCCAAAAAAAGAGAGAAAAGAGAGAAGGGACAATTGCTACTATCTTTTTCCACACTTGTGCTTCAAAGTAGCACCATGTTCTTCATTGTAGAGAGTCTCATGTTTAGTCACTTTCATATACTAGTGGGAATTTTAGTTATAGAACTTGGCTTGTATATTCCAACGATGGGCTTCCTCAAATGCCCTAGGTCTTCGTGAGCAAGCAAGTTGGATGCACACCCACTAGTTTCTTTTGTTGAGCTTTCATACATATTTAGCTCTAGTGCATCCATTGCATGGAAATCCCTACTCACTCACATTGATATCTATTGATGGGCATCTCCATAGCCCGTTGATATGCCTAGTTGATGTGAGACTATCTCCCTCCTTTTGTCTTCTCCACAACCACCTCTCTATTCCACCCATAGTGCTATGTCCATGGCTTACGCTCATGTATTGCGTGAAAGTTGAAAGGTTTGAAAGAATAGAGTATGAAAACAAGTGCTTGGCTGAAATCGGGGTTGTGCATGATATGAATATTTTGTGTGATGAAGAGGGAGCATAACCAAATTATATGATTTTGTAGGGATAACTTTCATGCGCCCCCTACCTCGTGGGGCCCCAGTGACTCCCCCGGTGTCCTCCTTCCTCCTATATAAGTCTACGTATCCCGAAACCATCAGCAACAGAGAGAAACCCCTAATTCCACCGCTGTAACCTTCTGTTCCCGTGAGATCCCATCTTGGAGCCTGTTCCGAAGCTCCACCGGAGGGGGATCCATCACGGAGTTCATCATCATCTCCCTCACCATGAGTTGTGAGTAGTTTACCACAGACCTTCGGGTCCATAGCTAGTATCTAGATGGCTTCTTCTCTCTCTGGATCTCAATACAAAGTTCTCCTCGGTCTTCGAGGAGATCTATTCGATGTAATCTCTTTTTGCGGTGTGTTTGTCGAGATCCGATGAATTGTGAGTTTATGATCAAGATTATCTATGAGAAATATTTGGTTCTTCTCTGAACTTTTTATGTGTGCTCATAATATCCCTGCAAGTCTCTTCGAATTATTGGATTGGTTTGGCCTACTAGATCTATAGTTCTTGCGATGGGAGAAGTGCTTGGCTTTGGGTTCAATGTTGCGGTGTCCTTTCCCGGTGACAGTAGGGGTAGCAAGGCACGTATTGTATTGTTGCCATCGAGGATAAAAAGATGGGGTTTATATCATATTGCTTGAGTTTATCCCTCTACATCATGTCATCTTGCTTAAGGCATTACTCTGTTCTTATGAACTCAATACACTAGATGCATGCTGGATAGCGGTCGATGTGTGGAGTAATAGTAGTAGATGCAGAATCGTTTTGGTCTACTTGTCTCGGACATGATGCCTATATACAATGATCATGCCTAGATAGTCTCATAATTATTCGATTTTCTATCAATTGCTCGATAGTAATTTGTTTACCCGCCGTAGAATATCGCTATCATGAGAGAAGCCACTAGAGAAAACTATGGCCCCCGGGTCTATTCTCAACATATCGATCTACATCTACTTTACTTTTTCCGTTTTTATTTTCTGTTCTTATAAACAAAAATACCAAAAATATAAACTATCATCTCTATCAGATCTCACTTTTGTAAGTGACCGTAAAGGGATTGAGAACCCCTTACCGCGTTGGCTGCGAAGTTTTTATTTGTTTGTGCAGGTGCGAGGGACTCGCGCGTGGTCTCCTACTGGATTGATACCTTGGTTCTCAAAAACTGAGGGAAATACTTACGCTACTGTGCTGCATCTCCCTTTCCTCTTCGAGGGAATACAACGCAAGCTCGAGAAGTAGCAGTCATACTTTGATTCAGCGGTACTGTTGGATGAAGCGGCCCGGACCGACATTACATGACCACATTCATGAGAATGGTTCTACCGATGTGCTTTGCACACAGGTGGCTAACGGGTGTCAGTTTCTCCAACTTTAGTTGAATTGAGTGTGACTACGACCGGTCCTTGTTGAAGGTTAAAACAACACACTTGGCGAAAAATCGTTGTGGTTTTGATGCGTAGGTAAGAATAGTTCTTACTAGAAGCCCGTAGCAGCCACGTAAAACTTGCAACAACAAAGTAGAGGACGTCTAACTTGTTTTTTCAGGGCATGTTGTGATATGATATGGTCAAGACGTGATGAGTTATATGTTATTGTATGAGATCATCATGTTTTGTAAATTATCTGCAGCCGGCAGGAGCCTTATGGTTGTCTCTTTATTGTATGAATTGCGAACGCCATGTAATTGCTTTACTCTATCACTATGAGTTAGCGATAGTTGGCGAGACGACCATGATGCTATGATGAAGGTCATGGTGTCAAGCCGATGACGATGGAGATCATGACGATGCTTTGGAGATGGAGATAAAAAGCACAAGATGATGATGGCCATATCATGTCACATATTTTGATTGCATGTGATGTCTATATTATTATGCATCTTATTTTGTTTAGTACTGCGGTAGCGTTATAAGATGATCCCTTACAAAATTTCAAGGTACAAGTGTTCTCCCTGAGTATGCACCATTGCGACAGTTCGTCGTGCGAGACACCACATGATGATCGGGTGTGATAAGCTCTACGTTCACATACAACGGGTGTAAGACAGTTTTGCACATGCAGAATAATCGGGTTAAACTTGACGAGCCTAGCATGTACATACATGGCCTCGGAACACTGGAGACCAAAAGGTCGAGCGTGAATCATATAGAATATATGAGCAACATAAGATGTTCACCTTTGAAAACTACTCCATCTCACGTGATGATCGGACTTGGTTTAGTTGATTTGGATCATGTGATCATTTAGATGACTTGAGGGATGTCTATCTAAGTGGGAGTTCTTTAGTAATATGATTAATTGAACTTTAATTTATCATGAACCTAGTCCTGATAGTATTTGCAAATTATGTTTGTCGGTGTACAAAAGGGGGGGGGTACACTTTTTTGTACCCCTATGACTGTGCACGGGCAGTCTGAGCCACGCGCACTGCCGCACCAAGCAAGGCAAGGGAGGTGACCCAGGGTGAGACCGAAGCTCGATGGAACTAGAGCAACACCAAGACCAAGACCACGAAGAGAAAAGGGACGAAGCGGGTTCCCCCGGCAAGATGCTTGCCGGGAGCCAGTTTTAGCAGCCCCGGCAAGATCCTTGCCGGGGCCGGCTTTAGCAGCCCCAGCAAGACCCTTGCCGCGGCAACTCGCCCCACGCCTACGGAGAAAATCACCCTTGAGTCCACTGCCCCCATGGGGCAAGGATTCGGGAGACATCCCCGTAGTGGCATGCAGATCTTTGTGAAGACATTCAAGATCAGATACGCACTAAGAAGACGACGACCCTTGGCGGGTGATGGGCCTCTAACCCCTCGTTGGTTACCCCAAGTGGAAGGTGTGAGATGCAGTGTTGTGGAAGTTTTTCCCTTAGCAAAGATGCCAAGGATCGAATCCCCAGAGACTCCTAGGTTCAACAAGTAGGTGTCAACTGCTAACGGCGCCAGATATTAGCAATCAACGTGGACCTGCACACAGATACAAATAACTTTGCTCCCAACGAGTACAGAGAGGTTGTCAATCCCTACGGCCTTGTAGTTCACAAAGGATTAAACGCAAATATAGTAGTGATAGATAATGTTTGCAATAGTAAGTAAAAGCGAAAAGTAAATAGCGGATGTGATTAATGATGGTAATATGGACCGGAGTCTCATGATGTTCACTAGTGATGTCTCTCTCCCAAAAGACGATAAAACAGCTATGTGAGGTAAACGAATTACAGCTGGGCAATTGACAGGACCACGAACGCAAACCAATGCTGACTACATTGCAAGAAAGGTTGAGGTTCAAAGCATGGGCGGTACGCCAAAGTAAGTAGACCGAAATCCATCAATATCTACTACTAATCATCCACCTTGAGATATCTATCCAGAACATCTCGCTGGTATTAAGTTGCGAGCCCCACCCATAGTGTAAACTCAAAGCAACAGACAACTGCATTAAAAGAACTTTGCGTAAAGTAAACAATCCTTGCATCCGCGGGCACAAGCACCGTTGTTTTCCTCCTTGTGGCAACAGCACATCCCCTAGACTCATGTTTCTGTCACTCAAGCTAGTCATCGAGGGGCATGAACCCACAATCAAGCATAACGTTCCCTCTTGGAGTCACTACCTACTACTTGGCCAAAGCAATAAATAACAACGGAGAACATGCAAGAATTACTTATGAACATAAATATAAAAGAGGTAGATCAAATATATTACTCAAGCACAATCTGAACATAATCTCATAATCCATCGGATCCCAACAAACTCATCATAGCAACAGCATAAGGATTACACATGTGCCTCGATCATGTAGGGCAGCTCACGAGGACTAATTAGTGAAGCACAAGAACGGGAGGAGAACATCACATAGCTACTGGTCATGGACTCATGGTCCAAGGGAGACTACTCACAACTCATCCGGGAGGCGTCCATGGTGGTGGAGAGGCTCCCGATGGTGATCCTCCCCTCCGGCAGGGTGCCGGGAAGAATTCTCCTGGTGCTCTCGATCTTGGAAGCGGCGGCGGCGGCGGAACAGAGATGAGATCGCGAAAAAGAGTTCCCGTCCCGAGGGTTTCGGGGAATGCTCTAAATATATGACAAAGGGGGGCACCAGACGGGGCTCGGGGGGCCCAGGCGCCCCCCCGGCGCGGCCCAGGGGGGGGGGGGCGCTGCCAGGGCGCCTGGGGCCCTGGTGGCCCCCCCGGCTGTACTTCGGGCGCAAGGTAGGTTCTGGAACGCTGATTTTTTATATAATTTTTCTGGATTTTTCCTGACAGTTCTCGTAATGTGAAAACCTGAAATACAAAAACAGCCGAAAACAGAAACTGGCACTGGGGTGCACTGGATTAGTAGGTTAGTCCAAATATGATCAAAAGTGTATGGAAGTGTATAAATAACATAGCAATATCACCCAAAAGAGGCATGGAGAAAGCAGAAATTATAGATACGTTTTGGACGTATCAACATCCCCAAGCTTAATTCCTGCTCGTCCTCGAGTAGGTAAATGATAACAAGAATAATTTCTGTGGTGACATGCTATTAACCATATAGGACTTTTTATAGTCATATGACAAAAGCTTACTGAGACAATAATTCTATAGTAATTAAGTTGCCTCATGAGAAAATCACAAAAGACTGAAAGTTTTACAATATGAAACTGAAACATCAAAAAGATTTGCAATGAACATGGTGTGCAAATATGATAAAGTGATATCTAGCTTGCCCCCTTTAGTGAAGCAAAACATAAATGCAGGGGCACCTTCAAGGTTTAAGTGATGACTAGATACAATGATTTCAAAATAAACGATATCACAATCATGTAAAAGACAATGCTACTTTGGGACAATGCACATTACACTTAGAATGACAATCATGCTCTCAGTAGTTGGTGCTTGAAGAAAGAAGGTGGAGACTCAACATAAAAGTAAAAGAATGGTTATGTGCTAGAGCTTTTTATTTTTAAAACATAGAAGCAATTTTGTCAACGGTAGTAGTACTTCATATGTGTCATCCATAAGACATCCTATAAGTTGCAAGCCTCATGCATCAAATACCAATAGTGCTCGCACCTTGTCCTAATTAGCTCGGATTTCCATGGGTTATCATTGCATTACATATGTTTCAACCAAGTGTCACAAAGGGGTACCTCTATGCCACCTGTACAAAGGTCCAAGGAGATAAATCGCATTTGATTTCTCGTTTTTGATAGATCTCAACTTGAGGACATCCATACCGGGACAACATAGAAAATAGATGATGGACTCCTCTTTAATGCTTAAGCATATTCTCATAAGAGGTTGAGGATTAATGTCCAAGCTAAAACTTCCACCATGATACATGGCTTTGGTTGGCGGCCCAATGTTCTTCTCTAACAATATGCATACTCATTCAACTCAATGGCAAATCACCCTTACTTCAGACAAGACGAACATGCATAGCAACTCACATGATATTCAACAAAAGTGTAACAGTTGATGGCGTCTCCAGAAACATGGTTCCCGCTCAGCAGGCAACTTATAAGAAATAAGATACATAGGCAACATATTCTTTACCACAATAGTTTTTAAGCTACTTTCCCATGAGCTATGTATTGCAAAAATTGAAGGTTTTAAAGGTAGCACATGTAAATTTACTTGGAGTGGCGGTGAAATACCACATATAGGTAGGTATGGTGGACTCATATGGCATAACAGGTTTAAAAGGATGTGGATGCACAAGCAGTCAGTCCGCTTAGTACAGGTGGAGGTTAGCAATAGACTGGGAGCGACCAACTAAGAGAGCAATGACGGTCATAATCATGCAGAGCGACAAAGCAACATTGAATCAGGCATGGTAGTTATATCGCTACTCAGAAATAAAAGATCATCAAGGCTTGACAGACTTTCTTTACAGTCTTAAATATGCGTGAGCATACGCCAAGTCAATCCAAATAAATTCTCAAAGGAAGATATTACTAAACCATACCACATCATTGGCAAACAAATCATGTTGGTACTCCAATAACACATTGGGAATCCCCCAGCTATTTGAGACTAACCATAAGAAAACATGAACTACTAAGCGCCATCATGCAAGTAGCATCTTTATCATAGACATATCAACCAATGCAACGGAAGCAAACTCTCTTAATGAGATAAGCATGATAATTAAAGAGAGTTCAAGCAAACAACTAAACAAAAGCTCTTTGAAAAGATAAGCATGAATACTAAGAGCTGAACATGATAGTAGCTATTAAAAGACAAAGAACACACACAGCAAAGATATACATGAAAATTCTATGTTATGTTCTAGGTAGAAGTGGAGCGTGTTTCTCTCCCACATAAAGAAAGCTGAATTCCGACTCGTTATGGAAAACTAAAAAGGAAACTAAAAGCAAGACGCTCCAAGCATAGCACATAACACATGAAGTGATAAAAATATAGCGGAACGAAAGACGAACTGATAATGTTGATGGAGAAGGGGATGCACGGGGGCATCCCCAAGCTTAGACGCTTGAGTCTCCTTGAATATTTCTTGGGGGTGCACGGGGGCATCACCAAGCTTGAGCGCTTGACACTCCTGAATCTTTTTATCATCTTCCCTCGCACACTTGAAAAATCCCTTCATACATAACTCATCATAATCTGATTAGCGAGGTTAGTACCCATAATAAAATAATTATACCTTGCTGGAAATAAGGATATTGTTGAAGTTCTACTGTTTCTCAAGATTGCCAAAAGGTTTTTGCAAAGAAAAAGCAAGCTCTTGATTTGCAAAATGAAAGAAAGGCAAAACAGGACAGAATCTGTGAAAAACCGAACAGCAGGTAGTAATTGATTTGTTCGGGGCACTTCTGCAACTCAAATAAAAAAACTCAGAACAGACGCACGAAAGACAATTATATAGAGAACGCTGTCGAAAAAAATCAGACCAAAAAGATGACCTGGTGATTTTATACGAATTTTTCTATCCAAGAACATAATCTGTTTCCTGGACAGCACCTCACAACTTTTGAACTTTCTAGCAATCAGAGGCTATACTTGGCACAAAATTGAAAAGCAAAGATACAATGATGATTCTACTGTAGTAAACAACATCAAGACACAACAAAAGCAAAATAAATTTTTTATTCATGTGGGCTGCCTCCCAAAAGCGCTTTCTTTTATGCCTTTAAGCTAGGCATAATGCATAGAGATCAAGTTTTATCAAGAGTAAAAGAATAGCTAGCCCGTACAACGGACGCAAAACGTAACTTGATCTTCTTTCGAGGGAAGTGTTCCATCCCTTTCTTGAGAGGAAACTGAAATTTTATATTACCCTCTTTCATGTCAATGATAGCACCAACGGTGCGTAAAAAGGGACGTCCCAAAATAATTGGACATGAAGGATCACATTCAATATCCATAATAGTAAAATCAACGGGAACATAATTATCATTGACAACGATAAGAATATCGTCGATCCTCCCCAAAGGTTTCTTTATGGAAGAATCAACGAGACGAACACCAAAAGAACAAGAATCATAAGGTTTCAATTTAAGCATATCATATATTCTTTTGGGCATAACAGAGGTACTAGCTCCAACATCACATAATGCATAGCAAGAGAAGTCATTCAATTTAATTTTTATCATAGGATCCCAACCATCTTCTAGCTTTCTAGGTATGGAGGCTTCTACTCTAAGTTTCTCCTCCCTAGCTTTGATGAGAGCATTAGTGATATGCTCTGTGAAGGCAAGGTTAAGCGTGCTAGTGCGGGGATCTCTAGACATCTTGTGAAGGAAATCAATAACTTCGGTAAGAGTGCAATTATCAAAATCAAGGTCACGAGCATCAAGTAAAGTGGTAGTAGTATCCTTTAGGTTCACATGTTTGGTAGTTTCTATAGTCATAGCATCACCATTAATAGGTCCATTGGGACCAGGAGTGCATTGGGTGCTAAGAGTTTGGATATCCTCAACAACTTGGATAGTAGCAACAGTGTGGTGGGTAGAAAGGCTCTTAATTCTATCTTCTTCCTACCTTTCTCTAGCCTATCTTTCTTTAAGTTTAGCCATCATCCTAATGTTTTCATTAATTTGCACTTGAATAGCATTTATAGGAGTGACTTCCCTCTCCTCAAGAGGAGAAGTTTTAATTTTTAGCAATTTTACCTCATTGGCTAAATGGTCTACCTTAAAAGAGAGATCATCCAGTTTATGTAGTTTTTCTTCTACATTCTTATTAAAGGCTTTTTGGGTAGTGATGAAATCTTTAAGCATAATCTCTAGTTCAGTAGTGGAGTTCTTGGTGCTAGGATAAGCATTGTTATTCCCATAAGAATTAGAGGGGAACGGTCTAGGATTGCTACCAAAATTACTCCTATAAGCATTGTTATTAAAATTGTTTCTAGAGATAAAGTTCACATCTACTTGTTCTTGAGCAATCAAAGAATTTAAAGGGACATCACGAGGATCAACAGTAGATTGCTTCGAAAGTAGAGACATGATCAAGTCAACTTTTTCATTAAGGGAGGAAATCTCCTCGACAGAGTTTACCTTCCTACCTGTTGGAGCGCGTTCGGTGTGCCATTGGGAATAGTTGGTCATCATCTCCAGCACCGGAGAATTGATCTTTCATGACTAAGTTCAGTAAAGCAGGTTTAATTTCATATGAAGGTGCTGAAGTGGCAGGTGTAGTGATAGGTGTGCTGATAAAGTCATCGTTGTTGTGACTAGTGAAGTCACACAACTTGGTGTTCTCGGTGGAACCCATAGTAGCAAGCAAGCAAGATAACTATTTTTGTGATTTTCGATAAAAGGTACTAAAGCAAAAACTGAAAGGTAAACTAACAAGACTAAAAAGCAAAGGTAAAAGATAGCATGCAACTCCCCTATCCTGAAGAGTGGAGTCCCCGGCAAGGGCGCCAGAAAAACTCCTTGATGGGCCTCTAACCCCTCGTTGGTTACCCCAAGTGGAAGGTGTGAGATGCAGTGTTGTGGAAGTTTTTCCCTTAGCAAAGATGCCAAGGATCGAATCCCCAGAGACTCCTAGGTTCAACAAGTAGGTGTCAACTGCTAACGGCGCCAGATATTAGCAATCAACGTGGACCTGCACACAGATACAAATAACTTTGCTCCCAACGAGTACAGAGAGGTTGTCAATCCCTCCGGCCTTGTAGTTCACAAAGGATTAAACGCAAATGATAGTAGTGATAGATAATGTTTGCAATAGTAAGTAAAAGCGAAAAGTAAATAGCGGATGTGATTAATGATGGTAATATGGACCGGAGTCTCATGATGTTCACTAGTGATGTCTCTCTCCCAAAAGACGATAAAACAACTATGTGAGGTAAACGAATTACAGTTGGGCAATTGACAGGACCACGAACGCAAACCAATGCTGACTACATTGCAAGAAAGGTTGAGGTTCAAAGCATGGGCGGTACGCCAAAGTAAGTAGACCGAAATCCATCAATATCTACTACTAATCATCCACCTTGAGATATCTATCCAGAACATCTCGCTGGTATTAAGTTGCGAGCCCCACCCATAGTGTAAACTCAAAGCAACAGACAACTGCATTAAAAGAACTTTGCGTAAAGTAAACAATCCTTGCATCCGCAGGCACAAGCACCGTTGTTTTCCCCCTTGTGGCAACTGCACATCCCCTAGACTCATGTTCCTGTCACTCAAGCTAGTCATCGAGGGGCATGAACCCACAATCAAGCATAACGTTCCCTCTTGGAGTCACTACCTACTACTTGGCCAAAGCAATAAATAACAACGGAGAACATGCAAGAATTACTTATGAACATAAATATAAAAGAGGTAGATCAAATATATTACTCAAGCACAATCTGAACATAATCTCATAATCCATCGGATCCCAGCAAACTCATCATAGCAACAGCATAAGGATTACATATGTGCCTCGATCATGTAGGGCAGCTCACGAGGACTAATTAGTGAAGCACAAGAACGGGAGGAGAACATCACATAGCTACTGGTCATGGACTCATGGTCCAAGGGAGACTACTCACAACTGATCCGGGAGGCGTCCATGATGGTGGAGAGGCTCCCGATGGTGATCCACCCCTCCGGCAGGGTGCCGGGAAGAGTTCTCCTGGTGCTCCCGATCTTGGAAGTGGCGGCGGCGGCGGAACAGAGATGAGATCGCGAAAAAGAGTTCCCGTCCCGAGGGTTTCGGGGAACGCTCTATATATATGCCAAAGGGGGGCACCAGACGGGGCTCGGGGGGCCCAGGCGCCCCCCCGGCGCGGCCCAGGGGGGGGGCGCCGCCAGGGCGCATGGGGCCCTGGTGGCCCCCCTCGGCTGTACTTCGGGCGCAAGGTAGGTTCTGGAACGCTGATTTTTTATATAATTTTTCTGGAATTTTCCTGACAGTTCTCGTAATGTGAAAACCTGAAATACAAAAACAGCCGAAAACAGAAACTGGCACTGGGGTGCACTGGATTAGTAGGTTAGTCCAAATATGATCAAAAGTGTATGGAAGTGTATAAATAACATAGCAATATCAACCAAAAGAGGCATGGAGCAAGCAGAAATTATAGATACGTTTTGGACGTATCAGCGGGATCCCAGCCAAGGAAGACCACAAGACCTCCGGCAAGCACCTCGCCGGGGATGGCAGCAGGCGCGGCGGTAAGACCCTTGCTGGGGCCCCGGCAAGGCCCTTGCCGAGGACATCCGCGGGGCCACCATGAGGCCCACGCCGACTAAACTTCCACTGCCTTATGCAGCTGCCGACCCAACCAGCTGGGCAGGCACCTGCGTGGCGGCATGCAGATCTTCGTGAAGACCCACCATTGTGCCACCTCAGCTGCCTGCCTACCTACATGGCATCTCAGGCATCGCTGGTCAGGGCGCATGTCGACACAAGAAGGAGCGGCGACGGACAAGACAGATCTCTCCCCCGTCCCCGATAAATCAAGGACACCTAAGCAAGACGCATTAAATGCGCCTTGTCATGTAATGCGAGGGATAACCTCGCATCACTGTACCCTTTCCACCTCATGTGTGCCACTGTGGCAACCCCTTTTTCTATAAAAGGAGGCCCGAGGCGACCAGGAGGAGGATTCGACTTTTTGGAGCTCCTCACGCCCCATAGCTAGCTGAAGAACACATATATACAACCCACCAAAGCAGGAGTAGGGTTTTACGCATCCTCGCGGCCCGAACCTGGATAAACGAACCGTGTGCTATCTGTTTGATCCGCTCTTCTCTCAACCCCGCGCCCCGCTAACCGTAGTAGGGATTCTTGTGATCCCATAGGTGTCGTTCCAATACACCGACATCTTTGGCGCGCCAGGTAGGGGCCGCAGTTGTGAGAATCGGGTCTGGCAGTTAGCCCAGCACTCCTTCGTCTTCGTGGCTCTTTGAGAAGGAAGGAGGCCGGAAGATCAGCACTCGAACGACTACAAATAAGAGCTAAGTTACATTGAACCCCGGATATTTCCATTCTATTATATGGAGTTATTATCATCAGAGCTGTCGTTCTTTGTACAAAAAGAAACATGTACGCAAATGGGGCCCTTCCCGGTCGGCAATGCCTTTGTTCTATTTCGAGTCCGCTCAACGGTTCAAATGGCTGCGTTGGAAACGGTAGGGTAGCCTTCCGCAATTGGCAAGGCTCTCGACTCTGACTCGAGTCAAACTCGACAGTTCGAGCGGCTGCGTTAAGGGTGGTAAGGTGGCTCACCCGGCAGGACAATGGGGACCCGTCCCCAAAACGCCGCCTTGGATTTCCGCGCCGACAAGCCTACCCAGCTAGCGTAGGGTGGATGTACAAAGAGGCAACAAACAGGGAAATAGCATGCGTAATCCCAAAAATACTTCAAAGTTATGTTACATCACATTATTGCCGTGGTTCTAACTAAAGATAAAATTTGTCTTGGTCAAGAACCCGCAGCGGCGAAGAAGAACGGGATGCCTAATCCCGGCGCTGGCCTTCCACCCTTTTGATTTCATCGATGCAGCTGATGACGGGCTTGATGCGCTCCTTGAGCACCGTGAGGTCAGTACCATCCGGCAAGCTATCCATCGCGGCTTCGAAGTCAAGGGTGAGATTCCAATACGCCATCTTGGTGAGGACCTTGGTCACGACCCCCCGGCAAAGTTGCCGGGCATCCCCGGCCAACGTGGCCACTGTCACGACCCGGATTTGGCAAAATCCAAGTCTCTGTGCTTACTGTGCTATTCCTGGATCGTAGCTAGCACACACAGTAACAGGAATGAATATCAGTAAAACATACATCATTTTACTACAACGGTAGATCCAGAATTAAGCAAATACATACCATAGGCATAGCTCAATGCCAGCACATCATACAGCGGAATAATACGTAGTCGCTAAGTTAGGGCTCCATCAACGCCACTGGGCTCGTTGAGTGTAGACCATAACCCTATTGTCTCTTAATCTGTCAAGATCTGCACATGACAGGTGCAGATGAGTACGTGGAATGTACTCGCAAGTTGCAAAGAAAGGTTTAACAGAATATGTATATATGCAAGATAAGTATTGGTGGAGGTTTCCTTTGCGTAAAGCCAATTTTCTCCTATACTAATTTCGTAAACTTCTTTTGAAATAAAATAATTTTTAGTATAAAGGTTGAAGTGAGACTTTGGATATACGCACCAAAGTTCATTCTCCGATTTTAGTAAAACATTTATATAGTTGAAGTGAAACACAATCACTGTGCTCAATCCTCAACCAGCCCTTAAAACAGATGTTTAGAAAAGAGAGGGGAGATTCTTCTTCAGTCCAAGTCTTCAGTTGCTCAAATTGCCCGTAACCAGGGGCACGGCTAATCGATTAGGTTTAACCCTCTGCAGAGGTCGTACACGTTCCCCACATGACACAACCAACCCCGTTTACCATTACACACTTGGGTGTATGGCTAGGAGAAGATTGTGACAAAGCCCTTCCGTAACAGCCCCCTATACCTGACCAAGCCGCCCGCAACTTAGGCAATGAAAGCCCCTCTCCGATGGCGGTCCTGAGGTAAGGGTTTCCCGTTAGTACTAAGCTAAGCCAGAGCCCATAGTAGCATGTGGCTGTACTGGAAGCTACATCAAACTGTACTTGGAAGATCTCATTTCCCTAGACGGCGGTCCCCACCAAAAACCTGTGTGCAAGACCCCAGTCGGGCGCATTCACTGCAAGACCCCGATGGGCGCAATCACTTGTAGACGCTCCCGTCAATACCATTCCGCCCAGAGAGTAGAAATAAAATAATATATATAATTTTGTTTTCAAAAAGTTTTCACAACACGTTGTCCCAAAGAGGGCAAGTTTATTCTTTGAAAACTTGTTTGATTCTCATCCTTTTTTTCTTTGAAAGCATGGCTAAGCAAGTTCCTAGGGCTTTAGCTAGCAATAGGGTTTTGCAAAACTTTTTAGTGAAACATGCATAGTAGTAAATTTTAAATAGATAATGCATATTCCAAAATCATAGGACAAAGTATGATCAATTTGCAACTTGCCTTTGGATTCTCGGTAACACAGTTCTACCTCCGCGTAGAATTCGCCGTCACACTCGTCGCAATCTAACGCCATAAAGTTACTTAAGTAAGACACTCCACACATCAAGCATCCATATAAAAAGTGCTCAAGCAAAACCATCCAACACACAAGTCATGCCAAACAACCCTAGCAAGAATATCCATATGATTCGAATTTACGCAATTTGTTCGGTTCTTGCGAATGGAATATAGTTCATGTTAGTAAAATAATTAATAATTTCTAACTCTAAATTTTTATGATGACAACAACTAACCAGAGAGGTTTTCTACACATCAATCTAATGGTTTTAACAATGAAATAAATTTTATTTTAATGAATTTATTAATCGATGACCAAAGAAAGTCAAAACTAGGGTATTGGGCTAGAACACTAACTAAAGCTTGCTGAATAATTGTTCAATGAGTGCTAGCAGATTGGTATGGTTCCAAAGGCAAATTTTCATATGTAAAATCTTTTCATATCAATTACAGAATAAAAGATATAGTAAAAATACTCAAATTCTCATTTAAATCAAAACTAAATTTTAATCTGCGTAAAAGTGAGATTTCAAAATTTTAAAATAAACTAGAGGTTCCAAGGAATCCGAGGATATAAAATTTGTCGAATTCGGACATATGGTTTAAGAGATACAATTTTCCGAAGTATGGGTATTCTGCTGAAAATGTACTACGAGAATTACAGTAGATTGCCACGTGTCAGTTTCTTAATGGCTGCTACCTATTCGTTTTTTTTAACCGAACAGATAGAGGGATTGGTTGCATCGATCGGTGGAAGGAAGAGGGCTCACCGGGGAGAGGTGGTCCGGTCGCCTGAGTGCGGCGGCGGCGGCTCTGGTTCGCCGGGATCCGGCGTTGGAGTTGGTTCCGGAGAGAGGCGAGTGCGGGACGGGGTAGACGGCGCTGGGGCGAATCCAAGACACAAGGCGGGGCTCCCAAATTCTTCCTGCAGCAACCGTAAGAAGCCGCCGGAGTTGCGGTAGCTCCGGCGAGCAATTGCTCATAGAAGAGATCGAATTGGAGAGGTCTTTTGAGAGTGAAGACGTAGTGCTTCGTGGCGCTCCTGATGAGCCTACTTATAGATGGTAGGGATGCCGATTCGCTCAGATCCAAGGCGAGTTATATGCGCCTGTTAATGGTGTCGGTGGAGGAGTTTCCGGGAAATTAACGCGTTAAAGTGAGGTTTTAATACTCTGAATGGATCCGACGTTTCATGGAGAATAAATTATGTGTTGAAGACAAATTGAAACGGTGAAAGATTGATGGGGCAAGAGAAGAAAATGGCAGCCATGTCTGTGTGTTCTGTGCGTGTATGTTTGTGTGCCCGTACAAGAGCTCAAGGTGGAAGACGAGCGGCTGGGCTAGGCCTAAGAAAAGGATAGATGGGCCTTAGTGGAAAATAAGGCCCAATAGGAAGAAGGAGGTGGGCTGCGATGTGCTGTGGCGTAGAGAAAAATAAAACGCACATGGATGCTCAAAAGTAAACAGAAACGGGTTTGAGAAAAAAAAACAAATTGAAATAAAAGTTAAATAAAATATTAAATTAGAAAGTCCGTAAGTATGGGAATATTATTTCAACTCACATAAAAACCGTTTTTTTTCCTAGAATATGTGTTTATAATGCACAGTGTTTTTTTTCTAAATGCGCTCTCGACTTAATTAAATTACTCACAAAACCAATTTTAGAGTTTTGCAACATCACAAAATGATAATCGGGCATCATTAAATATTTCCATTTTTTTTGGAGAAGTCATATTATCTCCTCTCATTAAATTTAATTGAATAATTTGTAAATATTTAAATGGCACTAAAAGGTCCCATATAAATTCCAAATAAAAAATACAATTAACAAATAAATCTTCTATGAAATATTTATCCATCATATTTGAGAAAGTCATCTTATTATCACTCCATAGTTTCAAGCGTGGTTTCAAAATATTGCAAAAGAAGGAGAATTCTTGTTTTTGAATTTTGGAATAAACTTTTCAACCAAGATTATTTATTGGATAAAAGATTATCCAACTTTCATAACATGGTTTGAAAAGGTTATAAACAAGGACTCAAAAAGTTTTAATTTCTCTAGAAAATCAAAGCAATTCAGTCAATATTACTTATTTATTAACATTCCAAAATTTGGAAAATTTTGGGATGTTACAAACTACCACCCTTAAAAGAAATCTCGTCCTCGAGATTTGCAGAGGCTAGCAAGAATTGGGTGAGGGTTGAGGTTTCTTGGATTGTTTCCCAGGGTTATTTCATATCATCCGCAGGCTTGTGGTTTATTCTTCTCCTCCAGCTTGCAGGAATGTCTTCCGTTGGTACAATTCCTTTTATCACTGTCACTTCAACATATCATGAAGCGTTAGGCACCATCCTTTATCTTAGCCAATTGTTGATCGGGTCCTTTATCCTCCCATGGTATTATTAGGGTACTACCACCCTTAAAAACAAACTTGTGGGGTTTTCCACAATCTCTATATTCCATGATGATTCTTAATCAAGCTCCCCTAGGTCACCATCGAACTTTTCTTCCAAAGAGCAAATCTTTTCTCAAAGTCCATCAACTCCAAAATCACTACCGTGTCCCTCATGGTGGTCAATAGCTTTTGATAGCACTCCTTCATGTTTCTTCCTCACTGTACCATCTACGTTAGGCACGATTCCCTATCTAAGGGTAATACATCTTACCATTCTATGGTTTCAAGCTTGTCGTGTCGACACTCAACTAGGGTCTCAAATCACTCCGACTTACCCATTAAACATACAAAAGTGTACAATAAGAGTCTGAGGTATGGTGATCAATCCATCCCATACTCAAATCATTACCCCATATGTAGATTGGTGAATCACGTGTTCTAACACTCGGTCATTCTCACTCCTCTAAGAGATCTTCACCTGCAAAGCTAATAAAACGTCTTTGGGTGGCGTTAATCCTACTCAAGTTGCGGTAAAACTTGCAACCGTAAAATTTCCTCGCATCTTCACTTGGTTTCTCCAGATCATGTATGACAATATGATATTGAGTTTGAAACTTCTTTAATTCTTCCCAAGTAATTGCCCTTGAAATTCATCGATGGTTATAAGCCTCTTACACCATGTGCCAGTCTCTCGGATGAAATACTGGGAAGCATAATCCATCTTCTCCGTTGGATTTACTTTGATGTCTTCCATTATTCCTCTCTCCTGAATCCACTCTTGTACTTCTGAATGTGTCACTTGTACCATCAATATAGTTCCTTCTATCTTTGGGTTTAAGGTTTGGTCAAAGAAGAGGATAGAGTTTAGAGAAAGAGAGATGGATACGCGCACAACAATCAATAAACAACTCATATCTTAATGTTTATAATACTCGTTTTCTACGGTTTCGTCGTAGGGTCTTCATTTCTTTGGTTCTTGAAAGTCTTCAGTGCGTGACGTTTCACCCGTAGAAAGGTCTTCTATTACATCTTCCGTAATTAAAACCTCTCGAGGTTGAATAAATAATACAACCTACGGAGTTTGTATCCTAATAACGCAAGTTTTAAAAAAAAAACAAATTAACACAACTCAAATGACAACAAAAATCAAATCAACGGCGAAGAACTCCAACAAAAATCCAAATTTCACTCACAGATTTCATTCAAACAATTCCTATGGCACCCTCGTCCACATGAGTTATCATGGTCGGGTACACTACTCGCACTCTTTCGTTTATTTCACAACTCTCATGGTGGGCTTGTAAACTATTTGAATCGTGTGGGATATTCCATGACAATGGTAATCTTCAAATTCTTCATAGCCATCTTAGTCTTGAGTGTCTTCGGTTCTTCTTTACCAAGGTCACTGGAGTTTGGAAGGTTGGTCATCTAAGTTTTTGAATGCAGAAGAAAACTTAGTAAAGAAAAGAAGAGGTACGAGAAAGCTATTATTACTACTGGAAATTTAAGTTGTTCCTATCAAGGTCTTCCTATTTCTAAGCCATTTTCTAGGGTCACGTCTTACAGTCAATGTTTGCTCTGATACCATTTTGTCACGACCCGGATTTGGCAAAATCCAAGTCTCTGTGCTTACTGTGCTATCCCTGGATCATAGCTAGCACACACAGTAACAAAAATGATTTTCAGTGAGACATACATCATTCTACTACAACGGTAGATCCAGATATATATATATAAATCATACCTTAGTCACAGCTCAAGCTGGCACATTACACAGCGGAATTATACGTAGTCTCTAAGTTAGGGCTTCATCAACGCCACTGGGCTCGTTGAGTGTAGACCATAACCCTATCGTCTCTTAACCTGCTGAGATCTGCACATGACAGGTGCAGATGAGTACGTGGAATGTACTCGCAAGTTGCAAAGGAAAGTTTTGACAGAATATGTATATATGCAGGATAAGTATTGGTGGAGGTTTCCTTTGCGTAAAGCCAATTTTCTCCCATACTAATTTCGTAAACTTCTTTTGAAATAAAATAATTTTTTGTATAAAAGGTTGGAGTGAGACTTTGGATATACGCACCAAAGTTCATTCTCCGATTTTAGTAAAACATTTATATAGTTGAAGTGAAACACAATCACTGTGCTCAATCCTCAACCAACCCTTAAAACGGATTTTTTTTAGAAAAGAGAGGGGAGATTCTTCTTCAGTCCAAGTCTTCAGTTGCTCAAAATTGCCCGTAACCGGGGGCACGGCTAATCGATTAGGTTTAACCCTCTACAGAGGTCGTACACGTTGACGGCGGCGGCTCTGGTTCGCCGGGATCCGGCGTTGGAGTTGGTTCCGGAGAGAGGCGAGTGCGGGACGGGGTAGACGGCGCTGGGGCGAATCCAAGACACAAGGCGGGGCTCCCAAATTCTTCCTGCAGCAACCGTAAGAAGCCGCCGGAGTTGCGGTAGCTCCGGCGAGCAATTGCTCATAGAAGAGATCGAATTGGAGAGGTCTTTTGAGAGTGAAGACGTAGTGCTTCGTGGCGCTCCTGATGAGCCTACTTATAGATGGTAGGGATGCCGATTCGCTCAGATCCAAGGCGAGTTATATGCGCCTGTTAATGGTGTCGGTGGAGGAGTTTCCGGGAAATTAACGCGTTAAAGTGAGGTTTTAATACTCTGAATGGATCCGACGTTTCATGGAGAATAAATTATGTGTTAAAGACAAATTGAAACGGTGAAAGATTGATGGGGCAAGAGAAGAAAATGGCAGCCATGTTTGTGTGTTCTGTGCGTGTATGTTTGTGTGCCCGTACAAGAGCTCGAGGTGGAAGACGAGCGGCTGGGCTAGGCCTAAAAAAAGGATAGATGGGCCTTAGTGGAAAATAAGGCCCAATAGGAAGAAGGAGGTGGGCTGCGATGTGCTGTGGCGTAGAGAAAAATAAAACGCACATGGATGCTCAAAAGTAAACAGAAACGGGTTTGAGAAAAAAAACAAATTGAAATAAAAGTTAAATAAAATATTAAATTAGAAAGTCCGTAAGTATGGGAATATTATTTCAACTCACATAAAAGCCGTTTTTTTTCCTAGAATATGTGTTTATAATGCACAGTGTTTTTTTTTCTAAATGCGCTCTCGACTTAATTAAATTACTCACAAAACCAATTTTAGAGTTTTGCAACATCACAAAATGATAATCGGGCATCATTAAATATTTCCATATTTTTTTTGGAGAAGTCATATTATCTCCTCTCATTAAATTTAATTGAATAATTTGTAAATATTTAAATGGCACTAAAAGGTCCCATATAAATTCCAAATAAAAAATACAATTAACAAATAAATCTTCTATGAAATATTTATCCATCATATTTGAGAAAGTCATCTTATTATCACTCCATAGTTTCAAGCGTGGTTTCAAAATATTGCAAAAGAAGGAGAATTCTTGTTTTTGAATTTTGGAATAAACTTTTCAACCAAGATTATTTATTGGATAAAAGATTATCCAACTTTCATAACATGGTTTGAAAAGGTTATAAACAAGGACTCAAAAAGTTTTAATTTCTCTAGAAAATCAAAGCAATTCAGTCAATATTACTTATTTATTAACATTCCAAAATTTGGAAAATTTTGGGATGTTACAAACTACCACCCTTAAAAGAAATCTCGTCCTCGAGATTTGCAGAGGCTAGCAAGAATTGGGTGAGGGTTGAGGTTTCTTGGATTGTTTCCCAGGGTTATTTCATATCATCCGCAGGCTTGTGGTTTATTCTTCTCCTCCAGTTTGCAGGAATGTCTTCCGTTGTGTCGGTGTACTAAGGTAGGGGTACCTCAGTACCCCAACTTGTGCACGGACAGTAGCAGCTTCCCGCGGTAGGGCTTACCACGCGCTCGCCGGAGACCTTCCTGCTCCATGTAAAACCATTCAAAAAAAACAAAGTATGCAAGACAGAAGATCGAGACCCCGGCAAGTGGAGCTTGCCGGGAAGGCCGTTCCAGGCTCAAGATTACATCACTAGCACAAGACCCTGGCAAGAGGAGCTTGCCAGGAAGACTAGAAGATCACACCACAGAAGACATGCCTCGGCGCTACATGCGCCCCGGCAGGGCCCGGGGAGCGACAAGCTTCAAGAGCCCGACAAGCTCCCGGGCCCGGCAAGGTCAAGCCCCCGGCAAGGTGCTTGCCGGGGAAGTCTGCACTGTGTGCCCACGCTCCAGCACATCGGCCCACGCGTCGCCCTGGGGCCATTCCAGGGACGCGTGGCGGATGGCTGAGCAGCCTGGGGGACACGGTGGCACTCCACGGTGGAAAAGCCATCGCCGTGGCAAACGGAGAAGCAAGGGCGGGCGCTTTTGGGGTCGACGGCGACGGGCATTAAATGCTCTTGTCCCCCACTGTCAAAGTAGGTAGCGACCACTGTTCATGCACTGTAGCTCCACTATTCTTGCACTGTTACAACTACCACCTCTTTTACATTTTTACCCTTTCTCCTACGTTGACACCTGTCGGTGACCCCTTGCACTATAAAAGGAGGCCCATGCACAACGTAGAGGGGGTTCGAAACCTAGATCGCTCATACGCTCGGCGTAGCTAGTTCCTCAAGCTCCTGAGCTCTCCAACTCAATACAAACTAAGCAGGAGTAGGGTTTTACGCATCCATTGCGGCCCGAACCTGGGTAAACTGCCCGCGTGTTCATCTCGATCTGCTCTTTGTGCTCCCTCCGCCCTCTTACCGCACGAACAAGGGGCTCCGGTCCCATAGGTGCTCGTGGTGGACAGTTTCCCCCGACACGTTGGTACAATTCCTTTTATCACTGTCACTTCAACATATCATGAAGCGTTAGGCACCATCCTTTATCTTAGCCAATTGTTGATCGGGTCCTTTATCCTCCCATGGTATTATTAGGGTACTACCACCCTTAAAAACAAACTTTTGGAATAAACTTTTCAACCAAGATTATTTATTGGATAAAAGATTATCCAACTTTCATAACATGGTTTGAAAAGGTTATAAACAAGGACTCAAAAAGTTTTAATTTCTCTAGAAAATCAAAGCAATTCAGTCAATATTACTTATTTATTAACATTCCAAAATTTGGAAAATTTTGGGATGTTACAGCCACCCTGTTGAAGTGAAGATGAGCCAAGGCTCCAAGGACGCCCTCGAAGAACTCGGTCAGCTTGGCGTTGACGGTCCCGCTACGCTCAGTGGCATACCTCACGATTGGCATCCCCATGATGGCCAACTGCGAGGTGACCCTGCCGACGACGTCCTCCAGGCGGCTGATCCATCTGTTCTCGCCCGCCACATATTCCTGGTGGGAGGCGGCCTCGTTCGCCCGCAGCTGCTTCTCCTCCTCCAGGCTCCTGGTCAAGGTCTCCTCCCGAGCCGTGCTCTCCAACAACATCTTCTCGAGATTCTCCAGCTTCAGCTTGAGATCTCTGATGGAGTTTTGCGCTTCGGAGAGCTCCCCGGCCCTGCTGATGACCGCTCCTTGCGCCTCTACCAAGGCGCAGTTGAGCGTGCTCTTCTCGTTGGACAGCTTGAGGGCTTGTTCCTTTAGCTCGTCCCGCTCTACCTCCAACTCCTTCACCTTGCCGGCATGGGCCAGAGCCTGGGCATCGAGTACCTCTTTGTGCCTCTGCTCCAGCTCGCGAGTCCGCCGCACGACAAGGGCCTCGAGCTCCTCATCCTTGCCGCGGAGCGTTGCAGCAAGCTTCGCCTCACGTGCGGAGAGGACTTCTTCCTGGGAATCCAATGCGGCTTGATGCTGGTTCCGGGCGGCCTCGGCCGCGGCAGCCAAATTCGCTGCCTCTTCCTGGGCCTTCTCGATGTCAGCCATCTTCATGGTGAGCTCTACATCACGCTTGGCCAATTCCCCCTGAAAGGCCCTCTGCTCCCCGCGAGTCTGGTGAAACCAGGTCTGCACCTCAGCAACGCGCGCCTTGAAGTCCACCTCTGCCTTGTCCACCGTTGCCATCCTGGACTTAACCTTGTCCAGACGGGCATGATAGAGCACTTGGAGCTTTTGGAAATTGGCCCCCATAGCACGAAAAATCTGCTCTTCTGGAGAACCATCGCCGCCAACGCCCGGTTCATCGACCACCTCGAGCCCGGTGGCGGCGAGCACCTCGCCGTCGAAGACTTCCCCTTCGGCGGGCACTCGGGAACTTGACGCCCCTGGAAGATGGACGAAAAGATCGTCGCCCACCTTTAGATATCTGCCGGGGCCCAAGGTTGTGGAGGAAGGAGGCTGATCATCAACCACCTCTTCGTCGGCTGTGGCCTTGCCGGCCTCCCCGGCAGGCCCACCGCTGGCGCCCTCGGCAAAAGCCTCGCCGGTCGCTTTGGCGGCCCCCGCAGCGGTGTCCTCGGCAGCATCCTTGGTGGCCTCCTCGGCGGCAATCCTGTCGGCCTCCGCCGCGGCCTCCTCAGCAATATTCCCAACAACACTATCCACGTCCTCCATATCTGTTGAAGGAGGGCCTGGGCAGTAATGGGAGCAATGAAACCAAGAAAAAGAATAAGGGAAAAACAGAGACGGAGGACAAGCGACTCACCAGTGCCAGGCTGTGAAGCAGAAGTTGATGGGCCTCAAACCCCTCGTTGGATTACCCCAAGTGGAAGGTGTAAGATGCAGTAAGTAGAAGTGTTTTCCCCTAGCAAAGATGCCAAGGATCGAATCCCCAGAGACTCCTAGGTTCAACAGGTAGGTGTCAACCGCTAACGGCGCAATTAGCAATCAACGTGGACCTGCACACAGATACAAATAACTTTGCTCCCAACGAGTACAGAGAGGTTGTCAATCTCTCCGGCCTTGCAGTTCACAAAGGGTTAAAAGCAATATGATAGTAGTGATAGATAGTGTTTTGCAATAGTAAATAAAATAGCGAAAAAGTAAAATAGTGTATGTGATCAATGATGGTAATATGGACCGGAGTCACATGATGTTCACTAGTGATGTCTCTCTCCCAAAAGACGATAAAATAGCTATGTGAGGTAACAAATTGCAGCTGGGCAATTGACAGGACCACGAACGCAAACCAATGCTGACTACATTACAAGAAAGGTTGAGGTTCAAAGCATGGGCGGTACGCCAAAGTAAGTAGACCGAAATCCATCTGCATCTACTACTAATCATCCACCTTGAGATATCTATCCAGAACATCTCGCTGGTATTAAGTTGCGAGTCCCACCCATTGTGTAAACTCAATGCAACAGACAACTGCATTAAAAGAACTTTGCATAAAGTAAACAATCCTTGCACCCGCGGGCACAAGCACCGTTGTTTTCCCCCTTGTGGCAACAGCACATCCCCTAGACTCATGTTTCTGTCACTCAAGCTAGTCATCGAGGGGCATGAACCCACAATCGAGCATAACGTTCCCTCTTGGAGTCACTACTTACTACTTGGCCAAAGCAATAAATAACAACGGAGAACATGCAAGAATTACTTATGAACTAAAATATAAAAGAGGTGAATCAAATATATTACTCAAGATCAATCTGAACATAATCTCATAATCCATCGGATCCCAGCAAACTCAACATAGCAACAGCATAAGGATTACATAGGTGCCTCGATCATGTAGGGCAGCTCACGAGGACTAATTAGTGAAGCACAAGAACGGGAGGAGAACATCACATAGCTACTGGTCATGGACTCATGGTCCAAGGGAGACTACTCACGAGTCATCCGGGAGGCGTCCATGGTGGTGGAGAAGCTCCCGGTGGTGATCCTCCCCTCCGACAGGGTGCCGGGAAGAGTTCTCCTGGTGCTCCCGATCTTGGAAGCGGCGGCGGCGGCGGAACAGAGATGGGATCGCGAAAAGAAATCTTGTTTCAAGGGTTACGGGGGACCCTTTAAATATCTGCCAAAGTAGGGCACCGAGGGGCTCTCGGGGGGCCGAGGCGCCCCCCCGGCGCGGCCCAGGGGGGGCGCCCACAGGGCGCCTGGAGCCCCTGTGGCCCCCCCAGGCTCCCCTTCGGAAGCAGTGTCGTTCCCGGAACGCTGATTTTTCATATATTTTTTCTGTATTTTTCTGGGCAGTTCTCGAAACGCGAAAACCTGAAATACAAAAACAGCCGAAAACAGAAACTGGCACTGGGGTGCACTGGATTAGTAAGTTAGTCCAAATATGATCAAAAGTGTATGGAAGTGTATGAATATCATAGCAATATCACCCAAAAGTGGCATGGAGCAAGCAGAAATTATAGATATGTTTTGGACGTATCAACATCCCCAAGCTTAATTCCTGCTCGTCCTCGAGTAGGTAAATGATAACAAGAATAATTTCTGTGGTGACATGCTATTAACCATATAAGACTTTCTCATAGTCATATGACAAAAGATTACTGAGACAATGATTCTAAAGTAACTAAGTTGTCTCAAGAGAAAATCACAAATGACTGAAAGTTTTACAATATGAAACTGAAACATCAAAAAGATTTGCAATGAACATGATGTGCAAATATGATCAAGTGATATCTAGCTTGCCCCTTTTAGTGATGCAAAACATAAATGCAAGGGCACCTTCAAGGTTTAAGTGATGACTAGATACAATCATTTCAGAATAAACGATATCACAATCATGCAAAAGACAATGCTACTTTGGGACAATGCACATTACACTCAGAATGACAATCATGCTCTCAGTAGTTGATGCTTGAAGTGCTAGAGCTTTTTATTATGAAACATGGAAGCAATTGTGTCAACGATAGTAGTACTTCATATGTGTCATGTATAAGACATCTTATAAGTTGCAAGCCTCATGCATCGAATACCAATAGTGCTCGCTCCTTGTCCTAATTAGCTCGGATCCCCATGGGTTATCATTGCATTGCATATGTTTTTACCAAGTGTCACAAAGGGGTACCTCTATGCCACCTGTACAAAGGTCCAAGGAGATAGATCGCATTCGATTTCTCGTTTTTGATAGATCTCAACTTGAGGACATCCATACCGGGACAACATAGAAAATAGATGATGGACTCCTCTTTAATGCATAAGCATATTCTCATGAGAGATTGAGGATTAAGGTCCAAGCTAAAACTTCCACCATGATGCATGGCTTTGGTTGGCGGCCCAATGTTCTTCTCTAACAATATGCATATTAATTCAACCCACGGTAAATCACCCTTACTTCAGACAAGACGAACATGCATAGCAACTCACATGATATTCAACAAAAGTGTGACAGTTGATGGCGTCCCCAGAAACATGGTTACCGCTCAGCAAGCAACTCATAAGAAATAAGATACATAAGCAACATATTCTTTACCACAATAGTTTTTAGGCTACTTTCCCATGAGCTATGTATTGCATGGTTAATTTGCTTAGTGCAGGTGGAGGTTAGCAAAAGACTGGGAGCGACCAACTAAGAGAGCAATGACGGTCATAATCATGCAGAGCGACAAAGCAATATTGAACCAGGCATGGTAGTTATATCGCTACTTAGAAACAAAAGATCATCAAGGCTTGACAGACTTTCTTTACAGTCTTGAATATGCGTGAGCATACGCCAAGTCAATCAAAATAAATTCTCGAAGGAAGATATTACTAAACCATACCACATCATAGGCAAACAAACCAAGTTGGTACTCCAATAACACATTGGGAACCCCCCCAGCTATTCGAGATTAACCAAAAGAAAACCTGAACTACTAAGCACCATCATGAAAGTAGCATATTTATCATAGACACATTAACCCATGTAACGGAAGCAAACTCTCTTAATAAGGTGAGCATGGTAATTAAAGAGAGTTCAAGCAACCAACTAAATAAAAGCTCTTTGAAAAGATAAGCATGAACACTAAGAGCAAAGTATGATAGTAGCTATTTAAAAAGACAAAGAACACACACAGCATAGATAGACATGAAAATTCTATGTAATGTTCTAGGTAGAAGTGGAGCGTGTTTCTCTCCCACATAAAGGAATGCTGGGTTCCGACTCGTTATGAAAAACTAAAAATAAAACTAAAAGCAAGACGCTCCAAGCATAGCACATAACACATGAAGTGATAAAAATATAGCGGAACGAAAGACGAACTGATAATGTTGATGGAGAAGGGGATGCATGGGGGGCATCCCCAAGCTTAGACGCTTGAGTCTCCTTGAATATTTCTTGGGGGTGCACGGGGGCATTCCCAAGCTTGAGCGCTTGACACTCCTGAATCTTTTTATCATCTTCCCTCGCACACTTGAAAACTCCCTTCATACATAACTCATTCATAATCTGATTAGCGAGGTTAGTACCCTTAATAAAATAATTATACCTTGCTGGAAATAAGGATATTCTTGAAGTTCTACTGTTTCTCAAGATTTCCAAAAGGTTTTTGCAAAGAAAAAGCAAGTTCTTAATTTGCAAAGTGAAGGTAAGGCAAAACAGGACAGAATCTGTGAAAAACAGAACAGCAGGCAGTAATTGACCTGTTCGGGATACTTCTGCAACTCAAATAAAAAAACTCAGAGCTGACGCACGAAAGACAATTATATAGAGAACGCTTTCGAAAAAAATTCAGACCAAAAAGATGATCTGGTGATTTTATACGAATTTTTCTATCCAAGGACAGAATCTGTTTCCTGGACAGCACCTCACAACTTTTGAACTTTCTAGCAATCAGAGGCTATATTTGGCACAAATATGAAAAGCAAAGATACAATGATGATGCTACAGCAGTAAACAACATCAAGACACGACAAAAGCAAAATTTTTATTCATGTGGGCTGCCTCCCAAAAGCGCTTTCTTTTATGCCTTTAAGCTAGGCATAATGCATAGATCAAGTTGTATCAATTGAACCATCATCAAGATCATCAAAAAGCTCTTCAATAATACAACTAGTCTTAAGAGGTCTCTCAAATAAAGGCCTCAAAGAGATACTTCTAGGTAGAAGACCAAAAGGATAAAAGTCAAGGGAAGATTCATTTATAAATTCATCAATGATAGGTGTTTCTTCCAAAGTCTTTACAGTTTCAACCCCTTTTGCAATAGGTGGATTACTTTTAGAACGGGGAGCCTTTGGAACGTGAACGAACTTAGGCTCCCTCTTTGCCGGAGTTTCTACCTTTTCGGTTTTGATCGAGGAGAAAGTAGTTCCTAAGGTATCAAATATTTCCTCAATCTTTTCCATCCTTGAAGAATCAGAATCATGGAATTTGACGGTCTCCAAAATTTTAAAATTTTATGCATGGAGCTATCAAGTCTATTCAAATTCCCTTGAGTCTTTCGATCCAACTCATTCATCTTATTAGTGGTCGGCATCTCTAGCTCTATTTTTTCAAGTTTTTTCATAATGTGAGCTAGGGTGATGTCATCTCGAATGCTAACAACAGGGGGACTCCCAACAAGATTTTCAATAATACTAAGAGACTCCCAAACTGGGGCCTTCAGGAAATTCCCATTGATAGCAGTATCTAGAATAAACCTATTCCAAGAAGTGATTCCAACATAAAAATTTCTAAGTAAGATAGTAGTAGGTTGCTTCTTGGTGGCTCTTTTTTGTGAATCATTAATTCTATACCAAGCATCTTTCAAACTTTCCCCACCTCTTTGTTTAAAGGTGAGAACTTCTGCCTCGTCAAAGACAAAAGGACCCGACATAATGATAACTAAAGAACAAGATAACTATTTTTGTGATTTTTGATAAAAGAAACTAAAGCAAATATGAAAGGTAAACTAACAAGACTAAAAAGCAAAGGTAAAAGATAGCATGCAACTCCCCTATCCTGAAGAGTGGAGTCCCCGGCAACGGCGCCAGAAAATACTCCTTGATGGGCCTCGAACCCCTCGTTGGATTACCCCAAGTGGAAGGTGTAAGATGCAGTAAGTAGAAGTGTTTTCCCCTAGCAAAGATGCCAAGGATCGAATCCCCAGAGACTCCTAGGTTCAACAGGTAGGTGTCAACCGCTAACGGCGCAATTAGCAATCAACGTGGACCTGCACACAGATACAAATAACTTTGCTCCCAACGAGTACAGAGAGGTTGTCAATCTCTCCGGCCTTGCAGTTCACAAAGGGTTAAAAGCAATATGATAGTAGTGATAGATAGTGTTTTGCAATAGTAAATAAAATAGCGAAAAAGTAAAATAGTGTATGTGATCAATGATGGTAATATGGACCGGAGTCACATGATGTTCACTAGTGATGTCTCTCTCCCAAAAGACGATAAAATAGCTATGTGAGGTAACAAATTACAGCTGGGCAATTGACAGGACCATGAACGCAAACGAATGCTGACTACATTACAAGAAAGGTTGAGGTTCAAAGCATGGGCGGTACGCCAAAGTAAGTAGACCGAAATCCATCTGCATCTACTACTAATCATCCACCTTGAGATATCTATCCAGAACATCTCGCTGGTATTAAGTTGCGAGTCCCACCCATAGTGTAAACTCAATGCAACAGACAACTGCATTAAAAGAACTTTGCCTAAAGTAAACAATCCTTGCACCCGCGGGCACAAGCACCGTTGTTTTCCCCCTTGTGGCAACAGCACATCCCCTAGACTCATGTTTCTGTCACTCAAGCTAGTCATCGAGGGGCATGAACCCACAATCGAGCATAACGTTCCCTCTTGGAGTCACTACTTACTACATGGCCAAAGCAATAAATAACAACGGAGAACATGCAAGAATTACTTATGAACTAAAATATAAAAGAGGTGAATCAAATATATTACTCAAGATCAATCTGAACATAATCTCATAATCCATCGGATCCCAGCAAACTCAACATAGCAACAGCATAAGGATTATATAGGTGCCTCGATCATGTAGGGCAGCTCACGAGGACTAATTAGTGAAGCACAAGAACGGGAGGAGAACATCACATAGCTACTGGTCATGGACTCATGGTCCAAGGGAGACTACTCACGAGTCATCCGGGAGGCGTCCATGGTGGTGGAGAAGCTCCCGGTGGTGATCCTCCCCTCCGGCAGGGTGCCGGGAAGAGTTCTCCTGGTGCTCCCGATCTTGGAAGCGGCGGCGGCGGCGGAACAGAGATGGGATCGCGAAAAGAAGTCCTGTTTCAAGGGTTACGGGGGACCCTTTAAATATCTGCCAAAGTAGGGCACCGGGGGGCTCTCGGGGGGCCGAGGCGCCCCCCCAGGCGCGGCCCAGGGGGGGGGGCGCGCCCACAGGGCGCCTGGAGCCCCTGTGGCCCCCCCAGGCTCCCCTTCGGAAGAAGTGTCGTTCCCGGAACGCTGATTTTTTATATATTTTTTCTGTATTTTTCTGGGCAGTTCTCGAAACGCGAAAACCTGAAATACAAAAACAGCCGAAAACAGAAACTGGCACTGGGGTGCACTGGATTAGTAAGTTAGTCCAAATATGATCAAAAGTGTATGGAAGTGTATGAATATCATAGCAATATCACCCAAAAGTGGCATGGAGCAAGCAGAAATTATAGATACGTTTTGGACGTATCAGAAGTCCCCTCCCCACCAGTATTTGGTGCCATGGTAGAGTCACCAGCGCCCAAGTTCCCCTCTTCCTCCATGGGTGTGGGCTCCGTGCTTGGTGCCCTTGCTGGGGACGCCCCTCGCGGCGGCGTAGTCGATGGGGGTGGTGTGTTGGGGGTGGCCCTCTGTGGCTCCTCCTGCTGCCGCTCCCTTCCTACAAACCCGACAAGGTCAACACCGTAGCATCGAACACCTACCACATGTCGAGTAAAAGGAGGGTGACGAACTTACGCTGGGGGCTGTGCCGGGGGCTGCTGTCCGGGCTGCTCAACACCACCAGTGGCGTCTCTGAAGCCCCAGTCGAGGGCTGACTGCTCGCCGAGGCCTTCGCCCTCTTCACCCTCTGGGCCAACGTCTCTGCATCCCTGCAAAAGCAAAAACGGATCAAGATGAGTGACTTAATTCAGGGGAATGGAAATGGCAGTAAGGAACGGAGTACTTACTCGTCATCCATCTCCTCCTCTTCCACCACTTTCCTTTTCCTCTTCGGGCTGAGAGGCCCAAGATCAAAAGGGAGCTCCGCGTCAACATCCGAGTCGACATCTACCGGAGGAGGCGAGGAAGGCGGGGTATGTGCGCTCCCAGATGGGGAAGGGGCTGTTGCCTTCTTCTTCTCAGCGGCCTTCGTCAGCCTCTTCGCTGTCGTGGCCCTCGTGTGACGCCCGGACCCCTCCAGGGTCAATTGAGGCCGCGTAGCCCTGCCGGGCCGGACCGGCTCGCCAGAACTAGCCCACCGCAGGACTCACCCTCTTTCCCTGGCTGGCGTCAAGCCCGCCGCCACGTCCTCCTCCGACGACGACTCGTCAGCCGCATCTTCAACAAGCGGAGCTCCAGTGCCAGCGCTGCTAGCCTCCCCGGCGGCCGCTGCCCATCGGGTGAGCTCCTCCTCCTCTACAGCCATTGCGGCCTTGTCCTCCACACCCCCGGCACTGCCGGCCTTCATGGCAAGCTGCGCCTCCCTCGCCCTGGTGGCGATGTAGTCCAGCTCTGCCTGGGTGGTATCCATGACAAGCCACCGCTCGACATCAGCATTGACATACACCTCAGTCAGGGTGTCAAAGAATTGCTGCACATCCGCGTCCGTTGGCTCCTTCCAGCTCGGGACGGGGCTGTGCGCGTTACAGTCCGGCATCATATCGATGATCTCGGACCGACGGGAATTATTGCACAAGGGGCCACCCCCGCTGGCAACTTGAAAAACGGTCCCTTGAGGGCCTTCCGGCCTTTGCGGCAGCCCTCGCGGCCTTGCCGGTCCGTTCGACCTCACCATCACGACCCACATCAAGCTGGAAAAGCCGCTGACAGAAATGGGCATGTGCCATCACCGTGAAATTGTGGTCGAGGCCAGGACGGAGTCGCATGATGTCAGCCGGATTCGTAAAGAGCCAGGCCGGCTTCCCCTTGTTGTGCAACGGGGCGATCCGACGGCGAATAAAGTCCGCCCCGATCATATCAAGGGTGAGTCCAGCCTGGGTGAGCCGGAGAATCTTGGTAGTGGCGACAGTGAGCCTCCCGTCGGCGACATCGACATCGCGCCAATCACTGCCACGGACCGGCGGCACTCGGCGGACCTTGCAGAATTTTGGTGGGTCCTCGTCTTCGATCCAGCACCACCGGCCACGCTATTCATCCCACCTCTCCTTCACGGCACCGTCCGGGTACGCCCCATTGGATCTTGGGATCTGATGGGTCTCGAACCCCTCGTTGGTTACCCCAAGTGGAAGGTGTAAGATGCAGTATTGTAGAAGTGTTTTCCCTTAGCAAAGATGCCAAGGATTGAATCCCCAGAGACTCCTAGGTTCAACAAGTAGGTGTCAATTGCTACGGCACCAAATTAGTAGCAATCAACGTGGACCTGCACACAGATACAAATAACTTTGCTCCCAACGAGTACAGAGAGGTTGTCAATCCCTCCGGCCTTGTAGTTCACAAAGGATTAAAAGCAATGATAGTAGTGATAGATAGTGTTTTGCAATAGTAAGTAAATAGCGAAAAAGTAAATAGCGGGTGTGATCAATGATGGTAATATGGACCGGAGTCTCATGATGTTCACTAGTGATGTCTCTCTCCCAAAAGACGATAAAACAGCTATGTGAGGTAAACAAATTACAGTTGGGCAATTGACAGGACCACGAACGCAAACCAATGCTGACTACATTGCAAGAAAGGTTGAGGTTCAAAGCATGAGCGGTACGCCAAAGTAAGTAGACCGAAATCCATCAATATCTACTACTAATCATCCACCTTGAGATATCTATCCAGAACATCTCGCTGGTATTAAGTTGCGAGTCCCACCCATAGTGTAAACTCAATGCAACAGACAACTGCATTAAAAGAACTTCGCGTAAAGTAAACAATCCTTGCACCCGCGGGCACAAGCACCGTTGTTTTCCCCCTTGTGGCAACAGCACATCCCCTAGACTCATGTTTCTGTCACTCAAGCTAGTCATCGAGGGGCATGAACCCACAATCGAGCATAACGTTCCCTCTTGGAGTCACTACGTATTACTCGGCCAAAGCAATAAATAACAACGGAGAACATGCAAGAATTACTTATGAACAAAAATATAAAAGAGGTGAATCAAATATATTACTCAAGATCAATCTGAACATAATCTCATAATCCATCGGATCCCAGCAAACTCAACATAGCAACAGCATAAGGATTACATAGGTGCCTCGATCATGTAGGGCAGCTCACGAGGACTAATTAGTGAAGCACAAGAACGGGAGGAGAACATCACATAGCTATTGGTCATGGACTCATGGTCCAAGGGAGACTACTCACGAGTCATCCGGGAGGCGTCCATGGTGGTGGAGAAGCTCCCGGTGGTGATCCTCCCCTCCGGCAGGGTGCCGGGAAGAGTTCTCATAGTGCTCCCGATCTTGGAAGCGGTGGCGGCGGTGGAACAGAGATGGGATCGCGAAAAGAGTTCTTGTTCTGAGGGTTACGGAGGACCCTTTAAATATATGCCAAAGTAGGGCACCGGGGGAGCTTCGGGGGGCCCAGGCGCCCCCCCCGGCACGGCCCAGGGGGGGGGGCGCGCCGCCAGGGCGCCTGGAGCCCTGGTGCCCCCCCCAGGCTGCCCTTCGGACGCAGTGTTGTTTCCGGAACGCTGATTTTTTATATAATTTTTTTGGATTTTTCTGGGCAGTTCTCGAAACGTGAAAACCTGAAATACAAAAACAGCCGAAAACAGAAACTGGCACTGGGGTGCACTGGATTAGTAAGTTAGTCCAAATATGATCAAAAGTGTATGGAAGTGTATGAATATCATAGCAATATCACCCAAAAGTGGCATGGAGCAAGCAGAAATTATAGATACGTTTTGGACGTATCAACATCCCCAAGCTTAATTCCTGCTCGTCCTCGAGTAGGTAAATGATAATAAGAATAATTTTTGTGGTGACATGCTATTAACCATATAGGACTTTTTCATAGTCATATGACAAAAGCTTACTGAGACAATGATTCTAAAGTAATTAAGTTGCCTCATGAGAAAATCACAAATGACTGAAAGTTTTACAACATGAAACTGAAACATCAAAAAGATTTGCAATGAACATGATGTGCAAATATGATAAAGTGATATCTAGCTTGCCCCCTTTAGTGATGCAAAACATAAATGCAGGGGCACCTTCAAGGTTTAAGTGATGACTAGATACAATCATTTCAGAATAAACGATATCACAATCATGCAAAAGACAATGCTACTTTGGGACAATGCACATTACACTTAGAATGACAATCATGCTCTCAGTAGTTGGTGCTTCAACATAAAAGTAAAAGAAAGGTTAAGTGCTAGAGCTTTTTATTTTGAAAACATGGAAGCAATTTTGTCAACGGTAGTAGTACTTCATATGTGTCATGCATAAAACATCCTATAAGTTGCAAGCCTCATGCATCGTATACCAATAGTGCTCGCTCCTTGTCCTAATTAGCTCGGATTCCCATGGGTTATCATTGCATTGCATATGTTTCAACCAAGTGTCACAAAGGGGTACCTCTATGCCACCTGTACAAAGGTCCAAGGAGATAAATCGCATTTGATTTCTCGTTTTTGATAGATCTCAACTTGAGGACATCCATACCGGGACAACATAGAAAATAGATGATGGACTCCTCTTCAATGCATAACCATATTCTCATATGAGATTGAGGATTAAGGTCCAAGCTAAAACTTCCACCATGATACATGGCTTTGGTTGGCGGCCCAATGTTCTTCTCTAACAATATGCATATTCATTCAACCCACGGTAAATCACCCTTACTTCAGACAAGACAAACATGCATAGCAACTCACATGATATTCAACAAAAGTGTGACAGTTGATGGCGTCCCCAGAAACATGGTTACCGCTCAGCAAGCAACTTATAAGAAATAAGATACATAAGCAACATATTCTTTACCACAATAGTTTTTAGGCTACTTTCCCATGAGCTATGTATTGCATGGTTAGTTTGCTTAGTACAGGTGGATGTTAGCAAAAGACTGGGAGCGACCAACTAAGAGAGCAATGACGGTCATAATCATGCAGAGCGACAAAGCAATATTGAATCAGGCATGGTAGTTATATCGCTACTTAGAAATAAAAGATCATCAAGGCTTGACAGACTTTCTTTACAGTCTTGAATATGCGTGAGCATATGCCAAGTCAATCAAAATAAATTCTCAAAGGAAGATATTACTAAACCATACCACATCATAGGCAGACAAACCATGTTGGTACTCCAATAACACATTGGGAACCCCCCAGCTATTTGAGATTAACCATAAGAAAACCTGAACTACTAAGCACCATCATGCAAGTAGCATCTTTATCATAGACACATTAACCAATGCAACGGAAGCAAACTCTCTTAATAAGGTGAGCATGATAATTAAAGAGAGTTCAAGCAACCAACTAAACAAAAGCTCTTTGAAAAGATAGGCATGAATACTAAGAGCGGAGCATGATAGTAGCTATTAAAAGACAAAGAACACACACAACATAGATAGACATGCAAATTCTATGTTATGTTCTAGGTAGAAGTGGAGCGTGTTTCTCTCCCACATAAAGGAATGCTGAGTTCCGACTCGTTATGAAAAACTAAAAAGAAAACTAAAAGCAAGACGCTCCAAGCATAGCACATAACACATGAAGTGATAAAAATATAGCGAAACGAAAGACGAACTGATAATGTTGATGGAGAAGGGGATGCACGGGGGCATCCCCAAGCTTAGACGCTTGAGCCTCCTTGAATATTTCTTGGGGGTGCACGGGGGCATCCCCAAGCTTGAGCGCTTGACACTTTTGAATCTTTTTATCATCTTCCCTCGCACACTTGAAAACTCCCTTCATACATAACTCATCATAATCTGATTAGCGAGGTTAGTACCCTTAATAAAATAATTATACCTTGCTGGAAATAAAGATATTCTTGAAGTTATACTGTTTCTCAAGATTGCCAAAATGTTTTTGCAAAGAAAAAGCAAGCTCTTGATTTGCAAAGTGAAGGTAAGGCAAAACAGGACAGAATCTGTGAAAAACAGAACAGCAGGCAGTAATCGATCTGTTCGGGGTACTTCTGCAACTCAAATCAAAAAACTCAGAACAGACGCACGAAAGAAAATTATATAGAGAACGCTGTCGAAAAAATTCAGACCAAAAAGATGAACTGGTGATTTTATAAGAATTTTTCTATCCAAGGACAGAATCTGTTTCCTGGACAGCACCTCACAACTTTTGAACTTTCTAGCAATCAGAGGCTATACTTGGCACAAATATGAAAAGCAAAGATACAATGATGATGCTACAGCAGTAAACAACATCAAGACACAACAAAAGCAAAAAATTTATTCATGTGGGCTGCCTCCCAAAAGCGCTTTCTTTTATGCCTTTAAGCTAGGCATAATGCATAGATCAAGTTTTATCAAGAGTAAAAGAATAACTAGCCCGTACAACGGACTCAAAAGGTAACTTGATCTTCTTTCGAGGGAAGTGTTCCATACCTTTCTTGAGAGGAAACTGAAATTTTATATTACCCTCTTTCATGTCAATGACAGCACCAACGGTGCGCAAAAAGGGACGTCCCAAAATAATTGGACATGAAGGATCACATTCAATATCCATAATAGTGAAATCAACGGGCACATAATTATCATTGAAAACAATAAGAACATCGTCGATCCTCCCCAAAGGTTTCTTTATGGAAGAATCAACGAGACGAACACCAAAAGAACAAGAATCATAAGGTTTCAATTTAAGCATATCATATATCCTTTTGGGCATAACAGAGGTACTAGCTCCAACATCACATAATGCATAGCAAGAGAAGTCATTCAAATTAATTTTTATCATAGGATCCCAACCATCTTCTAGCTTTCTAGGTATGGAGGCTTCTACTCTAAGTTTCTCCTCTCTAGCTTTGATGAGAGCATTAGTGATATGCTTTGTGAAGGCAAGGTTAAGCGTGCTAGTGCGGGGGTCTCTAGACATTTTGTGAAGGAAATCAATAACTTCGGTAAGAGTGCAATTATCAAAATCAAGGTCACGAGCATCAAGTAAAGTGGTAGTAGTATCCTTTAGGTTCACATGTTTGGTAGTTTCTATAGTCATAGCATCACCATTAATAGGTCCATTGGGACCAGGAGTGCATTGGGTGCTAAGAGTTTGAACATCCTCAATAACTTGGATAGTAGCAACAGTGTGGTGGGTAGGAAGGCTCTTAATTCTATCCTCTTCCTCCCTTTCTCTAGCCCATCTTTCTTTAAGTTTAGCCATCATCCTAATATTTTCATTAAATTCGCACTTGAGTAGCATTAATAGGGATGACTTCCCTCTCCTTAAGAGGAGAAGTTTCAATTTTTAGCAATTTTACCTCATTGGCTAAATGGTCTACCTTAAAAGAAAGATCATCTAGTTTATGTAGTTTCTCTTCTACACTCTTATTAAAGGCTTTTTGGGTAGTGATGAAATCTCTAAGCATAGTCTCTAGTTCAGTAGTGGAGTTCTTGGTACTAGGATAAGCATTATTGTTCCCATAAGAATTAGAGGGGAACGGTCTAGGATTGCTACCAAAATTACTCCTATAAGCATTGTTGTTAAAATTGTTTCTAGAGATAAAGTTCACATCTACTTGTTCTTGAGCAATCAAAGAATTTAAAGGAACATCACGAGGATCAACAGTAGATTGCTTCGAAAGTAGAGACATAATCAAGTCAAATTTTTCATTAAGGGAGGAAATCTCCTTGACAGAGTTTACCTTCCAACCTGTTGGAGCGCGTTCGGTGTGCCATTGGGAATAGTTGGTCATCATCTCATCGAGAAGCTTTGTGGCAGCACCAAGTGTAGTTGACATAAAAGTTCCTCCCGCGGCCGAATCTAACAAGTTCCGCGAGGTAAAGTTCAAGCCTGCATAAAAAGTTTGGATAACCATCCAAGTAGTCAAACCATGAGTAGGGCAGTTCTTGATAAGAGATTTCATACGTTCCCAAGCTTGGGCAACGTGTTCATTATCCAATTGTTTAAAATTCATTATGTTACTTCTAAGTTGGATAATTTTAGCAGGTGGATAGTATTTTCCAATAAAAGCATCTTTGCACTTGTCCCATGAATCTATGCTATTTCTAGGCAAAGACTGAAACCATATTTTAGCTCCTCCTCTCAAGGAGAAAGGAAAAAGCTTAAGCTTAACAATATTACCATCTATTTCTTGGTACTTTTGCATATCACAAAGTTCAACAAAGTTGTTCAAGTGTAAAGCAGCATCATCTCCAGCACCGGAGAATTGTTCTCTCATGACTAAGTTCAGTAAAGCAGGTTTAATTTCATATGAAGGTGCTGAAGTGGCAGGTGTAGTGATAGGTGTGCTGATAAAGTCATCGTTGTTGTGACTAGTGAAGTCACACAACTTGGTGTTCTCGGTGGAACCCATAGTAGCAAGCAAGCAAGATAACTATTTTTGTGATTTTCGATAAAAAGGTACTAAAGCAAAAATTGAAAGGTAAACTAACAAGACTAAAAGCAAAGGTAAAATATAGCATGCAACTCCCCTATCTTGAAGAGTGGAGTCCCCGGCAACGGCGCCAGAAAATACTCCTTGATGGGCCTCGAACCCCTCGTTGGTTACCCCAAGTGGAAGGTGTAAGATGCAGTATTGTAGAAGTGTTTTCCCTTAGCAAAGATGCCAAGGATCGAATCCCCAGAGACTCCTAGGTTCAACAAGTAGGTGTCAATTGCTACGGCGCCAGATTAGTAGCAATCAACATGGACCTGCACACAGATACAAATAACTTTGCTCCCAACGAGTACAGAGAGGTTGTCAATCCCTCCGGCCTTGTAGTTCACAAAGGATTAAAAGCAATGATAGTAGTGATAGATAGTGTTTTGCAATAGTAAGTAAATAGAGAAAAAGTAAATAGCGGGTGTGATCAATGATGGTAATATGGACCGGAGTCTCATGATGTTCACTAGTGATGTCTCTCTCCCAAAAGACGATAAAACAGCTATGTCAGGTAAACAAATTACAGCTGGGCAATTGACAGGACCACGAACGCAAACCAATGCTGACTACATTGCAAGAAAGGTTGAGGTTCAAAGCATGGGCGGTACGCCAAAGTAAGTAGACCGAAATCCATCAATATCTACTACTAATCATCCACCTTGAGATATCTATCCAGAACATCTCGCTGGTATTAAGTTGCGAGTCCCACCCATAGTGTAAACTCAATGCAACAGACAACTGCATTAAAAGAACTTTGCGTAAAGTAAACAATCCTTGCACCCGCGGGCACAAGCACCGTTGTTTTCCCCCTTGTGGCAACAGCACATCCCCTAGACTCATGTTTCTGTCACTCAAGCTAGTCATCGAGGGGCATGAACCCACAATCGAGCATAACGTTCCCTCTTGGAGTCACTACGTATTACTCGGCCAAAGCAATAAATAACAACGGAGAACATGCAAGAATTACTTATGAAAAAAAATATAAAAGAGGTGAATCAAATATATTACTCAAGATCAATCTGAACGTAATCTCATAATCCATCGGATCCCAGCAAACTCAACATAGCAACAGCATAAGGATTACATAGGTGCCTCGATCATGTAGGGCAGCTCACGAGGACTAATTAGTGAAGCACAAGAACGGGAGGAGAACATCACATAGCTACTGGTCATGGACTCATGGTCCAAGGGAGACTACTCACGAGTCATCTGGGAGGCGTCCATGGTGGTGGAGAAGCTCCCGGTGGTGATCCTCCCCTCCGGCAGGGTGCCGGGAAGAGTTCTCCTGGTGCTCCCGATCTTGGAAGCGGCGGCGGCGGAACAGAGATGGGATCGCGAAAAGAGTTCTTGTTCTGAGGGTTACGGAGGACCCTTTAAATATATGCCAAAGTAGGGCACCGGGGGAGCTTCGGGGGGCCCAGGCGCCCCGCCGGCGCGGCCCAGGGGGGGCGCGCCGCCAGGGCGCCTGGAGCCCTGGTGGCCCCCCCCAGGCTGCCCTTCAGACGCAGTGTTGTTTCCGGAACGCTGATTTTTTATATAATTTTTCTGGATTTTTCTGGGCAGTTCTCGAAACGTGAAAACCTGAAATACAAAAACAGCCGAAAACAGAAACTGGCACTGGGGTGCACTGGATTAGTAAGTTAGTCCAAATATGATCAAAAGTGTATGGAAGTGTATGAATATCATAGCAATATCACCCAAAAGTGGCATGGAGCAAGCAGAAATTATAGATACGTTTTGGACGTATCAGGATCCAGGTGATGCATCCCGAGACGGCACCTCCCGGCTGGATCCGAGGGGAGAAATAATGGCGGAAAAGCGCCGTGTTGGGCTGCACCCCAACGAAGCCTTCACAAAGGTGCGCAAAGAAAGCCATGCACGCCACCGCATTTAGAGTAAAATCCAAGAGGCGAAAGCCGAAGGTATCCATAATGTCGCAGAAGAAATCGGAAAAAGGGGGACATAACCCGCAAGAAAGATAATCGACGTAAAAGGGATACCGATTTGGGCCAGGATCGGCGCAAGCGGCAGGGATGACGCGCATCGCCGGATGTCCCGAATTCTCTCCCCCCCGTCTTAACTCCCCATAGAGGCTTGAAGGAGGCCCGGAGCTCGTGGACATCAACCGTCGAGGGGAAGAAGAAGGCGGATTTCGTCTGGTCCCCCAATAGCGCATTCTCCGGCGGCTCCACAGTCCCAGCGCCCTTGGCCGCCCCCTTGCCCTTGACGGATTTGGACGCCATGGTGGCTAAGAAAGTTAGAGGACTGAGGGAGTGGGATGGCGAAGGAACGACGCAGGCGACGGCGAAAGCTTGGGAAGGAAGGAAGAGAGGAAACAGCGGCTCTGAGATTGGAGAAGGCGCTAGGAAAGAGGAGAAAGTGAGCAGCGCGCCCGCGGTTATTCCTTCTTATGGGGGAAAACGCGGGCCGCCTCCTTTCACATTAACTGCGACGTGACGCATGCCTGCGGGAACCAACCCCGCGCATGCCGCCCACGTCACGCACACCCCTCCACACCGCGCCACGCGCGCAGATCGTGGGAGGCACAGCGCGTGAAAAATCTTACCGCGATAAAAACCGTCACGCCTGCCCGCGCACCGTTCTGGGCCTAGCCCAACAACACGGCGCACTTATGTGTGGCCCAGGCCCGGGGGCTCCTGTCGGTGTACAAAAAGGGGGGGTACACTTTTTTGTACCCTATGACTGTGCACGGGCAATCTGAGCCACGGGCACCGCCGCACCAAGCAAGGCAAGGGAGGTGAGCCAGGGTGAGACCGAAGCTCGATGGAACTAGAGCAACACCAAGACCAAGACCACGAAGAGCAAAGGGATGAAGCGGGTTCCCCCGGCAAAATCCTTGCCGGGACCCAGTTTTAGGATCTTGCCGGGGCCGGCTTTAGCAGCCCCGGCAAGACCCTTGCCACGGTAACTCGCCCCACGCCTACGAAGCAAATCACCCTTGAGTCCACTGCCCCCATGGGGCAAGGATTCGGGAGACATCCCCGTAGTGGCATGCAGATCTTTGTGAAGACATTCAAGATCAGATACGCACTAAGAAGACGACGACCCTTGGCGGGATCCCAGCCAAGGAAGACCACAAGACCTCCGGCAAGCACCTTGCCGGGGATGGCAGTAGGCGCCGCGGCAAGACCCTTGTCGGGGCCCCGGCAAGGCCCTTGCCGAGGACATCCGCGGGGCCACCATCAGGCCCACACCGACTAAACTTCCACTGCCTTATGCAGCTGCCGTCCCAACCAGCTGGGCAGGCACCTACATGGTGGCATGCAGATCTTCGTGAAGACCCACCATTGCGCCACCTCAGCTGCCTGCCTACCTACATGGCATCTCAGGCATCGCTGGCCAGGGCGCGTGTCGACACAAGAAGGAGCGGCGACGGACAAGACAGATCTCTCCCCCGTCCCCGATAAAGCAAGGACACCTAAGCAAGACGCATTAAATGCGCCTTGTCATGTAATGCGAGCGATAACCTCGCATCACTGTACCCTTTCCACCTCATGTGTGCCACTGTGGCAACCCCTTTTTCTATAAAAGGAGGCCCGAGGCGACCAGGAGGAGGATTCGGCTTTTTGGAGCTCCTCACGCCCCATAGCAGCTGAAGAACACAAATATACAACCCACCAAAGCAGGAGTAGAGTTTTACGCATCCTCGCGGCCCGAACCTGGATAAACAAACCATGTGCTATCTGTTTGATCCGCTCTTCTCTCAACCCCGTGCCCCGCTAACCGTAGTAGGGATTCTTGTGATCCCATAGGTGTCGTTCCAATACACCGACAATGTTGTAGATCAATAGCTCACGTTGTAGCTCCCCTATGTTTTTATATGTTCCTAGAGAAAACTAAGTTGAAAGATGTTAGTAGCAATGATGCGGACTAGGTCCGTGATCTGAGGATTATCCTCATTGCTGCATAGAAGTATTATGTCCTTGATGCACCGCTAGGTGACATGCCTATTGCAGGAGCAGATGCAAACGTTATGAACGTTTGGCAAAGCTCAATATGATGTCTACTTAATAGTTTAGTGCACTATGCTTTATGGCTTAGAACAGGGACTTCAAAAACGTTTTGAATGCCACAGAGCATATGAGATGTTCCAAGAGCTAAAATTGGTATTTCAGACTCATGCCCATGTCGAGAGGTATGAGACCTCTCACAAATACTTTGCCTGTGGAGGAGAATAGCTCAGCTAGTGAGCATGTGATGAGAATGTCTGGGTACTACAATCACTTGAATCAAGTGGGACTTAATCTTCCAGATAAGATAGTGATTGACAGAGTTCTCTAGTCACTATGACCAAGCTACTAGAGCTTCGTGATGAACTATAATATGCAAGGGATGACGAAAACAATTCCCGAGCTCTTCGCGATGCTGAAATCAGCGAAGGTAGAAATCAAGAAAGAGCATCAAGTGTTGATGGTTAAACAAGACCACTAGTTTCAAGAAAAATGGCACGGGAAAGAAAGAGAACTTCAAGAAGAATGGCAAGCAAGTTGCCACTCTCGAGAAGAAGCCCAAAGCTAGACCCAAGCCTGAAACTGAGTGCTTCTACTGCAAAGGAAATGGTCACTGGAAGCGGAACTACCCCAAATATTGTGCGGATAGAAGGATGGCGAAGTGAACAAAGGTATATTGACATACATGTTATTGATGTGTACCTCACTAGTGCTCGTAGTAGCTAGCCCCTGGGTATTTGATACCTGTTCAGTTGCTAAGATTAGTAACTCGAAACGGGAGTTGCAGAATAAACAGAGACTAGTTGAGGGTGAGGTGACGATGAGTGTTGGAAGTAGTTGCAATATTGATATGATCATCATCGCACACTCCCTATACTTTCGGGATTAGCGCTAAACCTAAATAAATGTTATTTGGTATTTGTGTTGAGCATGAACAAGATTGGATCGTGTTTATTACAATACGATTATTCATTTAAGTCACAGAATAATTGTTATTCTGTTTACATGAATAAAACCTTCTATGGTCATACACCCAAGATGAATGGTTTATTGAATCTCGGTCGTGGTAATACACATATTCATAATATTTGAAGCCAAAAGATGCATGGTTGATAATAATAGTGCAACATACTTGTGGCACTGCCGTTTAGGTCATATTGGTGTAAAGCGCGTGAAGAAACTCCATGCTGATGGACTTTGGAATCACTTGATGGTTGCGAACCATGCCTCATGGGCAAGATGACTAAACTTCGTTCTCCGGAACAATGGAGCGAGCTAAGGACTTATTGGAAATAATACATATAGATGTATGCGGTCCGATGAGTGTTGAGGCTCACGGCGGGTATCGTTATTTCTGTCCTTCACAGATGATTTGAGCAGATATGGGTATATCTACTTGATGAAACACAAGCTTGAAACATTTGAAAAGTTCAAAGAATTTCAGAGTGAAGTAGAGACTCATCGTAACAAGAAAATAAAGTTTCTACGATCTGATCACGGAGGCGAAGATTTGAGTTATGAGTTTGGTCTTCATTTAAAACAATGTGGAATACTCACGCCACCTAGAACATCACAGTGTAATGGTGTGTCCAAACATCATAACCGTACTTTATTATATATGGTGCGATCTATGATGTCTATTACCGATTTACCACTAGGTTATGCATTAGAGACAACTGCATTCACGTTAAATAGGGCACCATCTAAATCCATTGAGATGACACCCTATGAACTATGGTTTGGCAAGAAACCTAAGCTGTCGTTTCTTAAAGTTTGGGGTTGCGATGCTTTTGTGAAAAAGCTTCAGCCTGATAAGCTCGAACCCAAATCGGAGAAATGCGTCTTCATAGGATACCCAAAAGAAATAGTTGGGTACACCTTATATCACAGATCCAAAGGCAAGATCTTTGTTGCTAAGAATGGATCCTTTCTAGAGAAGGAGTTTCTCTCGAAAGAAGTGAGTGGGAGGATAGTAGAACTTGATGAGGTAATTGTACTTTCTCTCGAATTGGAAGTAGCTCATCACATAAAATCGTTCCCGTGATGCCTACACCAATTAGTGAGGAAGCTAATGATGATGATAATGAAACTTCAGATCAAGTTACTACTGAACCTTGTAGGTCAACCAGAGTATGTTCCGCACCAGAGTGGTACAATAATCATGTTCTGGAAGTCATGTTACTAGACCATGACGAACCTACGAACTATGAGGAAGCGATGATGAGCCCAGATTCCGCGAAATGGCTTGAGGCCATGAAATCTGAGATGGGATCCATGTATGAGAAGAAAGTGTGGACTTTGGTTGACTTGCCTGATGATCGATTGCGATTTGTATTATGAGTCATGTGATTTGATGACCGAAGTTTGTTCGGAGTCCCAAATGAGATCACGGACATGACGAGGATCTCGAAATGGTCGAGACGTAAAGATTCATATATTGGAAGGTTATATTCGGACATCGGAAAGGTTCCGAGTGATTCGGGTATTTTTCGGAGTACCGGGGAGTTACGGGAATTCACCGGGAGAAGTAATGGGCCTTATTGGGCCATACTGGAAGAGGAGGAGGCAGGCCAAGGTGGGTGGCGCGCGCATCCCCCCCAAGGGTCCGAATTGGACTAGGGGAAGGGGGCGGCGCCCCCCTTGCCCTTTCCTACTCCCTTTCTTTCCCTCTTTCCTTCTCTCTTACTCCGAATAGGAAAGGGTTTCCTACTAGGACTTGGAAGTCCTAGTAGGACTCCCTACTCTTGGCGCGCCCTAGGAGGCCGGCCTCTCTCCCTCCCTCCTTTATATACATGGTCAGGGGGCACCCAAAGACACACAAGTCAATCTCTTAGCCGTGGGCGGTGCCCTCTCCACAGTTACACACCTCAGTCATATCGTCGTAGTGCTTAGGCAAAGTCCTGCACCGGTAACTTCATCATCACCATCACGACGCCGTCGTGCTGTCAAAAATCTCCCTTGTCTTCAAGTGGATCAAGAGCTCGAGGGACGTCATCGTGCTGAACGTGTGCTGAACACGGAGGTCCCGTACGTTCGGTACTTAGATCGGTTGGATCGTGAAGACATTCGACTACATCAACCACATTACTAAACGCTTCCGCTTTTGGTCTACGAGGTACGGGGACACACTCTCCCCGCTCGTTGCTATGCTTCTCCTAGATAGATCTTGCGTGATCGTAGATTTTTTTTTTTGAAATACTACGTTCCCCAACAGTACTATGATACAAATAGCCCTTCAAGACTATAAACCATGAGCTGTCTCTCGAATAAGAAGTACATATCAGCGTTATTCGCAGCTTGCATAATATGGCCAAGAGTAATGCTACACCTATAGGGCGTGTGTTTTTACGGAGATAGCTACGGGACGGGTGGAAGCCCATCCTTAATCCAGGGGGTGGGCGGTGGGCCCGTAACAAAAATTAGGGGAGATATTAATGGGACAACAATAATTTTGTAAATAAATTTCATAGTTATCTCTACCCATAAATTTAGGATTATGGTATGTACAAACATGTAAGCCGGGTTGACTACCCAAGTTCTCAAGCCACTCCCGTGTGAGACAATCTATGTCAATGGATATTGGTTGGGGAACATCGAGCCCGTTCGATTTTGACTCGTGAATTTGCTCTTTCTCACTCTAGATTGAGTCTAGTGTTCGCTGCCACCGGGTCCACCTTACTCTGGGACAACTTCGAGGTGAAAGAGTATATATGTCCCACCAATAAAAAGAAGGCACTGTGTAGTTCTTCTTCCCCTCTCAGCCCGTGCACCCCTAAATAATCTACTTCGTTTAACTATCTCATTCGACCACCGCCGCCTCGTGCCTCTGTTCCGTCCATGTCATTGCTTCATATACCAAGTCAACGTCCATTTACGCTATCTTGCCTGCCACCTCCCTAGTGTAGCCCACCTATGTAGTTTCCTTATGCCCACCTATGGCTAGTCGTGGCAACATCGGCCATGTCGGTGGTGACCTCAAAAACGACCACGGAGAGCTCGGTTAGGGCCACTTAGTTAGTCATTAGTATGTGGTGGTGGATGAAATGGTAGGTTGCATCAAATTGAAGAGATGTTTTATAGTGAACGAAATATATTAGTCGTTTCTTTGGTGAGATCAACTATTTGCATTTGTTCCCCCTTTCAGGAGGAAATAATGATTCATGCTCACTACTTATTAATCATATGTAGTCATTATTCGAGGTTTGACATACAACGATCCATATCAAAGTCCAAGTCTAGATACTACAACTGTTGAAGGTCATGCCTACTATTCAGAATTCTAGAAGTCAGGCCAGCAAGGGATGTATTTATGTATGTATATGTACCATCGTTTTGATGCTTGGTATTGAACATGGACAAATGTTGTATAAATCATCCATGTGCCTCTTAGTTTCCACCAGCATGTTTACAGACTCAAATAATTCTAGGATATTCTCATTAATGTCCCAAATACAACCTTTTCTTGTAGGTAAACAAGAAAACGTATCGTTTGTCTTGAGAATATAAGTTATCTGCTTGTGTGGTCCCTTTAATCCTTTCTGAACAATACTTACATTTTTGTTGTTGTTGTCAATCACCAATATTTGCTAGCATGATTCAACGTGTAAGTTTATTTAACCCGTGCATCGGATAAGAATTCTAAAGATATAAGGAACTTCCCTATAATTCCTTAATCCTCTAAACATCATTTAGTAATCCCTATGCCTTTAATTTGAAGCCCCATGAGCCTAAAATGCAAAACAATTCAAGACCGTGTGGGGGTCTCACCACAAGGTCTGATAGTGCCTAAACCCTTAGCAAGATTGATCACGGTCGGAGTGTCAACTCAATACATCAAGGATCAGGGATACCCTATATTTTTATTCGTCAGGGGCTAAAACGCTCAGCCTTCCTCTAGCTACGCAAGAGGGCTAGGTAGAAGGATTTATACAAATTCAGGTTGCACTACGGCATAATACCCTACTCCTGTTCTTGGTTGGTTGATATAGATGATGTAGTGGAGATTACATATGCTCAGGCGAGCTTGGGTTGTGCTCGCAAGAGCCTTTGTGGTGCTCTAGTCTTAGTATGTGGCTATTGCTACCGGCCCGAGCACCCTTTTCCCTCGCTCCACTAAGTGTTATTCTTCTCTCAATGGGAGAGAACTTGTCCCCAGATGGCGGCGGTCGTCCCCTTATATCAGGCTGTGGGCACCACAATGATCGTTCTATAGGTTTGAATGCATAAGAAATATGCGGACTGGAGCCCACATGACCACTTTGACCATGTTGGCCACTGCTTGACAGTTTATCCTTTGGCATGCGCAAGCATGTCATGTACTCGAGTACATTTAATCATCAATTAGATAGGATTAACACCTTATCACATGGGGGAACATGCACCGCCTACAAGGATGTACTCCCTCCGTTCCATATTAAGTGTGGTTGATTTAGTACAACTTAATATGGAAGTGAGGGGTATGTTTTTATCACATAGGATATGTAGACGTGCTGCTGTCTATGGCTTGTAGCCTACAACTCCATTAAATGCTTGGTCGGCAACGTGGCTATGCTTTCAGTTGTTGGTGTTTAAGCACGTACAGTGAGCATGCTCGCAATCGCCATGTTCAGGTGGCGAGCATTCTACGCTTGACGTCACAGATGACATCTTTTCCATCGGCACCGGATCTTTGATGGTCCAAAATCTTGACGAAGATCTGTGTGCCACTATGTGGCATACCATGGTGAATGAACTCCTTCTGGATGGTGCAGTCCCTTTGTTGTGTTTTTGCCTCAGGTTAACTTTATCTATCATTTAGATGTGGCCTTCGGTAGACCTACACGACGTTCTCGGGATACCCTGGTTCTCATTACGCCAGCAATCACCCTCACCAGCCTGGCAGGGAAGCCCAAAACCCACAACAATTCAAAGACTACGGACACCCGCTACTGGTGTGGCGGAGCGCACCTACCCTGCTAGTTACAAGAGCATCCTGAGGGCAAGACCAACGTTGATCAAGACTGGGTGGTAAGGGTTTTTAGCACCCCTTAAGGCCGGTGCTAAACGTTGTCGAGGCCGGTGTTAGATGAAAAATCTCAACAATAGATTCCAACCCAGGAACTGAGTCTAGAGTAGGGTCCTATGGCTAAAGCTAAATGCACCTCCTCCACACGACAAGTAGAAGAAGACTACAAAGCTAGATGCATCTTTGCCGGCGGCGCCATTATCAAAAGCAGGGGGAGATCGGCGATAGAGTTGCACTGCTTAGTGAGGATGGGATCCCTCCAGGCCGTCGCACTTGCTTCCCCTGTCTAGTGACCGTGCGCCTGTCTGGAGACTACATGCTTCCTTGCTCGGTGGTAAACGCGCCTCGACGCCTCCGCCGGCTAGTGAGCACACACCTCGATGCCTCCTTTTCCTGACGGCCTCGAATTCCATCGGAATGAAGGGTGGATTCAGTGGGAAAAGTGGAACGAGCAGATAAACTATTCTTACGTGTGCAACCTCGACTCGGTGCTAAGAAATCTGTACATTGAGAGTGCGGCGTTTTGGTGCTCAGGCTACATGGAACCATTTTTTGAAACATTCAAAAAATTCACATTTCAAAATTTCAAAATATTATGAAAATAAATTTACATTTGGCATATGGATGTATACTACATGTGTGTAAAATTTCATGAGAAATTCATTGATTTGCGGGCTATACAAAAAAGTGAAAATCCTTAGTTTTATATACTCCCTCCGTTTATAAATAGAAGTCATTTTAGATATTTCAATACAAATTACATACTAATGTATGTAGACATATTATAGAATGTTAGATTTACTCTTTTTGTCCCGTATGTAGTCCTTGTTGAAATCTATAAAAAAAACTTATATTTAGAAATGGAGGAAGTTGTGAAAATACATTGATTTGCGAGTTACACACTGTTCACTGTGTTCGAGATCATCAATTTGTCTTATTGTGTAACTCGCATGTCAATGTATTTCGTCATGAAAATTTGCATACATGGAGTATACATCCGTATGATACTGTGATTTTGTTTTTCAGAATTTTTTAGTCATTAAAGTATTAAAAAAACAAAACAAAAAAACGAGCTCCACGTAGCCTCGAGCACCAAAAGAGCATTTCAGGTAAGGAGGAGTACTCCCTCCGTCTCAAAATTCTTGTCTTAAATTTGTCTAGATACGGATGTATACATCCGTATCTAGACAAATCTAAAACTAGAATTTTGGGACGGGGAGTACATTGCAGCGATTTTGTTTTTCCTAGCATCCACGTACGTGGCTGTTGGCTTGCACCGATACATTGGCCTTGCTTTAAGGATCTCCGGGATTAGCTAGCTGGTACACGCGAAAGCCGGCCGTGTCCGGCAGGTTCCTCCTCCGGAGCGCATCAGATCTCCATCTCGCGACCTTGTGGCATAGGTGGTCCGGCCAGAATTGGCTCCCATCCTCGACGTGCATCTCCTCGAGCACCATGGTGTTCTCCACCAGGAACTTGGCCAGCTGCACCTGGAAGCAGTTGAGCTCCTTGGACTTGAACTGCAGAGTCACCTTCCGCAGGCTCGTCGTCAGGCAGCTGAACTCGCAGTTATCGGTGAAGGCGTCCGCGAGCTCCGAGACCCCGCCGAACTCCACGTCGTCGCGATGCTCGGAGCACATGGAAGCGAGCCTGTTGAATCTCTCCACGGACTGGGCGAAGGGGCCCCCGGGTGGGGCCTGCATCTGTCGATCATAGTCGTAGTCGTATGCCATGTTCAGCCTCAGCCGGAGCTCCGACATCGCCGGGCAGGAGCGGAGCAGCGTCGCCACTGCGTACTCCGCGTTGATGTCCATGTACTTGAAGCTTCCGTCTATCTCGAGGAGCTTCAGGTTTGGGAAGGTCGGCAGGATGACCTCGTCGTCGGAGACAATTTCCTCGATGCCGCTGATGTGCAGCTTCAGGGCCCTCGTGCTGGAGAAGCTCGCGAGCATGCGCGTCGCGGGCTCGGGCTTATAGAAGTCCCGCTCGCGGCGATTGGTGTCGAGGTCGACTCGTGCCAGCCCCGGCGCCGGCGATGTCAGCGAGAGATTGACGGGGAACCCCTTGTAGCGGAAGGAGCGCAGGCTCGGCATGTCGAGCTGTATGCCGATTTCGCGGGAATCTTTGAGCTCCTCCAAGGAGACACTGGTCACGAGCACCAAGGCGGTGACCGTCGGGCAGCGGAGGCGGAGGGGCAGATTGGAAGGCTGGGACCTGGAGTAGGAACCCTCGGCGGAACCCGTCGGCTTCGGCGGCTTATTAGAGACGTTCACCAGCTCAAGTCTGGTTAGCGCCGGCGCGGCGTCGATCACGGCCTGGAGATACCCCTCCAAGTAAGTGCAGTCGCGCAGAGACAGATCCGTGAGGCGCGGGAAAGCGAGGCCCGCGGACGACGGCGGCGATGGTGGCTGGAGGCTGCAGAGGTGGAGCTCGAGAACCCGGAGCGTGGCGGCGGCGCAAGGCATGCTCGCCGGCGATGCGGAGCTCCTCCAGCGCGGCGGCCGCGGGGTCGGCGAGGAGGCCGGCGACCCGGGCGTCGTGCTCCGATTCCACGTCGTGCACCCTGTAGTACGAGCCGCGGCGGGTGAGGTAGGCGCCTTCCCTGAGGAAGACCGTGAGCCGCTTGAGCACCGTTCCGCGGCGGCGGCTGGCCAGGGCGGCCTTGCCGTCGCGGAAGAAGGCGTCGAAGCGGGCGTCGGGATAGTGAAACCCGCCAACGCCAGATGAGTAGGGCCTGCTGTCGAGGTTGAGGGCGCTCGCGCGGCGCCACAGCGGACGCCATCGGCGCGAGAGGGCGGCGCTGGCCGCGGCCTCCTTCGCCGGCGTGAAGGAGAGGATGTGCTCGAGGAGATCGTCGCCTAGCGAGGAGAGGCGGTCGGCGGTGATGGTGGGTCTAATTTTCTTTTGAAATCCGGCCATGGTGCGTCTAGATGGATGCGCGTGGCCGTCATTATTTATCTGCGAGCATGGAGTCGGTTTGGTTCTGTTTTTCTTTTCTCATATATAAAAAATAGGAGTACCTAGAATTCATCTAGATTGAGACATAATTTGGTCTCATTATATTTTATAGTCATTAGATGTGATGCTATAAGATGTGTATGTGCTGACGTGGATTGTATCTGTTCATATCCAATCTTTACCTAATAATAAAGAAAATTGGGTTTCAGTTCGTCCGTCGTGCCATTTTGCAGAAAAGCCCCTCTGTTTTCTGTAAATTAACCCGCACTACACGTTTAAGACATATCCGAATCGTTTTTTTGGCATTTTCGCATAAAAACCTCTGACGTTTCATGTAATCAACCCGCCATCCGTATTTAAGTCAGCCGAATCGTTTTTTTAAATTTAACATATAACACCCTGGCTTTTCGATTAATCAGTCCGCAGTTTATTTGAAACAAAAGTATCCATATCTTTTAAACCGCAACTTCGATTTTAACATATTATATATGAAATTTATTTAGAAAAATATGTAGAATCTAAATATGATGTTATTTTTAGCTTTTAACTATTTTAATAAAAAATACTATTTAGGATGCAGCCTAAATCAATTACAATCATTGATTACAATCCGTAGGCATGTTGTACTTTCCCCAGCTTATCTCTTGGTACATGTCCAATGATCAAATACCCTATGTAAATATTTTTTTGGCAAAATCCACACGCGTACTTATGAACTAACTACACAATATATTTTTATACTGCACAAATAATTTTTATAGCATATACATGCATTTATAAAATTCATAAACATCGAAAGTACTTTAAGATTATAACACAATAGATGGACCTATTTGTGGTCTTGAATGATGGTTGTTGGGTTAAGAGTGTGTGTTGTGCTTTTTCTCCCGTTGCAACGCACGGGCTCTTTTGCTAGTAGTTATAAAACGTGAATGAAACCAAATTATATCTTATCTAGATGAGTTCTAGCAAAACTGTAAAAAAAATCGAGTGAAGTCGGTTTGGTTCCGTTGAACAAATACACCGGGCTGCTGCGGTTAGTTCTGAGTCCAGATTATCGGTATTGGACTCTGAAGAAGGATGAGGCCGCTAAGGCCTTTTAACTGGACGGCCCCGTGATCAAATAAGGGACAAATCGTCAGAGAAGGCAGAAGCATTTTATTTTTTGTAAAATACATGATGAGAAGTCAGAAGCAGTTGCAAATACAAACTAGAAGATTCTTCATAACATTTTACAAAAATACAAATTCTTCGCTGCAGAAGAATTTTTTTTTCTTCGAAAAGGGGTTATCCCCGGCCTCTACATCAGAACGATGCATATGACCATAATTATTAATAAGCAACAGGTTGAACACAAGTCTTCATGTCTCGACCAAAGAACAAAAAAAAGGCTCACAAAGAGCTAAACAGTAACAGAAAAGCCACAACCGGCTGGCATAAAAAGATAGGATCACTAATTGCCTATCCTATTAAATGGCCGCCAGCCAAACCGGTTGAAAATAGCCCATGCTACCATCTCCCATCGGGTAGATCCAGTAACCATACGCTCCCTGGCCTCCATCGGAGTGAGTCGCGACCACATACGGATCAACGCAGTGGCTCGGAAGATAACCTGCAAAAAATGAATATGTGTTGTTCTGTTAAAGACCAAATCACTTATGCAGTTCCAGACTGCCCATAATAAAGCACATAGTACTACACGAATGTGTCTCGCTGTTTCGGAATCTACCCATCTAGCCACGTCCCAAATAACATGTTGATAGAATTAGGAGGAGTAACATTAAATGCTATGTGAACCGACCACCATAAATTAAGAGGTGTTTGATTGTTTCATGTTGGTCGAAAAACTACATCTTGTAGATCCTATCCAATTGCGTTTTGCCAAATTATCCTTAGTTAAAATAATTTGTTTATGCACAAACCACATAAACACTTTGATTTTCCAAACATGTTTCTAACGAGGAATAGCGCTAGAGTTGATAACATCCAAATACATGAATTTAACCGAAAACTCTTCATTCTTAGTTAGTTTCCAGCAGAAGAAAATAGATAATTCAGAAAACACAAGGCTGGTTAAGTGATGCAAGTAAGGTTCAGATAATTGGCATGCACTGCAAAAGAAAACATAAGGGATGGTTAAGTGATTGTTTTGTTAATGTTGCTTGTTCCCTCGCGTCACTCTGTACTAGTTTTTCTTTTGTGTGTGTGTGGAAATCTTGTACTCCCTCTGTTCACTTTTATAAGACGTTGTAGCATTTCAGGCATCATGCAAAACATCTCAATTCGAGTTGTCTGAAACGACTTATAAAAGTGGACGGAGGAAGTACCAAGAAACTATTGCTCTAGAGGAGG
>LR738711.1:854311542-854406141 GCA_902687465.1 Secale cereale | reverse complement strand
GGGGGGGGGGGTCCATTTCTCCGTTTGTGGTTTCCTGCTTGGGCTAGCCTTCTTCTGGACCACTTTGATCCATTCATCCATGAACCTTGAGACTGAGCACGCTACACTTTGTGAATTATCTATTCTCCTACCCTCTCTTGCTTCATTCCTCGCGAGCCACGGTCCATATACCCCTTGCAGAGCCATTTCTTTATCTTTATCCCTTGCCGAGTTCACCCAATTTAGCAGCCACCGCCCTACAACATGGTTAGACTCCAAACCCTGAGGCGGGGCCATAGCTGGGAGAGCTCTTTTCTCAGATAGCTCTTGCCAAAACAGCCTAGATTGGGGACAAGTCCAGAATCTATGCATTAGAGTTTTTTCTCTACCACAAGCTACATAGAAAATGCCCGGCTTGATTCTTCTCATGTGAAGTTCCGACCCTACAGCAAGCCCATTGCGCATGATCCTCCACATGTGGACCTTCACCTTGTTTGGCACATGGGTGCCCCATAGAGCTAGCCAGCTCCTGTGAGTATGCACCGTCTACGAGGCTTCTGGCCGTCCAATGGTCTCCTTCCTCATGTTCATTAGAAGATGATAGCCTGACCGGACTGTGTACACCCCATCTTTCGTATAGTTCCATGCCATATAGTCTTCTACCTCTGCTCCATAAATCGGGATCTGCTTGATATCTTGAGCATCTTTAGTAGTGAACATTCCATCAATCTTAGCGTGGTCCCAACCACCCCCCTCTGTATTAAGTGCTACTTCTCGAGCTTGCGTTGTATTCCCTCGAAGAGGAAAGGGTGATGCAGCACAGTAGCGTAAGTATTTCCCTCAGTTTTTGAGAACCAAGGTATCAATCCAGTAGGAGACCACGCGTGAGTCCCTCGCACCTGCACAAACAAATAAGAACTTCGCAGCCAACGCGATAAGGGGTTGTCAATCCCTTTACGGTCACTTACAAAAGTGAGATCTGATAGATAGGATAGGATAGTATTTTTGGTATTTTTGGTATAAGAACAGAAAGTAAAGAAAGTAAATAAGCAACGGCAATAGAAATTGAAGGGAAAGTAATATGATAATGATAGACCCCGGGGCCATAGGTTTCACTAGTGGCTTCTCTCATGATAGCAGAATTCTACGATGGGTGAACAAATTACTGTCGAGCAATTGATAGAAAAGCCCATAGTTAATAGAATATCTAGGCATGATCATTATATATAGGCATCACGTCCGTAACAAGTAGACCGAAACGATTCTGCATCTGCTACTATTACTCCACAGATCGACCGCTATCCAACATGCATCTAGAGTATTAAGTTCATAAGAACGGAGTAACGCTTTAAGCAAGATGACACGATGTAGAGGGATAAACTCAAGCAATATGATATAAACCCGACCTTTTTATCCTTGATGGCAACAATACAATACGTGCCTTGCTGCCCCTACTGTCACTGGGAAAGGACACCGCAAGATTGAACCCAAAGCCAAGCACTTCTCCCATTGCAAGAACTATAGATCTAGTAGGTCAAACCAAACCAATAACTCTAAGAGACTTGCAAGGATATTATAATCATACATAAAAGATTTCAGAAAAGAATCCAATATTCTTCATAGATAATCTTGATCATAAACCCACAATTCATCGGATCTCGACGAACACACCGCAAAAAGATTATATCGAATAGATCTCCTCGAAGATCGAGGAGAACTTTGTATTGAGATCCAAAAAGAGAGAAGAAGCCATCTAACTAATAACTATGGACCCGAAGGTGTGTGGCAAACTACTCACAACTCATCGGTGAGGCTATGGTGTAGATGTAGAAGCACTTCGTGATCGATCCCCCCTCCGGCGGAGCTCCGTAACAGGCCCCAAGATGGGATCTCACGGGAACATAAGGTTGCGGCGGTGGAATTAGGGTTTTCTCTCTTGCCTCGATGTTTTCAGGGTACGTGGATATATATAGGAGGAAGGAGGGCACCGGGGGAGCCAGAGGGGGCCCACGAGGGTGGGGGCGCGCCTGCCCCCTGGGCGCGCCCTGCCCCCTCATGGCCGCCTCTCTCGTTCCCTCGCGTGTAATCCAAGTCTTCTGTGAAGATACGGTTCCAAAAATAACTCTCCTAAAGGTTTCATTTTGTTTGGACTCCGTTTGATATTCCTTTTCTGCGAAACACTGAAATAGGCAAAAAACAACAATTTGCACTGGGCCTTGGGTTAGTAGGTTAGTCCCAAAAATAATATAAAAGTGTATAATAAAGCCCATTAAACAGCCAAAACTAAATATATAATAGCATGGAACAATCAAAAATTATAGATACGCTGGAGACGTATCAAGCACCCCCAAGCTTAATTCCCGCTCGTCCTCGAGTAGGTAAATGATAAAAATAGAATTTTTGATGTGGAATGCTAACTAACATAATTCTCAATGTAATTCTCTTTATTGTGGCATGAATGTTCAGATCCAAAAGATTCAAGACAAAAGTCTATATTGACATAAGAATAATAATACTTCAAGCATACTAACAAAGAAATCATGTCTTCTCAAAATAACATGGCCAAAGAAAGTTATCCCTAAAAATTCATATAGTCTGGCTATGCTCCCTCTTCATCACACAAAATATTCATATCATGCACAACCTCGGTTTTATCCAAGCAATTGTTTCATACTCAAAGTTTTTCAAACCTTTCAACTTTCATGCAATACATGAGCGTGAGCCATGGATATAGCACTATAGGTGGAATAGAGTGGTGGTTGTGGAGAAGACAAAAAGGAGGAAGATAGTCTCACATCAACTAGGCATATTAATGGGCTATGGAGATGCCCATCAATAGATATCAATGTGAGTGAGTAGGGATTTGTTGGGGAACGTAGCATAAAACAAAATTTTTCTACGCTTCACCAAGATCAATCTATGGAGTCATCTAGCAACGAGGGAAAGGGGAGTGCATCTACATACCCTTGTAGATCGCGAGAGGAAGCGTTCAAGAGAACGTGGATGATGGAGTCGTACTCGTCGTGATCCAAATCACCGATGATCCTAGCGCCGAACGGACGGCACCTCCGTGTTCAACACACGTATGGAGCAGCGACGTCTCCTCCTTCTTGATCTAGCAAGGGGGGAGGAGAGGTTGATGGAGATCCAGCAGCACGACGACGTGGTGGTGGATGCAGCGGTATTCCAGCAGGGCTTCGCCAAGCAATACCGGAGGAGGAAGGGCTGTCACGGGAGGGAGAGGAAGGCGACAGGGCTTGTGGTGCGGCTGCCCTCCCTCCCCCCCACTATATATAGGGGGCCTAGGGGGGTCCGCCGGCCCTAGAGATCCCATCTCTAGGGGGGCGGTGGCCTAGGGGGGGGGGGACTTGCCCCCAAGTCATGTGGGGCGCCCCCCACCCGTAGGGTTTCCAACCCTAGGCGCAGGGGGAGGCCCAAGGGGGGCGCACCAGCCCACTATGGGCTGGTTCCTTTCCCCTTTCAGCCCATGGGGCCCTCCGGGATAGGTGGCCCCACCCGGTGGACCCCCGGGACCCTTCCGGTGGTCCCGGTACAATACCGGTGACCCCCGAAACTCTCCCGATGGCCGAAACTGGACTTCCTATATATAAATCTTTACCTCCGGACCATTCCCGAACTCCTCGTGACGTCCAGGATCTCATTCGGGAGTCCGAACAACATTCGGGTTACCGCATGCATATATCTCTACAACCCTAGCATCATCGAAACTTAAGTGTGTAGACCCTACGGGTTCGGGAGACACATAGGCATGACCGAGACGATTCTCCGGTCAATAACCAACAGCGGGACCTGGATACCCATGTTGGTTCCCACATGTTCCTCAATGATCTCATCGGATGAACCACGATGTCAAGGATTCAATCAATCCCGTATACAATTCCCTTTGTCTATCGGTATAGTACTTGCCCGAGATTCGATCGTCGGTATACCGATACCTTGTTCAATCTCGTCACGGCAAGTCTCTTTACTCGTTCCGTAATACATCATCCCGTGACCAACACCTTAGTCACATTGAGCTCATTATGATGATGTCTTACCGAGTGGGCCCAGAGATACCTCTCCGTCATACGGAGTGACAAATCCCAGTCTCGGTTCATGTCAACCCAACAGATACTTTCGGAGATACCCGTTGTGTACATTTATAGCCACTTAGTTATGTTGTGACGTTTGGCACACCCAAAGTATCCCTACGGTATCCAGGAGTTGCACAACCTCATGGTCTAAGGAAAAGATACTTGACATTGGAAAAGCTTTAGCATTACAAACTGCATGATCTTGTGCTAGGCTTAGGATTGGGTCTTGTCCATCACATCATTCTCCTAATGATGTGATCTCGTTATCAATGACATCCAATGTCCATGGTCAGGAAACTGTAACCATCTGTTGATCAACGAGCTAGTAACTAGAGGTTTACCAGGGACACGTTGTGGTCTATGTATTCACACATGTATCACTGTTTCCGGATAATACAATTCAAGCACGAATAACAGACAATTATCATGAACAAGGAAATATAATAATAACCATTTTATTATTGCCTCTATGGCATATTTCCAACAGTCTCCCACTTGCACTAGAGTCAATAATCTAGTTACATTGTGATGAATCGAACACCCATAGAATTCTGGTGTTGATCATGTTTTGTTCGTGGAAGAGGTTTAGTCAACGGATCTGCGACATTCAGATCCGTATGCACTTTACAAATATCTATGTCTCCATCTTGAATATAATTCCGGATGGAGTTGAAACGGCGCTTGATGTGCTTGGTCTTCTTGTGAAACCTGGGCTCCTTGGCAATGGCAATAGCTCCAGTGTTGTCAGAGAAGAGAGTCATCGGGCCCGACGCGCTTGGAATGACTCCTAGGTCGGTGATGAACTCCTTCATCCAGACTCCTTCCTGCGCTGCTTCGCAAGCAGCTATGTACTCCGCTTCACATGTAGAATGCACCACAACGCTTTGCTTGCAACTGCACCAGCTGACTGCCCCACCATTCAAAATATACACGTATCCGGTTTGTGACTTGGAGTCATCCATATCTCTGTCGAAGCTAGCATCGACGTAACCCTTTACGACGAGCTCTTCGTCACCTCCATAAACGAGAAACATATCCTTAGTCCTTTTCAGGTACTTCAGGATGTTCTTGCCCGCTGTCCAGTGTTCCATACCGGGATCACTTTGGTACCTCCCTACCAAACTTATGGCAAGGTTCACATCAGGTCTGGTACACAGGATGGCATACATAATAGAACCTATGGCTGAGGCATAGGGGATGACACTCATCTTTTCTCTATCTTCTGCCGTGGTCGGGGATTGAGCCATGCTCAATCTCATACCTTGCAATACAGGCAAGAACCCTTTCTTGGACTGATCCATATTGAACTTCTTCAATATCTTATCAAGGTATGTGCTTTGTGAAAGACCAATGAGGCATCTCGATCTATCTCTATAGATCTTGATGCCTAATATGTAAGCAGCTTCTCCAAGGTCCTTCATTGAAAAACTCTCATTCAAGTAGGCCTTTATGCTTTCCAAGAATTCTACATCATTTCCCATCAGCAATATATCATCCACATATAATATGAGAAATGCTACAGAGCTCCCACTCACTTTCTTGTAAATACAGGCTTCTCCCCAAGTCTGTATAAACCCAAACGCTTTGATCACATCATTAAAGCGAATGTTCCAACTCCAAGATGCTTGCACCAGCCCATAGATTGAGCGCTGGAGCTTGCATACCTTGTTAGCATTCTCAGGATCGACAAAACCTTCCGGCTGCATCATATACAGTTCTTCCTTGAGGAAGCCATTAAGGAATGTCGTTTTGACGTCCATTTGCCATATCTCATAATCATAGTATGCGGCAATTGTTAACATGATTCGGGCGGACTTTAGCATCGCTACGGGAGAGAAAGTCTCGTCGTAGTCAATCCCTTGAACTTGTCGATAACCTTTAGCGACAAGCCGAGCCTTGTTGATGGTCACATTACCATCCGCGTCAGTCTTCTTCTTAAAGATCCATTTGTTTTCTATGGCGTGCCGATCATCGGGCAAGTCCACCAAAGTCCATACTTTGTTTTCATACATGGATCCTATCTCGGATTTCATGGCTTCTTCATAGTTCGAAGGTTCACTATTGTCTAACAACATGATTTCCATGACAGGGTTGCCGTACCACTCTGGTGCGGAACGTGTCCTTGTGGACCTACGAAGTTCAGTAGTAACTTGATCTGAAGCTTCATGATCATCATCATTAACTTCCTCCCTAGTCGGTGCAGGCACCACACGAACATCTTCCTGCGTCGCGCTACTTTTCGGTTCGGAAGGGGTGACTGTCACCTCATCAAGTTCCACTTTCCTCCCACTCACTTCTTTCGAGAGAAACTCTTTCTCCAGAAACGATCCATTCTTGGCAACGAAGACCTTGCCTTCGGATCTGAGGTAGAAGGTATACCCAATAGTTTCCTTAGGGTATCCTATGAAGACGCATTTTTCCGATTTGGGTTCGAGCTTTTCAGGTTGAAGTTTCTTGACATAAGCATCGCAACCCCAAACTTTCAGAAACGACAGCTTAGGTTTCTTGCCAAACCAAAGTTCATACGGTGTCGTCTCAACGGATTTAGACGGAGCCCTATTTAAAGTGAATGCGGTAGTCTCTAAAGCATAACCCCAAAATGATAGCGGTAGGTCGATAAGAGACATCATAGATCGCACCATGTCCAACAGAGTACGATTACGACGTTCGGACACACCATTACGCTGAGGTGTTCCAGGCGGTGTCAATTGTGAAACAATTCCACAGTTCCTAAAGTGCGTGCCAAATTCGTGACTTAAATATTCTCCTCCACAATCCGATCGTTAGAACTTTATTTTTCAGTCACGTTGATTCTCAACCTCATTCTGAAATTCCTTGAACTTTTCAAAGGTCTCAGACTTGTGTTTCATCAAGTAGACATACCCATATCTACTTAAGTCATCTATGAGGGTGAGAACATAACAATAGCTTCCGCGAGCTTCAACACTCATTGGACCGCACACATCAGTATGTATGATTTCCAATAAGTTGGTTGCTCCCTCCATTGTTCTGGAGAACGGAGTCTTGGTAATCTTGCCCAAGAGGCATGGTTCGCACGTGTCAAGTGATTCATAATCAAGAGACTCCAAAAGTCCATCTGCATGGTGATGTCTACACACGCTTCTATTCTTGTAGACTATGTTGGGCCTCCAAGCGCAGAGGTTTGTAGGACAACAGCAATTTCCCTCAAGTGGATGACCTAAGGTTTATCGAACTCAGGGAAGTAGAGGTTGAAGATGGTCTCTCTCAAGCAACCCTGCAACTAAGATACAAGAAGTCTCTTGTGTCCCCAACACACCTAATACAACTAGGAGTTGTATAGGTGCACTAGTTCGGCGAAGAGATGGTAAAATATGGATGATAGGAGTGGCAAAGCAAAGTAATATAAATGTGTAATAAAAAGTGCAGCAAGCAAACAAGTGGTAAACGTGAGCACAAATGGTATTGCAATGGTGGAAACAAGGCCTAGGGTTCATACTTTCACTAGTGGCAACTCCCAACAACATTAACATAATCGAATCACATGATATTTCCCATAAAACATGCAATGGAGACGCACCCGGAGGTCATTCCTTCGTGGTCAAGAGAGGACGAGAATTATGTAGGGCTACAAAAGCACACCTCAAAGTTCGTAGTTCTCAATCTAAGGATTTCCCAATGTCACCGCGGCCATCCAAAGAGAGTCCCACAATCACCACAATATATCTAAAGGATAGTCAAAGACAAGCACCAAGAGACTCTCAATCTTCAATCAACACACAAGAGAGGAAATCACTCATGAAAATATTTTTCCAATCCATGTCCAATAGACCGCTGTCACCTTGGTCTCGGGGATTATACTAGATAAAGACAAGTGAGTACATCAATCCAATACATAGAGGAAGGGGAAATATCATGGGATCACCCTAGATTAACATAGCCTATGATCACAACGAAGATCACATCATGGGAGAGAGAGATAATCACATAGCTACACGTACAAGCCCTCGGCCCCGGAGGAAACTACTCACGCATGGACATGGTGAGGAGGAGGTTGATGATGGTGTTGATGGAGAGGTGCAGCCCCGCGAGGAGGCGGCGGCGGCGGCGAGGAGGAGACGGCGGCGGCCCTAGGGGCAGCGGCTCCTTGGCCCCCCTTCTTCCTTGTGGATGGTGCTGCAATGGTGCTGGTCCTCCCCTCCAAGACGGCGGCTTGGGAGGAGGAAAATTCGTGGCCCTTGGTGACCTAGGTTTCCTCTCTATATATAGACTCTCGGATTCCCGTCATCAGATTTTGGGCCTCAGTAAAACGGGCTTTACTCGGCCGTCCGGACTCCGATTTGGACGAATTTTATATCCAGAAGCATCGCCTCGAAATTCCCCACAACTTTCGCAACTAGACTTTTTCCGTTTGATGTCGTCTTCGGGCCGGAACGTGACCATCTTTAAAAAACGTTCTCAGACAGAATTCAGGAAAGTCAGAGTCCTACTCCAATACGACTCCTTTTGCGTTTTTGTCAGTTTCCAAGTAATTCCTACACAATAAAGTGTAAAGCAAGAACATTGTACACTTTTGCAACCATTAGTAGGTTAGTCCAAATATGATCAAAAGTGTATGGAGGTGCATAAATATCATAGCAATATCACACAAAAAGGGCATGGAGCAAGCAGAAATTATAGATACGTTTTGGACGTATCAACATCCCCAAGCTTAATTCCTGCTCGTCCTCGAGTAGGTAAATGATAACAAGCATAATTTCTGTGGTGACATGCTATTAACCATATAAGAACTTTTCACAGTAACATGACAAGTGCTTACTGAGACAATGAATCTGTAGTAATTAAGTTGCCTCATGAGAAAATCACAAAGAATTGAAAGTTTTACAATATGATACTGAAACACTCAATAGATTTGTAGTGAGCATGGTGTGCAAATATGACAAAGTGATATCTCGCTTGCCCCCTTTAGTGAAGCAAAACATAAATGCAGGGGCACCTCCAAGGTTTAAGTGACGACTAGATACAATGATTTCAGAATAAACAATATCATAATCATGCAAAAGACAATGGTACTTTGGGACAATGCACATTACACTCAGAATGACAATCATGCTCTAAATAGTTGATGCTTTAAAGAAGGTGGAGACTCTCGAACCGTCGCTTTTGTTGGCAAGGTTGAAAACCCGTGGTTGGAAACAAAGACAAAACATGTACCAGAGCTCTTGGTTTTAAAAACAGAGGTAATAACTTTTTTTTAGATTATGCATATTTCGTCAACGAATGCTAGCAGATAACTCAATTACTTCTCGAGCTGGACAAGTTTCGAGGAACGGCTCCCGAATGAGGACGATCACATCCTCTTAATCTCCTTTGTTTATCACTGCCAAAGTTTTCTGATTTCTCATGAACAAAGCGTGAAGGAGGGTTTGTGTCGGTGTACTAAGGTAGGGGTACCTTAGTATCCCAACTTGTGCACGGACAGTTGCAGCTTCCCGCGGCAGGGTTTACCGCGTGCTCGCCGGAGACCTTTCCTGCTCCCTATTAAACCATTCAAAAACAAAGTATACAAGACATGAGATCGAGACCCCGGCAAGAGGAGCTTGCCGGGAAGGCCGTACCAGGCTCAAGACTGCTCCGCTAACACAAGACCCTGGCAAGAGGAGCTTGCCAGGAAGACTAAAAGACAGCGCCTCGGCGTCATATGCGCCCCGGCAAGGGCCCGGGGAGCGGCAAGCTCCCGGGCCCGGCAAGATCAAGGCCCCGGCAAGGTGCTTGCCGGGAAGACTGCGCTGTGTGCCCACGCTCCAGCTCATCGGCCCACGCGTCGCCCTGGGGCCTATCCAGGGACGCGTGGCGGATGGCTGTGAAGCTTGGGGTACACGGTGGCACTCCACGGCGATGGATCCATCGCCGTGGCAGACGGAGACGCTAAGGCGGAAGCTTTTGGGGTCGACGGCGACGGGCATTAAATGCCCTTGTCCCCCACTGTTAAAGTAGGTATAGACCACTGTTCTGTACTGTAGCTCCACTGTTCCCGCACTGTTACAACTACCACCTCTTTTACATTTTTACCCCTTTCTCCTACGTTGACACCTGTCGGTGACCCCTTGCACTATAAAAGGAGGCCCATGCACAACGTGGAGGGGGTTCGGAACCAAAAATCACTCTCGCGCTGGGTGTAGCTGCTTCTTCAAGCTCCCGAGCGCTCAAACTCAATACACCACCAAGCAGGAGTAGGGTTTTACGCGTCTACCGCGGCCCGAACCTGGGTAAAACTGCCCGCGTGCTCGCTACGATCTGCTCTTTGTGCTTCCTCCGCCCTCGTACCGCACAGACAAGGGGCTCCGGTCCCATAGGTGTTCGTGGCGGACAGTTTCCCCCGACAGTTTGTTTGTTGTATAATTTTTTAATGAGCCGGGCGCACTCTATGCCAGTTCCTTCTCGTATTATGGGTTTGCACATTAGACATGCAATCCTGGGGTGAAGCTTGTCCAACTTAAAAAGATCATGAATTAACTACTACTTCCTCATGAGCTAAAACAGAGGCACAAAAAAGAAATGATTTTTTTGAATAATTTCGAGATGGTACATGAAAGTCTTCGTTAGGAATGGCAGGTAAATACCATGTATAGGAAGGTATGGTGGACTCATATGGCATAACTGGTTTAAAGGATTTTGGGTGCACAAGCAGTCAGTCCGCTTAGTACAGGCGAAGGTTAGCAAAAGACTGGGAGCGACCAACTAAAAGAGCAATGACGGTCATAATCATGCAGAGCGACAAAGCAACATTGAATCAGGCATGGAAGTTATATCGCTACTCAGAAATTAAAGATCATCAAGGCTTGATAGACTTTCTTTACAGTCTTAAATATGCGTGAGCATACGCCAAGTCAATCAAAATAATTCTTGAAGGAAGATATCACTAAACCATACCACATCATAGGCAAAAAAATCATGTTGGTACTCCAGTAACACATTGAGAACCCCCCAGCTATTTGAGACTAACCATAAGAAAACATGAACTACTAAGCACCATTATGCACATAGCATCTTTATCATAGACATATCAACCAATGCAACGGAAGCAAACTCTCTTAATAAGATAAGCATGATAAATAAAGAGAGTTCAAGCGACCAACTAAACAAAAGCTCTTTAAAAAGATAAGCATGAAAACTAAGAGATGAACATGATAGTAGCTATTGAAAGACCAAGAACATACACAGCAAAGATAAACATGAAAATTCTATGTTGTGTTCTAGGTTGAAGTGGAGCGTGTCTCTCTCCCACACAAAGAAAGCTGAGTTCCAACTCGTTATGAAAAGCTAAAGAAAACTAAAAAGGAAAACTAAAAGCAAGACGCTCCAAGCATAGCACATAACACATGAAGTGATAAAAATATAGTGGAACGAAAGACGAACTGATAATGTTGATGGAGAAGGGGATGCACGGGGGCATCCCCAAGCTTAGACGCTTGAGTCTCCTTGAATATTTCTTGGGGGTGCATGGGGGCATCCCCAAGCTTGAGCGTTTGACACTCCTGAATCTTTTTATCATCTTCCCTCGCACACTTGAAAACTCCCTTCATACATAACTCATCATAATCTGATTAGCGAGGTTAGTACCCTTAATAAAATAATTGTTCCTTGCTGGAAATAAAGATATTCTTGAAGGTCTACTGTTTCTCAAGATTGCCAAAAGGTTTTTGCAAAGAAAAAGCAAGCTCAAGGTTTGCAAAATGAAGAAAAGGCAAAACAGGACAGAATCTGTGAAAAACAGACCAGCAGGTAGTAAATGATTTTTTCGGGGCACTTATGCAACTCTAATCAAAAAACTCAGAACAGACGCCCGAAAGACAATTGTATAGAGCACTCTGTCGAAAAATTCAGACAAAAAAGATGATCTGGTGATTTTATACGATTTTTTCTGTCCAAGGACAGAATCTGTTTCCTGGACAGCACGTCACAACTTTTGAACTTTCTTGCAATCAGAGGCTAAACTTGGCACAAAGCTGAAAAATAAAGATACAATGATGTTGCTACAGTAGTAACAAACATCAAGACCACTAAAAACTGAAAGAACAAACTGAAAGCAAAGATAACAAGGGTTGTCTCCCTAGAGCTCTTTCTTTATAGACATAAAGATAGGCTTAAGACTTTAATGATGCTCTTGTAGGAATAAGAGTTGAAGAACAAAAGAGAGCATCAAGAAGCAAATACCAAACACATTTAAGCCTAACATGCTTCCTATGCATAGGAATATTGCAATAGAATAATTCATTGAAGCACAAAGCAATAAGCATAGGAAGACAAAACAAGTGCAGCTTCAAAACCTTCAACATAAAGAGAGGGAACTTAATATTATTGAAATATCTATAAGCATATTTTCCCTTCTCATAATAATTTTCAGTGGGATCACGAATAAAATCAACAATATAAGCATCACATAAAGCATTGTTACCATGATCCACATGCAAAAAGTTACTCTTACTCTCCACATAAGCATCTTTGGGGAGCCCATGGTTAGGACTTTTTAGCATTAACGTTTTCAGTCTCCCCCAAGCTTGAGCAATGCTTTCTCCGTCACGAGACCTAAAGTTATAGATATAGTTCCTGTCTCGATGAATTTCATGAAGAGGATAAAACTTAGTATAAAAGAGAGACATAAGCTCTTGCCAATCAAGCAAGTGCGAGTTATCGAGAAGCTTATACCAATCTAAAGCTTTATCTATAAGTGATACAGCGAACAATTTCCTCATGACAAACTCCCTTGATACACCTGCAAGCTTAAATAATGAACATAATTGTGACAGATATAGCAAGTGTTCACCGGGATGTCTGTCTCCTGCGTAACGATTAACCAAAACATAATCGATAATACCAGCTGGTATTTTATAGGGCACAATTTCAGTAGGGGGAGGAGCAACCACCACAGGTGTGGGGCGTCTTCCCGCAAGCAACGATCCAATAGCAAGGTTGTCCATAAGCATAACTAGTGAAATAAAAACAAGAAACAAAAAGATTTAATTGCAAGATCTAAAGATATACCTTCAAGCACTCACTTCCCCGGCAACGGCGCCAGAAATAGCTTGATGTCTACACATGCTTCTACTCTTGTAGACTATGTTGGGCCTCCAAGCGCAGAGGTTTGTAGGACAACAGCAATTTCCCTCAAGTGGATGACCTAAGGTTTATCGAACTCAGGGAAGTAGAGGTTGAAGATGGTCTCTCTCAAGCAACCCTGCAACTAAGATACAAGAAGTCTCTTGTGTCCCCAACACACCTAATACAACTAGGAGTTGTATAGGTGCACTAGTTCGGCGAAGAGATGGTAAAATATGGATGATAGGAGTGGCAAAGCAAAGTAATATAAATGTGTAATAAAAAGTGCAGCAAGCAAACAAGTGGTAAACGTGAGCACAAATGGTATTGCAATGGTGGAATCAAGGCCTAGGGTTCATACTTTCACTAGTGGCAACTCCCAACAACATTAACATAATCGAATCACATGATATTTCCCATAAAACATGCAATGGAGACGCACCCGGAGGTCATTCCTTCGTGGTCAAGAGAGGACGAGAATTATGTAGGGCTACAAAAGCACACCTCAAAGTTCGTAGTTCTCAATCTAAGGATTTCCCAATGTCACCGCGGCCATCCAAAGAGAGTCCCACAATCACCACAACATATCTAAAGGATAGTCAAAGACAAGCACCAAGAGACTCTCAATCTTCAATCAACACACAAGAGAGGAAATCACTCATGAAAATATTTTTCCAATCCATGTCCAATAGACCGCTGTCACCTTGGTCTCGGGGATTATAATAGATAAAGACAAGTGAGTACATCAATCCAATACATAGAGGAAGGGGAAATATCATGGGATCACCCTAGATTAACATAGCCTATGATCACAATGAAGATCACATCAAGGGAGAGAGAGATAACCACATAGCTACACGTACAAGCCCTCGGCCCCGGAGGAAACTACTCACGCATGGACATGGTGACGATGAGGTTGATGATGGTATTGATGGAGAGGTGCAGTGTAATGCCCAGGATGGAGTTATACCTCCTACGTGTCGAGGCACGACTTAAAGGCATAAATCCATCCTAGAATGATCTCAAGTTTGGTAATCTTTGCAATCTCATGTAAAAGAGGGGATTGTAAACAAAAATAGTTGGCTTACACTCGCCACGTCACACAATTACATAACATGTCTCAATCATCATACATTAAGAATATCACAACCCTCTAAGGGAAAAAAATCCAAATGTCAAGATACCAAACTTAGATAAATAAACCACAGGCGGATCGAATCCTAGTAGAAGTCTCCACTACTGATCATCCGGATATCGCACATAGTACCGACTACGCTCCTCGTCGTACTCCCAATCCAGCTCGGTGCCATCACCTGGATAGCTCACAGCTGGACCTGCATCTGGTGTGGTGAAGTAACTGTGAGCCACAGAGGACTCAGCAATCCCGTTCCCGGGTAACAAGACTATTTAAGCCTTGGGAAAGGATAAGGCTGAAGAAAAGAATAAGTGTCTGCAGCAGCAACTAGCAACTAGCTTACGTGAGTGAGAGCGAGAAGAGAAAGCCTCGAACGAGAAGTGATCACGAAGTGATCCTAGCTACAAGCTCAACAAACATAACCCCTCCGTGTTCAACTCCCGAATCCCTATTCGGAAATTGACGGTCATGGAACACACGCTGGTAGTGTATTAGAAACAGTGTCAAGTTATCTACAACCGGATATTAACAAGCTCCCATCTGCCACATAACCGCGGGCACGGCTTTCGAAAGTTCAAACCCTGCAGGGGTGTTCCAACTTGACCCATTACAAGCCCACGATCCGCGGAGTCGCAACTCCAAAGTGGGAAGACCCGAGTATTCTCAGAATCCCGTGCTCAAGATATACCGAACTAAGGTAAGGCTAATCCAGCAAATCCTCCCGGCGTGTCGACACCCTGATAGTAGCCGCGCGTATCTAAGTCTCAGGACACGACCGGATGGGCGATTCTACAGGTTTTTACCAAACCTCGAGTTTCCTTGAGGTGGCCCCGCAGACTCCCCGTTTCGGACCAACACTCATGTGGAGCACTGGCCCGGGGTTGTTGATTAAGAAAAAGGGTTTATAACTCCCTATGCAAGTTTAGTTTGTTATTAGGCAAATAGTACCAATGTTGGGACTTGCTGGAAAAGGCTTAGCACTTAGCGGTTTATCGAGGGGGTCCCATACACCCCAACCGTGTTAGGAACGCATAATCAAGGAACATAACACCGGTTTATACGGTTCCTAACGGCATGAGTGGAACAAATCACCAAGCAAAAGGCAGCCTTCCACCCTTGCGAATATATAGATGATTTCATTTTAAGCATTTATGTAGTGTGATATAACCCAACCAAACTTCAACATGAAGCAAGCATCTTCGATCTTCACCTGCAACTAGCAACGCTATAAGAAGGGCTGAGCGAAGCGTACTTAGCCAAGCAACGGTTTGCATAGGTAGGTTGGTTAAACATGGCAATTGGTTACAAGTAGGAGGCTGACAAGAAGATCATGGGCATCGAGGCAAAACTATAGATCGAGACTACTAGCAATAGGCAAAGATAGTAATGTTATCGGGGTTCGGTCATCTTGCCTGAAGTGAAGTCGTTCGGATCGTAAGAAGGGTCCTCGTGCTCAACCTCGTTGGTAACCTCGTGCTTGTACTCATACTCGGTCTCAGCTTCCGGCTGTAAGCAAAACAATCACACCAAGCACAAATCAACAAGATGCAATGCGCACTCGAAAAAGATGGATGCATGATGGATGCTCTAAGGATGCACACGGAGCACGAAAAATAGCACTCAAGCAAAACACCTCAAAACAAGATAACAACAGGAGATTATGATTCTACATGGAAAATCAATCAACTTTCATGTAAGATTCGCTGAAATCGGAGTTACGGGCTAAAAGTTATGCCCGAAACAAGAAATGAGCGAAAGCTGAAAATTACAGCATCATAGCCACTTCGGAGCACAAAATAATTAAATTACAGCACTCAAAAATCATGGCAAAGGACATGAACACAAACTAGACATATACTACAGCAACTAAGTCCAAATGTGCACCCCCAACGGAGCCACGGTTCAATAGCAATGAACTTGGACATATTGAACTTGACAATAAAATTTTGGCAGCAGAATTTTATTGAAACTTTGGAGCAAAAGATAAACATGCTACAGCCACTTAAATAGACATGTGAAAACATGGATGGAAGGACAACAATATATACTACAAGGAACAATCAAGATCCACTCAAAATCTATCATGGTTTGTCCTAGAGCAGCAAGCAAACATGGCATCGGAACGTTACAGATTTCAGACTTAGTGAAAAATCCACTAAGTCCTAAAACAGCAATTTCATCATGGCATATAAAAGAGCATGTTTAAGTCACCTCGAAACTAAACATGGCAAGTGGTAAGCACCTCATCAAAGTACTCATGAAGGTGATTCCGAAACATACAAGCATGCATCATTGAGGTAAACACAATGATAGCAACGAGCTCAACAAGATGGCATTTCATAACAAGTGAAACAACATCATAGCCACATCGCACTTTGCAACGATGATAACCATGGCAAGAATAAATCTATCATGCTACCTAGCACATACAACATGTAGAGCATGGCAAGACGAACACGTGGACATGTCATTTGCATCATTCGGACAAACGAGCTAAAAGATATCACATGGCAAAGGTGACATAAAAACATCACATAGCAGCAGTTTATATCACGATGCACTCTTGCAACAGCAAAACAAACACCTAGATGATCTCTAACATGCATGACAACAAAAGATAAAACGTAGTGCTATTCACCACGAACGTCTGGACATGCTATTGCGCGAAACGGAAAAACACACAAAAAGTTAGAGCAGTTTGAAAAATGCATCAGACAACTAACTTCAGGGACTTAGTGGTAAAAAAGGAGCAACCTCGGGGTCAGATCTGGATCCGGGAAAAAAAACAACGGGCTCGGCGGCGGACTGGATCGGCGGAGGAGAGGCGGCGGCGCCCTGGCAATCGGGCAAATGGCCCAGGCGGCGCGGCTTCGGGCCCAAGTGGCAGCGGCTCGTCCGGTGGGGATCTGGGCCCCGGCGAGCGGAGCGGCCCACCTGGCTGCTGGCTCGGACGAAGCGGGAGAAGGCCGGAGGCGGGCCTCGGGGAAGGACGGAGGGCCCAGCCGGGGCACCGGGGAAGTGGTCCTTGCTCGGTGGCTGGGGCTATCGAGCCCAGCTGAGGGGGCTGCCGACTGGCCCGATCGGGGCGACGAGGGGAGCGCCTGGCTGCGTTGACCCGCGGCGGTCGATGCGATCGAGGAAAGTCCCCTCGATCCAGCGAGATCCCGAGCGGCGGTCGGCTCTGCTGGTTCGGCGGCGGGAAAAAAAAGGAGATCTGCCAAGTGGCGGCTGGGGCTGGTTAGATCCAAACTTTGAGGAGAGAAAAAAGGGAAGAAGGGCTAGAGATTAGGGAAGCCAAAAAAATAGACTAGGGGGTCTATAAATAGCAGATTTTAGGGTTAGGTGGGATTTAGGGGCGTTAGGATCCCTCCGATCGTGATCCGACGGATCCGATCGCGGGGGTAGTTTAGAAGGGCCTAGGAGAAGGTAGTGGACTGCTGAGGGGTGTTTCTGGGACACGAAGTGAAGGCACTTTGGACCCACACAAATAACGGATGGGATAGCCAACGGAGTCCAAACGCGACGAGATTTGAGAGGCGGGTTGCACACAACAAAACAACAACACACACAACAACCTCGCGGCACACCGGTAACGTTACACGCCCAAACAACAAAGTAGGCCTACGGGATGTCACGGACACGTGAGGGAGCTCCGGAACGCGAAACGGACAACGGGAAGGAACGCGTGGACCCGGATGCAACCGACAACACAAATGCAATGCAATGCACATGTCTACATGATATGAATGAATGCCACACACGCACACAACAACACGACGAAAACCCGAAAGACAAAGAACCCGAAATGGAAATAGATGAAGCCGGAGATATATTATATACCCAAAAGGGAAAGTATTACATCCGGGGCATTACAAACTCTCCTCTACTACAAAAAGATCTCGTCCCGAGATCTAGGACTGGAAAAAGGAAGGGTACTCGGAACGAAGATGATCTTCTCGTTCCCAGGTAGCTTCTCGGTCGGTGTGATGTGACCACTTGACTTTCAGAAATTTGATGGACTTGTTGCGGGTCTTGCGTTTGGTTTCTTCGAGAATTGCAACTGGGTGCTCTCGGTAGGACAGGTCTTGTTGAAGATCAATCTCTTCAAACGGAATCATGCGCTCAGGTGCCTTGAAGCATTTGCGAAGTTGAGACACATGGAAGACATCATGAACATTGGCGAAGTTTGGAGGGAGCTCAAGTTGATAGGCTAGATCGCCTCTTTTGCCAAGAATCTTGAAAGGCCCGACGTATCTAGGAGCAAGCTTTCCTTTGATACCGAATCTTTGGGTGCCTTTCATCGGAGACACACGGAGATAGACATGATCATCAATGTTGAAAGCCAAATCACGATGCTTGCCGTCATAGTAGCTCTTCTGACGCGACTGAGCGGCCTTGAGATTCTCACGTATGACTTTGCACATTTCTTCGGCTTCTGAGATCAAGTCATTGCCAAGGAGTTGGCGTTCGCCTGTTTCAGACCAGTTGAGAGGGGTACGGCACTTTCTGCCATAGAGGATTTCAAACGGTGCTTTGCCCGCACTTGCTTGAAAGCTGTTGTTGTAAGAGAACTCGGCAAATGGAAGGCAGTCTTCCCATTTCATGCCAAAGGAGATGACACGGGCTCTGAGCATGTCTTCTAGAATCTGATTCACGCGCTCGACTTGACCACTAGTCTGAGGGTGAAAAGCAGTGCTGAACCTGATCTTCGTGCCCATGGCGGACTGAAAGGAATCCCAGAACCTTGATGTGAACAAACTTCCACGGTCTAAGGATATAACTTGAGGAATGCCATGTAGGGACACAATTCTGGAAGTGTACATCTCTGCCAATTGAGCTGCATTGATTGATTCTTTGACTGGCAGGAAGTGAGCGACTTTGGTAAGCTTGTCAATCACCACAAAGATAGCATCATTCCCTCGCTTGGACTTAGGAAAGCCAGTGACGAAGTCCATTTCAATATGGTCGAACTTCCACTCGGGGATAGGAAGAGGTTGGAGAAGACCGGCTGGACGTTGATGTTCTGCTTTCACTCTTCTGCATACATCACATTCATTCACGAATTGGGCAATCTCCCTTTTCATGCGTGTCCACCAGTAAGACTGCTTGAGATCTTGGTACATCTTGGAACTGCCAGGATGAATGGAAAGGAGAGAATCATGAGCTTCTTCCATTATGAGCTTCCTGAGATCACCTTTGGGAACAACGAGTCTGTCCTCGAAGAACAAGGTATCTCTCTCATCAACACGGAAGCACTTGTATTTCGGAATGCCCTTAGCAATAGCATGTTTCACCTTCTTCACCATGGTATCACTGAGCTGGGCCTCATGGACTTGATCTTCCAAGGTAGGAGCAATTTGAAGATTTGCAAGAAAACCCTGCGGAACAACTTGAAGGTTGAGCTTCCTGAAAGCTTCACAAAGCTCAGGCTGGTACGGCTTGATAAGAAGGCTGTTGCAATATGCCTTTCTGCTCAAAGCATCTGCAATCACATTCGCCTTGCCAGGAGTGTATTCAATGCTGGGATTATACTCTTGGATCATTTCAACCCAACGAGTCTTACGGAGGTTCAGATGCGGCTGTGTGAAGATGTACTTCAAGCTCTTGTGATCAGTGAAGATGTCGACCTTTCTGCCCAACAACAGATGTCTCCACGTAATCAAAGCATGTACCACAGCTGCTAGCTCGAGATCATGTGTGGGATAGTTCTTCTCACTTGGCTTTAGCTGCCGAGAAGTATATGCCACAATTCTCTTATCTTGCATAAGCACACCACCAAGACCTTGAAGAGAAGCATCACAGAATACTTCATAGGGCTTGGATTCATCTGGAGGAGTCAGAACTGGAGCAGAGACAAGCTTTTCTTTGAGAGTTTTGAATGCCACTTCACACTCGGGAGACCAAAAGTATTTGACATTCTTCTGAAGCAAGTTGGAAAGAGGCTTGGCAATCTTGGAGAAGTTCTCAACGAACCTTCTGCAATAGCTGGCAAGACCCAGAAAACTGCGGAGTTGCTTGACGTTCTGAGGAGCTTCCCAGTTGACAATTGCTTCAACTTTCTCGGGATTTACCGCAATACCATTAGCTGAGATGATGTGGCCCAGGTACAAAACCTTATCGAGCCAAAACTCGCACTTGGAGAACTTGGCATAGAATTTATGCTCTCGGAGTCGATCAAGAACCAGACGTAAGTGCTTTTCGTGATCTTCTTCATTCTTGGAAAACACCAGAATATCATCCAGATACACAAGCACAAACTCGCCAGTATAGGGGTTGAAGATATAATGCATCATCCTCGAAAAGGTAGGAGGAGCATTGGCGAGACCGAAGGACATGACGGTATACTCGTATGAACCGTAGCTCGTTCTGAAGGCCGTCTTGGGAATGTCTTCCTCGCGAATGCGAATTTGATGATAGCCCATTCGGAGGTCAAGCTTAGAGAACACTTTAGCTCCTTTGAGCTACTCAAAGAGTTCATTGATGTTGGGGAGCGGATACTTGTTCTTTATTGTCTTCTTGTTCAATGGCCGGTAATCAACACAGAGACGCTCCGTGCCATCTTTCTTCTTGACAAATAAGACGCCACAGCCCCACGGAGACGTACTAGGCCTGATGAGACCCAAACTCTCCTGCTTATCAAGCTGCTTCTTCAATTCCTTCAATTCATCCGGAGAGAGCTTGTACGGACGCCGGCATGCTGGCTCAGTACCCGGCTCGAGTTCAATAACAAATTCCACCTGACGGTGTGGAGGCATGCCTGGAAGTTCTTCAGGAAAGACGTCTTGATATTCGTTCACCACCGGAATTTGAGATATGGCATTAATTTCGCCCTTATCATTGAGAGAGAAAAGCCTGATAGTGTTATCCCTGGAGGCGAAGATAATCACATCTTCATCAGAATGAGTCAACTTGACTTCCTTCTGAGCACAATCAATGTGAGCATCATGCTGAGAAAGCCAATCCATTCCGAGAATGAGGTCAATGTCAGAATTACCAAGAACCACCGGTTTAGCCAGAAAACGATAATCTCCCATGCGAATAGAAACATCCGGAGCATGGACACTAGAAGTCATAATCCTGCCCGAAGAAACAACTTGCAACTTCCGAGGCAAATTTGAAGTGGCAATATTGTGCTTGGATGCAAATGGTTGAGACATGAAGGAACATGTAGCACCTGAATCAAATAAAACTTTAGCTGGAAAAGAGTTCACTGGAAGGTTACCCAAAATGACATCAGAAGAATTCTCCGCTTGTGCTGCATTCATCAGATTGACCCTTGCTGCCTTTGGATCATGCCTGACAATAGCTGAACTCACAGGTGGAGGAGGTGGAAGACGCTTCGGATTCGGACATCTGTTGGCATAATGACCTTTCTGAGTGCATTTGTTGCAAGTCACTTCTGAGAGAGGACGAAAATGAGAACCACTTGACTTGGAGCCTTGAGACTGAAACTGCTTCTTCGACTGGTTGCTCGGGTTGTGTGGGTGGGAGAAACCACGTCCACTAGAGTTCTTGTTGTTGGAGTTGTTGGAGTTGTTGTATGGAGCTCGAATCACTGGAGGAGGAGGAAGCCAGAATTTCTGATGCTTCGAGACCATCTGAGACGATGAGGGAGAGTGAACGGCATCTCGAATTTTCTTCTTAGAAGCCTCCATCTTAAGCTGAGCTGCTTCTTGTTTCAAAGCCATGTTATAGAACTTGTCGAATTCATCCGGCTCGAACAAGGTGAGAGCAAGCTGAAGTTCATCTTTGAGACCTCCGCGGAACTGATAGATTTTACTCTTGGCATCAGGAATGTCTTGCTTAGCATAGCGAGCGAGGTTTTGGAACTTGACATTATACTGATAGACTGTCATGGAGCCCTGCTTCAGGTTGCGGAATTGCTCACGCATACCCTCGATGACACTTGTAGGAATGTGGTGCGAGCGAAAATCCTTGCAGAAATTCGCCCAAGAGATCACTTGACCTGGCCTGGAGTCTTTGTACTGCTGCCACCAGTCAGCTGCTTGATCTTTCAGTTGGAAGGCTGCAAACTTCACATAATCATCTTCCTTCAGGTTACTGCACTCAAAATGCTTCTTTATGTCGGTTAACCAATCTTCAGCATCAAGAGGGTCGACACAGTAACTGAAAGCTTTAGGATTGTTGGCCAAGAACTGGTTGAGAGTAGCATGGTGCTGCTGGTTGAAGAAGTTGCCTTGATTCCCTGGAACACCCTGATTAGCTTGATTAGCTTGCATCTGTTGCATCATCTGCATCAACATCTGAGTGTTCTGAGCAGTGGTCTGCATAATCGCTCTCCAAGCCTCAGACGGAGGAGGAGGGGAAGGAGGATGTTCTGGAACCTCTTCCGCCTCTGGGTTAGCGTTGGGAACCCTTTTCGGAGCCATCCTGAAAGAGATGACCACGAATCATCAATTGATTGACAAAAGGTATAAGCTGAATCAATGGAATGAATTGCAACAAGTCTTCACAATAATCATTCGAACAATAGAACGAATGAAATCATTCGAACAAGAGGAACGAATGAAATTCTCAGTTAAATGATAACATCAATCTTCACGAGAAGACACATAGGGGACAAAATAAAAATAAGAAAACAACAAGGTACGGAAGGAACAAACACAAGAGAGGAGTTTCGTTCTAACATCTTTGTGCTGAAAGCATATGAACGCGTTACGAAAAGGTTTTGCAATCCTTGGATCAGCATAGCCAAGGACCCTTTAAGATGCAACTCCTGATAGTAACATCGGTCATATAACCCCTTCACTCAATGTAGAACCCCGAACTCGCTAACCTGCATTCGTTGAAAGAATGCCTACGATCTACTGGATAAACCCACCTATAGATTTCCGAAAGATTCCAGTTATGCAATCAGGTGTTGGGGATACACGGGAAGCACCGCGCAATCAACTCTAAACCTACATCCAGGTGTATCCATCCTTCAACACATAACCAGTCTTTCTCGGAAACTGTGTACCTCGGACCTTCGAAAAGCATCCACTATAACAAGCTATGGCAATACTCCCGAACTACCTCCCCAGTACTGGGTGATGTCGGGGTTATCTTGCCACTGGCCGTATAGGAGAGATTTTCGATGTCGGCCGTCTTAAGTATTTAGTACTGCCGCGATATGCTTGTGACAACAATACCCCGAAGCTCAACTCCCCGGGAACAGGAGGCATCGAGAACAATATCCTTGTCACAAGAACATCGAAACAATCCCAGAATACTCGCGGGATTCCAAAAAAAAATTTGGTGCAATTTTTGAAGATAGGAGAGACAAGAGTAGTCGTCAGGAGTCCTCACCAGAGAGAAAGGGGATGAGAAGCAAGAAATCCTACTCTCCGATATAATATACAGGACTCAAAAAGTTTTCAGTGTGTGCCTAGACTCGACCGTCAACGATTCGATCAAACAGTGGGGGCTCCTAGGTCGGAGAAGGCTCTGAATACCAACTTGTAATGTCCAGGATGGAGTTATACCTCCTACGTGTCGAGGCACGACTTAAAGGCATAAATCCATCCTAGAATGATCTCAAGTTTGGTAATCTTTGCAATCTCATGTAAAAGAGGGGATTGTAAACAAAAATAGTTGGCTTACACTCGCCACGTCACACAATTACATAACATGTCTCAATCATCATACATTAAGAATATCACAACCCTCTAAGGGCAAAAATCCAAATGTCAAGATACCAAACTTAGATAAATAAACCACAGGCGGATCGAATCCTAGTAGAAGTCTCCACTACTGATCATCTGGATATCGCACATAGTACCGACTACGCTCCTCGTCGTACTCCCAATCCAGCTCGGTGCCATCACCTGGATAGCTCACAGCTGGACCTGCATCTGGTGTGGTGAAGTAACTGTGAGCCACAGAGGACTCAGCAATCCCGTTCCCAGGTAACAAGACTATTTAAGCCTTGGGAAAGGATAAGGCTGAAGAAAAGAATAAGTGTCTGCAGCAGCAACTAGCAACTAGCTTACGTGAGTGAGAGCGAGAAGAGAAAGCCTCGAACGAGAAGTGATCACGAAGTGATCCTAGCTACAAGCTCAACAAACATAACCCCTCCGTGTTCAACTCCCGAATCCCTATTCAGAAATTGACGGTCACGGAACACACGCTGGTAGTGTATTAGAAACAGTGTCAAGTTATCTACAACCGGATATTAACAAGATCCCATCTGCCACATAACCGCGGGCACGGCTTTCGAAAGTTCAAACCCTGCAGGGGTGTTCCAACTTGACCCATTACAAGCCCACGATCCGCGGAGTCGCAACTCCAAAGTGGGAAGACCCGAGTATTCTCGGAATCCCGTGCTCAAGATATACCGAACTAAGGTAAGGCTAATCCAGCAAATCCTCCCGGCGTGTCGACACCCTGATAGTAGCCGTGCGTATCTAAGTCTCAGGACACGACCGGATGGGCAATTCTACAGGTTTTTACCAAACCTCGAGTTTCCTTGAGGTGGCCCCGCAGACTCCCCGTTTCGGACCAACACTCATGTGGAGCACTGGCCCGGGGTTGTTGATTAAGAAAAAGGGTTTATAACTCCCTATGCAAGTTTAGTTTGTTATTAGGCAAATAGTACCAATGTTGGGACTTGCTGGAAAAGACTTAGGACTTAGCGGTTTATCGAGGGGGTCCCATACACCCCAACCGTGTTAGGAACGCATAATCAAGGAACATAACACCGGTTTATACGGTTCCTAACGGCATGAGTGGAACAAATCACCAAGCAAAAGGCTTAGCCTTCCACCCTTGCCAATATATAGATGATTTCATTTTAAGCATTTATATAGTGTGATATAACCCAACCAAACTTCAACATGAAGCAAGCATCTTCGATCTTCACCTGCAACTAGCAACGCTATAAGAAGGGCTGAGCGAAGCGTACTTAGCCAAGCAACGGTTTGCATAGGTAGGTTGGTTAAACATGGCAATTGGTTACAAGTAGGAGGCTGACAAGAAGATCATGGGCATCGAGGCAAAACTATAGATCGAGACTACTAGCAATAGGCAAAGATAGTAATGTTATCGGGGTTCGGTCATCTTGCCTGAAGTGAAGTCGTTCAGATCGTAAGAAGGGTCCTCGTGCTCAACCTCGTTGGTAACCTCGTGCTCGTACTCGTACTTGGTCTCAGCTTCCGGCTCTAAACAAAACAATCACACCAAGCACAAATCAACAAGATGCAATGCGCACTCGAAAAAGATGGATGCATGATGGATGCTCTAAGGATGCACACGGAGCACGGAAAATAGCACTCAAGCAAAACACCTCAAAACAAGATAAAAACAGGAGATTATGATTCTACACGGAAAATCAATCAAGTTTCATGTAAGATTCGCTGAAATCGGAGTTACGGGCTAAAAGTTATGCCCGAAACAAGAAATGAGCGAAAGCTGAAAATTACAGCATCATAGCCACTTCGGAGCACAAAATAATTAAACTACAGCACTCAAAAATCATGGCAAAGGACATGAACACAAACTAGACATATACTACAGCAACTAAGTCCAAAGGTGCACCCCCAACGGAGCCACGGTTCAATAGCAATGAACTTGGACATATTGAACTTGACAATAAAATTCTGGCAGCAGAATTTTATTGAAACTTTGGAGCAAAAGATAAACATGCTACAGCCACTTAAATAGACATGTGAAAACATGGATGGAAAGACAACAATATATACTACAAGGAACAATCAAGATCCACTCAAAATCTATCATGGTTTGTCCTAGAGCAGCAAGCAAACATGGCATCGGAACGTTACAGATTTCAGACTTAGTGAAAAATCCACTAAGTCCTAAAACAGCAATTTTATCATGGCATATAAAAGAGCATGTTTAAGTCACCTCGAAACTAAACATGGCAAGTGGTAAGCACCTCATCAAAGTACTCATGAAGGTGATTCCAAAACATACAAGCATGCATCATTGAGGTAAACACAACGATAGCAACGAGCTTAACAAGATGGCATTTCATAACAAGTGAAACAACATCACAGCCACATCGCACTTTGCAACGATGATAACCATGGCAATAATAAATCTATCATGCTACCTAGCACATACAACATGTAGAGCATGGCAAGACGAACACGTGGACATGTCATTTGCATCATTCGGACAAACGAGCTAAAAGATATCACATGACAAAGGTGACATAAAAACATCACATAGCAGCAGTTTATATCACGATGCACTCTTGCAACAGCAAAACAAGCACCTAGATGATCTCTAACATGCATGACAACAAAAGATAAAACGTAGTGCTATTCACCACGAACGTCTGGACATGCTATTGCGCGAAACGGACAAACACACAAAAAGTTAGAGCAGTTTGAAAAATGCATCAGACAACTAACTTCAGGGACTTAGTGGTAAAAAAGGAGCAACCTCGGGGTCAGATCTGGATCCGGAAAAAAAAACAACGGGCTCGGCGGCGGACTGGATCGGCGGAGGAGAGGCGGCGGCTGGGCCGGCCCGTGTGGCGGCGGCGCCCTGGCGATCGGGCAAATGGCCCAGGCGGCGCGGCTTCGGGCCCAAGTGGCGGCGGCTCGTCCGGCGGGGATCTGGGCCCCGGCGAGCGGAGCGGCCCACCTGGCTGCTGGCTCGGACGAAGCGGGAGAAGGCCGGAGGCGGGCCTCGGGGAAGGACGGAGGGCCCAGCCGGGGCATCGGGGAAGTGGTCCTCGCTCGGTGGCTGGGGCTATCGAGCCCAGCTGAGGGGGCTGCCGACTGGCCCGATCGGGGCGACGAGGGGAGCGCCTGGCTGCATTGACCCGCGGCAGTCGATGCGATCGAGGAAAGTCCCCTCGATCCAGCGAGATCCCGGGCGGCGGTCGGCTCTGCTGGTTCGGCGGCGGGAAAAAAAAGGAGATCTGCCAAGTGGCGGCTGGGGCTGGTTAGATCCAAACTTTGAGGAGAGAAAAAAGGGAAGAAGGGCTAGAGGTTAGGGAAGCCAAAAAAAAATAGACTAGGGGGTCTATAAATAGCAGATTTTAGGGTTAGGGGGGATTTAGGGGCGTTAGGAGCCCTCCGATCGTGATCCGACGGATCCGATCGCGGGGGTAGTTTAGAAGGGCCTAGGAGAAGGTAGTGGACTGCTGAGGGGTGTTTCTGGGACACGAAGTGAAGGCACTTTGGACCCACACGAATAACGGATGGGATAGCCAACGGAGTCCAAACGTGACGAGATTTGAGAGGCGGGTTGCACACAACAAAACAACAACACACACAACAACCTCGCGGCACACCGGTAACGTTACACGCCCAAACAACAAAGTAGGCCTACGGGATGTCACGGACACGTGAGGGAGCTCCGGAACGCGAAACGGACAACGGGAAGGAACGCGTGGACCCGGATGCAACCAACAACACAAATGCAATGCAATGCACATGTCTACATGATATGAATGAATGCCACACACGCACACAACAACACGACGAAAACCCGAAAGACAAAGAACCCGAAATATAAATAGATGAAGCCGAAGATATATTATATACCCAAAAGGGAAAGTATTACATCCGGGGCATTACATGCAACCCCGCGAGGAGGCGGCGGCGGAGGCGAGGAGGAGACGACGGCGTCCCTAGGGGGCGGCGGCGGCCCTTGGGGGCGGCGGCGGCCCTAGGGGCAGCGGCTCCTTGGCCCCCTTTCTTCCTTGTGGATGGTGCTGCAATGGTGCTGGTCCTGTTGGGGAACGTAGTATTTAAAAATTTTCCTACGATCACGCAAGATCTATCTACCAGATGTATAGCAACGAGAGGGAAGAGTGTGTCTACGTACCCTCGTAGACCGGGAGCGGAAGCGTCAAGTGACGCGGTTGATGTTGTCGAACTTCTTCGCGATCCAACCGATCAAGCACCGAACGTACGGCACCTTCGCGTTCAGCACACGTTCAGCTTGATGACGTCCCACGAGCTCTTGATCCAGTTGAGCTTCACGGGAGAGTTTCGTCAGCACGACGGCGTGGTGACGGATATGATGTGTTCACCGGCGCAGGGCTTCGCCTAAGCTCCGCGACGGTATGACCGAGGTGTGATTCTGTGGAGGGGGGCACCGCACACGGCTAAAACAATTCAACTTGTGTGTCTTTGGGTGCCCCCCTGCCCCCGTATATAAAGGAGCAAGGGAGGGAGGCCGGCCGGCCCTTCCTGGTGCGGCTAGGGAAGGAGTCCTACTAGGAATAGGATTGCAATCCTATTCCTAGTAGGATTCACCGAAAGGAAGAAGGGGGAAAGGAATAGGAGAGGTGGCGCCCCCCCCAATCCTAGTCCAACTAGGAACCCTAGGTGGGGGTGCCGGCCAGCCCTATGGGCTGCCTCTCTCTTTCCCTTTTGGCCCACTATGGACCATCCCCTCTCGTAGGGGGTTCCGGTAACCCCCTCCGGCATTCCCGATAAATCCGAAACTTTTCCGGTATACTTCCGGTGTCCGAATATAGCCGTCCAATATATCAATCTTTATGTCTCGGACATTCCGAGACTCCTCGTCATGTCCGTGATCTCATCCGGGACTCCGAACTACCTTCGGTACATCAATACTCATAAACTCATAATACCGATCGTCATCAAACGTTAAGCGTGCGAACCCTACGGGTTCGAGAACTATGTAGACATGACCGAGACTCATCTCTGGTCAATAACCAATAGCGGAACCTGGATGTTCATATTGGCTCCTACATATTCTACGAAGATCTTTTATCGGTCAGAACCGCATAACAACATACGTTGTTCCTTTTGTCAAACGGTATGTTACTTGCCCGAGATTCGATCGTCGGTATCTCTATACCTAGTTCAATCTCGTTACCGGCAAGTCTCTTTACTCGTTCCGTAACACATCATCTCGTGACTAACTCATTAGTTTTTTGCTTGCAAGGCTTATTGTGATGTGTGTTACCGAGAGGGCCCAGAGATACCTCTCCGACACTCGGAGTGACAAATCCTAATCTTGATCTATGCCAACACCACAAATACTTTCGGAGACACCTGTAGAGCATCTTTATGATCACCCAGTTACGTTGTGACGTTTGATAGCACACAAGGTGTTCCTACGGTATTCGGGAGTTGCATAATCTCATAGTCATAGGAACATGTATAAGTCATGAAGAAAGCAATAGCAGAAAACTAAACGATCATTGTGCTATGCTAACGGATGGGTCTTGTCCATCACATCATTCTCCTAATGATGTGATCCCGTTGATCAAATGACAACTCATGTCTATGGCTAGGAAACATAACCATCTTTGATCAATGAGCTAGTCTAGTAGAGGCATACTAGGGACATACTGTTTTTTTTTGTCTATGTATCCACACATGTACTAAGTTTCCGGTTAATACAATTCTAGCATGAATAAAAGGCATTTATCATGATATAAGGAAATACAAATAACATCTTTATTATTGCCTCTAGGGCATATTTCCTTCAGTCTCCCACTTGAACTAGAGTCAATAATCTAGATTACAAAGTGATGATCCTCACACCCATGGAGTCCTGGTGCTGATCATGTTTTGCCCGTGGAAGAGGCTTAGTCAACGGGTCTACAACATTCAGATCCGTATGTATTTTGCAAATCTCTATGTCTCCCTCCTTGACTAGATCGCGGATGGAATTGAAGCGTCTTTTGATGTGCTTTGTTCTCTTGTGAAACCTGGATTCCTTCGCCAAGGCTATGGCTCCAGTGTTGTCACAAAAGATTTTCATTGGACCCGATGCACTAGGTATTACACCTAGATCGGATATGAACTCCTTCATCCAGACTCCTTCATTTGCTGCTTCTGAAGCAGCTATGTCATCCGGATCAGTGTCAAAGCTAGAATCGACGTAACCGTTTACGACGAGCTCTTTGTCACCTCCATATACGAGAAACATATCCTTTGTTCTTTTCAGATACTTTAGGATGTTTTTGACCGCTGTCCAGTGATCCACTCCTGGATTACTTTGGTACCTCCCTGCTAGACTTATAGCAAGGCACACATCAGGTCTGGTACACAGCATTGCATACATGATAGATCCTATGGCTGAGGCATAGGGAATGACTTTCATTTTCTCTCTATCTTCTGCAGTGGTCGGGCATTGAGTCTTACTCAACTTCATACCTTGTAAAACAGGCAAGAACCCTTTCTTTGACTGATCCATTTTGAACTTCTTCAAAATCTTATCAAGGTATGTGCTTTGTGAAAGTCCAATTAAGCGTCTTGATCTATCTCTATAGATCTTGATGCCTAGTATATAAGCAGCTTCACCGAGGTCTTTCATTGAAAAACTTTTATTCAAGTATCCTTTTATGCTATCCAGAAATTCTATATCATTTCCAATCAACAATATGTCATCTACATATAATATTAGAAATGCTACAGAGCTCCCACTCACTTTCTTGTAAATACAGGCTTCTCCAAAAGTCTGTATAAAACCATATGCTTTGATCACCTCATCAAAGCGTATATTCCAACTCCGAGATGCTTGTACCAGTCCATAGATGGATCGCTGGAGTTTGCATACTTTGTTAGCACCTTTTGGATTGACAAAACCTTCTGGTTGCATCATATACAACTCTTCTTTGAGATATCCATTTAGGCATGCAGTTTTGACATCCATTTGCCAGATTTCATAATCATAAAATGCGGCAATTGCTAACATGATTCGGACAGACTTAAGCATCGCTACAGGTGAGAAAGTCTCATCGTAGTCAACTCCTTGAACTTGTCGAAAACCTTTCGCAACAAGTCGAGCTTTGTAAACAGTAATATTACCGTCTGCGTCGGTCTTCCTCTTGAAGATCCATTTATTTTCGATGGCTTGCCGATCATCGGGCAAGTCAACCAAAGTCCACACTTTGTTCTCATACATGGATCCCATCTCAGATTTCATGGCTTCAAGCCATTTTGCGGAATCTGGGCTCATCATCGCTTCCTCATAGTTCGTAGGTTCATCATGGTCTAGTAACATGATTTCCAGAACTGGGTTGCCGTACCACTCTGGTGCGGAACGTACTCTGGTTGATCTACGACGTTCAGCAGAAACTTGATCTGAAGTTTCATGATCATTATCATTAACTTCCTCACTAACTGGTGTAGGAATCACTGGAACAATTTCCTGTGATGTACTACTTTCCAATCCGGGAGAAGGTACAATTACCTCATCAAGTTCTACTTTCCTCCCACTCACTTCTTTCGAGAGAAATTCTTTTTCTAGAAAGGATCCGTTCTTAGCAACGAATATTTTGCCTTCGGATCTGTGATAGAAGGTGTACCCAACAGTCTCTTTTGGGTATCCTATGAAGACACATTTTTCCGACTTGGGTTCGAGCTTATCAGGTTGAAGTGTTTTCACATAAGCATCGCAGCCCCAAACTTTAAGAAACGACAACTTTGGTTTCTTGCCAAACCATAGTTCATAAGGAGTCGTATCAACGGATTTAGATGGTGCCCTATTTAACGTGAATGCAGCTGTCTCTAAAGCATAACCCCAAAATGATAGTGGTAAATCGGTAAGAGACATCATAGATCGCACCATATCTAATAAAGTACAGTTACGACGTTCGGACACACCATTACGCTGTGGTGTTGTGAAACTATTCCACATTGTTTCAAATGAAGACCAAACTCGTAACTGAAATATTCTCCTCCACGATCAGATCGTAGAAACTTTATTTTCTTGTTACGATGATTCTCTACTTCACTCTGAAATTCTTTGAACTTTTCAAATGTTTCAGACTTGTGTTTCATTAAGTAGATATACCCATATCTGCTCAAATCATCAGTGAAGGTCAGAAAATAACGTTAGCCACCGCGAGCATCAACACTCATTGGTCCACATACATCAGTATGTATGATTTCCAGCAAATCTGTTGCTCGCTCCATAGTTCCGGAGAACGGAGTTTTAGTCATCTTGCCCATGAGGCATGGTTCGCAAGCACCAAGTGATTCATAATCAAGTGATTCCAAAAGTCAATCATTATGGAGTTTCTTCATGCGTTTTACACCAATATGACCTAAACGGCAGTGCCACAAATAAGTTGCACTATCATTATTAACCTTGCATCTTTTGGTTTCAATATTATGAATATGTGTATCACTACAATCGAGATCCAATAAGAATAGACCACTCTTTAAGGGTGCATGACCATAAAAGATATTATTCATTAAAATAGAACAACCATTATTCTCTGATTTAAATGAATAACCGTCTCGCAATAAACAAGATCCAGATATAATGTTCATGCTCAACGCTGGCACCAAATAACAATTATTTAGGTCTAAAACTAATCCCGAAGGTAGATGTAGAGGTAGCGTGCCGACGGCGATCACATCGACTTTGGAACCGTTTCCTACGCGCATCGTCACCTCGTCCTTAGCTAATCTTCGTTTAATCCGTAGTCCCTGTTTCGAGTTACAAATATTAGCAACCGAACCGGTATCAAATACCCAGGTACTACTACGAGCATTAGTAAGGTACACATCAATAACATGTATATCACATATACCTTTGTTCATCTTGCCATCCTTCTTATCCGCCAAATACTTGGGGCAGTTCCGCTTCCAGTGTCCAGTCCCCTTGCAGTAGAAGCACTCAGTTTCAGGCTTGGCTCCAGATTTGGGTTTCTTCGTGGAAGTAGCAACTGACTTGCTATTCTTTTTGAAGTTCCCTTTCTTTCCCTTGCCCTTTTTCTTGAAACTAGTGGTCTTGCTAACCATCAACACTTGATGCTCCTTTTTGATTTCTACCTCCGCAGCTTTGAGCATAGCGAAGAGCTCGGGAATTGTCTTTTGCATCCCTTGCTTGTTATAGTTCATCATGAAGCCTTTATAGCTTGGTGGCAGTGATTGAAGAACTCTATCAATAACACTATCCTCGTCAACTTTGCAACCAAGTTGAGTCATATGATTGTAGTACCCAGACATTCTGAGCAAGTGTTCACTGATAGAACTATTCTCCTCCATCTTGCAGCTGTAGAACTTATTGGAAATCTCATATTTCTCAATTCGGGCATTTGCTTGAAATATTAACTTCAACTCCTGGAACATCTCATATGGTCCATGACGTTCAAAACGTCGTTGAAGTCCCGGTTCTAAGCCGTAAAGCATGGCACACTGAACTATCGTGTAGTCATCAGACCGCGATTGCCAGACGTTCAAAGCGTCTACATTAGCGGGAGGGGGCTTGTCACCTAGCGGTGCTTCAAGGACATAATTCTTCTGTGCAGCAATGAGGATAATCCTCAGGTTACGGACCCAGTCCGTGTAATTGCTACCATCATCTTTCAACTTAGCTTTCTCTAGGAATGCATTAAAATTCAAAGGAACGGTAGCACGGGCCATTGATCTACAACAACATAGATATGCAAAAACTATCAGGACTAAGTTCATGATAAATTAAAGTTCGTTTTAATCATATTAAATTAAAGAACTCCCACTTAGATAGACATCCCTCTGGTCATCTAAATGATCACGTGATCCAAATCAACTAAACCATGTCCGATCATCACGTGAGATGGAGTAGTTTCAATGGTGAACATCTTATGTTGATCATATCTACTATATGATTCACGCTCGACCTTTCGGTCTCCAGTGTTCCGAGGCCATATTTGTATATGCTAGGCTCGTCAAGTTTAACCCGAGCATTCTGCGTGTGCAAAACTGGCTTACACCCGTTGTATTTGAAGGTAGAGCTTATCACACCCGATCATCACGTGGTGTCTCGGCACGACGAACTTTCGCAACGGTGCATACTCAGGGAGAACACTTATACCTTGAAATTTTAGTGAGGGATCATCTTATAATGCTACCGTCGTTCTAAGCAAAATAAGAAGCATAATAAGATAAACATCACATGCAATCAAAATATGTGACATGATATGGCCATCATCATCTTGTGCTTTTGATCTCCATCTCCAAAGCACCGTCATGATCACCTTCGTCACCGGCGCGACACCTTGATCTCCATCGTAGCATCATTGTCGTCTCGCCAACTATTGCTTCCTCAACTATCGCTACCGCTTAGTGATAAAGTAAAGCAATTACATGGCGATTGCATTTCATACAATAAAGCGACAACCATATGGCTCCTGCCAGTTGCCGATAACTTTACAAAACATGATCATCTCATACAAAACCGTATAACTCATCATGTCTTGACCATATCACATCACAACATGCCCTGCAAAAACAAGTTAGACGTCCTCTACTTTGTTTGTTGCAAGTTTTACGTGGCTGCTACGGGCTTAGCAAGAACCGTTCTTACCTACGCATACAAAACCACAACGATGTTTCGTCAAGTATGTGCTGTTTTAACCTTCACAAGGACCGGGCGTAGCCACACTCGATTCAGCTAAAGTGAGAGAGACAGACACCCGCCAGTCACCTTTAAGCAACGAGTGCTCGTAACGGTGAAACCAGTCTCGCGTAAGCGTACGCGTAATGTCGGTCCGGGCCGCTTCATCTCACAATACCGCCGAAGCAAGGTATGACATGCTGGTAAGCAGTATGACTAGTATCGCCCACAACTCATTGTGTTCTACTCGTGCATATCATCTACGCATAGACCTGGCTCTGATACCACTGTTGGGGAACGTAGTATTTTAAAATTTTCCTACGATCACGCAAGATCTATCTACCAGATGTATAGCAACGAGAGGGAAGAGTGTGTCTACGTACCCTCGTAGACCGGGAGCGGAAGCGTCAAGTGACGCGGTTGATGTTGTCAAACTTCTTCGCGATCCAACCGATCAAGCACCGAACGTACGGCACCTCCGCGTTCAGCACACGTTCAGCTTGATGACGTCCCACGAGCTCTTGATCCAGTTGAGCTTCACGGGAGAGTTTCGTCAGCACGACGACGTGGTGACGGATATGATGTGTTCACCGGCGCAGGGCTTCGCCTAAGCTCCGCGACGGTATGACCGAGGTGTGATTCTGTGGAGGGGGGCACCGCACACGGCTAAAACAATTCAACTTGTGTGTCTTTGGGTGCCCCCCTGCCCCCGTATATAAAGGAGCAGGGGAGGGAGGCCGGCCGGCCCTTCCTGGTGCGGCTAGGGAAGGAGTCCTACTAGGAATAGGATTGCAATCCTATTCCTAGTAGGATTCACCGAAAGGAAGAAGGGGGAAAGGAATAGGAGAGGTGGCGCCCCCCCCCAATCCTAGTCCAACTAGGAACCCTAGGTGGGGGCGCCGGCCAGCCCTATGGGCTGCCTCTCTCTTTCCCTTTTGGCCCACTATGGACCATCCCCTCTCGTAGGGGGTTCCGGTAACCCCCTCCGGCATTCCCGATAAATCCGAAACTTTTCCGGTATACTTCCGGTGTCCGAATATAGCCGTCCAATATATCAATCTTTATGTCTCGGACATTCCGAGACTCCTCGTCACATCCGTGATCTCATCCGGGACTCCGAACTACCTTCGGTACATCAATACTCATAAACTCATAATACCGATCGTCATCAAACGTTAAGCGTGCGGACCCTACGGGTTCGAGAACTATGTAGACATGACCGAGACTCATCTCCGGTCAATAACCAATAGCGGAACCTGGATGTTCATATTGGCTCCTACATATTCTACGAAGATCTTTTATCGGTCAGAACCGCATAACAACATACGTTGTTCCTTTTGTCAAACGATATGTTACTTGCCCGAGATTCGATCGTCGGTATCTCTATACCTAGTTCAATCTCGTTACCGGCAAGTCTCTTTACTCGTTCCGTAACACATCATCTCGTGACTAACTCATTAGTTTTTTGCTTGCAAGGCTTATTGTGATGTGTGTTACCGAGAGGGCCCAGAGATACCTCTCCGACACTCGGAGTGACAAATCCTAATCTTGATCTATGCCAACACCACAAATACTTTCGGAGACACCTGTAGAGCATCTTTATGATCACCCAGTTACGTTGTGACGTTTGATAGCACACAAGGTGTTCCTACGGTATTCGGGAGTTGCATAATCTCATAGTCATAGGAACATGTATAAGTCATGAAGAAAGCAATAGCAGAAAACTAAACGATCATTGTGCTATGCTAACGGATGGGTCTTGTCCATCACATCATTCTCCTAATGATGTGATCCCGTTGATCAAATGACAACTCATGTCTATGGCTAGGAAACATAACCATCTTTGATCAATGAGCTAGTCTAGTAGAGGCATACTAGGGACATACTGTTTTTTTTTGTCTATGTATCCACACATGTACTAAGTTTCCGGTTAATACAATTCTAGCATGAATAAAAGGCATTTATCATGATATAAGGAAATACAAATAACATCTTTATTATTGCCTCTAGGGCATATTTCCTTCAGTCTCCCACTTGAACTAGAGTCAATAATCTAGATTACAAAGTGATGATCCTCACACCCATGGAGTCCTGGTGCTGATCATGTTTTGCCCGTGGAAGAGGCTTAGTCAACGGGTCTACAACATTCAGATCCGTATGTATTTTGCAAATCTCTATGTCTCCCTCCTTGACTAGATCGCGGATGGAATTGAAGCGTCTTTTGATGTGCTTTGTTCTCTTGTGAAACCTGGATTCCTTCGCCAAGGCTATGGCTCCAGTGTTGTCACAAAAGATTTTCATTGGACCCGATGCACTAGGTATTACACCTAGATCGGATATGAACTCCTTCATCCAGACTCCTTCATTTGCTGCTTCTGAAGCAGCTATGTCATCCGGATCAGTGTCAAAGCTAGAATCGACGTAACCGTTTACGACGAGCTCTTTGTCACCTCCATATACGAGAAACATATCCTTTGTTCTTTTCAGATACTTTAGGATGTTTTTGACCGCTGTCCAGTGATCCACTCCTGGATTACTTTGGTACCTCCCTGCTAGACTTATAGCAAGGCACACATCAGGTCTGGTACACAGCATTGCATACATGATAGATCCTATGGCTGAGGCATAGGGAATGACTTTCATTTTCTCTCTATCTTCTGCAGTGGTCGGGCATTGAGTCTTACTCAACTTCATACCTTGTAAAACAGGCAAGAACCCTTTCTTTGACTGATCCATTTTGAACTTCTTCAAAATCTTATCAAGGTATGTGCTTTGTGAAAGTCCAATTAAGCGTCTTGATCTATCTCTATAGATTTTGATGCCTAATATGTAAGCAGCTTCTCCGAGGTCTTTCATCAAAAAACTTTTATTCAAGTATCCTTTTATGCTATCCAGAAATTCTATATCATTTCCAATCAACAATATGTCATCTACATATAATATTAGAAATGCTACAGAGCTCCCACTCACTTTCTTGTAAATACAGGCTTCTCCAAAAGTCTGTATAAAACCATATGCTTTGATCACCTCATCAAAGCGTATATTCCAACTCCGAGATGCTTGTACCAGTCCATAGATGGATCGCTGGAGTTTGCATACTTTGTTAGCACCTTTTGGATTGACAAAACCTTCTGGTTGCATCATATACAACTCTTCTTTGAGATATCCATTTAGGAATGCAGTTTTGACATCCATTTGCCAGATTTCATAATCATAAAATGCGGCAATTGCTAACATGATTCGGACAGACTTAAGCATCGCTACAGGTGAGAAAGTCTCATCGTAGTCAACTCCTTGAACTTGTCGAAAACCTTTCGCAACAAGTCGAGCTTTGTAAACAGTAATATTACCGTCTGCGTCGGTCTTCCTCTTGAAGATCCATTTATTTTCGATGGCTTGCCGATCATCGGGCAAGTCAACCAAAGTCCACACTTTGTTCTCATACATGGATCCCATCTTAGATTTCATGGATTCAAGCCATTTTGCGGTATCTGGGCTCATCATCGCTTCCTCATAGTTCGTAGGTTCATCATGGTCTAGTAACATGATTTGTAGTGAGCATGGTGTGCAAATATGACAAAGTGATATCTCGCTTGCCCCCTTTAGTGAAGCAAAACATAAATGCAGGGGCACCTCCAAGGTTTAAGTGACGACTAGATACAATGATTTCAGAATAAACAATATCATAATCATGCAAAAGACAATGGTACTTTGGGACAATGCACATTACACTCAGAATGACAATCATGCTCTAAATAGTTGGTGCTTTAAAGAAGGTGGAGACTCTCGAACCGTGGCTTTTGTTGGCAAGGTTGAAAACCCGTGGTTGGAAACAAAGACAAAACATGTACCAGAGCTCTTGGTTTTAAAAACAGAGGTAATAACTTTTTTTAGATTATGCATATTTCGTCAACGAATGCTAGCAGATAACTCAATTACTTCTCGAGCTGGACAAGTTTCAAGGAACGGCTCCCGAATGAGGACGATCACATCCTCTTAATCTCCTTTGTTTATCACTGCCAAAGTTTTCTGATTTCTCATGAACAAAGCGTGAAGGAGGGTTTGTTTGTTGTATAATTTTTTAATGAGCCGGGCGCACTCTATGCCAGTTCCTTCTCGTATTATGGGTTTGCACATTAGACATGCAATCCCGGGGTGAAGCTTGTCCAACTTAAAAAGATCATGAATTAACTACTACTTCCTCATGAGCTAAAACAGAGGCACAAAAGAGAAATGCTTTTTTTGAATAATTTCGAGATGGTACATGAAAGTCTTCGTTAGGAATGGCAGGTAAATACCATGTATAGGAAGGTATGGTGGACTCATATGGCATAACTGGTTTAAAGGATTTTGGATGCACAAGCAGTCAGTCCGCTTAGTACAGGCGAAGGTTAGCAAAAGACTGGGAGCGACCAACTAAAAGAGCAATGACGGTCATAATCATGCAGAGCGACAAAGCAACATTGAATCAGGCATGGAAGTTATATCGCTACTCAGAAATTAAAGATCATCAAGGCTTGATAGACTTTCTTTACAGTCTTAAATATGCGTGAGCATACGCCAAGTCAATCAAAATAAATTCTTGAAGGAAGATATCACTAAACCATACCACATCATAGGCAAACAAATCATGTTGGTACTCCAATAACACATTGAGAACCCCCCAGCTATTTGAGACTAACCATAAGAAAACATGAACTACTAAGCACCATTATGCACATAGCATCTTTATCATAGACATATCAACCAATGCAACGGAAGCAAACTCTCTTAATAAGATAAGCATGATAAATAAAGAGAGTTCAAGCGACCAACTAAACAAAAGCTCTTTAAAAAGATAAGCATGAAAACTAAGAGCTGAACATGATAGTAGCTATTGAAAGACCAAGAACATACACAACAAAGATAAACATGAAAATTCTATGTTGTGTTCTAGGTTGAAGTGGAGCGTGTCTCTCTCCCACACAAAGAAAGCTGAGTTCCAACTCGTTATGAAAAGCTAAAGAAAACTAAAAAGGAAAACTAAAAGCAAGACGCTCCAAGCATAGCACATAACACATGAAGTGATAAAAATATAGTGGAACGAAAGACGAACTGATAATGTTGATGGAGAAGGGGATGCACGGGGGCATCCCCAAGCTTAGACGCTTGAGTCTCCTTGAATATTTTCATGTTGATCGCATCTTCTATACGACTCATGTTCGACCTTTCGGTCTTCCGTGTTCCGAGGCCATGTCTGTACATGCTAGGCTCGTCAAGTGAACCCTAAGTGTATTGCGTGTGCAAATCTGGCTTACACCCGTTGTATGCGAACGTTAGAGCCTATCACACCCGATCATCATGTGGTGCTTCGGAACAACAAACCTTAGCAACGGTGCACAGTTAGGGGGAACACAATTCTTGAAATTTAAGTGAGAGATCATCTTATTTACTACCGTCGTTCTAAGAAAATAAGATGTATAAACATGATAAACATCACATGCAATCAAATAGTGACATGATATGGCCAATATCATTTTGCTCCTTTGATCTTCATCTTCGGGGCTCCATGATCATCATCGTCACCGGCATGACATCATGATCTCCATCATCATGTCTTCATGAAGACGTCTCGCCAAACATTACTTCTACTACTATGGCTAATGTTTAGCAATAAAGTAAAGTAATTACATGACGTTATTCAGTGACACGCAGGTCATACAATAAAATAAGACAACTCCTATGGCTCCTGCCGGTTGTCATACTCATCGACATGCAAGTTGTGATTCCTATTACATGAACATGATCAATCTCATACATCACATATATCATTCATCACATTCTTTTGGCCATATCACATCACACGGCACATGCTGCAAGAACAAGTTAGATGTCCTCTAATTGTTGTTGCAAGTTTTTACGTGGCTGCTATAAGTTTCTAGCAAGAACGTTTCTTACTTACGCCAAAACCACAACGTGATATGCCAATTTCTATTTACCCTTCATAAGGACCCTTTTCATTGAATCCGATCCGACTAAAGTGGGAGAGACTGTCACCCGCTAGCCACCTTATGCACTAGTGCATGTCAGTCGGTGGAACCTGTCTCAGGTAAGCGTACGTGTAAGGTCGGTCCGGGCCGCTTCATCCCACGATGCCGCCGAATCAAGATAAGACTAGTAGCGGCAAGAGAATTGAACAAATCTATGCCCACAACTGCTTTGTGTTCTACTCGTGCAAGATACTACGCATAGACCTAGCTCAGATGCCACTGTTGGGGAACGTAGCATAAAAAAAAATTCTACGATTCACCAAGATCAATCTATGGAGTCATCTAGCAACGAGGGAAAGGGGAGTGCATCTACATACCCTTGTAGATCGCGAGCGAAAGCGTTCAATAGAACGTGGATGATGGAGTCGTACTCGTCGCGATCCAAATCACCGATGATCCTAGCGCCGAACGGATGGCACCTCCGCGTTCAACACACGTACGGAGCATCGATGTCTCCTCCTTCTTGATCCAGCAAGGGAGGAGGAGAGGTTGATGGAGATCCAACAGCACAACGGCGTGGTGGTGGATGCAGCGGTATTCCAGCAGGGCTTTGCCAAGCAATACTGGAGGAGGAAGGGTGTCACGGGAGGAAGAGGGAGGCGCGAGGGCTTGGGGTGCGGCTGCCCTCCCTCCCCCCACTATATATAGGGGGCCTAGGGGGGTGCGCCGGCCCTAGAGATCCCATCTCTAGGGGGGCGGCGGCCTAGGGGGGTGATGAGGACAACACTAACAAGGTTACACCCACAGCTCCAATTGACACATATACATGACCAATTACTAGAGCTCGCACACACCAATTAAATTACCAGGTACTTTCGTTTCTTGGTAATGATTCTAATGTTCATGAGAATATGATGCTGCCTAAATTGGATACATTTGTCTTGCTTACAATGAAGGGCCTAGCCTGGACAAGAAGGATGAACATTGGAGCAAGATCAAGCATGGAGATGATGGCATGCGCAAGGGGAACAAGAATGGAGTTACAATTGATGATTTCAGGACTTTGAAGCCACCATAATGAGTGCGAGAAGCCTTGGACGAAATATACAAGATGCCACTTCATAAATTTCGTCCAGAGGCTATTATAGGTGCTGCGTCACCTTATTATTGGGCCAGGCCCATGTAATTTCGAAATACTTGAGTATAGGCTGTTTTTAGAGTCCGTATGTGTGGGGAAACAAGAGTTAGGGTTGGTTTCGGACCCCTCCACCAAGGGCCACAAAATTCCCCCCTCTTTCCCCATATATACAACCCTTAGGGCGTCGTTTAGACTTTGGGTTTTGTTTAGATTAAAGTTCGCCATAGCTGCAACTTTGTGTACTTTGTTTGTGTTCAACGACCAGACAAAGACGTCACAGAACCCCTCTTGATCAATAAAGCTTCCCTCTTGAATTCGCAATATTCAGATTGCAATCTCAGTTTCTTGCTTGTTCTTCGTTTGCCTGCAGGAAACAAACCTTCGTGGTCAGGTTGATCGTGCTCCGGCGTGGTCAATAACCTCTCAGATTTGGTTTAGCGATTGCTAAGGCGCGACGTCCTCGCACGTTCATAGTCGGATCGTCCAAGTCGACTTCCTCCAAAATGATAGCCACCATCTCATCGAAAGACGGGACACCTTTGCCTCTATCAGGGGGGGACTTGCTCCCAAGTCATGTGGGGCGCCCCCCACCCTAGGGTTTCCAACCCTAGGCTCAGGGGGGAGGCCCAAGGGGGGCGCACCAGCCCACTTTGGGCTGGTTCCCTTCCCCTTTTAGCCCATGGGGCCCTCCGGGATAGGTGGCCCCACTCGGTGGACCCCTGGGACCCTTCCGATGGTCCCGGTACAATACCGATGACCCCCGAAACTCTCCCGATGGCCGAAACTGGACTTCCTATATATAAATCTTTACCTCCGGACCATTCCGGAACTCCTCATGATGTCCGGGGTCTCATCCGGACTCCGAACAACATTCGGGTTACCGCATGCATATATCTCTACAACCCTAGCGTCACCGAAACTTAAGTGTGTAGACCCTACGGGTTCGGGAGACACGTAGACATGACCGAGACAGCGGGACCTGGATACCCATGTTGGTTCCCACATGTTCCTCGATGATCTCATCGGATGAACCACGATGTCAAGGATTCAATCAATCCCGTATACAATTCCCTTTGTCTATCGGTATAGTACTTGCCCAAGATTCGATCGTCGGTATACCGATACCTTGTTCAATCTCGTCATGGCAAGTCTCTTTACTCATTCCGTAATACATCATCCCGTGACCAACACCTTAGTCACATTGAGCTCATTATGATGATGTCTTACCGAGTGGGCCCAGAGATACCTCTCCGTCATACGGAGTGACAAATCCCAGTCTCGGTTCGTGTGAACCCAACAGATACTTTCGGAGATACCCGTTGTGTACCTTTATAGCCACCCAGTTACGTTGTGACGTTTGGCACACCCAAAGTATCCCTACGGTATCCGGGAGTTGCACAACCTCATGGTCTAAGGAAAAGATACTTGACATTGGAAAAGCTTTAGCTTTACGAACTACACGATCTTGTGCTAGGCTTAGGATTGGGTCTTGTCCATCACATCATTCTCCTAATGATATGATCTCGTTATCAATGACATCCAATGTCCATGGTCAGGAAACCGTAACCATCTGTTGATCAACGAGCTAGTAACTAGAGGTTTACCAGGGACACATTGTGGTCTATGTATTCACACATGTATCACTGTTTCTGGATAATACAATTCAAGCATGAATAACAGACAATTATCATGAACAAGTAAATATAATAATAACCATTTTATTATTGCCTCTAGGGCATATTTCCAACAGGATTGCCATGCAACAGATGCACTAGAGCTATAAGTGTATGAAAGCTCATCAAAAGAAACTAAGTGGGTGTGCATCCAACTTGCTTGCTCATGAAGACCTAGGGCATTTGAGGAAGCCCATCATTAGAATATACAAGCCAAGTTCTATAATGAAAATTCCCACTAGTATATGAAAGTGACAAAACAAGATACTCTCTATCATGAAGATCATGGTGCTACTTCGAAGCACAAGTGTGGAAAAGGATAGTAGCATTGTCCCTTCTCTCTTTTCTCTCACATTTTTTTGGAGGGGCTTTCCTTTTTTTAGCCCCTCTCTATTTTTTGGGCCATCTCTTTTTTTAGCCTTTCCTCACACGGGACAATGCTCTAATAATGAAGATCATCACACTTTTATTTACTTACAACTCAAAGATTACCACTCGAAGCTAGAACAAAATATGACTCTATGTGAATGCTGATGAAGCATGTCATATGAACGGAATGGTGGAAAGTTGCATGGCAATATATCTCGGAATGGCTATGGAAATGCCATGATAGGTAGGTATGGTGGCTCTTTTGAGGAATGTATATGGTGGTTGTATGGTACCGGCGAAAGTTGCGCGGTACAAGAGAGGCTAGCAATGGTGGAAGGGTGAGAGTGCGTATAATCCATGGACTCAACATTAGTCATAAAGAACTCATATACTTATTGCAAAAATCTACTTCCTCTGTAAACTAATATAAGAGCATTTAGATTACTAAAGTAGTAATCTAAATGCTCTTATATTAGTTTACAGAGGGAGTATGAGTTATCAGAACAAAGTATTCAACGCATGCTCCTAGGGTAAGGGTTGGTAGGAGTTAACCATCGCGCGATCCCGACCTCCACACAAAGGATTACACTCAATAAATAAATCACGCTCCAACTTCGTCACATAACGGTTCACCATACGTGAATGCTACGGGAATCACAAACTTTAACACAAGTGTTTCTCAAATTCACAATTACTCGACTAGCATGACTCTAATATTATCATCCTCATATCTCAAAACAATCATCAAGTATCAAACTTCTCCTATCATTCATTGCACTTGTATGAAAGTTTTTACTATACTCATCTTGGATGCCTATCATATTAGGACTAGTTTTATAACCCAAGCACATTACCATGCTGTTCTAAAAGACTCTCAAAAAGATATAAGTGAAGCATGAGAGATCAAGAATTTCTACAAAATAAAACCACCACCGTGCTCTAAAAGATATAAGTGAAGCACTAGAGCAAAACTATCTAGCTCAAAAGATATAAGTGAAGCACATAGAGTATTCTAATAAATTCTAAATCATATTTATATCTCTCAAAAGGTGTGTCCAGCAAGGATGACTGTGGAAAACTAAAAAGCAAAGACTCAAATCATACATGACACTCCAAGCAAAACACATATCATGTGGTGAATAAAAATATAGTCCCGAGTAGAGTTACCGATAGATGAAGACGAAAGAGAGGATGCCTTCCCGGGGCATCCCCAAGCTTAGGCTTTTGGTTATCCTTCAATTTTACCTTGGGGTGCCTTGGGCATCCCCAAGCTTAGGGTCTTGCCACTCTTTGTTTGATAGTCCATCAAAGCCATAGTCAAAACTTGAAAACTTCACAACACAAAACTTAGCGAAAAATCTCGTGAGCTCCGTTAGTATAACAAAACAGACCACCACTCAAAGGTACTGTAATGAACTCACTCTTTGTTTATATTGGTGTTAAACCTACTATATTCCAACTTCTCTATGATTCATACCCCCCGATACTACTCATAGATTCATCAAAATAAGCAAACAACATACGAAAAACAGAATCTGTCAAAAACAGAACAGTCTGTAGTAATCTATAACTTTCGAATACTTCTGTAACTCTAAAAAAATTGAAATAAATTGGTGGACGTGAGGAATTTGTCTATTAATCATCTGCAAAAATAATCAACTAAAAAGCACTCTCCAGTACAAAATGACAGCCAGTCTCGTGAGCGCAAAAGTTTCTGCTTTTTTACAGCATGATCATATAAACTTCACACAAGTCTTCCCAAAGGTTCTACTTGGCACAAACACTAATTAAAACAGAAAACCACATCTAAACAGAAGCTAAACGCAATATTTATTCCTAAATAGAAGCAAAAACAAAGAAAATAAAATTGGGTTGCCTCCTGATAAGTCTCCAACGTATCTATAATTTTTGATTGTTCCATGCTATTATATATTCAGTTTTGGATGTTTAATGGGCTTTATTATACACTTTTATATTATTTTTGGGACTAACCTACTAAGGCCTCCTTTGGTTCATAGGATAGGATTATCATAGGAATAGGAAAATTGTAGGAAATGAGATGACATGTACCTCAAATCCTATGTGTAGGAATAGGAAAAGAGATGTCATTTGGTTCACACCAAAGGAATTTTTCCATTGAGTCTAGGCTCATTTTTATTTTCCTATGAAATGTGAAGGATAGGAACCAATCCTATGTAGGAATAGGAATCCATTCCTATGAAACAAAGGGCTCTAAAGGAAAAATTCCTATAAGAATCATATCCTACAGAATTCCTATGAAATTCCTACAAAGCAAAGAAGGCCTAACCCAAGGCCCAGTGCAAATTGTTGGTTTTTTTGCCTATTTCAGTGTTTCGCAGAAAAGGGATATCAAACGGAGTCCAAACGGAATGAAACCTTCGGGAGAGTTATTTTTGGAACCGTATCTACCCAGAAGACTTGGAGTACACGCGAGGGAACAAGGGAGGTGGCCACGAGGGTGCTGGGCGGGCCCCCTCCCCCTAGGCGCGCCCCCACCCTCGTGGGCCCCCTCTTGCTCTCTCGATGCCCTTCTTCCTCCTATATATATCCATATGCCTTGAAAACATCGAGGCAATAGAAAAAACCCTAATTCCACCGCCGCAACCTTCTGTTCCCGTGAGATCCCATCTTGGGGCCTGTTTCGGAGCTCCGCCGGAGGGGGGATCTACCACAGAGTGCTTCTACATCAACGGATAGCCTCACCAATGAGTTGTGAGTAGTTTACCACAGAACTTCGGGTCCATAGTTATTAGCTAGATGGATTCTTCTCTCTTTTTGGATCTCAATACAAAGTTCTCCTCGATCTTCAAGGAGATCTATTCGATGTAATCTTTTTGCGGTGTGTTTGTCGAGATCCGATGAATTGTGGATTTATGATCAAAATTATCTATGAACAATATTTGATTCTTTTCTGAAATCTTTTATGTATGATTATAATATCCTTGCAAGTTTCTTTGAATTATTGGTTTGTTTTGGCCTACTAGATCTATAGTTCTTGCAATGGGAGAAGTGCTTGGCTTTGGGTTCAATCTTGCGGTGTCCTTTCCCAGTGACAGCAGGGGCAGCAAGGCACGTATTGTATTGTTGCCATCGAGGATAAAAAGATGGGGTTTATATCATATTGCTTGAGTTTATCCCTCTACATCATGTCATCTTGCTTAAAGCATTACTCTGTTCTTATGAACTTAATACTCTAGATGCATGCTGGATAGCGGTCGATGTGTGCAGTAATATTAGTAGATGCAGAATCGTTTCGGTCTACTTGTCACGGACGTGATGCCTATATATAATGATCATGCCTAGATATTCTCATAACTATGCGCTTTTCTATCAATTGCTCGACAATAATTTGTTCACCCACCGTAGAATTCTGTTATCATGAGAGAAGCCACTAGTGAAACCTATGCCCCCCGGGTCTATTCTCAACATATTAATATTTCGTCTACTTTACTTTGCTTTATTTACCTTATGTTCTTATACCAAAAATACCAAAAATATTATACTATCCTATCTATCAGATCTCACTTTTGTAAGTGACCGTAAAGGGATTGACAACCCCTTATCGCGTTGGCTGCGAAGTTCTTATTTGTTTGTGCAGGTGTGAGGGACTCGCGCGTGGTCTCCTACTGGATTGATACATTGGTTCTCAAAAACCGAGGGAAATACTTACGCTACTGTGCTGCATCACCCTTTCCTCTTCGAGGGAATACAACGAAGCTCGAGAAGTAGCAAGAAGAATTTCTGGCGCCGTTGCCGGGGAGGCTTACGCAAAAGTCATATACCAAGTACCTATCACAAACCCTTATCCTTCGCATTACATTATTTGCCTCTAGTTTTCCTCTTCCCCACTTCCACTACAAGAAATATGTCAACTTATGACCTTTTGTGAGTGACCCTGGAAGAATTGGTCATAGATCTATGACCATTTCAGACCAATTGGTCAAAAGCTGTTCGGGGGGCTCCAAACCCTAAACTATAACGACCATTTTGGTCAGAAAGGTCATAATTTCCTTACACGAAATGGTCATAAAGCAGATAGCACTGGTTCGCTGCCTTATTTCTAGCTGATCATGACCAATATAGATGGTCATAACCTTGTAAATTGTGGTGGGTTGCTACGACTAGGCGCCACCTCATCAGTTTTGCCTATGTGTCATGTCCATGTGGCAGTTTTTGCCCTAGGTTGTGAAGCAACCTATATTTCTGTCATTCCCAAAATTCCCAAAAAAATCTCATAAATTCTTTGGGTCATATCTTCGTCAAATATGTAAAAAACCTTCCTTGCCTAGTTCAAAAATAATTCAAAAATATTCATTTTCCTATTCTGTTCAAAAAAAACTTTGTGAAGGAAGTACCACTTTGGCATGTCCAAATGGTATCCATTTTCTACAGTGCTTTCCTATGCCCAAATAACTATCCTCCACCAAATTCCAGCTCAATCCATTCATTATTTTGAGCCCATCTTTAGCATTCGTATTTATGTCCAGTGTGGTACTTTGCAAAGCAAGTACCACCTACACTCCTCCTTTTGAGCTGAAAATTTGTGAAGACGGTCTTCTTAGTAATTGATCATCCTCAACCAAAACTCAAGCCCATTATCCATGTGCATTTCCCGTACCGCTAATCAAACACTTTGCTGCTAATTCATGTTTGAGCATCGATCGGTCTCCTCGTGAGAATCTTATGTTGTAATTTTCTTCCTAGCACCTACCTGGGGAGTTCCCAACCCACTAGACATGCCTAGGCCGCCCATAACACATGGCAACACCACAGTCACGCGGTGACCACGCGGCGGGCATGCGAGTTTACGCGCTCTAGAGTTGGGGCCCTCGACCACCGCCCAAACCTCGATGTATCGCCACCAAACCATGTATTTATGATTAAATATGTACTTATGTAACTAGAAATGATTTTTGGAAAAAATAAATAGCAAACTATGAGGCAGCTGCAGTTCAAATTTGACCCGCTTCCATCTGAATCGGCGGAAATTTGTCTTTTTCACGAGAGGTGGATCAAAACTTTTTACACCCAACCATTTTGTCAATTGTGCATTAAATATGTCCTAGTATTTTAGAAAATTGATTTGGTCCAATTTTGCAACAATTATTTGGGAGGTCCTTCACAAAAAAACCTCCTTTTGGGCACTCAAAAAATGGAAAATGATTTTTTCGTCCTAAGAAAATGAAAACTTCCTTAGGCAATATTGTTTGCCATTCCAAGATGCACCCTTGTGCACAATATGAGATCATTTGAACAAACTATGCCATGAATGTGGCCATAGGATTGATCATTTGGCTTGAAAGCCATGAATCTTCACGCATGATAGCTCATTTCTGAGAACACTTTTTGAAAAGAATGACCGTATTACAAGTTTATATTTTTTTATGGTAACTTGGTCATATATAATGACACAATGCAAAGGTTTTCCAATTTTTTGATTTTTTTGATTTTTTATGCCCGTTTCAAAATGCGGTCAAAACGGCGGGAATGACCGTTCCTAGCTAGTGGTTGAATCTTGGTATTTTTTTGGTGTTTCTCTGATTAAATAGATACTTATGTACCTAGAAATGATTTTTGTAAAAAATAAAGAGCAAACTACAAGGCAACTATAGTTCAAATTTGACCCGCTTCCAGCTGAATCGGTGGAAATTTGTCTTTTTCACGAGAGGTGGATCAAAACTTTTTACACCCAACCATTTGGTCAATTGTGCATTAAATATGGCCTAGTATTTTATAAAAATGATTTTGTCCAATTTTGCAACAATTATTTGGTAGGTCCTTCACAAAAAAACCTCATTTCGGGCACTCGAAAAATGGAAAATGAATTTTTCGTGCAATGAAAATGAAAACTTCCTTAGGCAACATTGTATGCCATTCCAAGATGCACCCTTGTGCACAATATGACATCATTTGAACAAACTTTGCCATGAATGTGGCCATAGGATTGATCATTTGGCTTGAAAGCCATGAATCTTCACGCATGATACCTAATTTCTGAGAACACTTTTTTTAAAGAATTACCGTATTACAAGTTTATAATTTTTTCTGGTAACTTGGTCATATATAATGACACAATGCGAAGGTTTTCCAATTTTTTTTAATTTTTTTGATTTTTTTATGCCCGTTTCAAAATGTGGTCAAAACGGCGGGATTGACCGTTCCTAGCTAGTGGTTGAATCTTGGTATTTTTTTGGTGTTTCTCTGATTAAATAGATACTTATGTACCTAGAAATGATTTTTGTAAAAAATAAAGAGCAAACTACAAGGCAACTATAGTTCAAATTTGACCCGCTTCCAGCTGAATCGGTGGAAATTTGTCTTTTTCACGAGAGGTGGATCAAAATTTTTTACACCCAACCATTTTGTCAATTGTGCATTAAATATGGGCTAGTATTTTATAAAAATGATTTGGTCCAATTTTGCAACAATTATTTGGTAGGTCCTTCACAAAAAAACCTCATTTCGGGCACTCGAAAAATGGAAAATGAATTTTTCGTGCAATGAAAATGAAAACTTCCTTAGGCAACATTGTATGCCATTCCAAGATGCACCCTTGTGCACAATATGAGATCATTTGAACAAACTTTGCCATGAATGTGGCCATAGGATTGATCATTTGGCTTGAAAGCCATGAATCTTCACGCATGATACCTAATTTCTGAGAACACTTTTTTTAAAGAATTGCCGTATTACAAGTTTATAATTTTTTCTGGTAACTTGGTCATATATAATGACACAATGCGAAGGTTTTCCAATTTTTTGATTTTTTTGAATTTTTTATGCCCGTTTCAAAATGCGGTCAAAACGGCGGGAATGACCGTTCCTAGCTAGTGGTTGAATCTTGGTATTTTTTTGGTGTTTCTCTGATTAAATAGATACTTATGTACCTAGAAATAATTTTTGGAAAAATAAAGAGCAAACTACGAGGTAGCTATAGTTCAAATTTGACCCGCTTCCAGCTGAATCGGCCGAAATTTGTCTTTTTCACGAGAGGTGAATCAAAACTTTTGACACCCAACCATTTGGTTAATTGTGCATTAAATATGTCCTAATATTTTAGAAAATTGATTCGGTCCAATTTTGCAACAAATATATGGTAGGTCCTTCACAAAAAAAACCCATTTTGGGCACTCAAAAAATGGAAAGAATTGCCATATTACAAGTTTATTGGATCATTTTCATGCAAAGAAATAAGACCCCCATCCCAATATACACACATGTGCACAATATTGGATCATTTTCCACAAAATATGGTCCAATTTTCCTTCAAAGATTTCATGTGCTCTTAAAAAAACCATTTTTACACTCAGAAAATAAACTTAATTCGCATTGGTGGAAAGGTGTGTGCCATGGATCGATGACATGGCACACATCCATCCATCCATCCATCCATTCATCCATCGACCCCACACCGCGATGACCCCTCCCTCCGCTCGTTCCTCCAAAACCCTAACCCCCACTCCCACTCCCCCGATTCAGATCGCGCCGCACCTCCTCCCTTCCACCGCCGCCCAGCCACCTCCTCCCTTCCACCGCCGCCCAGCCACCTCCTCCCTTCCGCCGGCGTGCGTGTGCGTGCTTCCATGCGTGGCGGCGCCCTCCCCATCTTGCTCCCGATCCAGATCCTTCCCCTCCCCACCTCAGATCCTCTCCCCTCTCCCCACTCTCAGATCCTTCCCCTCACCACCGCGCCACCAACCCAACCCATTTCGCCATGGCAGGGGGAGCCCGAAACCCTACCCTGTGGCGGCTAGGGTTTCAGTCGGCTCCGACTCCGGCGCTGCTCTGAATCCGGCGACTGCCGAGCCCTCAAGCGCCACTCTGTCTCCTGGATGGCCTCGAGGACGGCAGGTTCTTCCTCAACCTCGAGGACACGCGCCGGCAGCCGGCCATCTCCGCCGAGCCCACCGATGGCGACCTCCGGATCTGGTATGAATTCCCCCTCTCTCTCGATTTGTGCGTGTAGGCGCTTCCTCACCTCACCTTGTCTCCTTCCCAGAACGACCAGAACACGTCCGCCATGCTAGGCTGCTTCTTGGGACGCCATGGCCTTTCCTCCCACTGGTTCTCCTCACTCCTCAAGGTCTGCACATCTCCAGTCGATGGAGTCAGCTCCAGCGTCAAGGACACAACGGCAGCAGTAGCAGCAAGGTTCGCCCCGCCTCTCGATTTCATCTTCCACTCCATTGCCTGCTGATGCTCGTGGTAGCTAGTCCAATTTGTGTGCGCAATGAGTTTATAGTGTACTGGCTAATTTTGTAAGGCATCAATATGTTTCCTCGGTCAAATACTTTGTGTGGATATGTAGTGTAACAGTTATTTACTAGGTTGTAAATGCTTCATCCATTGCATCACTAGGCCACGCCAAAACATTTAGTTGTTTGCTGCCCCAGTTACCCCAATTTATTCTTCCTTTTTTATGTCTGGACCAAGATAAATCATGTTTTCCCTGCTGTTTGCAAAAGTCACAGCATGGTTACTGCCGTTGGTCTTCAACAAAACTGTTATGGCGCTTAATGTAGAAGAAACTTGGCACAACCAAGACTCAACAAGTCAGAAATCAATACTCTTATTCTCCAATATTTAGGAACCTGCCACACACGTAAAACATGAAATACCTAAAGTAGCTAACCGATGCCAGGATTATGTTTGCCGGGTCTTGGTTGATCTAACCTATATCTGTATGATTTTCTTGTAGGTGTTTCTCCTCCCCTTCTTCGCCTTTCTGTGTTGCCGCCCGATTTTCTCTCTTCCCTGATGCGGCTGGTGTCCTCACGCAGGTGCACAGGAGACCTCGTCTCCACCACCACTGCTCTTCGGCCGTCCATGTTGCCAAAGGCCACTGGCGTCAACAGGGCCAGCAAGATGGCAGCCACCATCAACGGCGAGTGCCGCTTCTTGACGCACTAATGCAATCCTACTAACAATTGGAAGTAACAAAAATCATATAAAGGCAGTCTGCTCTCCTTTAAATTATATTTCATAAACTATATTGAACCACTGCAGCTGTTATAGATTTGAGATTCACATCTTTTTACATTGCGTGCTCTAGGAAGTTACTGTTGCGTAGTTAGTCTTTTTGCACTGCATTTGTACAATTGTATATTCTTGCCACTACTAGGTGATTCCTTGAATTATTCAGTTCGTTGTAGCATACCAGTTTGATGGAATGCCTAAGGTCTAAGGAGATAAACATTGGTATCCAGAATAGATCTACCTAAACCAACAGGCACAAAACCAGGATAGATGTTCTGTCCATTAGTGCATCTAAGTGGTTAGTGTATTGTAAGCTCCATGCATGGAGCAGTGAAATAAGCTGACGGCGTATAACATGCAGCTAGCTTGCTGTTTTGACACTTTCCCATTTTGAAGTATTACTTTTGTCTATATCTGTGAATTGGATTGTCGATCTTTCCTCGAGACGATTTTGCGCTAGAGCTTCTAAAAGTAACCAGTCCAGGGAAGAACTTCTCTCTTACATTAATGCTTCGTAGAACCCCTAGATTTACCATATATATTGCATGCTATCATTCACGATAGATGTTCTGTCCATTGTTCTCAGTAATCAAAATGCAATAATTGGATCCCAAAAAATCTTTGGTTGTTTCCTATCATGTGTTTCGAGGGTTCAATCTACAAGAAAACCCATCAATCCTGTATATGTCATCTGATACTGATGAATGCTGCTTGTTTTGCACAGGCAGACAAGGACACTGATGAGGTCCACGCACAGATGACTCTGCAACCAGTAAACTCTGTAAGTACTGTCGGAAACAGAGCTTGGTGAAGATATTCAGAACATGTTGAACTGCGTTTTCTCTACATGTGCTTTTATCGGTTTGCATGCTGCATGTTTGATGTTTTGCCCGAGCTGGGGACGAAATGGTACTGAATGCCTGAAACTAACATTAACAGTGTTCAGTTTAAGTGTACATTTTGAGATCAGTGCCAGTGTTTATAAACGCTCAAAATCTGTACAATATTTCTTAGATTAACTAGTGCTTACTTTATAATTTAGGAAAGTTTTAATAATACTACAGCAGATGCTAATTAAATCAGGAAGTGAAGCACTACCAAACGTACCGTATATAATGTTCAGTTCAAGTTTAATTTTCATTTTAGTGCCAGAGTTTATCATCAACCCAATATATATATATATATATATATATATATATATATATATATATATATATATATATATATATATATATATGATTTTCACATTGACGAGTACTACTGCTTACTTCTCCCATTCCTTGGCTGAAGACTCTGTTTTGAACCGAGCTTCTATCATACTATTTATCTACATGGCATTTGCTGTCAATTTTTGCTTATAAGTTATTTGATTCCTCATTGGCTATTGTTTGATGTTCTATACACATTCTTATTCTTATATTTTCATTCTTGTTCTTTGCACAGGTGAAGTGCGAATCAAAGTCCGAAGCTGTGAAGCATATCAACAAACAGTAGCATATTATGTGTTGTAATTGTAGGCAGTAGTAGGCATATCTGGCTTGTAGTAGTATACTGTAATGAATGTATAACAGACTAATGTAGTGTTGTTTTGGATGAATTTCGTTTTCTCTCTGGTCTGATAATTATTGTGTATGTGATTTGAATACTTGTGAAATGGAAACGTGACAAGGGAGTCCAAGATATAATGGTTGTTTGGCAAAGTTTGAATTTTTTGATGTGGGACCAATTTTGGGATAAGCATGACAAGTGGGACCAATTTGTGGTGGGACCAGCTGCAAAATAAAATGGCTAAAAATAGAAATCCAATAGACTAGCCAAAAGGCCACAGCCTGGAAAATAAAAAGGCCTAATTGTTGGGCTAGGGCCATGTAGCTAGCAAAAATTAACAGAAAAAATAAATATTAAAAGGCCGAATTATTGGGCTCGGCCCATGTAAAACAACGAATTGGACCGGGCTGATTCTTGTGCCACATCAGCTTGCCACGCTGGATGCCTACGTGGTCTGGGGAGGCTGCTAGTGACCAAAACACGACAGTAGGCATATTTTGGTCATAAACGTCTATGACCTTCTCACAGAGTAGGTCGCTATAGTCAGTTTATGACGGCCAGCTTTTGACCTTATGTTTTTGGTCACAAAAAGGTCACAAATGGAAATTTGTGACCATTCAGTGACCAATAGTGGTGGTCACAAGTTGACATATCTCTTGTAGTGTTCACCTTTGCTATTTTATTTGCCCTTCTTCTTCTGTGTGTTTTATCGCTTTGCCTCTTGTTTGCTTGTGTGTTGGATTGCTTGCTTGTCACTATGGCTCAAAATAATATCAAATTGTGTGACTTTTCCAGTACCAACAATAATGATTTTATTAGCATGCCTATTGCTCCTATTACTGATGGTGAATCTTGTGAGATCAATGCTGCTATGTTGAATCTTGTCATGAAAGATCAATTTTCTGGCCTTCCTAGTGAAGATGCCGCTACCCATCTAAACAACTTTGTTGATTTGTGTGATATGCAAAAGAAGAGGGATACGGATAATGATATTGTTAAATTGAAGCTATTTCCGTTTTCACTTAGAGATCGTGCTAAAACTTGGTTTTCCTCTTTGCCTAGAAATAGTATTGATTCATGGAATAAGTGCAAAGATGCCTTTATCTCTAAGTATTTTCCTCCCGCTAAGATTATCTCTCTTAGAAACGATATTATGAATTTTAAGCAACTAGATCATGAGCATGTTGCACAAGCTTGGGAGAGAATGAAATTAATGATACGTAATTGCCCTACACATGGTTTGAACTTATGGATGATTATACAATTTTTTTATGCTGGCTTGAATTTTGCTTCTAGAAATCTTTTAGATTTGGCCGCAGGGGGCACTTTCACGGAAACCACCTTAGGAGAAGCTACCAAACTCCTAGATAATATTATGGTTAACTATTCTCAATGGCACACCGAAAGATCTACTAGTAAAAAAGTGCATGCTATTGAAGAGATTAGTGTTTTGAGTGGAAAGATGGATGAACTTATGAAATTATTTGCTACTAAGAGTGCTTCTTCTGATCCTAATGATATGCCTTTATCCACGTTGATTGAAAATAATAATGAATCTTTGGATGTGAATTTTGTTGGTAGGAATAATTTTGGTAACAATGCTTATAGAGGAAACTTTAATCCTAGGCCTTTTCCTAGTAATTCCTCTAGTAATTATGGTAATTCCTACAATACCTCTTATGGAAATTTTGTTAAGATGCCCTCTGAATTGGAAACTAGTGTTAAAGAGTTTATGAATTCGCAAAAGAATTTCAATGCTTTGCTTGAAGAAAAATTGCTTAAGATTGATGAGTTGGCTAGAAACGTGTATAGAATTACTCTTGATGTTGATTCTTTGAACTTAGATCTATTGTAATGTGTAGTATGCGACTATGCCTCCCACGTGTCGAGGCACGACTTAAAGGCATAATCGCATACTAGAATGATCTCAAGTATGGTATGTATGCACGACTCATGTAAAAACAGGGATGAAAGTGTAAAATGGTAGTTGGATTACACTCGCCACGTCACACAATGAAATACATTAACATACATCATCCAGATAACATCAGAGTCCGACTACGGACGAAATCCAAACGAAAGATACCATAAATAAAACAACACAAGGCCCCGGATCATCCTACTAAGAGCCACTACTGATCCTCGAGATAAGACACATAGTAACTTCCACGCTCTTCATCGATCTCCCAATACAGCTCTGAACCACCACCTGTGTAGTTCTCAACGGTACCTGCATCTGGTCTTGTGTTGAATCTGTGAGCCACAGAGGACTCGGCAATCCCGTTCCCGGGTAACAATACTATCAAAGCCTTAGGTGTGGGAACGGATTAAAACAAGGTTGCAGCAGCACTAAGCACTAACTTACGAGTTTAGAGCGAGAAGAGAACAAGTGCCAACGATCGCCAAGTTGATCAAGAAGTGATCCTATCTACTCACGATCAAACATAACCCCACCGTGTTCACTTCCCGAACCCCTTCGGAAAGAGACCATCACGGTTACTCACGCGGGTAGTGTATTCATGAACATGGTGTCGAGTTATCTACAACCAGATATTAACAAATTCCCATCTGCCACATAACCGCGGGCACGACTTTCGAAAGATCAAACCCTGCAGGGGTGTCCCAACTTAGCCCATCATAAGCTCACGATCTGCGGAGTCGCAACTCCAAGGTGGGAAGACCCGAGTATTCTCGAAATCCCGTGCGCAAGATATTCCGACAAAGGTAAAACTAATCCAGCAAGACCTCCCGGCGTGTCGACACCCTGATAGTAGCCGCGCGTATCTCGTCTCAGGCCACGACCGGATGGGTGATGCTACAGGTTTTTACCAGCCCTTGGGTTTCCCCAAGGTGGCCCTGCAGGACCCCCAGTTTGGACCAACACTCATGAGGAGCACTGGCCCGGCTTGTTAATTAAGAACTCGGGTTTGCAACGCCCTATGCAAGTTTTAGTTATTAGGCAAAAGTAAAACCAATGTTGGGCCTTGCTGGAAAAGCTTTAGCACTAAGTGAGTTATCGAGGGGGCCCATAAACCCCAACCGTGTTAGGGACACAAAATCAAGGAACATAACACCGGTTTAACGGTTCCTAGGGTGGCATGAGTGGAACAAAACACCAAGCAAGAGGCTTAGCCTTCCACCCATTACCAATATATAGATGATTTAGTTTAACAGTTTATATATTGTGATATACCTACAATAACTTCATCACGAAGGAAGAATCTTCAAATCTTCACCTGCAACTAACAACGCTATAAGAGGGTCTGAGCGATGCATACTTAGCCAAACAACGGTTTGCTAGGAGGGTGGTTAAGGAGTTTCATGGCAACAATAGGATGGCTGACAAACAGACATAGGCATCGAGGCAATATCTAAAGAGCGAGACATCTAGCATAGGCAAAGATAGTAGTGATATCTAGGTATGGTCATCTTGCATGTTGATTCCACGGAGGGATCGTAACCTTGCTCCTCAAACTTAGCCTCGGTAGGAACCTCGTACTCCGCATCGTCATCGGGCTCTAACCAACACAACAAGCAACACCGGAACAACAATCAATCATCATGCAATGCTCATCCACATGATGCATGATCATGATGCATATGGACATGGGAAGAAATGATGCATGGCCTAGGGTCACAAGAGTGCAATGACATCATGGCAAAACAAGAACACTCATATGAAGGAAGCAAGCAAAAGAACAGTATTAACAAGTTTATGTAGATTATTCAAACAAGCACCCAACAAGTTTAAAGGGGTTCGTTAACATGGCAAGGGTGCAACTAAGATTACAGCAACATGCTAGCACATTTAAATGGGCTGGAAATAACAAACAACATTTTCCAGAAACTCCCATAATTAATTAAGTGCATTTGGGACAGATCTGAAAAACTTCTGTTACAAAGCTGTTAAACATGCAAAACAACAGCACCATAATTTTCTACACATTTTCCACCCCAAATGCATATAAAGTTTGTTACATTTGGAGTTGTAGATAGTTAGTTATGATTTTTACAAGTTTTAACATATTTCAAACAAGAATAATTCAAACAACATTTTAAATGTTTTTAAACATGTCATCAAATAGCATATTCATAATCTACATGAAAAACTAAGCATTTTTCATATATAAATTAAATCCATCAGAAGCATATATCACCAGATATTAATTAAACAAAGAAAATGCAGAAAAAGAAAAACAGAAAAGAAAAACAGGCGCAGAGGTCAAACTGACCCAGGCCTTCACTAGCCAGAGACACCGACGAGTGGACCCAGCTGCGCTGAGGTGGCACCAGCGGGTGCGCGAGTGGGTGGAAGGGAGCTGAGTGGCTGGCAGGTGGGGCCTGCCTATCAGCCTCTCGCGAAAACAAAAAGGGGGGCTAAATTCCACTGCCCTCGGGCGGAATCGAACCCACGTCTCCCCGTTAACTGGCGAAGAACCAGACCACTGGGCTAGTTAAGTGTTCTCGACAGAACACATGTGCGATGCCTGAAGAAATAGTAGAAGAGGCTAGCGGCTGGAGAAAGCAGAGGCTCGTCGGAGCCGCTCCGGTGACCTAAAGGGACGGCGGAGGTGTGCGGGCAGTTCCTGGGAGAACGCCGCATTCACTCGAAGCACTTGCGACACCTAGCATGCACTACAGCGCCGGCGACGAGCACATGACAGAGCGGCGGCGGCGGACAACTACGCGACGATGCAACGGCCTAGGAGGAGCGGTGACTGCTCTGGCAGCAACTACACGACGAGGCGAAGCAGACGTGCAACAAGAGACGGCCTACGGTGGTCGGGATACTCGCCGGCGACGAGTCCCGACGGCAACGAGCTCGGGTGCACGGTGAACTAGGTGCTAGATGGCGCTAAGGTGGGGGAAATGGGCACGAGGAGGTGCGGAAGCTCACCACGAACACGGAGGTGTGTTCGGCTGGCCAGGAGGTGGTCGGAGTCAATGACGGCGATGCTTGAATGGCTACGGCCGCCGGAGTGGAAGAAGAGGAAGAAGACGATGACGACGAGGCGATCAGCTCCGCGTAGAGGACGTAGGCGATGTAGTCGATGACGGGGAAGAAGCTTGACAAGGTTGGCGAGGCCGAGGTCGACGGGAGGCACGCCGACGACGAGCTCGCGCTCCCAGATGCGTGCGGGACGGCTTTGGAGCGACGGATCTGGTGGGTCTTGGCTCTCCAGGCGGCGGGAGGAGGTAGGAGGAACCCTAGGGAGAGGGTTGGACAAGCTGCGGGTTTAAAAGGGGGGATCTGATCGCGAGGCCTCTACGTCCGTGATCACGGTGCGACGGCGAGCTCACGCTCTGCCTCAGCAACGCGTGACGGAGGTAGACGGCGACGCGGGGGTGTGAGGCTGACGTGTGGGACCGCGGGGAAATAGTGAACGGCGCGACTGCGCGCTGGCTGGGCTGCTACTGGAGAGAAGAGGTGGGCCGCGGGGCTGCTGTGGAGAAGGACTGGGCCTGGGGGAGGAGGAGGAGGCCCATGCCATTGCTATTGCTGCGAATTCCTTTTCTTTTCCTTTTTTTTCTTCAGACAGAAATGAAAAGAAAAGCACAAGCTCAAAGGAAAAGAGTTAGGAGATAAATAAAATATCCCCATGCTCCTGGAATTATGCCCTATTTAATAAAATTGGTTTGGGCATTTTTTGGAGGTAGAAAAAAAAGGAGTTTGAATATGCTTCAAACTCTTGTCATTTTTGAACCCAACCAAATCAATTCCAACAAGGATGAAATTTGGCAGAGAGGGTGTAGACATGGTGCAAGGTTTATAGGAAAAGAAAGAACATTAATGGACTAGGCTAGGTGGCTTGCAAAAATAAATAAACAAGGGAAGAGAAGGAAGAAGGAAGAGGGGAAAACAAAGGAGGGGTCTAGGGTTGCAAGGGCAAGGTTAGGCACCATACTCACATACATAACAAGGTGCCTCACACATACACATCATCAAGTAGTAACTAAGATGACTAAGATGCCATGATGATGAAGCAATGCATGGATGCAAAAAAATAAAAAGAAATGACAATGCAAAGAAAAATAAAATAAGCTCAAATGACAAGAACCCCTAAGGATAAGGACAAGGATCAAAATGAGAATTGCTTTATTGCCATAATAGGAAAGTGTCACATGTGGGGTGTTACATCTATTCTACCTAAGCATGATGTCAATGAGTCTCTCAAAGCCATGAGAATTTCCATTGATGAGTGCAAAGAAAGAACCGTTAGGATGCGTGCTAAAAAAGATTGCTTTATGAAAGTGTGTTCTTCTAGTTATCATGAAAATAAAGATGAAGATCTGAAAGTTATTGATGTGTCTCCTATTAGATCCTTGTTTTCTAGTATGAATCTTGATAAAGATGGGACTGGAGATGAGTCTACTTTAGTTAAAAGGCGTCCCAATGATTCGGAGTTTTTAGATCTTGATGCAAAAATTGTTAAAAGTGGGATTGAAGAGATTAAAACTTTACATAGTGATGAACCCACTATTTTGGATTTCAAGGGATTCAATTATGATAATTGCTCTTTAATAGATTGTATTTCCTTGTTGCAATCCGTACTAAATTCTCCGCATGCTTATAGTCAAAATAAGGCTTTTACCAAACACATAGTTGATGCTTTGATGCAATCTTATGAAGAAAAACTTGAATTAGAAGTTTCTATCCCTAGAAAGCTTTGTGTGATTTGGGTGCAAGTGTTTCTACAATCCCAAAAACTTTGTGTGATTTGTTAGGTTTCCATAAGCTTGATGATTGTTCTTTAAATTTGCATCTTGCAGATTCTACCATTAAGAAACCTATGGGAAGGATTAATTATGTTCTTATTGTTGCCAATAGGAATTATGTGCTAGTAGATTTCATCGTTCTTGATATAGATTGCAATCCTTCATGTCCCATTATTCTTGGTAGACCTTTCCTGAGAACGATTGGTGCAATTATTGATATGAAGGAAGGAAATATTAGATTCCAATTTCTATTAAGGAAAGGATGGAACACTTTCCTAGAAAGAAAATCAAATTACCGTATGAATCTATTATGAGAGCCACTTATGGATTGCCTACCAAAGATGGCAATACCTAGATCTATTCTTGTATCGTGCCTAGCTAGGGGCGTTAAACGATAGCGCTTGTTGGGAGGCAACCCAATTTTATTTTATTTGTTTTTGCTTCTGTTTAGGAATAAATATTGCATCTAGCTTCTGTTTAGATGTGGTATTGTGTTTTAATTAGTGTTTGTGCCAAGTAGAACCTTTGGGAAGACTTGTGTGAAGTTTATATGATAATGCTGTAAAAAACAGAAACTTTCGCGCTAACCAGTTTGACTGTAATGTTTTACTGGAGAGTTCTATTTAGTTGATTCTTTTTGCACATGATTAATAGACAAATTCCTCATGTTTACCAATTTATTTCAAATTTTTTGGAGTTACAGAAGTACTCGAAAGTTACAGATTACTACAGACTGTTCTGTTTTAGACATATTCTATTTTTCGTGTGTTGTTTGCTTATTTTGATGAATCTATGAGTAGTATCGGGGGGCATGTATCATGGAGAAGCTAGAATAAAGTAGGTTGAACTCTAATATAAACAAAGAATGAGTTCATTACAGTACCTTTGAGTGGTGGTTTGTTTTCTTATACTAACGGAGCTCACGAGATTTTTGGCTAAGTTTTGTGTTGTGAAGTTTTCAAGTTTTGAGTATGGCTTTGATGGACTATGGAACAAAGAGTGGCAAGAGACTAAGCTTGGGGATGTCCAAGGCACCCCAAGGTAAAATTCAAGGACAACCAAAAGCCTAAGCTGGGGGATGTCCAAGGCACCCCAAGGTAAAATTCAAGGACAACGAAAAGCCTAAGCTTGGGGATTCCCTGGGAAGGCATCCCCTCTTTCGTCTTCATCTATCGGTAACTATACTCGGGACTATATTTTTATTCACCACATGATATGTGATTTGCTTGGAGCGTCATGTATGATTTGAGTCTTTCCTTTTTAGTTTGCCACAACCATCCTTGCTGGACACACCTTTTGAGAGAGATACATATGGTTTAGAATTTATTATAATACTCTATGTGCTTCACTTATATCTTTTAGAGCACGGTGGTGGTTTTATTTTGTAGAAATTGATGATCTCTCATGCTTCACTTATATCTATTTGAGAGTATTTTAGAACAACATGGTAATGTGCTTTGGTTATAAAACTAGTCCTAATATGATAGACATCCAAGATGAATATAGTAAAAACTTTCATATAAAGTGCATGGAATATAATGAAAAGTTTGATACTTGATGATTGTTTTGAGATATGAGGATGGTGATATTAGAGTCATGCTAGTGGAGTAATTGTGAATTTGATAAATAATTGTGTTAAAATTTGTGATTCCCGTAGCATGCACGTATGGTGAACCGCTATGTGACGAAGTTAGAGCATGAGGTATTTATTGACTGTCATCCTTTGTGTGGAGGTCGGGATCGTGCGATTGTTAACTCCTACCAACCCTTCCCCTTGGAGCAAGCGTTGATTACTTTGTTTTGATGACTCATATATTTTTTGCCGGTGTATTGGGAACGACACCTATGGGATCACAAGAATCCCTACTACGGTTGCGGGGCGCGGGGTTGAGAGAAGAGCGGATCAAACAGATAGCACACGGTTCGTTTATCCAGGTTCGGGCCGCGAGGATGCGTAAAACCCTACTCCTGCTTTGGTGGATTGTATGTTTGTGTTTTTCAGCTAGCTATGGGGCGTGAGGAGCTCCAAAAAGCCGAATCCTCCTCCTGGTCGCCTCGGGCCTCCTTTTATAGGGAAAAGGGGTTGTGTCGGTGTACAAAAAGAGGGGTACACTTTTTGTACCCCTATGACTGTGCACGGGAAGTCTGAGCCACGGGCACCACCACACCAAGCATGGCGAGGGAGGTGAGCCCGGGTAAGATCAAAGCTTGATGGAGACTGGAACAACGCCAAGAACAAGACCACAAAGAGCAAAGGGACGAAGCGGCTCTCCCCGGCAAGATCCTTGCCGGGGCCAGCTCTGGCAGCCCCGGCAAGACCCTTGCCCCGGCGGCTCGCCCCACGCCTACGGAGCGGATCACCCTTGAGTCCACCGCCCCCATGGGGCCAGGATTCGGGAGATATCCCCGTGGTGGCATGCAGATCTTTGTGAAGACATCCAAGATCAGATACAAGTTAAGGAGACGACGACCCTTGGCGGGATCCAAGCCAAGGAGAACTACAAGGCCCCCGGCAAGCACCTTGCCGGGGATGACAGCAGGCGCCACGGCAGGACCCTTGCTGGAGCCCCGGCAAGGCCCTTGCCGTGGATACCCACGGGGCCACCATCAGGCCCGCACCAGCTGGGTTTCCACCGACCCACGCAGCTGCCGATCCGACCAGCTGGACAAGCTCCTGCATGGCAACCCACAGATCTTCATGGAGACCCGCCGTTGCGCCACCTCAGCTGCCTGTCTGCCTACATGGCACCTCAGGCACCGCTGGCCAGGGCGTGTGTCAACACGGACGTCTCCCCTCGTTCCCGATAAAGCAAGGAGACCTAAGCTAGGCACATTAAATGCGCCTTGTCCTGTAATGCGAGGGATAACCTCGCATCACAGTACCCCTTTCCACCTCCTGTGTGCCACTGTGGCGACCCCTTTTTCCTATAAAAGGAGGCCCGAGGCGACCAGGAGGAGGATTCGGCTTTTTAGAACTCCTCACGACTCTTTTGGAGCTCCTCACTAGCTGAAGAACACAAACATATAATCCTCCAAAGCAGGAGTAGGGTTTTACGCATCTTTACGGCCCGATCCTGGGTAAAGGAACCGTGTCCTGACTGTTAGATCCGCTCTTCTCTCAACCCCGCGACCCGCAACCATAGTAGGGATTCTTGTGATCCCATAGGTGTCAATCCAAATACACCGACATCTTTGGCGCGCCAGGTAGGGGGGCGCAGTTGTGAGAATCGGCTTTGGCAGTCAGTTCAACGCCTCTTCATCGTCATGGCGCCCAAGAAGAAGACGACGGTGGCGGTTGGCCAGTCGGAAGCCGGACAGCCCGTCCTGACGCGGGCGAGCAGCGGACCGGTCGCGGAAAGAACCCGGGGCGCTGCTCGCGAACACCAACGCCGCCCCAGCAGCCGGAGTTTGGGAGGTGGCGATGCTTGTGCGCCTGGTAATGGGCCACACACCACCAGTTCCAGAGATGAAACCCGGCCCTCCGCGGGTGGCGCGGGGCCTTCCAAGGTCGTTGCCGCATCACCCGAAGGCGACGCAAGGATCTCCATTACTCCCACGTCGGCACCAACAGCGCGCTCTGCCCGCCCGCCGAAGCACTGGTGGAGAAGATAGGCGACCGCGGGATCGTGATGGAGCTCCCCCTGACACGGTCAGGGGTCGAAGCGCGTCACGGTCCGTGTAGGTTTCGCTACCGTTGACACCAGCCGAAGCTTTGGCGCGCGCACAGTTTCTCCTCGGCTTTCCTCCCGTTACGGGGAAACTCGACGAATGGAGAGCCACCATCCGAAGCCTTGTAGCAGTTGCCAACAAGGATGATCTAAATCCAGCGGAGCTCCTAGGTCGACGCTCCGATGGAGTCGCACGCACCGGCGGCGGGAGAGCCGGCAGCGCCATGGCTACGGTGCATTCGCCTCCTCCTCGCCCGGTACCGCGTGCGTCGACTCGTCGAGACGTCGCGGGCGACGCCATCTCCATAGCGTCGTCCGACCCACGGACCCGCGGCGACCCGCGTCAAGTTCTTCAGGAGCGAGCTCATGAAGATGCTCGAACCACCATCGAGCGCCGGCGCGGAACGCGCCACCAGTCAGACAGGCGAGCAGGGCCTACTGCAGACCGCCCGACACCGGAGAGCCCTGGGGGTCTACCTTATGAGGTAGGCTGTCCAGCTTTCACCCGGGAGTTGCGGCAGTTCCAGTGGCCCTCTCACCGCACATTCAAACCTGACGTTGGCGAAAAGTACAACGGCAAGACCCACCCGTCGGAGTTCCTGAGCATCTACACCATCGCGATGCAAGCTGCCGGGGCCCGCGACGATAAGGTGCTTGCGAATTACTTTCCGTTGGCTCTTAAACCTAACGCCATGTCGTGGTTGATGCACTTGCCAGTAGACTCTATTTCCTCCTGGTCCGACTTGTGCCATGAGTTTGTTGGTGCCTTTACCGGAGGCCACCAAGCCCATGGCCAAGAAAGTGACCTGCATGTCATACCCCAGAAGGAAGGCGAGAGTCTGCGCAAGTACATACAGAGATTCAGCCGGGTACAGTACAATATCCCTGATGTTCACCCTGCCGCCATCATCAGCGCGTTCCACTAGAACGTGCGCAACCGGAAGATGCGTGAAGAACTGGCGATGACCAAGGTGAAGGATGTGGCGGAACTCTACGTTCTTGCCGACAGATGTGCCCGGGCTGAAGAGGGAAGGAAGTACCCCGGCGAAGGCGCCGGTGCGGAAACCAACTCTGTAGACGAGGATACTGCCGCCCCAGCGAAGAAGGGCCGGCACCGTAACAGGAAGCACAAGGGGAAGGCCGTGCTTGCCGTCGCGGGATCTGATGACACCGGCTCCGCCAAGAAAACCAAGGCGGGTGACCCTGGCAAGGAAATTGCCGGGTGTGTCGCCTGCCGGGCCTTGGCGGCTGCCGAGAAGCCAGGAAACTCCGGCAAGCAATACTGCAAGATCCATCGCACCAAAGGCCATGATCTCCAGGACTGCCACCAGGTTGAGCTCCTTGCTGAGAAGCAAAGGGCTGAATACGAGAGGCGGGACAAGGAGAAGGGCCATGACGGCGCTGAGGGGTCCAACAAGAAGCGTGGCGGCCAAGCAGGCCGTCGCGGCAAGGAGAAACAGCAGGAAAGGCCCGCCCGGGGCCGCGACAGAAGACCTGAAGATGACGATCATGAAGAGGACGACGAGTCCGGCGGCCAAGAGTTTCAGAAGGCTGCGGACGCCATGTGCGTCGATGGTGGCGCCTTGCTGCATGCTTCTCACCGCCAGCTTAAACAGTGGGCGCGTGAGATTATTGCAGCGGAGCCATCGTCCGGTGCCCAAAAGCCGCTGAAATGGTCCAACACACCTATCATCTTTGACGCCGAGGATCACCCTGATCGCACTACTGCGGTCGGGTGTTTGCCATTGTTGGTTTCACCGACAATACGCAACCTCAAGGTGACGAAGATGCTAGTCGATGGCGGGGCTGGTCTGAACCTACTTTCGCCCACCGTGATCGAGAAGCTGCAAGTTCCTGATGGAGACCTCGAAGAAACGGGCACGTTTCAGGGGGTCAGCCCAGGGAGAAGTCAACCGAAGGGGAAAGTCACGCTGCCCGTGACTTTTGGAAGTGATCTGAACTACAGGATAGAGAGGATCGTGTTCGATGTTGCCAGGATCCCCCTGCCTTACAACGGGATCCTTGGCCGCCCAGCACTGGCCAAGTTCATGGCAGCATCACACTATGCCTACAACACCCTGAAGATGCCATGGCCCGTGACGATCATCACCATCCCCTCCGATAAGAAAGATGCGTTGATTTGCGCTGACCAATTGTACTAGCAAGCAGTTGCAGCAACTGCCGCTACGAGGGCACTTGCTCCTGCCACTGGAGCCCCGGGAGGGAAGAAGAAGAAGACCCGCGAGACCTCGGGCACCCACTCCGGCAAGCGCACCTCTTCGGAGTGCTGTGCTCCCGTCGAGGACGTGCCACAGAGCTCGACCGGAAAGAAGAAGACCGGTGAGACCTCAGACACCCACTCCGGCAAGCGCACCTCTTCGGAGTGTCGCGCTCCCGTCGAGGACGTGCCAGAGGGCTCCACCGGCAGAAACAAGAGATCCAGGGCCACACCGTCGGGAACCAAGAAGGTTTCCGTCAAGGAGGACGGCACGGGAGGGGCTTTTACCATAAGCTCCGCCCTTGACAACAAATAGGAAGACGCGCTCGTCCCCTTCCTGTGGGCGAATGTCGACTTGTTTGCCTGGCAAGCATCCGACATCCCCGGCGTTCCCAGGAAGGTGATTGAGCACCACCTTGCTGTCTGTCCTCATGCGTGGCCCGTCAAGCAGAAGGCCAGGAAGCAAGCTTTGGAACGGCAAGAGTTCATCACCGAGGAGATCCGGAAACGGGAAGCTGCGGGTTTTGTAAGAGGAGTGCTCCACCCAACGTGGTTGGCCAATCAAGTGGTAGTGCGCAAGGCAAATGGGAAGTGGAGGCTGTGTATTGATTACACAGATATCAATAAAGCTTGTCCCAAGGACCCCTTCCCGTTGCTGCACATAGACCAGATTGTTGACACCACGGCAGGGTGTGACCTGCTGTCATTCCTCGATGCCTACTCCGGCTACCACCAGATCTTCATGGCAAGAGAAGACAAAGAGAAGACAACATTCATCACCCCATGTGGTATGTCCTATTTCGTACGAATGCCTTTCGGGTTGAAGAGTGCTGGCTCGACATTTGCAAGGGCAGTCTAGATTGGTTTTGAACCCCAGCTCCATAGAAATATGGAAGCTTATATGGATGATATAGTGGTCAAAACCAAGAACAAGGCAACCCTTGTACCGTATTTACAAGAAACATTTGTAAACCTACGCAAGATCAACCTCAAGCTGAACCCTGAGAAGTGCGTCTTCGGCGTCCCGTCTGGCAAGCTTCTCGGGTTCTTTGTGTCGCAGCGTGGGATAGAAGCCAATCCGGACAAGATCAAAGCTATAGAGCAGATTGAAGCACCCAAACGGGTCAAGGATGCGCGTCGGTTTGCTGGCTGCGTTGCCGCCATGAGCAGATTCATTTCCAAGTCTGTCGAGCGCGCCCTCCCCTCTTTCAAGATTTTGAAAAAGGCAGGCCCAATGGAGTGGACGCCACAAGCCGAAGCAGCATTACAAGATCTGAAGAGGTATCTTTCCTCCACGCCAATACTAGTTGTGCCTAGACCACAAGAACCGTTGCTGCTATACTTAGCGGCAACAAACCAAGTGGTCAGCGCCGCACTAGTGGCATAGAGAGAAATCGATGATGAGGTGATAGCAGCCACAGAGCCCGATGCCACTGGTGCAGAGGCGACACAGCCGGTTGGAGTGCAGCCGAAGAAGAAAATGATGCAGCACCCGGTCTACTGTGTTAGCTCCCTCTTGCAGGGGGCTAGATCAAGGTACTCCGGTGTGAAGAAATTGCTCTTCGGCCTTCTTATGGCCTCGAGGAAGCTCCGTCACTACTTCCAGGCGCACGAGATCACTGTCGTCACTCGCCTCCCTCTGCAACGGATATTGCACAATCCAGATGCGACGGGAAGGATTGTAGGGTGGGCACTGGAGCTGTCCAGCTTTGGCCTCAAGTTTGAAAGTACCTCAACAATTCAGAGCCGAGTCCTGGCAGAGTTAGTCACAGAATGGACCGCAACGCCTGATGAAGAAGTCCAGGAAACTGCTCTCCCCGGCAAAGAGGCAAGTTGCTACTAGATCATGTACTTTGATGGGGCTTTCTCCTTACAGGGCGCCGGGGCTGGCGTACTGCTGGTCGCGCCCACTCGAGAGCACCTCAAGTACGTGGTCCAGATGCACTTCCCTAGGGAGGTATCAACAAACAACACTGCTGAGTATGAGGGGCTGCTTGCTGGTCTTAGGATCGCGGCAGACCTCGGAATCAAGAAGCTCATTGTCAGGGGTGACTCGCAGCTTGTCGTCAAACAAGTCAACAAGGATTACCAGAGCCCGTTGATGAAGGCCTACATCGATGAAGTGAGAAAGTTGGAAGAGCGCTTTGACGGTATACAGGCGGAGCACGTTCCCCGAGCGGAGAACGACATCACCGATTACCTGTCAAAGCGCGCTGCCCTCAAGCTACCTGTGGAACCAGGTACCGTTGTGCTTCAGCTTTCTCAGCCATCCGTTGATCCATCAACAGAGCGGAACAAGAGGAGGAAATCAGGGCCCGGCAAGTACTTTCCTGCCGAGCTCCCCGGAGCCGCCGGCATGGATGTTGTGGGAGACACTAAGCCCACCACCGGAGGGCTAACTCCGGCGGAGCGTCAAGCTTTTGCCGTCGAGATGGCCGCTCCCTTAACGAAGGAAATGCCTTTGGTCCTCGCCGTCGAGACCCTAGCTCCAGCGTGGCAGCAGCATACCGTCCGATTCCTTCAAACTGGGGAACTTCCCGAGGAGCAGGAAGAAGTGGAGAAAGTAGCCCGTCGGTCTGCCATGTACCAGTTCGTCGATGACGTCCTGTACAGAAGGAGACCGAACGGTGTGAAATTGAAGTGCATCCCTCGAGAGGAAGGACTGGAGCTGTTGGCAGAGATACATGGAGGCATATGTGGATCCCACATAGGGTCGAGCGCCCTTGCCGGCAAGGCATTCTGGCATGGCTTCTTCTGGCCCACTGCCCTCCAGGATGCGATGGCACTGGTCACCAGGTGTGAAGCGTGCCAGTTCCATTCAAAGAAACTTCATCAACCAGCTCAAGCCCCTCAAACCATTCCTCTCTCCTGGCCCTTCTCGGTCTGGGGGCTCGACATACTGGGCCCTTTCCCCCGCGCCGTCGGGGGCTTTGGGTACTTGTACGTTGCAATCGACAAGTTCACAAAGTGGCCAGAGGTGGAGGCAGTAAGGAAGGTCACAGCTCAGTCAGCCGTCAAGTTCTTCAAGGGACTAGTGTGCCGTTTTGGTGTACCCAACAGGATCATCACCGACAACGGCACACAGTTTACAAGCCGCACCTTCATGCAATATACCCAAGACCTCGGCAGCAAGGTCTGTTTCTCTTCCGTTGCTCACCCCCAAAGCAATGGTCAAGCTGAGAGGGCAAATGCTGAAGTGCTGCAAGGATTAAGGACAAAGACCTTTGACAGGCTGCACAAGAGCGGGAGGCGCTGGACAGATGAATTGCCAGCGGTTCTTTCCTCGATCAGAACGACGCCAAATCGAGCCACCGGCCAGACGCCCTTTGCTCTGATATACGGGGCAGAAGCAGTTCTCCCCACAGAACTCATATACGGGTCACCTCGAGTGCTCGCTTATGATGAGCTTGAGCAAGAGCAACTGCGACGAGACGACGCAATGCTCCTTGAGGAAGATCGTCTTCGGGCGGCTGTGAGAGCAGCACGCTACCAGCAAGCCTTGTGGCGCTACCATAGCCGCAAGGTCCGTGCCCGAAGCTTTGAGGAAGGCGACCTTGTTCTCCGGCGCGTTCAATCGGCCAGGAATACGAACAAGTTGACGCCGAAGTGGGAAGGCCCTTATCGGGTAATACGAGTCACCAGGCCTGGCGCTGTCCGCCTGGAGACCGAGGATGCCGTTCCGGTGAGTAATTCCTGGAACATCGAGCATCTTCGCAAGTTTTACCCATAAGGCGCAGCTTGCCGGCCCCCCCCGGCAAGCCGCCCTTTTGTACAAGCCTTGCCGGCAAGGCATGTAACCCTTTGTACAAAGCCAGGCGCAGACCCTGAGCATAAATAAATGAAGCGCTGGCGCCCTAAGTTATAGCACGCATGCTGAGTCGAGTCTCGTCCTTGGTTAGGGTTGATAGTGCTTAGCGGCGGCTAACCCCTAGCTTAGAGGTCGAATCTTTGTCTTTCCTCTGTCTTCTTTGGTTCACAAGATGCGTAGACATCCTTGCCGAAGCCACTTGGGGGAAGGAAAGGAGAACAGACCAGCGCCTAGGCCCCGGCGAGCCAGTGTTACCGGAGGCTGCAAGGGCAATAATTCGCCCATGGCAGACCAGGGTTGCCGGGGGCTGCAGCTTCAGATAAGTTCTTTATCCCTTGTCATGCATTCCATTATGGACTGAGGTATGTGAAACCTCGTTCTTTCCCTTAAGCTACCATGCTCCCATAACTCTAGGCCTTAAGGCTCGTTCCTGGAACTAAGTTTGGTCGTAGTCGCGGCAGCAGAAGGATGAAACGAGGAGCCTGAGCCCACTTCATCCCTGCCTCCGCCAAAGGCGTGAGAAAGGTCGAGCGAAGTAGGGAAACGGCTGGGCCTGTTGCCGGGCGAAAAAAATGTTTATCCTAAAGATATCAGGGATTTATTCCCTGTTGTAGGTTTTTACCTATGAACAAATGACCCGGCAACCATTCCTTTTTCATTAAAAACATTCCATTCAGGTACAGTCCATAGGGAATGAAAAACATGAACAAGGAGATTACAAGTTTTAAACTTAACAGATCCCCGAAGGCTTACACACTAAAAAGAGATAAGATGCCCATAATGCCTTTCTTGTCCCTCTCCTCAGGAGGCAGGTCAAGGAGGCGAGAAGGGCAAAAGGGGCGCCTAGGTGAGCTACGGGTGGTAGAAGACACCGAGAAGGCATCTCGGCGGCCTCCCAAGGGCTGGACGGTGATGACGGCGCCGGAGGCAGAGCTCGAAGACGAGGCGGCAGGACGTCAGTACGCGTCGAAGGCGTCGGTGCCCGCGTACTCCGACATGACGACCTTGCCGCCCGCCTTCTTCCTCTTCCTCTTCCGCAGCCTCCCTACGCTAGCCGCCAAGGAGACGGCCCCGAGAAGTTCAAGGAGCCGGCGATGCGGATGATGGGGTCGCCGGTGCCACCAGGAGCGGTGCCCGACACCTAGTCGGACCCGTCATCCTGCCGTCCACCGCCCTCGTTGTCGATGTCGTTGTCCTCCTCGTCACCCTCGTTCGAGGAGGAGTCTTCGTCATCGGAGGAGCTCTCCACGCAGCACCTCGCGCGAGTCCCGAGGTGCCCGAAGACCTTGACGGAGAGGTGCCCGTCCTCCATCAACTTGAAGTGGAGGGTGAGCCCATCCGTCAGGCTGTGGATGCGAGCGAACCTCTTCCATCCTTGGCGAAGATACATCACATGAGGGGCAGGGAAGTCGACGCGGGCCGGCGTGCCACTGATCCCGTAGCTCCTCATGTGCAGCCGCAATGACTCCGGCGGATCCACCTCCATCTCCCGCGCAAATGGAGTCGGGAGACGAAGACGACGGCGCTGCTCCCCCCGCATCCTAACGAAGAACTCACAAGGGTCATCTCCAATATGACCTTCCATTGGAGGAGGAGCTGTTGGCGGGGGCGAGGCCGGCGGGCCACCCCGTCCTCCTCTTCCCCGAGTGCCCCGGCCTCGCCCACGGCCCCGCCCCCTCCCTCTTCCCCTCGTGGCTAGTTCGGCCACTGCAGGTGCAGGAGAAGGGGGGACGCGTTGTCGAGCAGCGACCCTCGCCGCCACCGTTGAGGAGCCGGGATTTTCTCTCTTCATGGCGGACAGAAGAGAGGAGCAGAAGCTGAAGGAGAAAGAAGATGGAGGAGTGCGGGGCGCCGTCCCTTCCCCCCGCCCTTTATAAAGGGGCGGGGCTGGAGCTCGACCGCCCCGCTCGGCCAATCAAGACGCAAAAGGCGAGGGGGGCTGGGACCGACCCGCCGCCCCAACCAGCGACGGCTCGGTTTCCCGCCTCCACCGCTCGCCACCTCGAATGCATGGGAGGCACGTGGCGAACGTGCAGGACCGAAGGGACGGGTGAGACGACCTCTCCCCACCCCGTGATCATGGGGAGTGGACGCCTAGACGACCGCGCCTCGGCCCCATCCAGTAAGCGGGCCGCGCCTCCACGCCTCCCCCGTTTACGGGGAAGACGAGGGACGCCTCCTTTCGCATTTACTGCGATGTGACACATGCGTGCAGAAACCGCCCCACGCATGCCGCCCACGTCACGCACGCCCCTCCACCCCGCACCGCGCGCGCGGGTCGTGGGAGGCGCAGCGCGCGGAAATTTTTACCACGTTGAAAACCGCCCCGCATGCCCGCGCACCGTTCTGGGCCTGGCCCAACAACGTGTCGCGCTTATGTGTGGCCCAGGCCCGGGGGCTCCTGTCGGTGTACAAATAGAGGGGCACACTTTTTGTACCCCTATGACTGTGCACGGGCAGTCTGAGCCACGGGCACCACCACACCAAGCATGGCGAGGGAGGTGAGCCGGGGTAAAATCAAAGCTTGATGGAGACTAGAACAATGCCAAGAACAAGACCACAAAGAGCAAAGGGACGAAGCGGCTCTCCCTGGCAAGATCCTTGCCGGGGCCAGCTCTGGCAGCCCCGGCAAGACCCTTGCCGCGGCGGCTCGCCCCACGCCTACGGAGCGGATCACCCTTTAGTCCACCGCCCCCATGGGGCTAGGATTCGGGAGATATCCCCGTGGTGGCATGCAGATCTTTGTGAAGACATCCAAGATCAGATACAAGTTAAGGAGACAACGACCCTTGGCGGGATCCCAGCCAAGGAGAACTACAAGGCCCCCGGCAAGCACCTTGCCGGGGATGGCAGCAGGCGCCACGGCAGGACCCTTGCCGGAGCCCCGGCACGGCCCTTGCCAAGGACGCCCACGGGGCCACCATCAGGCCCGCACCAGCTGGGTTTCCACTGACCCACGCAGCTGCCAACCCGACCAGCTGGACAAGCTCCTGCGTGGCAACCCACAGATCTTCGTGGAGACCCGCCGTTGCGCCACCTCAGCTGCCTGTCTGCCTACATGGCACCTCAGGCACTGCTGGCCAGGGCGCGTGTCAACACGAGGAGGAGCGGCGACGGACAAGACGGACATCTCCCCTCGTTCCCGATAAAGCAAGGACACCTAAGCTAGGCGCATTAAATGCGCCTTGTCCTGTAATGCGAGGGATAACCTCGTATCACTGTACCCCTTTCCACCTCCTGTGTGCCACTGTGGCGACCCCTTTTTCCTATAAAAGGAGGCCCGAGGCGACCAGGAGGAGGATTCGGCTTTTTAGAACTCCTCACGACTCTTTTGGAGCTGCTCACTAGCTAAAGAACACAAACATATAATCCACCAAAGCAGGAGTAGGGTTTTACGCATCTTTGCGGCCCAAACCTGGGTAAAGGAACCGTGTCTTGACTGTTAGATCCGCTCTTCTCTCAACCCCGCGCCCCGCAACCGTAGTAGGGATTCTTGTGATCCCATAGGTGTCGATCCAAATACACCGACAGGTTGCCAAAGTGGCACACAGGAGGTGGAAAGGGTATAGTGATGCGAGATTATCCCTCGCATTACATGACAAGGCGCATTTAATGCGTCTTGCTTAGGTGTCCTTGCTTTATCGGGGGCGGGGGAGACTTCCGTCTTGTCCGTCGCCGCTCCTTCTTGTGTCGACACGTGCACTGGCCAACGATGCCTGAGATGCCATGTAGGTAGGTAGGCAGCTGAGGTGGCGCTATGGTGGGTCTTCACGAAGATCTGCATGCCGCCATGCAGGTGCCTGCCCAACTGGTTGGGTCGGCAGCTGCATAAGGCGGTGGAGGTTTAGTTGGCGTGGGCCTGATGGTGGCTCCGCGGATGTCCTCGGCAAGGGTCTTGCCGCGGCCCCAGCAAGGGTCTTGCCGCGGCGCCTGCTGCCATCCCCGGCAAGGTGCTTGCCGGAGGTCTTGTGGTCTTCCTTGGCTGGGATCCTGCCAAGCGTCATCGTCTTCTTAGTGCGTGTCTGATCTTGAATGTCTTCACAAAGATCTGCATGCCACCACGGGGATGTCTCCCGAATCCTTGCCCCATGGGGGCACTGGACTCAAGGGTGATTTGCTCCGTAGGCGTGGGGCGAGTGGCCGCGGCAAGGGTCTTGCCGGGGCAGCTAAAGCCGGCCCCGGCAAGAATCTTGCCAGGGCTGCTAAAACTGGCTCCCGGCAAGGATCTTGCCGGGGGAACCCACTTCGTCCCTTTGCTCTTTGTGGTCTTGGCTTTGGCGTTGCTTCAGTTCCCTTGAGCTTCGGTCTTACCCTGGCTTACCTCCCTTGCCTTGCTTGGTGTGGCGGTGCCCGTGGCTCAGACTGCACGTGCACAGTCATAGGGGTACAAAAAGTGTACCCCCCCTTTTTGTACACCGACATTTTTGCAATAAGTATATGAGTTCTTTATGACTAATGTTGAGTCCATGGATTATACGCACTCTCACCCTTCCACCATTGCTAGCCTCTCTTGTACCGCGCAACTTTCTCCGATACCATACACCCACCATACACCTTCCTCAAAACAGCCACCATACCTACCTATCATGGCATTTCCATAGCCATTCTAAGATGTATTGCCATGCAACTTTCCACCGTTCTGTTCATATGACATGCTTCATCATCATTCACATAGAGTCATATTTTGTTCTAGCTTTGAGTTGTAATCTTTGAGTTGTAAGTCAATAAAAGTGTTATGATCTTCATTATTAAAGCATTGTCCCATGTGAGGAAAGGATAAATAATTTTTTTTAAAAATAAAGCCCCTAAAAAAAGGGACAATGCTACTATCCTTTTCCACATTTGTGCTTTAAAGTAGCACCATGATCTTCATGATAGAGAGTCTCTTGTTTTGTCACTTTCAGATACTAGCGGGAATTTTTCATTATAGAACTTGGCTTGTATATTCCAACGATGGGCTTCCTCAAATGCCCTAGGTCTTCATGAGCAAGCAAGTTGGATGCACACCCACTTAGTTTCTTTTGATGAGCTTTCATACACTTATAGCTCTAGTGCATCCGTTGCATGGCAATCCCTACTCACTCACATTGATATCTATTGATGGGCATCTCCATAGCCCATTGATACACCTAGTTGATGTGAGACTATCTTCCTCCTTGTTGTCTTCTCCACAACCACCACTCTATTCCACCTATAGTGCTATATCCATGGCTCACGCTCATGTATTGCATGAAAGTTGAATGGTTTGAAAAAAAATGAGTATGAAAACAATTGCTTGGCTAAAACCGGGGTTGTGCATGATATGAATACTTTGTGTGATGAAGAGAGAGCATAGATAGACTATATGATTTTGTAGGGAAAACTTTCTTTGGCCATGTTATTTTGAGAAGACATGATTGCTTTGTTAGTATGCTTGAAGTATTATTATTCTTATGTCAATATAGACTTTTATCTTGAATCTTTCGGATCTGAACATTCATGCCACAACAAAGAGAATTACATTGAGAACTATGTTGGTTAGCATTCCACATAAAAAATTCTATTTTTATCATTTACCGAATCGAGGACGAGCAGGAATTAAGCCTGGGGATGCTTTATACGTCTCCAACGTATCTATAATTTTTTATTGTTCCATGCTATTATATATTATGTTTTGGATGCTTAATGGCCTTTATTATACACTTTTATATTATTTTTGGGACTAACCTACTAACCCAAGGCCTAGTGCAAATTGCTGTTTTTTTTGTCTATTTCGGTGTTTCACAGAAAAGGGATATCAAACGGAGTCCAAACAGAATGAAACCTTCGGGAGAGTTATTTTTGGAACCGTATCTACCCAGAAGACTTGGGGTACACGCGAGGGAATAAGGGAGGTGGCCACGAGTGTCCAGGGCGTGCCCCCTCCCGCTGGGCGTGCCCCCACCCTCGTGGGCCCCCTCTGGCTCCTCCGATGCCCTCCTTCCTCCTATAGATATCCGTATACCCTGAAAACATCGAGGCAAAAGAAAAAACCCTAATTCCACTGCCGCAACCTTCTGTTCCCGTGAGATCCCATCTTGGGGCATGTTCCGGAGCTCCGCCGGAGGGGGGGGATCTACCATGGAGTGCTTCTACATCAACGCCATAGCCTCACCAGTGAGTTTGTGATCAATATTATCTATGAATAATATTTAATTCTTTTCTCAAATCTTTTATGTATGATTATAATATCCTTGCAAGTCTCTTCGAATTATTGGTTTGGTTTTGCCTACTAGATCTATAGTTCTTGCAATGGGAGAAGTGGTTGGCTTTGGGTTCAATCTTGCGGTGTCCTTTCCCAATGACAGTAGTGGCATCAAGGCACGTATTGTATTGTTGCCACCGAGGATAAAAAGATGGGTTTTATATCATATTGCTTGAGTTTATCCCTCTACATCATGTCATCTTGCTTAAAGCATTACTCTGTTCTTATGAACTTAATACTCTAGATGCATGCTGGTTAGTGGTGGATGTGTGGAGTAATAGTCATAGATGTAGAATTGTTTGAGTCTACTTGTTATGGACGTTATGCTATATATAATGATCATGCCTAGATATTCTCATAACTATTCACTTTTCTATCAATTGCTCGACAGTAATTTGTTCACCCACCGTAGAATTCTGCTATCATGAGAGAAGCCACTAGTGAAACCTATGGCCCCCGGGTCTATCCTTAATTCGAAAAGAATCAAATATTTTCATAGATAATCTTGATCACAAACCCACAATTCATCGGATCTTGACAAACACACCGCAAAAAGATTACATCGAATAGATCTCCTCGAAGATCGAGGAGAACTTTGTATTGAGATCCAAAAAGAGAGAAGAAGCCATCTAGCTAATAACTATGGACCCGAAGGTCTATGGTAAACTACTCACAACTCATCGGTGACGCTATGGTGTTGATGTAGACGCACTCCGTGATCGATCCCTCCTCCGGAACAGGCCCCAAGATGAGATCTCACAGGAACAGAAGGTTGCGGCAGTGGAATTAGGATTTTCTCTATTGCCTCGATGTTTTCAGGGTATGTGGAATTAGGTTATGTTTGACTTTTTGAAAAACTAATACACCTTATATTTAGGAACGGAGGGAGTAGCATGGAACAATCAAAAATTATAGATACGTTGGAGACATATCATTAAGTAGGTCACTCACCCGTGTGGTGCCTTGCACATACGTTTGTCCAAGTGGTCGAAGGCTGCCCCTTCTTGGAATCCAATTTTCATGGTGGATCAGTACCTTAGACCCATTGCCAATTCGCCAAACAGCCCCCTCTCTGAGTAGGTCTCGTCCAACCAAGATGCTTTTGAACGTGAACGAACCGCTAGCTGGGCAGGTTGCATTCATAATGGTCCCATGCTAGAAGTACCTTGCTTGCAAAACTTTTGCACACAGGGACTGCGAGACTTGAAGAATCCTCCCTGCTTGTTTTGCTAGTAGCGCCTGATTAAAAGCTTCATAGTTTCTAAAGCCCATACCCCTTTCCCTCTTGGGCATGCTGATACGTCCAAAACGTATCTATAATTTCTGCTTGCTCCATGCCACTTTTGGGTGATATTCCTATGATATTCATACACTTCCATACACTTTTGATCATATTTGGACTAACTTACTAATCCAGTGCACCCCAGTGCCAGTTTCTGTTTTCGGCTGTTTTTGTATTTCAGGTTTTCACGTTTCGAGAACTGCCCAGAAAAATACAGAAAAATATATATAATAAATCAGCGTATCGGGAACGACACTGCTTCCGAAGGGGAGCCTGGGAGGGCCACAGGGGCCCCAGGCGCCCTGTGGGCGCGCCCCCCTGGGCCGCGCCGGGGGGGCGCCTCGGCACCCCGAGAGCCCCCCGATGCCCTACTTTGGCAGATATTTAAAGGGTCCCCCGTAACCCTTGAAACAGGACTTCTTTTCACGATCCCATCTCTGTTCCGCTGTCGCCGCCGCTTCCAAGATCGGGAACACCAGGAGAACTCTTCCCGGCACCCTGCCGGAGGGGAGGATCACCACCGGGAGCTTCTCCACCACCATGGACGCCTCCCGGATGACTCGTGAGTAGTCTCCCTTGGACCATGGGTCCATGACCAGTAGCTATGTGATGTTCTCCTCCCGTTCTTGTGCTTCACTAATTAGTCCTCGTGAGCTGCCCTACATGATCGAGGCACCTATGTAATCCTTGTGTTGTTGCTATGTTGAGTTTGCTGGGATCCGATGGATTATGAGATTATGTTCAGATTGATCTTGACTAATATATTTGATTCACCTCTTTTATATTTTAGTTCATAAGTAATTCTTGCATGTTCTCCGTTGTTATTTATTGCTTTGGCCAAGTAGTAGGTAGTGACTCCAAGAGGGAACGTTATGCTCGATTGTGGGTTCATGCCCCTCGATGACTAGCTTGAGTGACAGAAACATGAGTCTAGGGGATGTGCTGTTGCCACAAGGGGGAAAACAACGGTGCTTGTGCCTGCGGGTGCAAGGATTGTTTACTTTACGCAAAGTTCTTTTAATGCAGTTGTCTGTTGCATTGAGTTTACACTATGGGTGGGACTCGCAACTTAATACCAGCGAGATGTTCTGGATAGATATCTCAAGGTGGATGATTAGTAGTAGATGCAGTTGGATTTCGGTCTACTTACTTTGGCGTACCGCCCATGCTTTGAACCTCAACCTTTCTTGCAATGTAGTCAGCATTGGTTTGCGTTCGTGGTCCTGTCAATTGCCCAGCTGTAATTTGTTACCTCACATAGCTGTTTTGTCGTCTTTTGGGAGAGAGACATCACTAGTGAACATCATGTGACTCCGGTCCATATTACTATCATTGATCACATACACTATTTTACTTTCCGCTATTTTATTTACTATTGCAAATTACTATCTATCACTACTATCATATTGCTTTTAACCCTTTGTGAACTACAAGGCCGGATAGATTGACAACCTCTCTGTACTCGTTGGGAGCAAAGTTATTTGTATCTGTGTGCAGGTCCACGTTGATTGCTAATTGCGCCGTTAGCGGTTGACACCTACCTGTTGAACCTAGGAGTCTCTGGGGATTCGATCCTTGGCATCTTTGCTAAGGAAAAACACTTCTACTTACTGCATCTTACACCTTCCACTTGGGGTAATCCAACGAGGGGTTCGAGGCCCATCAAGGAGTATTTTCTGGCGCCGTTGCCGGGGACTCCACTCTTCAGGATAGGGGAGTTGCATGCTATCTTTTACCTTTGCTTATTAGTCTTGTTAGTTTACCTATCATATTTGCTTTAGTATCCTTTTATCAAAAATCACAAAAAAAATAGTTATCTTGTTCTTTAGTTATCATTATGTCGGGTCCTTTTGTCTTTGACGAGGCAGAAGTTCTCACCTTTAAACAAAGAGGTGGGGAAAGTTTGAAAGATGCTTGGTATAGAATTAATGATTCACAAAAAAGAGCCACCAAGAAGCAACCCACTACTATCTTGCTTAGAATTTTTTATGTTGGAATCACTTCTTGGAATAGGTTTATTTTAGATACTGCTATCAATGGGAATTTCCTGGAGGCCCCAGTTTGGGAGTCTCTTAGTATTATTGAAAATCTTATTGGGAGTCCCCCTGTTGTTAGCATTCGAGAGGACATCACCCTAGCTCATATTATGAAAAAACTTGAAAAAATAGAGCTAGAGATGCCAAGCACTAATAAGATGAATGATTTGGATCGAAAGATCCAAGGGAATTTGAATAGACTTGATAGCTCCATGCATAATTTTTTTAAAATTTTGGAGACCGTCAAATTCCATGATTCTGACTCTTCTAGGATGGAAAAGATTGAGGAAATATTTGATACCTTAGGAACTACATTCTCCTCGATCAAAACCGAAAAGGTAGGAACTCCAGCAAAGAGGGAGCCTAAGTTCGTTCACGTTCCAAAGGCTCCCCGTTCTAAAAATAATCCACCTATTGCCAAAGGGGTTGAAACTGTAAAGACTTTGGAAGAAACACCTATCGTTGATGAATTTATAAATGAATCTTCCCTTGACTTTTATCCTTTCGGTCTTCTACCTAGAAGTATCTCTATGAGGCCTTTATTTGAGAGTCCTCTTAAGACTAGTTGTATTATTGAAGAGCTTTTTGATGATCTTGATGATGGTTCAATTGATACAACTTGATCTATGCATTATGCCTAGCTTAAAGGCATAAAAGAAAGCGCTTTTGGGAGGCAGCCCACATGAATAATTTTTTTGCTTTTGTTGTGTCTTGATGTTTTTTACTGCTGTAGCATCATCATTGTATCTTTGCTTTTCATATTTGTGCCAAGTATAGCCTCTGATTGCTAGAAAGTTCAAAAGTTGTGAGGTGCTGTCCAGGAAACAGATTCTGCCCTTGGATACAAAAATTCGTATAAAATCACCAGATCATCTTTTTGGTCTGAATTGTTTTGACAGCGTTCTCTACATAATTGTCTTTCGTGCGTCAGTTCTGAGTTTTTTGATTTGAGTTGCAGAAGTATCCCGAACAGGTCAATTACTGCCTGCTGTTCTGTTTTTCACAGATTCTGTCATGTTTTGCCTTACCTTCACTTTGCAAATTGAGAACTTGCTTTTTCTTTGCAAAAACATTTTGGCAATCTTGAGAAACAGTAGAACTTCAAGAATATCCTTATTTCCAGCAAGGTATAATTATTTTATTAAGGGTACTAACCTCGCTAATCAGATTATGATGAGTTATGTATGAAGGGAGTTTTCAAGTGTGCGAGGGAAGATGATAAAAAGATTCAGGAGTGTCAAGCGCTCAAGCTTGGGGATGCCCCTGTGCACCCCCAAGAAATATTCAAGGAGACTCAAGCGTCTAAGCTCGGGGATGCCCCCGTGCATCCCCTTCTCCATCAACATTATCACTTCGTCTTTCGTTCCGCTATATTTTTATCACTTCATGTGTTATGTGCTATGCTTGGAGCGTCTTGCTTTTAGTTTTCTTTTTAGTTTTTCATAACGAGTCGGAACCCAGCATTCCTTTATGTGGGAGAGAAACACTCTCCACCTCTACCTAGAACATTACATAGAATTTTCATGTCTATCTATGCTGTGTGTGTTCTTTGTCTTTTAATAGCTACTATCGTGCTCTGCTCTTAGTATTCATGCTTATCTTTTCAAGAGCTTTTATTTAGTTGGTTGCTTGAACTCTTTTTAATTATCATGATCACCTTATCAAGAGAGTTTGCTTCCGTTGCATTGGTTAATGTGTCTATGATAAAGATGCTACTTTCATGATGGTGCTTAGTAGTTCAGGTTTTCTTTTGGTTAATCTCAGATAGCTGGGGGGTTCCCAATCTGTCATTGGAATACCAACTTGGTTTGTTTGCCTATGATGTAGTATGGTTTAGTAATATCTTCCTTTGAGAATTTATTTTGATTGACTTGGCGTATGCTCAAGCATATTCAAGACTGTAAAGAAAGTCTGTCAAGCCTTGATGATCTTTTGTTTCTAAGTAGCGATATAACTACCATGCCTGATTCAATATTGCTTTGTCGCTCTGCATGATTATGACCGTCATTTCTCTCTTAGTTGGTTGCTCCCAGTCTTTTGCTAACCTCCACCTGCACTAAGCAAATTAACCATGCAATATATAGCTCATGGGAAAGTAGCCTAAAAACTATTGTGGTAAAGAATATGTTGTTTATGTATCTTATTTCTTATGAGTTGCTTGCTGAGCGGTAACCATGTTTCTGGGGACGCCATCAACTGTCACACTTTTGTTGAATATCATGTGAGTTGCTATGCATGTTCGTCTTGTCTGAAGTAAGGGTGATTTACCGTGGGTTGAATTAATATGCATATTGTTAGAGAAGAACATTGGGCCGCCAACCAAAGCCATGCATCATGGTGGAAGTTTTAGCTTGGACCTTAATCCTCAATCTCTCATGAGAATATGCTTATGCATTTAAGAGGAGTCCAACATCTATTTTCTATGTTGTCCCGGTATGGATGTCCTCAAGTTGAGATTTATCAAAAACGAGAAATCAAATGCGATCTATCTCCTTGGACCTTTGTACAGGTGGCATAGAGGTACCCCTTTGTGACACTTGGTAAAAACATATGCAATGCAATGATAACCCATGGGGATCCGAGCTAATTAGGACAAGGAGCGAGCACTATTAGTATTCGATGCATGAGGCTTGCAACTTATAAGATATTTTATACATGACACATATGAAGTACTACTACCGTTGACAAAATTGCTTCCATGTTTCATAATAAAAAGCTCTAGCACTTCAAGCATCAACTACTGAGAGCATGATTGTCATTCTGAGTGTAATGTGCATTGTCCCAAAGTAGCATTGTCTTTTGCATGATTGTGATATCGTTTATTTTGAAATGATTGTATCTAGTCATCACTTAAACCTTGAAGGTGCCCCTGCACTTATGTTTTGCATCACTAAAGGGGGCAAGCTAGATATCACTTGATCATATTTGCACATCATGTTCATTGCAAATCTTTTTGATGTTTCAGTTTCATATTGTAAAACTTTCAGTCATTTGTGATTGTCTCAGTAAGCATTTGTCATATGACTATGAGAAAGTCTTATATGGTTAATAGCATGTCACCACAGAAATTATTCTTGTTATCATTTACCTACTCGAGGACGAGCAGGAATTAAGCTTGGGGATGTTGATACGTCCAAAACGTATCTATAATTTCTGCTTGCTCCATGCCACTTTTGGGTGATATTGCTATGATATTCATACACTTCCATACACTTTTGATCATATTTAGACTAACTTACTAATCCAGTGCACCCCAGTGCCTGTTTCTGTTTTCGGCTGTTTTTGTATTTCAGGTTTTCACGTTTCGAGAACTGCCCAGAAAAATACAGAAAAAATATATAAAAAATCAGCGTATCGGGAACGACACTGCTTCCGAAGGGGAGCCTGGGGGGGCCACAGGGGCCCCAGGCGCCCTGTGGGCGCCCCCCCCCTGGGCCGCGCCGGGGGGGCGCCTCGGCACCCTGAGAGCCCCCCGATGCCCTACTTTGGCAGATATTTAAAGGGTCCCCCGTAACCCTTGAAACAGGACTTCTTTTCGCGATCCCATCTCTGTTCCACCGCCGCCGCCGCTTCCAAGATCGGGAACACCAGGAGAACTCTTCCCGGCACCCTGCCGGAGGGGAGGATCACCACCGGGAGCTTCTCCACCACCATGGACGCCTCCCGGATGACTCGTGAGTAGTCTCCCTTGGACCATGGGTCCATGACCAGTAGCTATGTGATGTTCTCCTCCCGTTCTTGTGCTTCACTAATTAGTCCTCGTGAGCTGCCTTACACGATCGAGGCACCTATGTAATCCTTGTGTTGTTGCTATGTTGAGTTTGCTGGGATCCGATGGATTATGAGATTATGTTCAGATTGATCTTGAGTAATATATTTGATTCACCTCTTTTATATTTTAGTTCATAAGTAATTCTTGCATGTTCTCCGTTGTTATTTATTGCTTTGGCCAAGTAGTAGGTAGTGACTCCAAGAGGGAACGTTATGCTCGATTGTGGGTTCATGCCCCTCGATGACTAGCTTGAGTGACAGAAACATGAGTCTAGGGGATGTGCTGTTGCCACAAGGGGGAAAACAACGGTGCTTGTGCCCGCGGGTGCAAGGATTGTTTACTTTACGCAAAGTTCTTTTAATGCAGTTGTCTGTTGCATTGAGTTTACACTATGGGTGGGACTCGCAACTTAATACCAGCGAGATGTTCTGGATAGATATCTCAAGGTGGATGATTAGTAGTAGATGCAGTTGGATTTCGGTCTACTTACTTTGGCGTACCGCCCATGCTTTGAACCTCAACCTTTCTTGCAATGTAGTCAGCATTGGTTTGCGTTCGTGGTCCTGTCAATTGCCCAGCTGTAATTTGTTACCTCACATAGCTGTTTTGTCGTCTTTTGGGAGAGAGACATCACTAGTGAACATCATGTGACTCCGGTCCATATTACTATCATCGATCACAAACACTATTTTACTTTCCGCTATTTTATTTACTATTGCAAATTACTATCTATCACTACTATCATATTGCTTTTAACCCTTTGTGAACTACAAGGCCGGAGAGATTGACAACCTCTCTGTACTCGTTGGGAGCAAAGTTATTTGTATCTGTGTGCAGGTCCACGTTGATTGCTAATTGCGCCGTTAGCGGTTGACACCTACCTGTTGAACCTAGGAGTCTCTGGGGATTCGATCCTTGACATCTTTGCTAAGGGAAAACACTTCTACTTACTGCATCTTACACCTTCCACTTGGGGTAATCCAATGAGGGGTTCGAGGCCCATCACATGCACATCTCATCCCAAGCCACCCAGTGCACCTTCTTCTCACCATTTTCTGAACACCACCAGAAGTTTGAAGAGATGGTAGATAGGTTCCGACACATCTTCTTTGAGAGTTGAAAACAGCTCATGGTGAAAGTCGGTGTCGCTTGTAGCCTAGATTCACAAGCACTTCATTTGCCGCCTTCGAGAGGCGTTGGCCCTTCCAGCCCAACACCTTCCGCTTGGAACTTACCTTCACATGCTTAAATGTACCTTCCTTAGATTTACCCACAGCTGTTGGCAGCCCCAAATATTTCTCACTAAGTGCCTCTGACTGGATCCCAACGATTCCCTTTAGCACCTCCTTGTTACTGTGACGCCCCCGATTTGTCCGTACACTAATCATGCACGCAAATGTGTACGACCAAGATCAGGGACTCACGGGAAGATATCACAACACAACTCTAGACACAAATTAAAATAATACAAGCTTCATATTACAAGCCAGGGGCCTCGAGGGCTCGAATACAGAAGCTCGAAAGCAACAGAGTTAGCGGAAGCAACAATATCTGAGTACAGACATAAGTTAAACAAGTTTTGCCTTAAGAAGGCTAGCACAAACATCAACGATCGAAAAGGCAAGGCCTCCTGCCTAGGACCTCCTAACTACTCCTGGTCGTCAGCTGTCTCCACGTAGTAGTAGGCTCCGTCGGGGTAGTAGTAGTAGTCGACTGGGGTGGCATCTGGCTCCTGGGATCCGCCCTCTAGTTGCAACAACCAGAAAGAAGAAGAAGGGGGAAAAGGGGGAGCAAAACAACCGTGAGTACTCATCCAAAGTACTCGCAAGCATCAGATCTATACTAAGTATGCATCAATATCAAAGGAAAAGCTGTATATGTGGACTGGACTGCAGAATGCCAGAAGAAGAGGGGAAAAGCCTAGCCTATCGAAGACTAGCATCTTCACGCATCTTCTGGAAACACCATCTTGCAGCAGTAGAGGGAAATACAGAATAGCAGTTTATAATTAACAAGCATGTTGTAGTATTATCGGCCTAGAGATCCTTCCTCGACTCCCTGCGAGAAAGTAATCTCGCAGCCACATATCCATCACATATCTCAAGTATCCATTTCTAGTTATAATAGATCAGGATATAAGACTGAACGTCCGTTACCGTGGACACGGCTATTCGAATAGATAACTTCCCTGCAGGGGTGCACCACGTTACCCTCACGCTCGATCACCTTCGGCCGGACACACCTTTCTGGGTCAATGCCCGGCCTCGGAAGATCAACACGTCGCAGCCCTACCTAGGGTCAGCAGAGAGGTCCCCGCCGGTCTACATCCTAAGCACTCCGGGGTCATGGGCCATCACCCGTTGCACTCCGGGTCGTTGCGAGCAGGGCGGACCAGGCACCACCTCTATACTGGATGGGGCCGGCCCAGCCGTGCCGCACTGCTGAACTGGACGTCTGACAAAGCTTCGGCTGATACCACGACGCCGAGGCCCATAACTATTCTCGCGTGGCGGTTAGTGCGTAAAGGCCAGAGGCCAACTCAGAACAAATACCCAAATCTGTTAGTGCATTATTGACAGAAGTGATGGCTGTCGGGACAAGTCCGGAGCTATCACCCCTCCTGGGTGATACCGCAAAACAGCCAGCCGCCACCGTAACAACTCCCGCGGGTGCTCTCCGGGCCCGCCCGCCTTTCACAAAGGTATCAAGTAAAGTCCATGTAACTGTGTGTCCAAAACATCAAGGTGGAAAACCCGAGGAATCACCCCCGACGAATTCCACTCGATGTGTCCGTCAAGGCGAACTATGAGGAATCACCCCCGAAGTTCACACTTGAGGGGTTGCACGACAGAGTCGTATCGGGAATGGAGAAAGAGGAATCACCCTCGATGACCACGACCAAATAGCTACACTACAGAGTTATCATCATGAGTGCGTTATGAGGCTTCACCCTCGGCACCCGATAGTACCTCTGCAGAGTCGAGCAACAAAGGGGTGTGATGTGATGTGAAGTGTCGGGCTCCGGTCTTCGATCACGTTGCTCGAGTAGTCGATGATGAAGCAGGGGCAACAAGGACAGTCGGGCTTCGGTCTTCGATCACGTTGCTCGAGTAGTCGATGATGAAGCAGGGGTGATAAGGACAAGGTGGGGTCACTGATGGATCACTAGCCAACCTATACTAAGCAGTTTAGCATAGCATGTAGGTAACAATAGCAGGTACAAAAGCAGGCTATGCATCAGAATAGGATCAAACAATAACAGTAGCAAAATTCTAATGCAAGCATAAGAGAGAATGGAATGGGTGATATCGGGATGATCAAAGGGGGGGGGGCTTGCCTGGAAGCTCTGCTGAAACGGAAGTAGGGTCGTCGTCGACGTAGTCGATCACCAGGGCATCAACAGGAGTCTCGGGGTCTACCGGAGAGAAGAGGGGGAAGAAACAATAAATACATAGCTCACAGATGCAATACAGATGCACGACATGGTAATAAGCGGTGCTAGGGGTGTTCTAACGCAGTACTACACGATACCGAGGAAGGGGGAAAACACCCGGGAAAGCATTCCCGGTGTTAGGCATTTTCGGACAGGCGAACCGGAGGGGAAAAGTTCCATGTTCGGTATGCTAGGAATGTGTGGTGGATGAACGGACCACGTATTCGGATTCGTCTCGAAATTCTGAGCGACTTTCATATATAAATTATTTTCATCCGAGTTACGGATTATTTTATATGATTTTTCAAAGTTTTATTAATATTCTGAAATTATTATTAATTATTAAATGGGGTTATTGCATCAGCATGATGTCATGCTGATGTCAGCAGGGTCAACAGTCAACTTTGACTGGTTGACTGGTCAAAAGGGCCATTGGGGCCCACTGTCATAGACTAGTTTAATTAAGCAAGTTTATTTAGTCTAGTGTGTACTTAGGTTAATTCAACTTAATTAATTAGGTTTAATTATCAGATTAATTAAGTTAATTATTAATTAATTAATATTTTATTTATTATTGTAAAACTCATTTTTTTATCTTTTATTTAAACTTCTTTTTTTAAGGGGGCGGGCCCCACATGCCATAGGCACAGGGGCCATAGCGGGCGACGGGTTACAGGTGCGGGCACCCGTGGGCATAGCCGCCCGGGCACTAGGAGGTCGCCGGGGCGCTGGACCCAGGCGGGCGCTCGCCCAGCAGGGACGGCGAGGCCACGGAGATGGCCGGGGCGGGTGGCCGCCGACGAGGGGTGGGGGGGCCGAGGCCGGCTGGCCGGAGCCATGGCTGCGGCGGCGGTGCTGGCCAGCAGAGGCGGGGGAAGGGCCGCGGCGGAGGGCACGGCCGCGGCCAGGCAGGCGCAGCGGGGAAGTGGCCGGGGGTGCGCGCGGGGTTCAAGGGCGGGCGCTCGCGCGGCGATGCGGGCCGCGACCGCGGCAGTGGCCGGCGACGGGGCGAGCAACGGGGGCCGCGGCGGGGCACAGGGCAGAGGCGAGGCGGCCAGGGGCGGCGAGCTATGCAGCGGGGATCGGGCGGCGGCGACGCACTGCGGGTGAGGCGGAGGCGCAGCTGCTGGGGCGCGCGAGGGCCGGCCGGAGGCGCGGAGGCGGTGGTGACCAGAGGCAGGCGCGGGCAGGTGAGCAACGGTGCGGGGCGGGATGCCGTGCACGTTCAAGTTGCGGTGGCCATGGGCGCCGAGGAGCTCCGGCACGACGTCGGGAAGTGGGAGAAGGGGAAAAACAGGAGAAGGCTCACTTTCGGTGTCGAGGTACGCCGGCGAGGCTCGACGAAGCCGAGTTGAGGAGGAGGTGAGGACGGCGGCGGAGACGGACGGCGAGCGAGGTGACGGCGGTCGGGCGTCGGGCGTCGGCCGCGGGGCCGCGGTCGTCCAGATCGGGAAGCGGGGCGCGAGGGAAAGAGGGGTGGCTAGGGTTCGACGGGAAGAGGGGCGTCGGCCCTATTTGTAGATGGGGGTTCGCCGGCGGATGGCCGCCACGGCGTCGACCGGTGCCGTGGCGGGCATCGAACATGCCCACGATCTCCCGTGAACAGTGGGATGGGGAAGGAGGCGCGGGTGGGCCAGCCTGGTAGGTAGATGGGCCGGGTGGACCAAGGGGGAGGGTTTTGTTTTGGGTTTCGTTTTCTTTTCTTTTAACTTTTCTGTTTATTTTACTTTACATAATTCTCACATGATTTTAGTTTAATAAAAATATAAGACCAACACCTAATTTTGTGTTTTAGTTTAACCCTATGTCACATAAAGTTTCACACATATATAAAATAGTTTAACATTTTTAGAAAATATATAGGGCATCTAAATGATCATTTAAGCCACCGATATAATCACAAAGAGGGATTTAAACACTTTATAAAAGTGTTGGGCCACCACCAATATTACCAACTGAATATTTGGCATACTTTGCACATTTTAGTTTTGTCCCTTGAAAACTTTATTTGTTTGGCTTTATTTTAAATTTTGAATTCGAACCGGTTTGAACCAAAGTGATTTCCAGCAACGGTAAAAACGATGACGTGGCATCATTAGCAGAGGATTACTGTAGCTTAATTATCCGGGCGTTACAATTCTCCTCCACTACAAGAAATCTCGTCCCGAGATTTTAGGAGGTAGAAGGAAACAAAACGGGGTATTCTTCACGAAGACGATCCTCGAGTTCCCAAGTGGCTTCATCTTCATAAGGATTTGACCACATTTTTTTTTGAAATTTGATAGTTCTGTGTCGATGTGACGTTCTGCTTGATCAAAAACGCTGACCGGACAGATTCTTCGGACTTTGAGGTAGCGTTTTCAATTCTTACAAAAGGAGAAGCGTTGCTCGCCTTCAAGGGTTAAATCCGTGCTTCGGCATTTTGAACAAGGTGAGCATGGTAGCTTACTATCTCATTTGAAGGATTCAGCAGATGGATGGTCATAGTGGCGCAAATGATAGTAGCAGTATGTGTTTTCAACCATTCCATTCCCAGAATGAGGTCAATATTGGATGACTTCAAGACAATGGGAGAAACATGGAATTCCAACCCTTCAATTTCAACGATGACGTTGTGACTAACCATGGTGGTTCGACATTGGCCCGCAGGGGTGTGTACCACTAGCGGATTGTCCATCTCTTCGAACTTAATGCCATGCATGAATGCAAAATCTTCTGATATGAAAGAATGCGATGCTCCTGAATCGAATAAAACAGAAGCTGGTATTGAGTGAACAAGAAGAGTACCCAACACGGTAGCAGGCTGGCCTTGAGCTTCATTCAGATCAATGTGGTTAGCCTGACCACGACCATAAGGCATGGCACTGTTGTTGCGGGGCTGATTGTCACCACGCCCAGTTGGAGGAAGTGCAAGCTGGTTCTGATTCTGGTAGCAATCTCTAGCACGGTGTCCTGGTTGGCCACACTTGAAGCATAACCCATCATTTGGATGAGGAGCAGGAGCTTGGGGTGGTGCATCTTGAAGTCTCGGCTGCCCAGGTGGTGGAGGTGGCAGGTGAGGTGCAGCATGGGACTGCCTTGGTGCAGTTGCGGTTGGGTGGTACATGCTGTTGGGGATCCAGATCCTACGCTTCTGTGATGAAGGTCCTGAAGATGAACCAGTGTCACGGTTGCGCCTGAGAGATCCCTGGTGTTCCTTCAGACCAGTTTCGACATGAATGGCCTTATTCACCAAGGTGGCGAAGTCGGCAAAGTCATGTGCAAGGAGTGCGAGCTTGATATCGGCTTGAAGTCCATCACGGAACTTTTCCTGTCTACGTGCATCAGTGGCAATGTCTTCTTCAGCATAGCGGGACAAATCAAGGAACTCCCGCTGATAAGCATCTACAGCCTTGTTGCCTTGGTTGAGGTTACGGAACTCGCGCTTCTTCCTGTCCATAATTCCCTGAGGAATGAAGCGGGCACGGAAGGCAGCTTGGAAATCCGGCCAAGTGATGTTTGTCCCAGCAGGTAGTGAACGCCTGTGGCTGTCCCACCATTGAGCAGCGGGACCTTTCAGGTAATATGCCGCGAAGGTGACATAGCTGGCAATGGCTACACCAGCAGACTCTAGCTCGAAAGTGATATCACGGAGCCAGTCATCAGCATCAAGTGGCTGAGTTGAGCTGCGGTAGATGCTTGGGTTGAGGTGTGCAAAGTCGTTCAGGGTCACAGTTGCTGGCTGCTGGTTCAAGTTGGGGCGAGGAAACTGAGCCATCATTCCTTCCATGAACTGGCAGTTCAGCTCAAGCTGTTGGATCATACCAGCCATGTACTCAGGTGGTGGCGGGGCATTGCCACCACGACCACGACCAGCGGGTCTAACCATCCTGCTAACATATAACAGGGGTAGTTCAGCATTTGATAAATTTGCAAAGACAAGAAATATTCACTATATATCTTGTAGAATGAACGAGGTATGACGGGTACCACATAGTAGTCAGCATTATAGAGCGTGAATTATTTGAAATACTATTCTAAGGAAAAATTATGGCTTATCCAACTTTGGGGTGAATGCGGTCACGGGATCCTAATGTTTGAGTTAGTAAGTTTGTTTAACCCGAATAGAAGAGAGATTAGAATCCCAGAGTATAGACGAGGAGTAAAAGATCCTAATACCACCCAATTGGCGACGTGGGCCCGTAAGCCACACAGCCATGTTAGTAAAATAGTTTTCCAAAGACTAGACTCAACTTCGGCCAAGGAGTTGGAAAGGGGGATCCTACAGGCAGTCGGCTCTGATACCAACTTGTGTACGCCCCTGATTTGTCCGTACACTAATCATGCACGCAAATGTGTACGACCAAGATCAGGGACTCACGGGAAGATATCACAACACAACTCTAGACACAAATTAAAATAATACAAGCTTCATATTACAAGCCAGGGGCCTCGAGGGCTCGAATACAGAAGCTCGAAAGCAACAGAGTTAGCGGAAGCAACAATATCTGAGTACAAACATAAGTTAAACAAGTTTTGCCTTAAGAAGGCTAGCACAAACATCAACGATCGAAAAGGCAAGGCCTCCTGCCTGGGACCTCCTAACTACTCCTGGTCGTCAGCTGTCTCCACGTAGTAGTAGGCTCCATCGGGGTAGTAGTAGTAGTCGACTGGGGTGGCATCTGGCTCCTGGGATCCGCCCTCTGGTTGCAACAACCAGAAAGAAGAAGAAGGGGGAAAAGGGGGAGCAAAACAACCGTGAGTACTCATCCAAAGTACTCGCAAGCATCAGATCTATACTAAGTATGCATCAGTATCAAAGGAAAAGCTGTATATGTGGACTGGACTGCAGAATGCCAGAAGAAGAGGGGAAAAGCCTAGCCTATCGAAGACTAGCATCTTCAAGCATCTTCTGGAAACACCATCTTGCAGCAGTAGAGGGAAATACAGAATAGCAGTTTATAATTAACAAGCATGTTGTAGTATTATCGGCCTAGAGATCCTTCCTCGACTCCCTGCGAGAAAGTAATCTCGCAGCCACATATCCATCACATATCTCAAGTATCCATTTCTAGTTATAATAGATCAGGATATAAGACTGAACGTCCGTTACCGTGGACACGGCTATTCGAATAGATACCTTCCCTGCAGGGGTGCACCACGTTACCCTCACGCTCGATCACCTTCGGCCGGACACACCTTTCTGGGTCAATGCCCGGCCTCGGAAGATCAACACGTCGCAGCCCTACCTAGGGTCAGCAGAGAGGTCCCCGCCGGTCTATATCCTAAGCACTCCGGGGTCATGGGCCATCGCCCGTTGCACTCCGGGTCGTTGCGAGCAGGGCGGACCAGGCACCACCTCTATACTGGATGGGGCCGGCCCAGCCGTGCCGCAATGCTGAACTAGACGTCTGACAAAGCTTCGGCTGATACCACGACGCCGAGGCCCATAACTATTCTCGCGTGGCGGTTAGTGCGTAAATGCCAGTGGCCAACTCAGAACAAATACCCAAATCTGTTAGTGCATTATTGACAGAAGTGACGGCTGTCGGGACAAGTCCGGAGCTATCACCCCTCCTGGGTGATACCGCTAAACAGCCAGCCGCCACCGTAACAACTCCCGCGGGTGCTCTCCGGGCCCGCCCGCCTTTCACAAAGGTATCAAGTAAAGTCCATGTAACTGTGTGTCCAAAACATCAAGGTGGAAAACCCGAGGAATCACCCCCGACGAATTCCACTCGATGTGTCCGTCAAGGCGAACTATGAGGAATCACCCCCGAGGTTCACACTTGAGGGGTTGCACGACAGAGTCATATCGGGAATGGAGAAAGAGGAATCACCCTCGATGACCACGACCAAATAGCTACACTACAGAGTTATCATCATGAGTGCATTACGAGGCTTCACCCTCGGCACCCGATAGTACCTCTGCAGAGTCGAGCAACAAAGGGGTGTGATGTGATGTGAAGTGTCGGGCTCCGGTCTTCGGTCACGTTGCTCAAGTAGTCGATGATGAAGCAGGGGCAACAAGGACAGTCGGGCTTCGGTCTTCGATCACGTTGCTCGAGTAGTCGATGATGAAGCAGGGGTGATAAGGACAAGGTGGGGTCACTGATGGATCACTAGCCAACCTATACTAAGCAGTTTAGCATAGCATGTAGGTAACAATAGCAGGTACAAAAGCAGGCTATGCATCAGAATAGGATCAAACAATAACAGTAGCAAAATTCTAATGCAAGCATAAGAGAGAATGGAATGGGTGATATCGGGATGATCAAAGGGGGGGGGGGCTTGCCTGGAAGCTCTGCTGAAACGGAAGTAGGGTCGTCGTCGACGTAGTCGATCACCAGGGCATCAACAGGAGTCTCGGGGTCTACCGGAGAGAAGAGGGGGAAGAAACAATAAATACATAGCTCACAGATGCAATACAGATGCACGACATGGTAATAAGCGGTGCTAGGGGTGTTCTAACGCAGTACTACACGATACCGAGGAAGGGGGAAAACACCCGGGAAAGCATTCCCGGTGTTAGGCATTTTCGGACAAGCGAACCGGAGGGGAAAAGTTCCATGTTCGGTATGCTAGGAATGTGTGGTGGATGAACGGACCACGTATTCGGATTCGTCTCGAAATTCTGAGCGACTTTCATATATAAATCTTTTTCATCCGAGTTACGGATTATTTTATATGATTTTTCAAAGTTTTATTAATATTCTGAAATTATTATTAATTATTAAATGGGGTTATTGCATCAGCATGATGTCATGCTGATGTCAGCAGGGTCAACAGTCAACTTTGACTGGTTGACTGGTCAAAAGGGCCAGTGGGGCCCACTGTCATAGACTAGTTTAATTAAGCAAGTTTATTTAGTCTAGTGTGTACTTAGGTTAATTCAACTTAATTAATTAGGTTTAATTATCAGATTAATTAAGTTAATTATTAATTAATTAATATTTTATTTATTATTGTAAAACTCATTTTTTATCTTTTATTTAAACTTCTTTTTTTTAAGGGGGCGGGCCCCACATGCCATAGGCACAGGGGCCATAGCGGGCGACGGGTTACAGGTGCGGGCACCCGTGGGCATAGCCGCCCGGGCACTAGGAGGTCGCCGGGGCGCTGGACCCGGGCGGGCGCTCGCCCAGCAGGCACGGCGAGGCCACGGCCATGGCCGGGGCGGGTGGCCGCCGACGAGGG
>LR738711.1:854198154-854311340 GCA_902687465.1 Secale cereale | reverse complement strand
GGTGGTGGTGGCCAGCAGAGGCGGGGGAAGGGCCGCGGCGGAGGGCACGGCCGCGACAGGCAGGCGCAACGGGGAAGTGGTCGGGGGTGCGCGCGGGGTTCAAGGGCGGGCGCTCGCGCGGCGATGCGGGCCGCGACCGCGGCAGTGTCCGGCGACGGGGCGAGCAACGGGGGCCACGGCGGGGCACAGGGCAGAGGCGAGGCGGCCAGGGGCGGCGAGCTATGCAGCGGGGATCGGGCGGCGGCGACGCACTGCGGGTAAGGCGGAGGCGCAGCTGCTGGGGCGCGCGAGGGCCGGCCGGAGGCGCGGAGGCGGCGGTGATCAGAGGCAGGCGCGGGCAGGTGAGCAACGGTGCGGGGCGGGATGCCGTGCACGTTCAAGTTGCGGTGGCCATGGGCGCCGCGGAGCTCCGGCACGACGTCGGGAAGTGGGAGAAGGGGAAAAACAGGCGAAGGCTCACTTTCGGTGTCGAGGTACGCCGGCGAGGCTCGACGAAGCCGAGTTGAGGAGGAGGTGAGGACGGCGGCGGAGACGGACGGCGAGCGAGGTGACGGCGGTCGGGCGTCGGGCGTCGGCCGCGGGGCCGCGGTCGTCCAGATCGGGAAGCGGGGCGCGAGGGAAAGAGGGGTAGCTAGGGTTCGACGGGAAGAGGGGCGTCGGCCCTATTTGTAGATGGGGGTTCGCCGGCGGATGGCCGCCACGGCGTCGACCGGTGCCGTGGCGGGCATCGAACATGCCCACGATCTCCCGTGAACAGTGGGATGGGGAAGGAGGCACGGGTGGGCCGGCCTGGTAGGTAGATGGGCCGGGTGGACCAAGGGGGAGGGTTTTGTTTTGGGTTTCGTTTTCTTTTCTTTTAACTTTTCTGTTTATTTTACTTTACATAATTCTCACATGATTTTAGTTTAATAAAAATATAAGACCAACACCTAATTTTGTGTTTTAGTTTAACCCTATGTCACATAAAGTTTCACACATATATAAAATAGTTTAACATTTTTAGAAAATATATAGGGCATCTAAATGATCATTTAAGCCACCGATATAATCACAAAGAGGGATTTAAACACTTTACAAAAGTGTTGGGCCACCACCAATATTACCAACTGAATATTTGGCATACTTTGCACATTTTAGTTTTGTCCCTTGAAAACTTTATTTGTTTGGCTTTATTTTAAATTTTGAATTCGAACCGGTTTGAACCAAAGTGATTTCCAGCAACGGTAAAAACGATGACGTGGCATCATTAGCAGAGGATTACTGTAGCTTAATTATCCGGGCGTTACAGTTACCTTCAGAGCATCCTTTCCCGAAGAAAATTGACGACTTTTGAAGGTTAACTCTCTGGCCAGATGCTTGCTCATACACTTGGAGAATGTCTCGAAGTGACTCCAAATTGCTTTGCGAGCCCTCCAAGAAGACAATACTATCATCTATGAACAATACACATGGGGGCCATTGCTCCCAAATGACACCTGATGACCCACAAGTGTAGGGGATCTATCGTAGTGTCGGTGTACAAAAAGCGGGGTACACTTTTTGTACCCCTATGACTGTGCACGGGCAGTCTGAGCCACGGGCACCGCCGCACCAAGCAAGGCAAGGGAGGTAAGCCAGGGTAAGACCGAAGCTCAAGAGAACTAGAACGACACCAAGGACAAGACCACAAAGAGAAAAGGTACGAAGCGGGTTCCCCCGGCAACATCCTTGCCGGGAGCCAGTTTTAGCAGCCCCGGCAAGACCCTTGCCGCGGTAACTCGCCCCACGCCTACGGAGCAAATTACCATTGAGTCCGCTGCCCCCATAGGGCAAGGATTCCGGAGACATCCCCGTAGTGGCATGCAGATCTTTGTGAAGACATTCAAGATCAGATACGCACTAAGAAGACGACGACCCTTGGTGGGATCCCATCCAAGGAAGACCACAAGACCTCTGGCAAGCACCTTGCCAGGGATGGCACAGGCGCCATGGCAAGACCCTTGCCGGGGCCCTAACAAGGCCCTTGCCAAGGACATCCGCGGGGCCACCATCAGGCCCACGCCGACTAAACTTCCACCACCGTATGCAGCTGCCGACCCAACCAGCTGGGCAGGCACCTGCGTGGCGACATGCAGATCTTCGTGAAGACCCACCATTGCGCCACCTCAGCTGCCTACCTACCTACATGGCATCTCAGGCATCGCTGGCCAGGGCGCGTGTCGACACAAGAAGGAGCGGCGACGGACAAGACATATCTCTCTCCCATCCCCGATAAAGCAAGGACACCTAAGCAAGACGCATTAAATGCGCCTTGTCATGTAATGCGAGGGATAACCTCGCATCACTGTACCCTTTCCACCTCCTGTGTGCCACTGTGGCAACCCCTTTTTCTGTAAAAGGAGGCCCAAGGCGACGAGGAGGAGGATTCGGCTTTTTGGAGCTCCTCACGCCCCATAGCTAGCTGAAGAACACAGATATACAATCCACCAAAGCAGGAGTAGGGTTTTACGCATCCTCGCGGCCCGAACCTGGATAAACGAACCGTGTGCTATCTGTTTGATCCGCTCTTCTCTCAACCCCGCGCCCCGCTAACCATAGTAGGGATTCTTGTGATCCCATAGGTGTCGTTCCCACCGACATCTTTGGCGCGCCAGGTAGGGGGCGCTGTTGTGAGAATCGGCTCTAGTAGTTAGGCCAGCACTCCTTCGTCTTCGTGGCTCTTTGAGAAGGAAGGAGGCCGGAAGATCAGCACTCGAGCGGCTATAAACAGGAGCTAAGTTACATTGAACACCGGATATTTCCATTCTGTTATATAAAGTTATTATCCTCAGAGATGTCGTTCTTTGTACAAAAAGAAACATGTACGCAAATGGGGCCCTCCCTGATCGGCAATGCCTTTGTTCTGTTTCGAGTCCGCTCAACGGTTCAAATGGCTGTGTTGGAAATGGTAGGGTAGCCTTCTGCAATTGGCAAGACTCTCGACTCTGACTTGAGTCAAACTCGATAGGTCGAGCGGCTGCGTTAAGGGTGGTAAGGTGGCTCACCCGGTAGCACGTTCACCCGGCAGTCCAATGGGGACCCGTCCCCAAAATGTCGCCCTGGGTTTCCGCGCCGGCAAGCCTACCCAGCTAGCGTAGGTTGGACGTACAAAGAGGCAACAAACAGGGAAATAGCATGCATAATCCCAAAAATACTTGAAAGTTATGTTACATCACATCATTGCTGCGGTTCTAACTAAAGATAAAACTTGTCTTGGTCGGGAACCCGCGGCGGCGAAGAAGAACGGGATGCCTAATCCCGGCGCTGGCCTTCCACCCTCTTGATTTCGTCGATGCAGCTGATGATGGGCTTGATGCGCTCCTTGAGCACCGTGAGGTCAGTACCATCCGGCAGGCTATCCATCGCGGCTTCGAAGTCAAGGTCGGGATTCCAATACGCCATCTTGGTGAGGACCTTGGTCACGACCCCCTGGCAAAGTCGCCGGGCCTCCCCGGCCAACGTGGCCGCTTGGTTGGAGTGAAGATGAGCCAAGGCTCCAAGGACGCCCTCGAAGAACTGGGTCAGCTTGGCGTTGACAGTCCCGCTGCGCTCAGGGGCATACCTCACGTTTGGCATCCCCATGATGGCCAACTGCAAGGTGACCCTGCCGGCGACGTCCTCCAGGCGGCTGATCCATCTGTTCTCGCCCGCCACATATTCCTGGTGGGAGGCGGCCTCATTCGCCCGCAGCTGCTTCTCCTCCTCCAGGCTCCTGGTCAAGGTCTCCTCTCGAGCCGTGCTCTCCGACAACATCTTCTCGAGATTCTCCAGCTTTAGCTTGAGATCTCTGATGGAGTTTTGCGCTTCGGAGAGCTCCCCGGCCCTGCTGATGACCGCTGCTTGCACCTCTACCAAGGCACAGTTGAGCGTGCTCTTCTCGTTGGACAGCTTGAGGGCCTGTTCCTTCAGCTTGTCCCGCTCTACCTCCAACTCCTTCACCTTGCCGGCATGGGCCAGAGCCTGGGCATCGAGTGCCTCTTTGTGCCTCTGCTCCAGCTCGTGAGTCCGCCGCACGACAAGGGCCTCGAGCTCCTCATCCTTGCCGCGGAGCGTTGCAGCAAGCTTCGCCTCACGCGCGGAGAGGTCTTCTTCCTGGGAATCCAATGCGGCTTGATGCTGGTTCCGGGCGGCCTCGGCCGCGGCAGCCAAGTTTGCTGCCTTTTCCTGGGCCTTCTCGATGTCAGCCATCTTCATGGTGAGCTCTACATCGCGCTTGGCCAATTCCCCCTGAAAGGCCCTCTGCTCCTCGCGAGTCTGGTGAAACCAGGTCTGCGTCTCAGCAACGCGCGCCTTGAAGTCCACCTCCGCCTTGTCCACCGTTGCCATCCTGGACTTAACCTTGTCCAGACGGGCACGGTAGAGCACTTGGAGCTTTCGGAAATTGGCCCCCATAGCACGAAAAATCTGCTCTTTTGGAGAACCATCACCGCCAACGCCCGGTTCATTGACCACCTCGAGCCCAGTGGCGGCGAGCACCTCGCCGTCGAAGACTTCCCCTTCGGCGGGCGCTCGGGAACTTGACGCCCCTGGAAGATGGACGAAAAGATCATCGCCCACCTTCAGATACCTGCCGGGGCCCGAGGTTGTGGAGGAAGGAGGCTGATCATCAACCACCTCTTCCTTGGCTATGGCCTTGCCGGTCTCCCCGGCAGGCCCACCGCTGGCACCCTCGGCAGAAGCCTCGCCGGTCGCCTTGGCGCACCCGCAGCGGTGTCCTCGGAAGCATCCTTGGCGTCCTCACTACCGGTGTCCTCTGCAGCATCCTTGGCGGCCTCATCGGCGGCGGCCTCGTCAGCATTCTTGGCGGCCTCCTCGGCGGCAATCCTGTCAGCCTCCGCCGCGGCCTCCTCAGCAATATTCCCAACAACAGTATCCACGTCCTCCATATCTGTTGAAGGAGGGCCTGGGCATTAATGGGAGCATTGATGCCAAGAAAAAGAATAAGGAAAAAACAGAGACGGAGGATAGGCGACTCACCAGTGGCAGGCTATGAAGCAGAAGTCCCCTCCCCGCCAGTATTCGGCGCCGTGGCAGAGTCACCAGCGCCCAAGTTCCCCTCTTCCTCCATGGGTGTGGGCTCCGTGTTTGATGCCCTTGCCGGGGACGCCCCTCGCGGCGGCGTAGTCGATGGGGGTGGTGTGTTGGGGGTATCCCTCTGCGGCTCCTCCTGCTGCCGCTCCCTTCCTACAAACCCGACAAGGTCAACACCATAGCATCGAACACCTACCACATGTCGAATAAGATGAGGGTGACAAACTTACGCTGGGGGCTATGCCGGGGGCTGCTGTCCGGGCTGCTCAACACCACCAGTGGCGTCTTTGAAGCCCCAGCCGAGGGCTGACTGCTCGCCGAGGCCTTCGCCCTCTTCACCCTCTGGGCCAATGTCTCTGCATCCCTGCAAAAGCAAAAACGGATCAAGATGAGTGACTTAATTCAGGGGAATGGAAATGGCAGTAAGGAACGGAGTACTTACTCGTCATCCATCTCCTCCTCTTCCACCACTTACCTTTTCCTATTCGGGCTGAGAGGCCCATGATCAAAAGGGAGCTCCGCGTCAACATCCGAGTCGACATCTGCCGGAGGAGGCGAAGAAGGCGGGGTTTGTGCGCACCCAGATGGGGAAGGGGCTATTGTCTTCTTCTTCTCAGCGGCCTTCATCAGCCTCTTCGCCGCCGTGGCCCTCGTATGACGCCCGGACCCCTCCAGGGTCAATTGAGGCCGCGTAGCCCTGCCGGGCCGGACCGGCTCGCCGGAGCCAGCCCGCCGCAGGACTCGCCCTCTTCCCCTGGCTGGCGTCGAGCCCGCCGCCACGTCCTCCTCCGACGACGACTCGTCGGCCGCATCTTCGACAAGCGGGGCTCCAGTGCCGGCGCTGCTAACCTCCCCGGCGGCCGCCGCCCACCGGGTGAGCTCCTCCTCCTCCGCAGCCGTTGCGGCCTTGTCCTCCACACCCCCAGCATTGCCGGCCTCCATGGCAAGCTGCGTCTCCCTCGCCCTAGTGGCGATGTAGTCCAGCTCTGCCTGGGTGGTGTCCATGACAAGCCACCGCTCGGCGTCAGCATTGACATATACCTCAATCAGGGTGTCAAAGAATTGCTGCACATCCGCGTCCGTCGGCTCCTTCCAGCTCGGGACAGGTCCATGTGCGTTACAGTCCGGCATCATAGCGATGATCTCGGACCGACCTGAATTATTGCACAACAGGACCACCCCCTTTGGTAACTTGAAAAATGGCCCCTTGAGGGCCTTGCCGGCCTTTGTGGCAGTCCTCGCGGCCTTGCCGGTCCGTTCGACCTCGCCATCACGACCCACATCAAGCTGAAAAAGCCGCTGGCAGAAATGGGCATGTGCCATCACCATGAAATTGTGGTTGAGGCCAGGACGGAGTCGCATAATGTCAGCTAGATTCGTGAAGAGCCAGGCTGGCTTCCCCTTGTTGTGCAATGGGGCGATCCGACAACGAATAAAGTCCGCCCCGATCATCTCAAGGGTGAGTCCAGCCCGGGTGAGCCGGAGAATCCTGGTAGTGGCGACAGTGAGCCTCCCGTCGGCGACATCGACATCGCTCCAATCACTGCCATGGACCGGCGACACTCGGCGGACCTTGCTGAATTTTGGTGGGTCTTCATCTTCAATCCAGCACCACCGGCCACGCCATTCCTCCCACCTCTCCTTCACGGCACCGTCCGGGTACGCCCCCTTGGATCTTGGGATCCAGGTGACGCATCCAGAGACGGCACCTCCAGGCTGGATCCGAGGGGAGAAATAATGGCGGAAAAGCGCAGTGTTGTGCTGCACCCCGACGAAGCCTTCGCAAAGATGCGCAAAGAAAGCCATGCACGCCACCGCATTCGGAGTAAAATCCAAGAGGTGAAAGCCGAAGGTATGCATAATGTCGCAGAAGAAATCGGAAAAAGGGGGACATAACCCGCAAGAAAGATAATCGACGAAAAAGGGATACCAATTTGGGGCAGGATCGGCGCAAGCGGCAGGAATGTCGCGTGTCGCCGGATGTCCCGAATTCTCTCCCCCCGTCTTCACTCCCCATAGAGGCTTGAAGGAGGCCCGGAGCTCACGGACATCAACTATCGAGGGGAAGAAGAAGGCGGACTTTGTCCGATCCCCCAATAGCGCATTCTCCGACGGATCCACAGTCCCAGCGCCCTTGGCCACCCCTTGCCCTTGACGGATTTGGACGCCATGGCGGCTAAGAAAGTTAGAGGACTGAGGTAGGGGGATGGCGAAGCAACGACGGCAGGCGACGGCGGAAGCTTAGGAAGGAAGGAAGAGAGGAAACGGCGGCTCTGAGATTTGAGAAGGCACGAGGAAAGAGGAGAAAGTGAGCAGCGCGCCCACGGTTATTCCTTCTTATGGGGGAAAACTCGGGCCGCCTCCTTTCACATTAACTGTGATGTGAAGCATGCCTGCAGGAACCAACCCCACGCATGCCGCCCACGTCACGCACACCCCTCCACACTGCGCCACGCGCGCGGATCGTGGGATGCGCAGCGCGCAAAAAGTCTTACCACGGTAAAAATCGTCCCGCCTGCCCGCGCACCGTTCTGGGCCTAGCCCAACAACGCGTCGCGCTTATGTGTGGCCCAGGCCCGGGGGCTCCTATCGGTGTACAAAAAGGGGGGGGGGGGTACACTTTTTGTACCCCTATGACTGTGCACGGGCAGTCTGAGCCACGGGCACCGCCGCACCAAGCAAGGCTAGGGAGGTAAGCCAGGGTAAGACCGAAGCTCAAGAGAACTAGAACGACACCAAGGACAAGACCACAAAGAGAAAAGAGACGAAGCGGGTTCCCCGGCAAGATCCTTGCCGGGGGCCAGTTTTAGCAGCCCCGGCAAGACCCTTGCCGCGGCAACTCACCCCACGCCTACGGAGAAAATCACCCTTGAGTCCGCTGCCCCCATAGGGCAAGGATTCAGGAGACATCCCCGTAGTGGCATGCAGATCTTTGTGAAGACATTCAAGATCAGATACGCACTAAGAAGACGACGACCCTTGGCGGGATCCCAGCCAAGGAAGACCACAAGACCTCCGGCAAGCACCTTGCCGGGGATGGCAGCAGGCGCCGCGGCAAGATCCTTGCCGGGGCCCCGGCAAGGCCCTTGCCAAGGACATCCGCAGGGCCACCATCAGGCCCACGACGACTAAACCTCCACCGTCGTATGCAGCTGCCGACCCAACCAGCTGGGCAGGGACCTGCGTGGCAACATGCAGATCTTCGTGAAGACCCACCATTGCGCCACCTCAGCTGCCTGCCTACCTACATGGCATTTCAGGCATCGCTGGCCAGGGCGCGTGTCGACACAAGAAGGAGGGGCGACGGACAAGACAGATCTCTCCCCCGTCCCCGATAAAGCAAGGACACCTAAGCAAGACGCATTAAATGCGCCTTGTCATGTAATGCGAGGGATAACCTCGCATCACTGTACCCTTTCCACCTCCTGTGTGCCACTGTGGCAACCCCTTTTTCTATAAAAGGAGGCCCGAGGCGACGAGGAGGAGGATTCGGCTTTTTGGAGCTCCTCATGCCCCATAGCTAGTTGAAGAACACATATATACAATCCACCAAAGCAGGAGTAGGGTTTTACGCATCCTCGCGGCCTGAACCTAGATAAACGAACCGTGTGCTATCTGTTTGATCCGGTCTTCTCTCAACCCCGCGCCCCGCTAACCGTAGTAGGGATTCTTGTGATCCCATAGGTGTCGTTCCCACCAACACGTAGTCCTTTCGATAAGTAAGAGTGTCGAACCCAACGAGGAGCTGAAGGAAATGATAGGCAGTCATCAGTACGGTATTTTCTGCAATCACTGAAATTATAGGTAACAGATAGTTTTGTGAATAGATAATTGGTACCAAGTGACAAACGGTAACAGTAAATAAGGTGCAGCAAGGTGGCCCAATGCTTTGTGTAGCAAAGGACAAGCCTGGACAAACTCTTATGCAAGGTAAAGCGCTCCCGAGGACATATGGGAATTATAATCGAGCTAGTTTTCATCACGATCATCTGATTCACGTTCGGTACTTTGATAATTTGGTATGTGGGTGGACCGGTGCTTGGGTGCTTCCCTTACTTGGACAAGCCTCCCACTTATGATTAACCTCTAATGCAAGCATCTGCAACTACAAAAGAAGTATTAAGGTAAACCTAACCATAGCCTGAAACATATGGATCCAAATCAGCCCCTTACAAAGCAACGCATAAACTAGGGTTTAAGCTTCTTTCACTCTAGCAACCCATCATCTACTTATTAGTTCGCAATGCCTTCCTCTAGGCCCAAATAATGGTGAAGTGTCATGTAGTCGACGTTCACATGACACCACTAGAGGAGAGACAACATACATCTCATCAAAATATCGAACGAAGACCAAACTCACATGACTACTGATAGCAAGACTTCTCCCATGTCCTCAGGAACAAAAGTAAGTACTCATAAGACATAATATTGTTCATGATTAGAGGGGTATTAATATGCATAATGGATATGAACATATGATCTTCCACCAAATAAACCAACTAGCATCAACTACAAGGAGTAATCAACACTACTAGCAACCCACAGGTACCAATCAGAGGTTTGGGTACAAAGATTGGATACAAGAGATGAACTAGGGTTTGAGAGGAGGTGGTGCTGGTGAAGATGTTGATGAAGATAGCCCTCCCCAAGATGGGAGAATTGTTGGTGATGATGGCGGTGTTGATTTCACCCTCCCGGAGGGAAGTATCCCCGGCAGAACGGCTCTCCCGGAGCCCTAGATTGGTTTCCGCCTCGAGACGGCGGCGTCTGGTCCCGAAAGCCTCCTCCTGATTTTTTCCAGGTCAAAACGCTTCATATAGGAGAAGATGGGCACCTGGGGCCCACCGGCTGGCCCTCGAGGCAGGGGGGCGCGCCCCCCACCCTCGAGGCCAGCCAGTGGCCCATCTCGTGGATTTCTTCCGCCAGATATTTTTTATATTTTCTGAAAAAATGTTCTGTGGAGTTTCGGGGCTTTTGGAGATGTGTGCAGAATAGGTTTCCAGAGTTTGCTCCTTTTCCAGCCCAGAATTCCAGCTGCCGGCATTGTCCCTCTTCATTTAAACCTTGAAAAATAAGAGACAAAAGGCATAAGTATTGTGACAAAACATGTATGCACAGCCCATAATGCAATAAATATCAACTTATAAGCATGATGCAAAATGGACGTATCAACTCCCCCAAGCTTAGACCTCGCTTGTCCTCAAGCGAAAGCCGATAACGAAAACTATGTCCACATGTTTAGAGATAGAGGTGTCGATAAAAACAAAATACGGACATGAGGGCATCATGATCATTCTCATAACAGCAACTTATATAAATATAGCATATGATCGTTATGTTAAAGTAACAATTCATCCACAATATCAAGTATGCATCATAAACTTCATTAGAAACTAACAAACTTTGGTCTCGGTCATTGAAGCAATTGCAATTTATCGTAACATCGGAAAGAGTCAGTATAAGAGCTTTTAAGCAAGCCTACATACTCAACTATCATATAGTGTTTTATAATTGCTCACACTCACGCAATACTTATGTTTATGGAGTTTTAATCGGCCACAAAGGAAGATAGGGGCTTATGGTGTTGCCTCCCAACCTTTTACCTCAAGGGTAATGTCAACAGTAATAGAACATGAAAACTTACATCCAAGTGGGTATATATGAAATACTAATTTCAACTCTTGGAACATCTTATATGCTCCGTGGCGTTCAAAACGTTTTTGAAGACCCGGTTCTAACCCGTAAAGCATGGTGCACTTAAACTATCAAGTAGTCATCATACCGAGCTTTTGTCAAAATGTTCATAACGTCTACATCTGCTCCTGCAATAGGTCTGTCACCTAGCGATGCATCAAGGACATAATACTCTGTGCAGCAATGAGGATAATCCTCAGATCACGGAACAATTCTGCATCATTGCTACTAACATCTTTCAACTTAGTTTTCTCTAGGAACATATAACAAATAAACGGGGAGTAACATCGTGAGCTATTGATCTACAACATAGATATGCTAATACTACGAGGACTAAGTTCATGATAAATTAAAGTTCAATTTAATCATATTACTTAAGAACTCCCACTTAGAAAGACATCCCTCTAGTCATCTAAATGATCACGTGATCCAAATCAACTAAACCATGTCCTATCATCATGTGAGATGGAGTAGTTTCAATGTTGAACATCTTACGTTGATCATATCTACTATATGATTCACGCTCAACCTTTCGGTCTCTAGTGTTCCGAGGCCATATCTGCATATGCTAGGCTCGTCAAGTTTAACCCGAGTATTCTGGGTGTGCAAAACTGGCTTACACCCATTGTATTTGAACGTAGAGCTTATCACACCCGATCATCACGTGGTGTCTCGGCACGACGAACTTTCGCAACGGTGCATACTCAGGGAGAACACTTATACCTTGAAATTTATTAAGGGATCATCTTATAACGCTACCGTCGAACTAAGCAAAATAAGAAGCATAATAAGATAAACATCACATGCAATCAAAATATGTGACATGATATGGCCATCATCATCTTGTGCTTTTGATCTCCATCTCCAAAGCACCGTCATGATCACCTTCGTCACTGGCGCGACACCTTGATCTCCATCGTAGCATCCTTGTCGTCTCGCCAACTATTGCTTCTACGACTATCGCTAACGCTTAGTGATAAAGTAAAGCAATTACATGGCGATTGCATTTCATACAATAAAGCGACAACCATATGGCTCCTGCCAGTTGCCGATAACTTTACAAAACATGATCATCTCATACAAAACCGTATATCTCATCATGTCTTGACCATATCACATCACAACATGCCCTTCAAAAACAAGTTAGACGTCCTCTACTTTGTTGTTGCAAGTTTTACGTGGCTGCTATGGGCTTAGCAAGAACAGTTCTTACCTACGCATACAAAACCACAACGATGTTTCGTCAAGTATGTGTTGTTTTAACCTTCACAAGGACCGGGCGTAGCCACACTTGATTTAGCTAAAGTGAGAGAGACAGACACCCGCCAGTCACCTTTAAACAATGAGTGCTCATAACGGTGAAACCAGTCTCGCGTAAGCGTACGCGTAATGTCGGTCCGGGCCGCTTCATCTCACAATACCGCCGAAGCAAAGTATGACATGCTGGTAAGCAGTATGACTACTATCGCCCACAACTCATTGTGTTCTACTCGTGCATATCATCTATGCATAGACCTGGCTCATGATGCCACTATTGGGAAACGTAGTATTTTCAAAATTTTCCTACGATCACGCAAGATCTATCTATTAGATGCATAGCAACGAGGCGGAGAGTGTGTCTACGTACCCTCGTAGACCGGGAGCGGGAGCGTCAAGTGACGCGGTTGATGTAGTCGAACTTCTTCGCGATCCAACCGATCAAGCACCGAACGTACGGTACTTCCGTGTTCAGCACACGATCAGCTTGATGACGTCCCATGAGCTCTTGATCCAGTTGAGCTTCACGGGCGAGTTTCGCCAGCACGACGGCGTGGTGACAGATATGATGTATCTACCGGCGCAGGGCTTCGCCTAAGCACTGCAACGGTATGACCGAGGTGTGTTTCTGTGGAGAGGGGCACTGCACACAGCTAAAACAATTCAACTTGTGTGTCCTAGGGTGCCCCCCTGCCCCCGTATATAAAGGAGCAAGGGAGAGGCCGGCCCTAGAGGGGGCGCGCCAAGTGTGGGGAGTCCTACTAGGACTCCCTAGTCCTAGTAGGATTCCCCTTTCCTTTCCGGAGTAGGAGAGAAGGAAAGAGGTGGAGAGGGAGAAGGAAAAGGGGGCTGCACCCCTTGTCCAATTCAGACCAGAGGGGCGGGGGCGCCTCCTTCCTTTTGGCCTTTCTCCTCTATTCCCGTATGGCCCAATAAGGCCCATATACTCCGAAAAATACCAAAATCACTCGGAACCTTTCTGATGTCCGAATATAGTCGTCCAATATATCGATCTTTACGTCTCGACCATTTCGAGACTCCTCGTCATGTCCTCATTCTCATCCGGGACTCCGAACTCCTTCGGTACATCAAAACTCATAAACTCATAATACCGATCGTCATCAAACGTTAAGCGTGCGGACCCTACGGGTTAGAGAACTATGTAGACATGACCGAGACTCATCTCCGGTCAATAACCAATAGCGGAACCTGGATGCTCATATTGGCTCCTACATATTCTACGAAGATCTTTATCGGTCAAACCGCATAACAACATACGTTGTTCCTTTTGTCATTGGTATTTTACTTGCCCGAGATTCGATCGTCGGTATCTCTATACCTAGTTCAATCTCGTTACCGGCAAGTCTCTTTACTCGTTCCGTAATACATCATCTCGTGACTAACTCATTAGTCTTTTGCTTGCAAGGCTTATTATGATGTGCATTACCAAGAGGGCCCAGAGATACCTCTCCGACACTCGGAGTGACAAATCCTAGTCTTGATCTATGTCAACATCACGAACACTTTTGGAGACACCTGTAGAGCATCTTTATGATCACCCAGTTACGTTGTGACGTTTGATAGCACACAAGGTGTTCCTACGGTATTCGGGAGTTGCATATTCTCATAGTCATAGGAACATGTATAAGTCATGAAGAAAGCAATAGCAGTAAAACTAAACGATCATAGTGCTAAGCTAACGGATGGGTCTTGTCCATCACATCATTCTCCTAATGATGTGATCCCGTTGATCAAATGACAACTCATGTCTATGGTTAGGAAACATAACCATCTTTTATCAATGAGCTAGTCTAGTAGAGGCATACTAGGGACACTCTGTTTTGTCTATGTATTCACACATGTACTAAGTTTCCGGTTAATACAATTCTAGCATGAATAATAAACATTTATCATGATATAAGGAAATATAAATAACAACATTATTATTGCCTCTAGGGCATATTTCCTTCAGTCTCCCACTTGCATTAGAGTCAATAATCTAGCTCACATCGCCATGTGATTTAATACCGATAGTTCACATCGTTATGTGAATAACACCCATAGTTCACATCGCCATGTGACCAACACCCAAAGGGTTTACTAGAGTCAATAATCTAGTTCACATCGCTATGTGATTAATACCCAAGAGTAATAAGGTGTGATCATGTTTTGCTTGTGAGAGAAGTTTAGTCAACGGGTCTGTCACATTCAGATCCGTATGTATTTCGCAAATTTCTATGTCTACAATGCTCTGCATAGAGCTACTCTAGCTAATTGCACCCACTTTCAATACGCATCCAGATTGATACTTAGAGTCGTCTGGATTTAGTGTCAAAGCTTGCATCGACGTAACCCGTTACGACGAACTCTTTATCACCTCCATAATCGAGAAACATTTCCTTAGTCATCCAGTTACTAAGGATAATTTTGACCGCTGTACAGTGATCTACTCCTGGATCACTATTGTACCCCCTTGACAAACTCATGGCAAGGTACACAACACGTTTGGTACACAGCATGGCATACTTTATAGAACCTGTGGCTGAGGCATAGGGAATGACTTTCATTCTCTCTATATTTTTCTGCCATGGTCTGGCTTTGAGTCTTACTCAACTTCACACCTTACAAGTCAGGCAAGAACTTCTTCTTTGACTGATCCATTTTGAACTACTTCAAAATCTTATCAAGGTATGTACTCATTGAAAGTCTTATCAAGCGTCTTGATCTATCTCTATAGATCTTGATGCCCAATATGTAAGTAGCTTCACCAAGGTCTTTCTTTGAAAAACTCCTTTCAAACACTCCTTTATGCTTTCCAGAAAATTCTACATCATTTCCGATCGACAATATGTCATTCACATATACTTATCAGAAAGGTTGTAGTGCTCCCACTCACTTCTTGTAAATACAGGCTTCACCGCAAGTCTGTATAAATCTATATGCTTTGATCAACTTATCAAAGCGTATATTCCAACTCCGAGATGCTTGCACCAGTCCATAGATGGATCGCTGGAGCTTGCACATTTTGGTAGCACCTTTAGGATTGACAAAACCTTCTGGTTGCATCATATACAAGTCTTCTTTAATAAATCCATTAAAGAATGCAGTTTTGTTATACATTTGCCAGATTTCATAAAATGCGGCAATTGCTAACATGATTCGGACAGACTTAAGCATCGCTACGGGTGAGAAAGTCTCATCGTAGTCAACTCCTTGAACTTGTTGAAAAACTTTCGCAACAAGTCGAGCTTTGTAAACAGTAACATTACCGTCAGCGTCAGTCTTCCTCTTGAAGATCCATTTATTTTCGATGGCTTGCCGATCATCGGGCAAGTCAACCAAAGTCCACACTATGTTCTCATACATGGATCCCATCTCAGATTTCATGGCCTCAAGCCATTTTGCGGAATCTAGGCTCATCATCGCTTCCTCATAGTTCGTAGGTTCATCATGGTCCAGTAACATGACTTCCAGAACCGGGTTACCGTACCACTCTGATGCGGAACGAACTCTGGTTGATCTACGAAGTTCAGCAGAAACTTGATCTGAAGTTTCATGATCATCATCATTAGCTTCCTCACTAATTGGTGTAGGAATCACTGGAACTAGTTTCTGTGATGTTCCACTTTCCAATTCAGGAGAAGGTACAATTACCTCATCAAGTTCTACTTTCCTCCCACTCACTTCTTTCGAGAGAAACTCCTTCTCTAGAAAGGATCCACTCTTAGCTACAAAGACCTTGCCTTCGGATCTGTGATAGAAGGTGTACCCACCAGTTTCTTTTGGGTATCCTATGAAGATTTACTTCTCCGATTTGGGTTCGAGCTTATCATGTTGAAACTTTTTCACATAAGCATCGCAGTCCCAAACTTAAAGAAATGACAACTTAGGTTTCTCGTCAAACCATAGTTCATACGGTGTCATCTCCACGGATTTAGATGGTGCCCTGTTTAACGTGAATGTAGCTGTCTCTAATGCATAACCCCAAAAGCGATAGTGGTAGATCAGTAAGAGACATCATCGATCGCACCATATCTGATAAAGTACGGTTATGACGTTCGGACACACCATTACACTGTGGTGTTCCAGGTGGCGTGAGTAGTGAAACTATTTCACATTGTTTTTACTGAAGGCCAAACTCGCTAACTCAAATATTTTACCTCTACGATCATATCGTAGAAACTCTTATTTTCTTGTTACGATGATTCTCCACTTCACTCTGAAATTCTTTGAACTTTTCAAATGTTTCAGACTTATGCTTCATTAAGTAGATATACCCATATCTGCTCAAATCATCATTGAAGGTCAGAAAATAAAGATACCCGCCGCGAGCTTCAACACTCATTGGTCCACATACATCTGTATGTATGATCTCCAACAAATCTGTTGCTCGCTCCATTGTTCCGAAGAATGGAGTTTTAGTCATCTTGCCCATGAGGCATGGTTCGCAAGCACCAAGTGATTCATAATCAAGTGATTCCAAAAGTCCATCACTATGGAGTTTCTTCATGCGCTTTACACCATTATGACCTAAACGGCAGTGCCACAAATAAGTTGCACTATCATTATTAACCTTGCATCTTTTGGCTTCAATATTATGAATATGTGTATCACCACGATCGAGATCCAACAAACTATTTTCATTGGGTGTATGACCATTGAAGGTTTTATTCATGTAAACAGAATAACAATTATTCTATGACATTAAATGAATAACCGTATTGCAACAAATATGATCAAATCATATTCATGCTCAACGCAAATGCCAAATAACATTTATTTAGGTTTTACACTAATCCCGAAAGTATAGGGAGTGTGCGATGATGATCATATCAATCTTGGAACCACTTCCAACACACATCGTAACTTCACCTTTAACTAGTCTCTGTTCATTCTGCAATTCTCGTTTCGAGTTACTAATTTTAGCAACTGAACCGGTATCAAATACCCAGGGGTTGCTATGAACACTAGTAAAGTACACATCAATAATCTGTATATCAAAATATACCTTTGTTCACTTTGCCATCCTTCTTATCCGCCAAATATCTAGGGCAGTTCCACTTCCAGTGACCATTTCCTTTGCAGTAGAAGCACTTAGTTTCAGGCTTGAGTTTTAGCTTTGGGTTTCTTCACGGGAGTGACAACTTGCTTGTCATTCTTCTTGAAGTTCCCCTTCTATCCCTTTGCCCTTTACTTGAAACAAGTGGTCTTGTTAACCATCAACACTTGATGCTTTTCATGATTTCTACCTTCGCCGACTTCAGCATCGCGAAGAGATCGGGAATTCCTTTCGTCATCCCTTGCATATTATAGTTCATCACGAAGTTCTACTAACTTGGTGATAGTGACGAGAGAACTTTGTCAATTACTATCTTATCTGGAAGATTAACTCCCACTTGATTCAAGTAATTGTAGTACCCAGACAATCTGAGCACATGCTCACTGGTTGAGCTATTCTCCTCCATCTTGTAGGCAAAGTACTGTCAGAAGTCTTATACCTCTCGACACGGGCATGAGTATGAAATACTAATTTCAACTCTTGGAACATCTTATATGCTCCGTGGCGTTCAAAACGTTTTTGAAGTCCCGGTTCTAAGCCGTAAAGCATGGTGCACTTAAACTATCAAGTAGTCATCATACCGAGCTTTTGTCAAAACGTTCATAACGTCTACATCTGCTCCTGCAATAGGTCTGTCACCTAGCGGTGCATCAAGGACATAATTCTCTATGCAGCAATGAGGATAATCCTCAGATCACGGAACAATTCCGCATCATTGCTACTAACATCTTTCAACTTAGTTTTCTCTAGGAACATATAAAAAATAAACGGGGAGCAACATCGTGAGCTATTGATCTACAACATAGATATGCTAATACTACGAGGACTAAGTTCATGATAAATTAAAGTTCAATTTAATCATATTACTTAAGAACTCCCACTTAGATAGACATCCCTCTAGTCATCTAAATGATCACGTCATCCAAATCAACTAAACCATGTCCGATCATCACGTGAGATGGAGTAGTTTCAATGGTGAACATCTTATGTTGATCATATCTACTATATGATTCACGCTCGACCTTTCGGTCTCCAGTGTTCCGAGGCCATATCTGCATATGCTAGGCTCATCAAGTTTAACCCGAGTATTCTGCGTGTGCAAAACTGGCTTACACCCGTTGTATTTGAACGTAGAGCTTATCACACCCGATCATCACGTGGTGTCTCGGCACGACGAACTTTCGCAACGGTGCATACTCAGGGAGAACACTTATACCTTGAAATTTAGTAAGGGATCATCTTATAATGCTACCGTCGAACTAAGCAAAATAAGAAGCATAATAAGATAAACATCACATGCAATCAAAATATGTGACATGATATGGCCATCATCATCTTGTGCTTTTGATCTCCATCTCCAAAGCACCGTCATGATCACCTTCGTCACCGGCGCGACACCTTGATCTCCATCGTAGCATCGTTGACGTCTCGCCAACTATTGCTTCTACGAATATCGCTACCGCTTAGTGTTAAAGTAAAGCAATTACATGGCGATTGCATTTCATACAATAAAGCGACAACCATATGGCTCCTGCCAGTTGCCGATAACTTTACAAAACATGATCATCTCATACAAAACCGTATATCTCATCATGTCTTGACCATATCACATCACAACATGCCCTGCAAAAACAAGTTAGACATCCTCTACTTTGTTGTTGCAAGTTTTACGTGGCTGCTATGGGCTTAGCAAGAACCGTTCTTACCTATGCATACAAACCCACAATTATGTTTCGTCAAGTATGTGCTGTTTTAACCTTCACAAGGACCGGGCGTAGCCACCCTTGATTCAGCTAAAGTGAGAGAGACAGACACCCGCCAGTCACCTTTAAGCAACAAGTGCTCATAACGGTGAAACCAGTCTCGCGTAAGCGTACGCGTAATGTCGGTCCGGGCCGCTTCATCTCACAATACCGCCGAAGCAAAGTATGACATGCTGGTAAGCAGTATGACTAGTATCGCCCACAACTCATTGTGTTCTACTCGTGCATATCATCTACGCATAGACCTGGCTCATGATGCCACTGTTGGGAAATGTAGTATTTTCAAAATTTTCCTACGATCACGCAAGATCTATCTACTAGATGCACATCAACGAGGGGGAGAGTGTGTCTACGTACCCTCTTAGACCGGGAGCGGAAGCGTCAAGTGACGCGGTTGATGTAGTCGAACTTCTATGCGATCCAACCGATCAAGCACCGAACGTACGGTACCTCCGCGTTCAGCACACGTTCAGCTTGATGACGTCCCACGAGCTCTTGATCTAGTTGAGCTTCACGGGAGTGTTTCGCCAGCACGACGGCGTGGTGACAGATATGATGTATCTACCGGCGCAGGGCTTCGCCTAAGCACTGCAACGGTATGACCGAGGTGTGTTTCTGTGGAAAGGGGCACCGCACACAGCTTAAACAATTCAACTTGTGTGTCCTAGGGTGCCCCCTGCCCCTGTATATAAAGGAGCAAGGGAGAGGCCGGCCCTAGAGGGGGCGCGCCAAGTGTGGGGAGTCCTACTAGGACTCCCAAGTCCTAGTAGGATTCTCCTTTCCTTTCCGGAGTAGGAGAGAAGGAAAGAGGTGGAGAGGGAGAAGGAAAAGGGGGCTGCACCCCTTGTCCAATTGGACCAGAGGGGGGGCGCGCGCCTCCTTCCTTTTGGTCTTTCTCCTCTATTCCCGTATGGCCCAATAAGGCCCATATACTCCGAAAAATACCTGAATCACTCGGAACCTTTCCGATGTCCGAATATAGTCGTCCAATATATCGATCTTTACGTCTCGACCATTTCGAGACTCCTCGTCATGTCCCCGTTCTTATCCGGGACTCCGAACTCCTTCGGTACATCAAAACTCATAAACTCATAATACCGATCGTCATCAAACGTTAAGCGTGCGGACCCTATGGGTTCGAGAACTATGTAGACATGACCAAGACTCATCTCCGGTCAATAACTAATAGCGGAACCTGGATGCTCATATTGGCTCCTACATATTCTACGAAGATCTTTATCGGTCAAACCGCATAACAACATACGTTGTTCCTTTTGTCATTGGTATGTTACTTGCCCGAGATTCGATCGTCGGTATCTCTATACCTAGTTCAATCTCGTTACCGGCAAGTATCTTTACTCGTTCCGTAATACATCATCTCGTGACTAACTCATTAGTCTTTTGCTTGCAAGGCTTATTATGATGTGCATTACCGAGAGGGCCCAGAGATACCTCTCCGACACTCGGAGTGACAAATCCTAGTCTTGATCTATGCCAACATCACGAACACTTTCGGAGACACCTGTAGAGCATCTTTATGATCATCCAGTTACGTTGTGATGTTTGATAGCACACAAGGTGTTCCTACGGTATTCGGGAGTTGCATAATCTCATAGTCATAGGAACATGTATAAGTCATGAAGAAAGCAATAGCAGTAAAACTAAATGATCATAGTGCTAAGCTAACGGATGGGTCTTGTCCATCACATCATTCTCCTAATGATGTGATCCCGTTGATCAAATGACAACTCATGTCTATGGTTAGGAAACATAACCATCTTTGATCAATGAGCTAGTCTAGTAGAGGCATACTAGGGACACTCTGTTTTGTCTATGTATTCACACATGTACTAAGTTTCCGGTTAATACAATTCTAGCATGAATAATAAAGATTTATCATGACATTAGGAAATATAAATAACAACTTTATTATTGCCTCTAGGGCATATTTCCTTCACTTTCCAACACAATGTGCTTGCCAAAGGATAACTTGAAAAAGGAAAGGTGGATTTCACCTTGACACGTATAAGACAAGAATAAACGATAAGCCCTTCGCAGAGGGAAGCAGAGGTTGTCATGTGTTTTTATGGTTGGATGCACAAAGTCTTAGCATAGAAGAACTTCGCTTTATATTGCCACTTGTGATGAGGACCTTTATTATGCAGTCCGTTGCTTTTATTACTTCCATATCACAAGCTCGTATAAAGCTAATTTCTCCCACACTAATAAATCATACATATTTTAGTGGGTTTGCAACATGACAACTTACTTGGAAGGATCTTTCTCAATCCATAGGTAGTTATGGTGGACTCTCATGGCAAAACTGGGTTTATGAATATATATGGAAGCACAAGTAGTATCTCTACTTAGTGCGAGGAGTTTTGGCTAGCATGAGGGAGAAAGGCAAGCTCAACATGTTGGAAGACCCATGACATTATACTTTATTTCAGATATAAGAAGACATAACCCATTATGTTGTCTTCCTTGTCCAACATCAACTCTTTAGCATGTCATATTTTAATGAGTGCTCACAATCATAAAAGATGTCCAAGATAGTATATTTGTATGTGAAGCCTCTCTTCTTTTATTACTTCCTATTAATTGCAACGATGACCAAAACTATGTTTGTCACCTCTCAATAACTTTTATTTATCATACTCTTGTATGTGAAGTCATTACTTCCCATCAGATCGATATGATCTCTTTGCTACTCTTTTTGTTTTCTTTCTTTTTATCATGACCCAAGTGAGGAAATCAAGCCCTTGACTCAACACTAATCTTTAATATATTGCTCACGGACTCGATTACAAAGAATAAAGCTCACAAAGCAAAAGCTCACAACTAGATCATGCTAACTTTATTCTAATAGATCAAACTACTACCAAAAGGATCGAACTAAGTAAAACGGTAAGGACAGGAGTGATGGTGATACGATACCGAGGTCACTCCCCCAAGCTTGGCAGTTGCCAAGGGGAGTGCCCATACCCATATGATTATGTCTCCTTCTTCGGGGTTGGTGATGATGGAGTTGTTGCTGATGTAGGTCTATTGTTCTTCCTAGGCATGGGCTCACCATCATAGAAGGATGATCGAGTCTCCGGGATACTCAAATCTGCAGCCAAACTCATGCTCTTGAATCTATATTCATACTCATAGTTTTGGTTTTGCAGGTCATAGATCTGGGCTTGGAGGTGATCGATCTTCTGTTGAAGATTGGAGATTGCTTCTCCGAAGATCCTTGAGTCCATCTTGAGATTGTTGGCAAGCTCTGAGATCATCATGTGGTTGGCGTCGAGACCTCGCTCCACCATACCTTGGCACTTGAAAACTTGTTGCTCCATTGCTTCGAGTCTTGTCTCCACTCTTCCGGTCCTCCTCGGCCCCTCCACATCACGGATGTGCAGCACCCCCTCATGCAACTCCATGGTTTTGGGGTGGTTCAGCACCTCCGCAAGGTAGGGGTTGATGACCTTCTCGAAGAACTTGTCCTTGGGGATGTTGGAGGACGCCATGATGATCTAGATCTGTCAAAAACCGTAGCTCGAAATGAAAACAGAGGAATTCTGCGTGATACAGAGGTAAAAACCTTTGGGAGTATATATAATGAATTTTTCCCGAACATAAGGAGTAACCCACAAGAAAACGGAGTCCAGGGGACACACGGGGTGCCCTCGAGGCAGGGGGCGCGCCCTGGGAAGGGGGGCGCACCCCCTACCCTCGAGGAGGCCCCGTGTCTCCTCCGGACTGCGGTTTGTTTTTCTATTTATCTAAATATCCCAAAACGGAGAAAAATTGCCTTTAGAGCTGTTTTGGAGTCGGTTTACTTACCGTATCACGTACCTCTTCCTTTTCGGAGGCTGAATTGTTCTGGAAAGTGTCCCTTATGTATTCCTCAGGGGTTATGGTTTCAATAACATTAGTTTCAACATTAATAGGATTACCTGAGATATAATGTTTGGTTCTTTGACCATTCACCACCTTCGGATTTGTGCCTTCGAAGTTGTTGATTTTTATGGCACCGGAACGATAGACCTCCTCGATAATGTAAGGTCCTTCCCAGTTAGAGAGAAGTTTTCCTACAAAAAATCTTAAACAAGAGTTGTATAGCAAAACATAATCACCTACGTTAAACTCACGCCTTTGTATCCTTTTGTCATGCCATCTTTTAACTTTTTCTTTAAATAACTTGGCATTCTCGTTGGCCTGGGTTCTCCATTCATCGAGACAGCTAATATCAAATAGCCTCTTTTCACCGACAAGTTTGAAATCATAATTGAGCTCTTTGATATTCCAATATGCCTTATGTTCTAGCTCAAGAGGTAAGTGACAAGCTTTTCCATATACCATCTTATCTGGAGACATACCCATAGGATTTTTGTATGCAGTTCTATAGGCCCATAATGCATCATCTAGTTTCTTGGACCAATTCTTTCTAGACCTATTAACTGTCTTTTGCAAGATTAATTTCAACTCCCTATTACTTAATTCAACTTGACCACTAGTTTGTGGGTGATAAGGTGATGCAATTCTATGGTTGACATCGTACTAAGTAAGCATCTTACGGAAAGCACCATGAATAAAATGTGAACCACCATCAGTCATTAGATATCTAGGGACTCCAAACCTCGGAAATATAACTTCTTTAAGCATCTTAATAGAGGTGTTATGATCAACACTACTAGTTGGAATAGCTTCTACCCACTTAGTAACGTAATCAAGAGCAACTAGGATATGTGTGTACCCATTAGAGGCAGGAAAATGTCCCATATAATCAAAGCCCCAAACATCAAATGGTTCAATAACAAGTGACTAATTCATAGGCATTTCATGACGTCTACTAATATTACCAATTCTTTTACATTCATCACATGATAAGACAAACTTACGGGCATCCTTGAAGAGAGTAGGCCAATAAAAACCGGATTGCAATACCTTGTGTGCAGTTCTGTCTCCCGCATGGTGTCCTCCGTATGCTTCGGAGTGGCACTTGCGTAGGATATGTTCCTGTTCATGCTCAGTACACAACATCTAATAATACCATCTACTCCTTCTTTATAAAGATGCGGGTCATCCCAAAAGTAATGTCTCAAATCATAGAATAACTTTTTCGTTTGCTGGTATGTGAAGCTAGGAGGTATAAACTTAGCAACGATATAATTAGCATAATCAGCATACCATGGAGCAGTACGAGAAGTACTTATGACAGCTAATTGTTCATCAAGAAAGCTATCGTCAATAGGTTGTGGGTCATAAAGTATATTCTCTAACCTAGATAAGTTATCTGCTACGGGGTTCTCAGCCCCCTTTCTATCAATAATATGCAAGTCAAATTCTTGCAGCAAGAGAACCCATCTAATGAGTCTAGGTTTGGCATCTTTCTTTTCCATAAGGTATTTGCTAGCAGCATGATCAGTGTGAATAGTTACTTTAGAATCAACGATATAGGGTCTAAACTTATCACAAGCAAACACAACTGCTAAAAATTCTTTCTCAGTGGTAGCATAATTTCTTTGGGCACTATCTAGAGTTTTACTAGCATACTGAATAACATTCAATTTCTTATCAACTATTTGCCCTAGAACAGCTCCTACATCATAATCACTAGCATCACACATAATCTCAAAGGGTAAATTCCAGTCAGGGGGCTGGACAATAGGTGCAGAGATTAATGCTTTCTTAAGTATTTCAAATGCTTCTAGACAATCATCATCAACGACAAAAGGGATATCTTTCAGTAAGAGATTAGTCAGAGGCCTAGAGATTTTGGAGAAGTCCTTAATGAACCTCCTATAAAACACGGCATGACCAAGGAAACTTCATATACCTTTGATATCCTTAGGCTATGGCATCTTTTCAATAGCATCAACTTTAGCCTTTTCAACTTCAATACCTCTTTCAGAAATTTTATGTCCCAGGACAATGCCTTCATTGACCATAAATTGGCACTTCTCCCAATTCAGGACCAGATTAGTGTCTTCACATCTCTGCAAAACTCGATCAAGGTTGCTTAAGCAGTCATCAAAACAAGTTCCGTAAACGGAGAAATCATCCATGAACACCTCAACAATCTTTTCACAAAAGTCAGAGAATATAGCCATCATACATCTTTGAAAGGTAGCAGGTGCATTACATAAACCAAAAGGCATACGTCTATAAGCAAAGGTACCGAAAGGACAAGTAAATGTGGTCTTTTCTTGATCCCCCTTTGTCACAGGTATTTGAGAGAAACCAGAATAACCATCTAGAAAGCAGAAATGAGTATGTTTGGATAATCTTTCTAGCATTTGATCAATAAATGGCAAGGGGTAATGATCTTTCTTAGTAGCTTTATTTAACTTACGGAAATCAATTACCATCCTATAACCTGTAACTATTCTTTGCGGGATCAATTCATCTTTATCATTAGGGACAACGGCCATACCTCCTTTCTTAGGAACACAATGGACAGGACTTACCCACTGGCTATCAGCAATGGGATAGATAATACATGCCTCTAGAAGCTTTAGAATTTCCTTCCTTACCACTTCTTTCATCTTAGGATTTAACCGTCGCTGATGATCGATAACTGGTTTAGCATTTTCTTCCAATTTTATCTTGTGTTGACATATAGTGGGACCGATGCCCTTAAGATCGTCCAGAGTATATCCAATAGCAGCTCGATGCTTCTTCAGAGTTTTCAATAATCTTTCTTCCTCATGCTCTGAAAGGTTAGCACTAATAATAACATGATATATCTTCTTTTCATCAAGATAAACATACTTAAGATTATCAGGTAAAGCTTTAAGTTCAAACACGGGATCACCCTTGGGTGGAGGAGGATCCCCTGGGATTTCAACAGGCAAGTTGTTTTTCAATACGGGTCCATGTGTAAGGAATATTTCATCTATTTCCCTTCTCTCATTCATATGCATGTCATTTTCATGGTCTAACAAGTATTGTTCTAAAGGATCATTAGGTGGCACGGCAATAGAAGCAAGGCCAATAAGTTCATCCTTACTGGGTGGTGCCTTTTCAATGGGTTGTCTACAGAATTTAGCAAAGTTAAAATCATAAGACGTGTCCCCTAATCTGATAGTGACAATGTCTTTCACACAGTCTATCTTGGCATTAACAGTATTCAAGAAGGGTCTACCAAATATAATGGGACATAATGCATCTTGTGGGGAACTAAGAACAAGAAAGTCGGCAGGGTATTTAACCTTCCCACATAAGACTTCAATATCTCTAACAATCCCAACTGGTGAAATAGTATCTCTATTAGCAAGCTTAATAGTAACATCAATCCCTTCTAACTCAACAGGTGCAATATCATGCATAATTTTATTATACAAGTCAAGAGGGATAATACTCGCACTAGCACCTACGTCACATAAACCATGATAGCAATGATCTCCTATCTTAACAGAGATAACGGGCAAGCCTACGATAGGTTTATGTTTATTCCTAGCATTGGGTTTGGCTATTCTAGCAGACTCTTCTTGGAGATAAATAACATGTCCATCTAAATCTTCTACCAAGAGATCTTTAACCATAGCAAAACTAGGTTCAACTTTAATTTGCTCAGAGGGTGTATGTGTTCTAGTATTACTCTTACGAACTACAGTTGAAGCTTGAGCATGATCCTTTATCCTAACAGGGAAAGGTGGTTTCTCAATATAAGTGGTAGGAATGACAGGATCAACATTATAAGTGATAGTATTTTCTTCAACTTTAATAGGTTCAACTACTTTAACTTCAATAGGGGGATGGTATTTAAATCACTTCTCCTTGGGGAGATCAACATGAGTAGCAAAGGATTCACAGAAAGAAGCTACTATCTCAGGGTCAAGTCCATATTTAGTGCTAAACTCACGGAAAACATCGGTATCAATAAAAGCTTTAACACAATCAAACTTGGGGGTCATACCTGACTCCTTACCTTCATCTAGGTCCCAATCTTCGGAGTTGCGTTTAATTCTTTCCAATAAATCCCATTTGAAGTCAATAGCCTTCATCATATAAGAGCCAGAACAAGAAGTATCGAGCATGGAGCGATTATCATGAGAAAGCCGAGCATAAATTTTTTGAATGATCATTTCTCTTGAGAGCTCATGACTGGGTCATGAATATAACATTGACTTAAGACTCCCCCAAGCTTGAGAAATGCTTTCTCCTTCGCGAGGCCAAAAATTATAAATATAATTACGATCACGATGAACCTGGTGCATAGGGTAGAACTTCTAATGAAATTCCAACTTCAGACGATTATAGTTCCAAGATCCCATATCATCGCATAGCCTAAACATGTCAATGCATCTCCCTTCAATGATAAAGGGAAGACCTTCTTATTGATAACATCCTCGGGCATACCTGCAAGCTTAAACAATCCACAAACTTCATCCACATAGATTAGATGTAAATTGGGGTGAAGTGTTCCGTCTCGTGTATAGGGATTTTCAAGCAATTTCTCAATCATACCCGAAGGAATCTCAAAGAAACCATTTTCATTAGGTGCAGTAGGTTGAGGAGCAACTCTTCGCTCTTCTGCTCGGGGTGAAGATACCCCAAACAAGCCCCTCAAAGGATTTTGAGCCATAGTAACAAGTGACAATAAATTTCAGCACACTATATAAAATTTTCCTTACCAAATTCCACTTACCAAAGGCGCTTCACTCCCCGGCAACGGCGCCAGAAAAGATTCTTGATGACCCACAACTGTATGGGATCTATCGTAGTCCTTTCGATAAGTAAGAGTGTCGAACCCAACGAGGAGCAGAAGGAAATGATAGGCAGTTTTCAGTAAGGTATTTTATGCAAGCACTGAAATTATAGGTAACAGATAGTTTTGTGATAAGATAATTGGTAGCAAGTGACAAACGGTAAAAGTAAATAAGGTGCAGCAAGGTGGCCCAATCCTTTGTGTAGCAAAGGACAAGCCTATACAAACTCTTATGCAAGGTAAAGCACTCCCGAGGACTTATGGGAATTATCGTCGAGCTAGTTTTCATCACGATCATCTGATTCGCGTTCGGTACTTTGATAATTTGGTATGTGGGTGGACCGGTGCTTGGGTGCTGCCCTTACTTGGACAAGCCTCCCACTTATGATTAACCTCTAATGCAAACATCCGCAACTACAAAAGAAGTATTAAGGTAAACCTAACCATAGCCTGAAACATATGGATCCAAATCAGCCCCTTACAAAGCAACGCATAAACTAGGGTTTAAGCTTCTATCACTCTAGCAACCCGTCATCTACTTATTACTTCCCAATGCCTTCCTCTAGGCCCAAATAATGGTGAAGTGTCATGTAGTCGACGTTCACATGACACCACTAGAGGAGAGACAACAGACATCTCATCAAAATATTGAACGAAGACCAAACTCACATGACTACTGATAGCAAGACTTCTCCCATGTCCTCAGGAACAAAAGTAACTACTCACAAGACATAATATTGTTCATGATCAGAGGGGTATTAATATGCATAATGGATCTGAACATATGATCTTCCACCAAATAAACCAACTAGCATCAACTACAAGGAGTAATCAACACTACTAGCAACCCACACGTACCAATCTGAGGTTTGGGTATAAAGATTGGATACAAGAGATGAACTAGGGTTTGAGAGGAGATGGTTCTGGTGAAGATGTTGATGAAGATAGCCCTCCCCAAGATGGGAGAGTTGTTGGTGATGACGGCGGTGACGGTTTCCCCCTCCCGGAGGGAAGTATCCCCGGAAGAACGGCTTTGCCGGAGCCTTAGATTGGTTTCCGCCTCGAGACGGCGGCATCTGGTCCCGAAAGCCTCCTCCTGATTTTTTTCCAGGTCAAAACACTTCATATAGGAGAAGATGGTCACCTGGGGCCCACCGGCTGGCCCTCGAGGCAGGGGGGCGCGCCCTGGGAAGGGGGCGCGCCCCCCACCCTCGAGGCCAGCCAGTGGCCCCTCTCGTGGGTTTCTTCCGCCAAATATTTTTTATATTTTCCGAAAAATGTTCTGTGGAGTTTCGGGGCTTTTGGAGTTGTGCAGAATAGGTTTCCAGAGTTTGCTCCTTTTCCAGCCCAGAATTCCAGCTGTCGGCATTCTCCCTCTTCATGTAAACCTTGTAAAATAAGAGAGAAAAGGCATAAGTATTGTGACAAAACATGTATGAACAACCCATAATGCAATAAATATCAACTTATAAGCATGATGCAAAATGGACGTATCAACACCCCACAATGTTTTTGTCTTTTTAAGCTTTTTTAAGCATAGGAGAGAACCCCTCCACACAAAAGAGAAATAAGTACGGTGACAGGGGGTCTCCTTGACGAAGGTCACGAGATGGATCAAAAATATCAGATATGCCACCATCAAGTTTCACCGAGAACCTGGCCGTTCTCACACACCTCATGATCATGTTGATCCATCCCTTTCCGAATCCAAATTTTTGCATCACTTGTTGAAGGAAAACCCACTCGACTCTATCATACGCCTTCATCATGTCCAATTTGACAACACATAAAGGTTTCTTCCTCTTTCTATGTCTGATGGCATGTACACACTCATAAGCAACACTCACATTATCCGCAATAAGCCTTCCCGGTACAAACACGCTATGCTCCTCAAAGATCAAAATAGGGAGAATCCCTTTTAGTCTGTTAGCCAACACCTTTGCTGCTATCTTGTACAGTACATTACATAAACTTATTGGACGGAATTGTGCAAGTAACTCTGGTGAGTGAACTTTCGGAATCAAAACCAGCACCATATCATTAAACCCTTCGGGAGGGCTCCCTCCCTGCAAAAAATCGAGGATTGTTGCACAAACATCGTCTTTGACCAAAGACAAGTGTCTCTGGTAGAAGAGGGCTAGCAGTCCGTCCGGCCCGGGAGCTTTTATAGCCCCCATTTGGAAAAGAGCTGCTTCAACTTCGGTGTCCAAGATTGGGGCTGTCAGTTTCGCATTCAGATCAGTGGTGAGCAACTCATCTATCAACTCTAGCATGCGATCAGCACCTTGGGACCCCTCTGATGCGAACAAATTGGAAAAAATGCTGCTGCCATAACCCGCATTTCTTCATCAACCATGCACTTGCTACTATCCTCTCGCCTGAGTGCTTTTACCCTATTCTTCCTTTTTCTGTGGGAAGCCCTATTCTAAAAGTACTTGGTATTTTGATCCGCCTCCTTCAGCCAACCCACTCTGGACCTTTGCTTATACATGATTTCTTCCCTCTCAAACAATTCTCTATGTTGATCTTCCAGGTCTCGTACCTTTAGTAAGATACCAGTAATATGAGCTCTCTCTTTAGCATGCTGTAGTTGAGCTTTAAGTTTGCTGATGTGCTTCCGGACTAAACCAAAAACCTTCCGACCCCACTTTTGCATTTCACCTGATACTACTCTCAGTTTCCCGCAGGTCTTGGTCGCTCCTTGCCCGTTTGATTCGGCTCGGAGCCAAGCTGCATTCACCATCTCATCATATTGCTCATGCTTTGTCCACATCCCCTCATACATAAATTTTCTAGGAGCTTGATGGCCAACACCGGGAGCCGTCTCCCTAGCTGACACAATAAGAGCAATGTGGTCTGACTCCTCCGTCATGACATGTTCTACAGAGGTGTCTGGGAACAGTCCCATGAATCCATCGTTACAAGTAGCACGGTCCAGTTGGACCTGTACATTCTCATTTCCATCTCTCTTGTTATCCCAAGTATACGGGTACGTGATATATCTCCAACGTATCTATATTTTTTGATTGTTCCATGCGATTATATTATCTGTTTTGGATATTTAATGGGATTTATTGTGCACTTTTTTTTGGGACTAACCTACTAACCCAAGGCCCAGTGCAAATTGTTGTTTTTGCCTATTTCGGTGTTTCGCAGAAAAGGAATATCAAACAGACTCCAAATGGAATGAAACCTTCACGAGGATCGTTTTTGGAACAAACGCAACCTAGAAGACTTGGATTACACGTCAGGGAAGCCACGAGGCAGGAGGGCGTGCCCAGGGGGGTAGGCGTGCCCCCCACCTTTGTGGGCCCCTCATAGCTCCACCGACGTACCTCTTCTCCTATATACACTCATATACCCTGAAAACATCCGAGAGCACCACGAAACCCTAATTCCACCACCGCAACCTTCTGTACCCTTGAGATCCCATCTTGGGGCCTTTTCCGGAGCTTCGCCGGAGGGGGGATCGATCACGGAGGGCTTCTACATCAACACCATAGCCTCCCCGATGAGTTGTGAGTAGTTTACCACAGACCTTCGAGTCCATAGTTATTAGCTAGATGTCTTCTTCTCTCTCTTTAGATCTCAATACAAAGTTCTCCTCGATCTTCTTGGAGATCTATTCGATGTAATTATTTTTGCGGTGTGTTTGTCGAGATCCGATGAATTGCGGGTTTATGATCAAGATTATCTATGAACAATATTTGGTTCTTCTCTGAATTCTTATATGCATTATTTAAATATCTTTGCAAGTCTCTTCGAATTATCAGTTTGGTTTGGCCTACTAGATTGATCTTCCTTGCAATGGGAGAAATGCTTAGCTTTGGGTTCAATCTTGCGGTGTCCTTTCCCAGTGACAGCAGGGGCATCAAGGCACATATTGTATTGTTGCCATCGAGGATAAAAAGATGGGGTTTATATCATATTGCATGAGTTTATCCCTCTACATCATGTCATCTTGCTTAAGGCGTTACTCTATTCTTATGAACTTAATACTCTAGATGCATGCTGGATAGCGGTCGATGTGTGGAGTAATAGTAGTAGATGCAGAATCATTTCGATCTACTTGTCACGGACGTGATGCCTATATACATGATCATGCCTAGATATTCTCATAACTATGCGCTTTTCTATCAATTGCTCGGCAGTAATTTGTTCACCCACCGTAGAATCTGCTATCTTGAGAGAAGCCACTAGTGAAACCTATGGCCCCCGGGTCTATCTTCTATCATATTAATCTCCATCTACTAGATATATTTTATTTTGCAATCTTTACTTTTCAATCTATACAACAAAAATACCAAAACTATTTATCTTATCATCTCTATCAGATCTCACTTTTGCGAGTGGCCGTGAAGGGATTGACAACCCCTTTATCGCATTGGTTGCAAGGTTCTTATTTATTTGTGCAGGTACGAGGGATTTGAGTCTAGTCCCTTACTGGATTGATACCTTGGTTCTCAAAAACTGAGGGAAATACTTACGCTACTTTGCTGCATCACCCTTTTCTCTTCAAGGGAAAACCAACGCATGCTCAAGAGGTAGCAGGAAGGATTTCCGATGCCGTTGCTGGGGAGATCTACGCACAAGTCATATACCAAGTACCCATCACAAACTCTTATCCCTCGCATGACACTATTTGCTATTTGCCTATCGTTTTCCTCTCCCCCACTTCACCTTTGCCGTTTTATTCGCCCTTCTTTTCCGTTCGCCTCTTTTAGCTTGCCTTTTGTGTGTTCATCCTTAGTGCGGTTTGTTGCTATCATATCTGAGATGGGGGAGGATATTATTGAAAAGGGTAGTAACGATGGGGGAAACTTTGATGCTTTTGATTATCCTCATGATGAACCTACCACTTTACATACTAAGAAATTCCGGATTGGTAGTGGTAATATTATTGGAAAAGAAGTTATTCAAGATTTCTTTACTTGTGCCAACGCTTTACCCACTATGGGTGGATCTATTCTTCATAGAACCAGTAGTCTTGTGGATGCCATATCTATGCTTGTAGTTGAACTTGAAAGACAATTTATCCACATGCACCCTTGCATTCAGAGAATTTTTCTAGAATTTTCCAATATTGACCATTCTTCTGTTAAGCGAGCAGCTACTATCTTTTTGGCACATGAGTTCAGATTTATAATGAAAGAGGCCAAAGAAATCTTTACGCATTATAGGGTGGATGTTGGTCGTCCTCCCATAGAGGCTATTCTATTTAATCAAGAAGACATAATGCGTTTACAATCTCTAGATCATGTTGCTTATAATGAAAACCTTAGAAAAAATGTTCCTACCGATGTTCTAGTTGATAGAATCTCTGAACTGAATGATGATTTTGCTATTCAAAACAATGGGTTAGGCTTCTCTCTTGAAAATAGGCTCACGACCTTCTGCCAAAAGAATACTTATAATGATGAATTGGTTGTGCAATACAAGGGGCCAAAGGAGGAACCCATACCTCCAGAGCTTGATCTTGGGGACTTTTGTCCTATTAAATTTAGCCCTTTAGATTACGTGTGAAGGGACCCTTGACATCGAAGCCATCAATGTTGTTGGACCAATGCCCATGGCAGGCTCGACCGGTGGTCAGGCCCATGCTGATGTCAACATTCCGGTGGTCCCACCACTGATTCTGGGAAGTGTGAACCCATCCTCCACAACTCCTCCAAAGGTTTCGCCAACCTCACTGCAGTGGCCATTTTCCATCCCCAAACTAGACACCATGGCATCAACAAGGTGTTGGCCCCTCTGCTTCGACCACATTGTTGCATTGACCCCCATGTACATGTTGGATGAGAATGCGAACATAAAGGAAGAAGCACAAATTCTACGACCAATGCCATGGCCATCATTTAAATGCTATTCATAAGCAACCAGTCCTCAAGGTCCATGTATAGCAACTCAAGGTATGTTTGGGAAATTATCTACATGTCAGCCACACGAGGATCTCAATGGTTGTGCTGCTAGTTTGATCTTGCATTGGAATATCTCGTTTGATGGACATTATTTACATGTACTTGCTGCACTGAGAAGTTTCTGGTGTGAGATATATTATATTGGGGGGCTCGGTGGATATTGGCAATATGCATATCTGCAGCAGTGGCATTCATCTCATCGAGCAAGTCAATCGAAGTGCATGAGGGCTGGCGATGCTATATTGAACACGGAATTGAAATCCCAAGTTTTATTCACTGGCATTCTAGTGGAATTTGTGAGTACGCAAACTGACAGAGTTTGCGATTTCTTGATAACCTTTGCGCAAGAGGAGAAGCTTAACTCTATTTCTGAATCGAGCGAGCAACCTCTAAGGTTGTTTTATGTTGATCGGATACTGTCGTGGTTTTGTCACGGCAGATGTCCTAGCAAAAGGACTTAGTCGTGAGGCCATCGCTACGGGTTAGCTTAAAGGGGTTAAAGCGGACAAGGACACAGGGATTTTATACTAGTTCGGCCCCTTCGATGAAGGTAAAAGCCTACGTCTAGTTTGGTGTGTATTGCTAGGGTTTCGATGACCAGGGAGCGAATCCGCTTTTCCCGTGTCTCGATCTGTAGTTCTCTGTCCCTGAACCGTCGCCGGGTCATCCCTTTATATAAGAGGTGACGCCCGGTCCATTTTACAGAGTCCCGAGGCCGGCTTATAAACGTGTCCGCCTCGGTCTCTATTCTTTCTATCTTACATCCCAAGTTACATAGTATGGCGGTTTACAAGTCATGGACCCTAACACTTGGGCTCTAAACCTCTTGGGCTGAAATATCCTACTTCATGCTCCGCTGGGCCTTTGATAAAATAATCTTGATAACGTAAACCGGCCCCTCCTGGGCGGTTTATACTTGGTAGTAATATCCCTGACATTAGGCCCCAGATTGATTGGAACCTGTTCATGTCAATCTTCAAAGTCTTGTACAGATCTTCCTTTCTTCAGCTTCAGCATGCTTTGTAAACCTACATGACATCATCTCCTCAGATCACTTTAAACCGCCGTGATGCCATCTGCGCATTTAATATTTGTAACTGTCTTTACCTTTATTCATTAAAGCTCCGAAGATCGAGGCGACAGCATTGTCCATATCCGCTTTTTAGGCTCCTCGATTCCCGCACCTGCCGTTTTATCCCTTCGGCTTATAAATAGGGTCGAGGGGCATCTATTTTCCCCCCTTGCTTCTTCTTCCTCTGTCTTTCGACGCTCGATCTTCGCCGCCGTCCGCCAAACCCGTTGTCTTCGTCAAGCCTGGCCGCTGCATCAACCTGAACGCTTCCAGAAATGCACCAGCGCCTCTCCGCACCCGCCGCCTCGGGTACGTCCACTTCTTTCCTTCCCGTAGATCTCAGTTCTATGGTTTCCTTGTGCGAGCTCGTAGATGCGTCTCTGTTCTTCGCGGTTCTTCGCCGTAGACAGTATGTAGCCGTAGATCTCAAACTTTAGGTCAACCACCGTAAGCATAGCTCCGCTCCGTCAATCTAATCTTATCTCTCCCAATACTGCTAGTAAAACTGAACCTGTTTAGGGCTTTCATTGTTTCCGCTGAACACAACTTGAAATATTTTTGAGTTTCCCATATGGTGTAGATCCATATCTTACTGCTGCTTGTATGAAAGTTGTTTCCCCATGCTTTAGATCTGAATCTCATCTGCCTGTGTTTGGCGGTTTAACTTTTTCCAAACTTTATAATCCGATATATACCATTAGGCCCCTACTTAAACCACCATTTAGACTGATACCTTCATATAACTTGCCGGTTTAACTCTGCTTAGATAACCAAACCGGATCTTTATTGTATTTTCAGCCTTCCCTTTTGAAAAGATGACTTCCGTGGCCAAGCAGTTTGTTGCTTGCAACTGGGTCCCATCCCGGATCACCGAGGACAATTTAGAAAAGATGGCCTCAATTGGCGCTTTAGGTCCAAAGGATGTCCTTCACTGGAGGGCTCTTGGAAAAGAATGTCCTCCAAAGCCCAAGGAAGGAGAAATTGTTGTCTTCTTCGATCACTTGGCCCGGGGACTCAACCCTCCTGGGTCAAAGTTTTTCCGCGACGTATTGGCAAACTTTCAGCTTCACCCACAAGATATTGGTCCCAATTCTGTATCCAACGTTTGCAACTTCCATGTCTTCTGTGAAGCATATCTGCAAGAGGAGCCAACAGTAGAGCTATTCCGGGACTTCTTCCATTTAAACCGTCGGACTGAATTCCACGATGGCCCAAATACTGAGCTGGGTGGAATGACTATCCAGAAGAGGAAGGATGTTAGCTTCCCTCACGCCACTCTCCACAGCCATCCCAAGGACTGGAATCAAACTTGGTTCTACTGTGTAGACACTTCGCCAGAAGGTGAAAATCCACTGCCGGGTTATCGCCCCCATCGTCTTCTAGAAGATCATCCCTTTCCACAGCGCTTGAGTGCCCAGGAACGAGCTCAATATGCCCCTCAACTTTCAAAGCTCAGGGCCTTTATAGCCAACGGATTGACCGGAGTTGATTTCGTCCGCTGCTGGCTTTCTTGGAGTATTCTCCCGCTAAGCCGGCGTTCCGGTTTAATGTGTGAGTACACTGGGAACCGCAAGGACCCTTTGCGCCACACAGATATGGTGCTATCGGAAACTGAAGTTAACGAAGCCGTCAAGAAATTGCTGAATATTCCTCTTGAAGAGTGCAGTCATACCGGATTGGCACCCTTCTGTGTGACCAATAAACCGCCGTCGGTAAGAAATTCGTCTGTCCCTTTAATTTGTTTTAATCCATCCATATTGCTTGGCTTAATATGCCTTTACTCCCTTAAACAGGCTAATGACTCTTTCTAGAAGAGAAAAACCCAGGACAAACCGGCGAAGCCAGCTCGCAAAAAGACCCTGGCTGTGAAGAGGAACAAGAAGAAGCCTGCTGCCGCATCAGGATCCAATGCAGAGGAAGATGATCCGGCCTCTGAGGTACCACCCAGTTCTTACGATTCCTTAGTCTTTCCTTTTGCGTGCATCTTTATTAATAATGACTGTTCCCAGGGTCTTGCTGAAGGCAGTAAAGCGGATGACGTTGAGGTAATCTCTCTTTCCTCCGACTCAGAACCACCGCCACCAAAAATTCGTCAGGTAGTCCGGAAATTTCAGTTTTCTCATCCTTATGCTCAATTGGATCCAAACTTTCTTTTGAAGAAGCAGCAACATGAAGCTCACCGCACCACTCGCCACAGTGGCCATGTGGTTGAATCCACCGGACTAGCGCACACTCCGGTTCGAAGGCGTCGTTCCGAGGTTTTACTTACTCCAACCGCTCTTTTCCCCAAAGCAGGTCTTATTCGTCAACCCCTTAATCCGTCTGACTCGAATTATCAGGAAACTCCTCTCTCTTCTTCTGGCAAATCAACCGCCACACAAGTCCCCGCGCTCAAGACTTTCCATGGGTAAGCTGTATTTTACTCTGTCTGGTTTAACTTTACATTTTTGACTTCTGATTTTCATCATCTCTTTGATCTTCTTAGTATGCCCAAGCTTAGCAAGAAGGCCAAATTGAGTAAACCTGCAGTCGATAATACCACTTCTGGACCGGCAGACGATCCTGAGCTTGCCAACCCCTTGGAAGATAATATAGAAATTCCACATGATGATCCTCCTCCTATGGATCGAGAAGGCCTTGCTGCTCCGGGGGATGACCCCATGGAGCACACTGCAGAACCGGCCATCCATGCCCAGTTTAGCCCTGCTCGGGCTAGTCCGGCTCCTGCTAGCCCTGCTCACGCCACTCCCACTGCTGTCAATCCTTCTAGGCCGACTGCTGCTTCAAACGATGACGTTGAGATTACTGGGACCGGTTTTACCACCCCAGGAGAGCCTATTGTTTTGGCCAAACACACTGCCAAGGAAGAGTTTCTCCACAAGGACAAGGGCAAATGGAATACCGACCTATCCAGCTATGCGGAGCTCAGTGCTCGGGAGCTTCATTCCGGGTATTTAAACGGTTACATACCAGTCGTGACCATGAAGCCGGTCTGGTGAACTTAATGAAGGAACGCTATGAGGTAACTTCTTTTCCTTTGTCTTTTATTTCTACTTGTGCCTTGTAACTATACCTTTGGTCCATCGTAGCCCCCAAGTGCCGGCTTAGCCTTTAAGGGTGAACCGGGACTACAGTATATCAACTAGAATAGCCTTGATTTGCATGTGTAGCCCCCAAGGGCCGATTTACTCAATTGCGGGTGAACCGGGACTTTTCCTATGTTTAGAATGATGTCACATTAGCCCCCAAGTGCCAAGTATATAACTTGTTATGTGCTTGGGACTTGTCTGAAAAAATTGCCTGCTTTCACTGCAAATGTACATTAGCCCCCAAGTGTCAAGTGCATAACTTGTTATGTGCTTGGGACTTTGATTGAATTGTTCTATGAATATCTGATATACTTTATCTTTGGCAGACTAACTTGAACCGGAGGGCCTCTGAAATAACTAAACTCCGGGATAGCCTAAAATTCCAAGAGTCTGCGTCTGTTAAAGTCAAGGAAGAGCTTACCCTTGGACTTGCTAATATGGAGAAACTAAAGAAGGATCTTGAAACGGAGCGGTCAGCTTGGGAGGTGGAAAAGGCTGCTTTGCAAAAAAGAGCCAGTGACGCTGAGGCTGCTCTTAACCCGGTGACAGAAGAGCTATCCGGGTTGAGGCAGCAAATAAATGACATGACATCTGCCATCTTCGGTAAGTTCTTTGACATAAGCTTACCCTTGCCATCATATACTGGTCCGGTTTAACTTATAATTTCAACGCAGGGAGGCGCATCACTCATCTTGGAGATGATGTGCGAAAGAAACTGAAAGTTGCGTACACCTTGGTGGAGCAGCTTTATTCCGGCGCTCAGAGGGCCATCAGCGCTATCTCGCACAATAAACCGGCTCCCACCACCATCCAAGGTACCTTAGAAAAGCTGTCAATTCTGCCTGCCCGCATTGTCGAAGTGAAGAAGTCATCCGCAAGAGCCAGCTCTCTCATGGCTTTAACCCGAGCGAAGGCATGGGTTCCTGACTTTGATCCGGCGGAGGCAATGAATGGCTATCCAAGCATGAAGGAGGACGGATCAGCCTTCTCCAGTGATGATCTTCGTGCATTGACCAAGGATATGCGGCCTCTTGCGAGTAAACTTGCTGATGAAGCCGACTTATCAAGATATCATCCGGGCTATGATATGGAGAACGAACGGGTGGAGCGTCCGTCCTATGATATTGAGAATCTTATTCCACCCGTTCGTAAGGACACCTTCGCTCCTGACATTGAACCGTCAGAACTTATAAATGACGAAGTTTATTTCCGAGCCCTTGCCAAGATGGACTGGAGCACCACTGATTTCCAACAGCTGGAAGAAGCCACCGAAGACCCGGAGTAGGCTGACCCTCAATCGTCACGACAGGCTGATGCAGAGTCTTAAACCAGCCCCGGTATAACTTTATGTCCCAGTAGTTTGAGAAAAACTGATATTCTTTTGGGCCTTCCAGCGCCTTGTAATAGGATAGCTGAGATACTATATTTGTGAGATTGCTTTGAGTGGCAACTTCTGAAATATATCCTGCTTGCAATGCTTTGACGGTTTATACTACCTGTTTCTGCATAAAACAATTCTCAAAGTGTCCTGGCGGTTTATCGCCGGACGCGTCATAATGCCCCAACACATGATCTAAGTGGATAACTTTGAACTGCGTATAAAATATAAGTATATACCATACATGCGATTAAGTGTATCTTAATGAACCTTAATCCGACAGGAACGATCCAAGGTGTAAGTGCGGATGACTCCCTTGATTATTTGTCGGCTCACCATGAAGGCCGAACCGGATTACAATGAACTCCGGTTTAGCTGGAATTTAGTACTGGTGTTTATAACCCACACTATAACTCTGTAAACACGGATGTAGTGGCAACTTTGTAGCCATCCACTCCTTGAATCAATGGACTTGGTTGAAAAAACCAATGACCTTGAAGATAAAGATTTGAGAAAACATAAAAAATAAAAAAATAAAGTTTTTGGGAAAATAAAACCATGTAGTCGAGGCTTTTTACGATCTGCCAGGCTCCAAATTCGAGGCTTTTTATGAGCTGCCAGGCTACTGTCATTAACCATTTTAGCAAAGCCTGTTAAGATGGTTCGCAGTCCTTAACCAAATCATCAATGTCAAACGCTACCAAGTTCAAAATCCCATAAAGATTTGACTTGTGTAATCACTTGATGATTGTCAATTTAACGTTACCAAGTTCAGGGTCCATAAGGATTGACTTGTGTGTACGTTCGACGGGTCGTACCAGGTTTACCTGGGCGGAGTGACTTACTTGATGCAGGCAGGTTAATCCGGGGTTTTAGGTGTATACACCAAGCTTCCAAGCCGTGTTACTACAAGGGTCTTCAACTCGTTGATGTCTTGCACCAAGAGCCCCCAGGTAGCATTTGAGCATGGCTCGTCGGGGCCTATGTTTGAGTTGTGCTAGGCATCAAACTCTCTTTTGCCCCTCATCATCATGTGGAAATTGCTGTAGCAACCAGAGCAGTGCTCTTATGATGGTCTTGACGTGGCCGCCGGTTTAAGAGGCCATAGGGACTCCCTTGCCCACGGAAGCCCCCATGTGATACTCTTTATGAACAAAAAAGACGGCTGATACCCCGATTTATCGAGGGCGCCGGTTTAAGAGGCCATAGGAACTCCCTTGCACACGGAAGCCCCCGTGTGATACTCTTATGAAAAAGATGGCTGATACCATGGTTTACCGGGGGCGCCAGTTTATTATATTGATCATAACATATACATTGTAAAGATACGTACATAAAGCGGAGCCTATGGCTCAAGTATAATAAGGTCGAAGAAGAGCGATGTTCCACGGCCGCTTGGTCTCCTCCTCCGCCGTACGTGAGTCTTTATGTTCTCGAACGTCGACGAGGTACTATGATCCGTTGTGCAGGTTCTTGCTGACCACAAAGGGTCCCTCCCAAGGTGGGGACAACTTGTGCATGTTTGTCTGGTCTTGGATGAGCCGGAGCACCAAATCTCCTTCTTGAAATGTCCTGGTTTTAACCCGGCGACTGTGGTACCGGCGCAGGTCTTGCTGATAAATTGCCGATGGAGCTGTTGCCGTGTCCCGTTCCTCGTCCAGCCGGTCCAACGCGTCTTGTCTTGCTTGTTCATTATCCTCTTCAACGTAAGCCGCCACCCACGGCGAGTCATGATGGATATCCCTAGGGAGGACCGCTTCAGCTCCATATACCATGAAGAAAGGCATGTACCCTGTGGATCTGTTAGGTGTAGTGTTGATGCTCCATAGTAAAGAAGGCAACTCCTCCACCTAACAACCTGGTGTTCTCTACAAACGAACCATAAGCCGGGGTTTGATGCCTCTCAAGATCTCTTGATTGGCTCTTTCAGCTTGGCCATTAGACTGAGGGTGAGCTACTGATGATACATCGAGACAGATGTGCTCTCGTTGACAGAACTCCTCCATAGACCCTTGGATAGATTGGTGCCATTATCAGTTATAATGCTGTGTGGAAAGCCAAACCGGAAAATCACCTTTTTGATTAATTGAACCGCCGTTGCTGCATCACACTTACTGACAGGCTCCGCTTCAACCCATTTGGTAAACTTGTCCACCGCCACCAAAAGGTTGGTCTTTTTATGTTGGGATCTCTTGAAGGGCCCAACCATATCAAGCCCCCAAGTTGCAAACGGCCAAGTAATTGGAACCATCCTCAACTCCTGCACCGGTATATGAGCACGCCGTGAAAATTTCTCGCAAGCATCACATTTTCTGACCAAGTCCTCTGCGTCGGCATGAGCCGTCAACCAGTAGAACTCATGACGAAAAGCTTTAGCCACCAAAGATTTTGAACCAGTGTGATGACCAAAATCTCCTTCATGAATGTCTCGAAGAATGTCACAGCCCTCCTCTGGTGACACACACCGTTGAAACGCCCCAGAGACGCTACGATGATGAAATTCTCTATTGACAATAGTCATGGACATAGACCGCCGGATTATCTGCCGGGCCAAGACTTCATTCTCTGGCAACTCACCTCGGTTCATATATGCTAGGTAAGGAAGCGTCCAGTCCGGAATAACATGATGTGCTGCGACCAACTGTGCCTCCGGATCAGGAACAGCCAAATCCTCTTCTGAAGGTAACTGCACCGACGGATTATGCAACTCATCCAAGAAGGTATTAGGTGGAACCGGTTTATGCTGAGAACCCAGCCGGCTTAACGCGTCGGCCGCTTCTTTATTTTGCCGGTCTATATGATCTACCTAATAACCCTTGAAGTGTCCAGTGACGATGTCTACCTCTCGTCGATACGCTATGCCACCAGGTCTGAATCGCCAAAGCACTTAACCCGGCTTAAGTTCATCTCCATGGCCATCCGCAGACCATGGAGGAGAGCCTCATACTCAGCAGCATTGTTAGTGCAAGGGAACATTAAACGGAGGACATAACAGAACTTATCACCTCGTGGGGAAGTTAACACAACTCCAGCCCCCGAGCCCTCCAATTGCCTTGATCCGTCAAAGTGAATAGTCCAATATGTATGATCCGGCTTCTCCTCAGGTGCTTGCAACTCTATCCAATCGTTGATGAAGTCCACCAATGCCTGAGATTTTAGCGCAGTACAGGGTACATACTTCAACCCGTGCGGGCTAAGCTCAATGGCCCACTTTGCAACTCGACCAGTAGCCTCTCTGTTCTGGATTATATCTCCCAATGGATCTGAACTGACAACAGTGATTGGATGGCCTTGAAAATAGTGCTTTAGCTTCCGGTTCGCCATGAAGACTCCATACACCAGTTCCTGCCAATGCGGGTATCTCTATTTTGATTCAATGAGAACCTCACTGATGTAGTAAACCGGCCGCTGAACCGGATATTCTTTGCCTGCTGCTAGGTGGCTTCTCACCCCTCGTTGGTTACCCCAAGTGGAAGGTTTGAGATGCAGTGTAGCAGAAGATTTCCCTTGGCAATACCAAGGATCGATTCCCCTGAGACTCCCAGTTTCAACAAGAAGGTGTCAACTGCTAACGGCGCCAGATATTAGCAATCAACGTGGACCTGCACACAGATACAAATAACTTTGCTACCAACGAGTACAGAGAGGTTGTCAATCCCTCCGGCCTTGTAGTTTACAAAGGATCAAACGCAAGTGATAGTAGTGATAGATATAATTGCAATAGTAAATGAAATACGGAAAAGTAAATAGCGGATGTGATCAATGATGGTAATATGGACCGGAGTCTCATGATGTTCACTAGTGATGTCTCTCTCCCAAAAGACGACAAAACAGCTATGTGAGGTAAACGAATTACAGCTGGGCAATTGACAGGACCATGTGCGCAAACCAATGCTGACTACATTGCAAGAAAGGTAGAGGTTCAAAGCATGGGCGGTACGCCGAGGTAAGTAGACCGAAATCCATCTGCATCTACTACTAATCATCCACCTTGAGATATCTATCCAGAACATCTCGCTGGTATTAAGTTGTGAGTCCCACCCATAGTGTAAACTCAAAGCAACAGACAACTGCATTAAAAGAACTTTGCGTAAAGTAAACAGTCCTTGCACCCGCGGGCACAAGCACCGTTGTTTTCCCCCTTGTGGCAACAGCACATCCCCTAGACTCATGTTTCTGTCACTCAAACTAGTCATCGAGGGGCATGAACCCACAATCAAGCATAACGTTCCCTCTTGGAGTCACTACCTACTACTTGGCCAAAGCAATAAATAACAACGGAGAACATGCAAGAATTACTTATGAACATAAATATAAAAGAGGTGAATCAAATATATTACTCAAACACAATCTGAACATAATCTCATAATCCATCGGATCCCAGCAAACTCATCATAGCAACAGCATAAGGATTACATATGTGCCTCGATCATGTAGGGCAGCTCACGAGGACTAATTAGTGAAGCACAAGAACGGGAGGAGAACATCACATAGCTACTGGTCATGGACCCATGGTCCAAGGGAGACTACTCACAACTCATCCGGGAGGCGTCCATGGTGGTGGAGAAGCTCCCGGTGGTGATCCTCCCCTCCGGCAGGGTGCCGGGAAGAGTTCTCCTGGTGCTCCCGATCTTGGAAGTGGCGGCAGCGGCGGAACAGAGATGAGATCGCGAAAAAGAGTTCCCGGCTCGAGGGTTTCGGGAGACGCTTTAAATATATGCCAAAGGGGGGCATCAGCGGAGCCTCGGGGGGCCCAGGCGCCGCCCCGGCGCGGCCCAGGGGGGGCGCGCCGCCAGGGCGCCTGGAGCCCTGGTGCCCCCCCCCCGGCTGTACTTCGGGCGCAAGGTAGCTTCTGGAACGCTGATTTTTTATATATTTTTTCTGGATTTTTCCTGGCAGTTCTCGTAATGTGAAAACCTGAAATACAAAAACAGCCGAAAACAGAAACTAGCACTGGGGTGCACTGAGTTAATAGGTTAGTCCAAATATGATCAAAAGTGTATGGAAGTGTATAAATAACATAGCAATATCACCCAAAAGAGGCATGGAGCAAGCAGAAATTATAGATACATTTTGGACGTATCAACATCCCCAAGCTTAATTCCTGCTCGTCCTCGAGTAGGTAAATGATAACAAGAATAATTTCTGTGGTGACATGCTATTAACCATTTAGGACTTACTCATAGTCATATGACAAAAGCTTACTGAGACAATGAATCTGTAGTAATTAAGTTGCCTCATGAGAAAATCACAAAGGACTGAAAGTTTTACAATATGATACTGAAACATCAAATAGATTTGTAATGAACATGGTGTGCAAATATGATAAAGTGATATCTAGCTTGCCCCATTTAGTGAAGCAAAACATAAATGCAGGGGCACCTTCAAGGTTTAAGTGATGACTAGATACAATGATTTCAGAATAAACGATATCACAATCATGCAAAAGACAATGCTACTTTGGGACAATGCACATTACACTCAGAATGACAATCATGCTCTCAGTAGTTGGTGCTTTTAAAAGAAGGTGGAGACTCTCGAACCGTGGCTTTTGTTGGCAAGGTTGAAAACCCGTAATCGGAAACAAAGACAAAACATGTACCAGAGCTCTTGGTTTTAAAACAGAGGTAATAAATTTTTTTTAGATCATGCATGTTTCGTCAACGAATGCTAGCAGATAACTCAATCACATCTTAAGATGGACAAGTTTCGAGGAACGGCTCCCGAATGAGGACGATCACATCCTGTTAATCTCCTATGTTTATCACTGCCAAAGTTTTCTTATTTCTCATGAACAAAGCGTGAAGGAGGGTTTGTTTGTTATATTATCTTTTTGAGCCGGGCGCACTCAATGCCAGTTCCTTCTCGTATTATGGGTTTGCACATTATACATGCAATCCTGGGGTGAAGCTTGTCCAACTTAAAAAGATCATGAATTAACTACTACTTCCTCATGGACTTACAACAGAGGCACAAAATAAGAATGCTTTTTCTTTGAATAATTTCGAGATGGCACATGCAAGTCTCCGTTAGGAATGGCAGGTAAATACCATGTAGGAAGATATGGTGGACTCATATGGCATAACAGGTTTAAAGGAAGTGGATGCACAAGCAGTCAGTCCGCTTAGTACAGGCGAAGGTTAGAAAAAGACTGGGAGCGACCAACTAAGAGAGCAATGACGGTCATAATCATGCAGAGCGACAAAGCAACATTTAATCAGGCATGGAAGTTATATCGCTACTCAGAAATAAAAGATCATCAAGGCTTGACAGACTTTCTTTACAGTCTTAAATATGCGTGAGCATACGCCAAGTCAATCAAAATAAATTCTTGAAGGAAGATATTACTAAACCATACCACATCATAGGCAAACAAATCATGTTGGTACTCCAATAACACATTGGGAACCCCCCAGCTATTTGAGACTAACCATAAGAAAACATGAACTACTAAGCGCCATCGTGCACGTAGCATCTTTATCATAGACATATCAACCAATGCAACAGAAGCAAACTCTCTTAATAAGATAAGCATGATAACTAAAGAGAGTTCAAGCAACCAACTAAACGAAAGCTCTTTGAAAAGATAAGCATGAAAACTGAGAGCTGAACATGATAGTAGCTATTAAAAGACAAAGAACACACACAGCAAAGATAGACATGAAAATTCTATGTTATGTTCTAGGTAGAAGTGGAGCGTGTTTCTCTCCTACATAAAGAAAGCTGAGTTCCGACTCGTTATGAAAAGCTGAAGAAAACTAAAAACAAGACGCTCCAAGCATAGCACATAACACATGAAGTGATTAAAATATAGTGGAACGAAAGACGAACTGATAATGTTGATGGAGAAGGGGCTGCACGGGGGCATCCCCAAGCTTAGACGCTTGAGTCTCCTTGAATATTTCTTGGGGTTGCACGGGGGCATCCCCAAGCTTGAGCGTTTGACACTCCTGAATCTTTTTATCATCTTCCCTCGCACACTTGAAAACTCCCTTCATACATAACTCATCATAATCTGATTAGCGAGGTTAGTACCCAAAATAAAATAATTTTTCCTTGCTGGAAATAAAGATATTCTTGAAGTTCTACTGTTTCTCAAGATTGCCAAAAGGTTTTTGCAAAGAAAAAGCAAGCTCTAGGTTTGCAAAATGAAGGAAAGGCAAAACAGGACAGAATCTGTGAAAAACAGAACAGCAGGTAGTAAATGATTTGTTCGGGGCACTTATGCAACTCTAATAAAAAAACTCAGAACAGACGCACGAAAGAAAATTATATAGAGCACGCTGTCGAAAAAAGTCAGACCAAAAAGATGATCTGGTGATTTTATATGAATTTTTCTATCCAAGGACAGAATCTGTTTCCTGGACAGCACCTCACAACTTTTGAACTTTCTTGCAATCAGAGGCTATACTTGGCACAAAATTGAAAAGCAAAGATACAATGATGATGCTACAGTAGTAAACAACATCAAGACACAACAAAAGCAAAATAAACTTATTCATTGGGCTGCCTTCCAAAAGCGCTTTCTTTTATGCCTTTAAGCTAGGCATAATGCATAGAGATCAAGTTTTATCAAGAGTAAAAGAATAGCTAGCCCGTATAACGGACTCAAAAGGTAACTTGATCTTCTTTCGAGGGAAGTGTTCCATCCCTTTCTTGAGAGGAAACTGAAATTTTATATTACCCTCTTTCATGTCAATGATAGCACCAACGGTGCGCAAAAAGGGACGTCCCAAAATAATTGGACAAGAAGGATCACATTCAATATCCATAATAGTGAAATCAACGGGAACATAGTTGTCATTGACAATGATAAGAACATCGTCGATCCTCCCCAAAGGTTTCTTTATGGAAGAATCAACGAGACGAACACCAAAAGAACAAGAATAAAAAGGTTTCAATTTAAGCATATCATATAGTCTTTTGGGCATAATGGAGGTACTAGCTACAATATCACATAAAGCATAGCAAGAGAAGTTGTTTATTTTAATTTTAATCATAGGATCCCAACCATCTTCTAGCTTTCTAGGTATGGAGGCTTCTACTCTAAGTTTCTCCTCCCTAGCTTTGATGAGAGCATTAGTGATATGCTCTGTGAAGGCAAGATTAAGCGTGCTAGTGTGGGGATCTTTAGCCATTCTTTGTAGAAAGGTGACAACTTCTGAGATACTACAATTATCAAAATTAATTTTATCATTATTGGGCAAAATTGTACTGTCATCCTCTTTGTTCGAATCGCTCTCTATTATAAGAGTTTGAACGTCTTCCCAAGTTTGGGGAAGCTTAGGAGCAATTTTAAACTGAGGCTCATACTCTTTTCCTGGAAGACCATGCCATGGGCATAACTCTCCGTCAAGACTAATATAATCACAAGGTTTATTACTTTTGTAAATCCCGACAGTGGTGATTGGCGTAATGGAAGAAGGGGTGTACTCCTCCCATCTAGTGTTTTTGGTGGAACCCATAGTAGCAAGCAAGCAAGATAACTATTTTTGTGATTTTCGATAAAAGATACTAAAGCAAAAACTAAAAGGTAAACTAACAAGACTAAAAGCAAAGGTAAAAGATAGCGTGCCACTCCCCTATCCTGAAGAGTGGAGTCCCCTGCAACGGCGCCAGAAATTGCTTTGCTAGGTGGCTTCTCACCCCTCGTTGGTTACCCCAAGTGGAAGGTTTGAGATGCAGTGTAGCAGAAGATTTCCCTTGGCAATACCAAGGATCGATTCCCCTGAGACTCCCAGTTTCAACAAGAAGGTGTCAACTGCTAACGGCGCCAGATATTAGCAATCAACGTGGACCTGCACACAGATACAAATAACTTTGCTCCCAACGAGTACAGAGAGGTTGTCAATCCCTCCGGCCTTGTAGTTTACAAAGGATCAAACGCAAGTGATAGTAGTGATAGATATAATTGCAATAGTAAATGAAATACGGAAAAGTAAATAGCGGATGTGATCAATGATGGTAATATGGACCGGAGTCTCATGATGTTCACTAGTGATGTCTCTCTCCCAAAAGACGACAAAACAGCTATGTGAGGTAAACGAATTACAGCTGGGCAATTGACAGGACCATGTGCGCAAACCAATGCTGACTACATTGCAAGAAAGGTAGAGGTTCAAAGCATGGGCGGTACGCCGAGGTAAGTAGACCGAAATCCATCTGCATCTACTACTAATCATCCACCTTGAGATATCTATCCAGAACATCTCGCTGGTATTAAGTTGCGAGTCCCACCCATAGTGTAAACTCAAAGCAACAGACAACTGCATTAAAAGAACATTGCGTAAAGTAAACAGTCCTTGCACCCGCGGGCACAAGCACCGTTGTTTTCCCCCTTGTGGCAACAGCACATCCCCTAGACTCATGTTTCTGTCACTCAAACTAGTCATCGAGGGGCATGAACCCACAATCAAGCATAACGTTCCCTCTTGGAGTCACTACCTACTACTTGGCCAAAGCAATAAATAACAACGGAGAACATGCAAGAATTACTTACGAACATAAATATAAAAGAGGTGAATCAAATATATTACTCAAACACAATCTGAACATAATCTCATAATCCATCGGATCCCGGCAAACTCATCATAGCAACAGCATAAGGATTACATATGTGCCTCGATCATGTAGGGCAGCTCACGAGGACTAATTAGTGAAGCACAAGAACGGGAGGAGAACATCACATAGCTACTGGTCATGGACCCATGGTCCAAGGGAGACTACTCACAACTCATCCGGGAGGCGTCCATGGTGGTGGAGAAGCTCCCGGTGGTGATCCTCCCCTCCGGCAGGGTGCCGGGAAGAATTCTCCTGGTGCTCCCGATCTTGGAAGCGGCGGCGGCGGCGGAACAGAGATGAGATCGCGAAAAAGAGTTCCCGTCTCGAGGGTTTCGGGAGACGCTTTAAATATATGCCAAAGGGGGCATCAGCGGAGCCTCGAGGGGCCCATGGGGGGGCGCGCCGCCAGGGCGCCTGGAGCCCTGGTGCCCCCCCCAGCTGTACTTCGGGCGCAAGGTAGCTTCTGGAACGCTGATTTTTTATATAATTTTTCTGGATTTTTCCTGGCAGTTCTCGTAATGTGAAAACCTGAAATACAAAAATAGCCGAAAACAGAAACTGGCACTGGGGTGCACTGAGTTAATAGGTTAGTCCAAATATGATCAAAAGTGTATGGAAGTGTATAAATAACATAGCAATATCACCCAAAAGAGGCATGGAGCAAGCAGAAATTATAGATACGTTTTGGACGTATCACCTGCCTCCTTGCGCTCTACCACAATGGCAACGCTTACTGCACGGGCGTTAGCAGCCACGTATAACAACAGCGGCTCATTGTCAACTAGGGCAGCAAGGACTGGTGGCTCTGCCAATTGCCTCTTCAGGTCCTCAAATGCAGCATCAGCAGCATCACTCCAGACAAAGCGGTCTGTCTTTTTCATCATCTGATAAAGCGGGATAGCCTTCTCCCCAAACGGCTGATAAACCGGCTGAGCGCTGCAATACGGCCCGCCACACGTTGGACATCGTTGATGCACGCCGGTTTAGCTAGGGATGTAATCGCCTTGATCTTCTCTGGATTAGCTTTGATTCCCCTGTTCGATACTAAGAACCCCAGGAGCTTACCTGCCGGAACACCAAAAGCGCACTTCTCCGGATTGAGCATCATTTTGTAAACCCGGAGATTGTCGAAGGTCTCTTTCAGATCTATTACCAATGTCTCCTCCTTCCTGGATTTCACCACAATATCATCCACATATGCGTGAAAATTCCGCCCAATCTGTCCATGAAGGCAATTCTGCACACAACGCTGGTAGGTCGCCTGGGCACTCTTGAGCCCAAATGGCATAGATACATAGCAGAAGGCTCCAAAGGGAGTTAAAAGGCTGTCTTCTCCTGGTCCTTAACTGCCATCTTGATCTGATGATAACCTGAGTATGCATCCAAAAAACTTAGCCGCTCACATCCTGCCGTAGCATCAATGATTTGATCAATACGGGGGAGAGCAAAAGGATCAGTTGGGCAAGCCTTGTTCAGATCTGTGTAATCAACACACATTCTCCAGGTGCCATTTTTCTTAAGTACTAGCACCGGATTAGCCAACCACTCTGGATGAAATGCCTCAACTATAAAGCCTGCGGCTAAGAGTCTAGCCACTTCTTCTCCAATAGCCTTGCGCCTCCCTTCATTGAAACGGTGCAGATATTGCTTGACCGGTTTAAACTTAGGATCAATATTGAGATTGTGCTCAGCGAGTTCCCTCGGTACACCTGGCATATCAGAAGGCTTCCATGCAAAGATGTCCCGGTTCTCACGGATGAACTCAATGAGCGCGCTTTCCTATTTTGGATCTAGGTTAGCACTGATAATGAACTGCTTGGATGAATCGCCAGGAACAAAGTCCACCTGCTTAGTCTCTTCCGCTGATTTAAACTTTAAGGCCGGATCATGCTCTGTGGTTGGTTTCTTCAGCGGAGACATATCTGCCGGATCAACATTGTCCTTATAAAACTTCAGCATCTCGGTTGCACAAACCGCTTCAGCATAAGCTGCATCACCTTCCTCGCATTCCAATGCAATCTTGCGACTCCCATGGACCGTAATGGTTCCCTTGTGGCCCAGCATCTTGAGCTGTAGATAGACATAACATGGTCTAGTCATGAATTTGGCGTAAACCGCCCGCCCAAACAAGGCGTGGTATGGGCTCTTGATCTTTACCACCTCAAAGGCCACGGTCTCTGACCTGGAGTCGTATTCATCTCCAAAGGTAACCTCTAGATCAATCTTGCCAACTGGATAGGCCGATTTACCTGGCACCACCCCATGAAACATTGTATTGGACTGTCGAAGCTTCTTATCTGTCAGTCCCATGCACCGGAAAGTCTCGTAATACAGAATGTTGATGCTGCTGCCTCCGTCCATAAGCACTTAGGTGAACTTGTACCCACCCACCTGTGGTGCTACAACCAGAGCCAGCTGACCCGGATTATCAACCCGGGGCGGATGATCCTCTCTGCTCCACACAATGGGCTGCTCCGACCAACGCAGGAAACGTGGCACTTCCGGTTCAACAGAATGTACCGCCCTTTTTAGAACTTTCTGATCACGCTTGTATAAGCTCGTGGTGAAGACATGATACTGCCCACTGCTTAGCTCCTTTGGATTATTCTGATATCCGGATTGCTGCTGCTGTTGACGCTGCTGATTTCCCTGATTGTTGTATCTGCCCTGACCATGCTGCTGGTTATGCTGATTGTGCCCATTATGGTTGCTGTTATTGCCTTGGTATCCTGAACCGGATCCACCACCTTAATAACCCGGACCTTGGAAGCCAGGGCCTGATCCGCCGGGGGGGTCCGTGATCATACCTAGCCCGGTTCATGAATTCCTGCATAATAAAGCAGTCTTTCCAGAGATGCGTGGCCGGCTTTTCTGGTGTGCCATGCTTTGGGCAAGGCACATTCAACTGACGTTCCAGATTAATCGGTGGCCTCCCATTACGTGGATGCGGTCTACCCTTGCGGCACTGTCCATCCTCCTGAGCGTTGGTGTTGGCCACAAAATCTGAATTGACATCCGCTTTACGCTGACCGTTGTATCCTTGACTCACCGGATTGAGCTGCGGTGGTTTACCGTTCTTGCTCGCCTTCCCTGACTTGTCTCCATCTGCGTCTGGATGTTTGGTATTGTCAGAGTCCCCATACTTCACTAAAGTGCCCATGAGTGTCCCCATGTCATTGCAATCACGTTTGAGCCGTCCCAACTTTAGTCGCAAGGATTCGAACCGGCAATTGTCCTCCAATGTTACCATAGCTGTGCTTGGGTTAATGCTATTGGAGGAATGCAAGATCTCTGACACTCGACGCACCCAACTGCTCGTGGACTCCTGCTCTCCTTGAATGTAGGCAGCTAAATCGACAATAGACATTGGCTGCTTGCACGTGTCCTTGAAGTTATTGATAAACCAGCGCCGTAACTCGGCCCATGATCCGATGGAATTAGGTGGTAAACCTTTCAGCCAAGTATGAGCCGTGCTTCGCATCATTGTGAAGTACTTAGCGCATGCTGCATCATCCACATCCAGCATCTCCATTGCCATCTCGTAACTCTCAACCCATGCCTCTAGGGCCAGATCCGCCGTGTAATTGGGTACTTTGCGCGGTCCCTTGAAGTCCTTGGACAGTTTTACGTTCCGTAAAGCGGGGATAAGACAAGGCACGCCCAGAGAACTGGACATGACCCCCAGTTCAACTATGGTGGTGGGACGAACCGGCGTCGCCTGGCGGGCTTCGTACTGTGCTATTACTTCGGCCTCCCGGCGCTGCCTGGCCCGGTCAACCACATCTTGAGCGTTCGCTTCTCCTCCTACCGGATTATCCCGCATCGGCGGATTACGTCTCCGCTCACTGCTTGATATGGCATGTTCATCCAGACGCCTAGTATAACTCCGGTTAGGGCGGGGAGTCGAATGAATCCTCTCCCGGCTGTAGGAATAAGCTTGCTGTTGAGTTAGCGACATGTCCAACAACTCCCTGGCCCGTCGTGCTTCCACTGCTATGGGGGACGTTCCTTCAATGGGAAGGGCGGGCAGTCGTGAAGCAGCGGCAACTATGTTGTCCAACGGATTAGAATAATGACCAAGAGGGGTGGGCACATGTTAGGATGGTACAACTTGGCAGTTTGGCTCTGCGGCCAGTGGCTGAACCGACGCTCCCGTGCCTGGTGCTCCTCCTCGGTTCACCTCTGGCTGGTTACTGGTTCCTGCTCCTGGTGTGCTAAAGAGATTTCTTGCCTCATAGACCGGTGGTAAGCGAGATCGTTGCCTTCTCCTCATTACCTCTTGTGAAGCGTTCTGATCCAACATGAGTCGATAGGCTTGGGCATCAAGCCCCGCCTGCTTTGTAGCCATCCTAGCTTTCTCAGCAGCCAGGTCCAACTTGGCCTGCTCAATCCGGCCCTTCACCTGAGCGACCTCCGCGTCATGCTGCTCCTTGTTGGCCTGGGTTACCTCCGCTGTTAGTAATGCTGTCAAAGTATCGACCAAGACAGATAAGGTGTCAGATGGCGACGGGGGAGGATCTCCAGCTCTAGCCCCCATCGCGTCTGATGTGAACACCGCTGTTGTTGAGGACTGCTACACAGGTTGTGATCCGGCCATAAAGACAGTGACCCGGTTTGGCAGATCGAGGTGGTCTCGAATACTGTCACCATCGAAACAACCCTCTGATCGACCGTCCTGCAGCAGATACAAAGATTCTGTCTCTCCAAAAGAAGATTCATCGCCGGAATAGACAACAGTCACGCTGCCAGAGTCCGATCCGTCCTTGGTTTGCACTCCATGCACTGCTCCAACGAAGACGTGCTTCACGGCTGGCTGAATCCGGGCTGGTCTCGCACGCTGAGCCGGCTCGACGATGTTGGGGAAGATGTCCGGCTCAGGGCCCGGTTCGCCGATCTTGCCGATTAAGACGTGGATGCCGCCGAAGGGGACCCGGTACCCATACTCGATTGAATCGGCCTCGGGGCCCCAGCCTGCATCGTCGATGTAGATCTTGCCGCGACGACTCTTAGTCATTCGGCCCACTGCGTAGCCCTTGAGTCCTTCAAAGCTGCCCTTCAAGAACTCGAAACCATCGTGCGATAGCCCCACGGTGGGCGCCAACTGTCGTGGTTTTGTCACGGCAGATGTCCTAGCAAAAGGACTTAGTCGTGAGGCCATCGCTACGGGTTAGCTTAAAGGGGTTAAACCGGACAAGGACACATGGATTTTATACTAGTTCAACCCCTTCGATGAAGGTAAAAGCCTACGTCTAGTTTGGTGTGTATTGCTAGGGTTTCGATGACCAGGGAGCGAATCCGCTTTTCCTGTGTCTCGATCTGTAGTTCTATGTCCCTGAACCGTCGCCGGGTTGTCCCTTTATATAAGAGGTGACGCCCGGTCCGGTTTACAGAGTCCCGAGGCCGGCTTCTAAACGTGTCCGCCTCTGTCTCTGTTCTTTCTATCTTACATCCCAAGTTACATAGTATGGCGGTTTACAAGTCATGGGCCCTAACACTTGGGCTCTAAACCTCTTGGGCTGAAATCTCCTACTTCATGCTCCGCTAGGCCTTTGATAAAATAATCTTGATAACGTAAACCGGCCCCTCCTGGGCGGTTTATACCTGGTAGTAATATCCCTCACAGATACCTTGGGCTTATTCCGTTGGGGAACGTAGTATTTCAAAAAAAATCCTACGATCACGCAAGATCTATCTACTAGAAGCATAGCAACAAGGTGGGAGAGTGTGTCTATGTACGCTCGTAGACCGGAAGTGGAAGCGTCTAGTGACGTGGTGTTGTAGTCGAACTTCTTCGCGATCCAACCGATCAAGCACCGAACGTACGGAGCCTCCGCGTTCAGCACATGTTCAGCTTGATGACATCCCACGAGCTCTTGATCCAGTAGAACCTCGCAGGAGAGTTTCGTCAGCACGACGGCGTGGTGACGGAGATGATGAAGTTACCGTCGTAGGGCTTTGCCTAAGCACTGCAACGATATGACCGAGGTGTGTTTCTGTGGAGGGGGGCACCGCACACGGTTGGGACAGATCAATTGATCAACTTGTGTGTCTTTGGGTGCCCCATACCCCCGTATATAAAGGAGCAACAGGGGAGGTGTGGCCAGCCCCTATGGGCACCCTTGAGGGCCACTCCTACTAGGAATAGGATTCCAATCCTATTCCTAGTAGGAGTCCACCAAGAGGGAGAGAGGGGGAAGGAAAGAGAGGGAGAGGGAAAGAGGGGGCCGCGCCCCCTCCCCTAGGCCAATTCGGACTCCCCTTGGGAGGGGGCGCGCCACCTCCTGGGTTGCTGCCCTCTCTCTCCCCTAAAGCCCACTAGGGCCCAATACTTCCCCGGGGGGTTTTGGTAACCCCCTCGGCACTCCGGTTTAATCCGAAACCTTTCCAGAACACTTCCGGTGTCCAAATATAGTCGTCCAATATATCAATCTTTACGTCTCAGACATTCCGAGACTCCTTGTCATGTAAGTAATCTCATCCAGGACTCCGAACTACCTTCGGTACATCAAACTCATAAACTCATAATACCGATCGTCATCAAACTTTAAGCGTGCGGACCCTATGGGTTCGAGAACTATGTAGACATGACCGAAACTCATCTCTGGTCAATAACCAATAGCGGAACATGGATGCGCATATTGTCTCCTACATATTCTATGAAGATCTTTATTGGTCAAACCGCATAACAACATACGTTGTTCCCTTTGTCATCGGTATGTTACTTGCCCTAGATTCGATCGTCGGTATCTCAATACCTTGTTCAATCTCGTTACCGGAAAGTCTCTTTACTCGTTCCATAATACATCATCTCGTGAATAACTCATTAGTCAATTGCTTGCAAGGCTTATTATGATGTGCATTACCGAGAGGGCCCAGAGATACCTCTCCGACACTCGGAGTGACAAATCCTATTCTTGATATATGCCAACACCATGAACACTTTCGGAGACACTTGTAGAGCATCTTTATGATCACCCAGTTACGTTGTGACGTTTGATATCACACAAGGTGTTCCTCTGGTATTTGGGAGTTGCATAATCTCATAGTCATAGGAACATGTATAAGTCATGAAGAAAGCAATAGCAGTAAAACTAAACGATCATAGTGCTAAGCTAACGGATGGGTCTTGTCCATCACATAATTCTCCTAATGATGTGATCCCATTGATAAAATGACAACTCGTATCTATGGCTAGGAAACATAACCATCTTTGATCAATGAGCTAGTCTAGTAGAGGCATACTAGGGACACTCTATTTTGTCTATGTATTCACACATGTACTAAGTTTCCAGTTAATACAATTATAGCATGAATAATAAACATTTATCATGATATAAGGAAATAAATAATAACTTTATTATTGCCTCTAGGGCATATTTACTTCAGTCTCCCACTTGCACTAGAGTCAATAATCTAGATCACATCACCATGTGATTGACACCAATAGTTCACATCACCATGTGACTAACAACCATAGTTCTCATCGCCATGCGACCAATACCCAAAGGGTTTACTAGAGTCAACAATCTAGTTCACATCGCCATGTGATTAACACCCAACAAGTACTAAGGTCTGATCACGTTTTGCTTCGTGAGAGAAGTTTAGTCAGCGGGTCTGTTACATTCAGATCCGTGTGTATTTTGCAAATTTCTATGTCTACAATGCTCTGCATAGAGCTACTCTAGCTAATTGCTCCCACTTTTAATATGCATCCAGATTGATACTTAGAGTCATTTGGATTAGTCTCAAAGTTTGCATCAGCGTAACTCTTTACGACGAACTCTTTATCACCTCCATAATCGAGAATCATTTCCTTAGTCATCCAGTAACTAAGGACAATTTTGACCGCTGTCCAGTGATCTACTCCTAGATCAAATTTGTACTCCCTTGCCAAACTCAGGGCATGGCATACAATATGTCCAGTATATAGCATGGCATACTTTATAGAACTTATGGCTGAGGCATAGGGAATGACTTTCATTCTATCTTCTGTAGTGGTCGGGCATTGAGTCTTACTCAACTTCACACCTTGCAACACATGCAAGAACTCTTTCTTTGACTATTCCATTTCGAACTACTTCAAAATCTTGTCAAGGTATGTACTCATTGAAAAAACTTATCAAGCGTCTTGATCTATCTCTATAGATCTTGATGCTCAATATGTAAGCAGCTTTACCGAGGTTTTTCTTTGAAAAAACTCCTTTCAAACACTCCTTTATGCTTTCCAGAAAATTCTACATCATTTCTGATCGACAATATGTCATTCACATATACTTATCAGAAAGGCTGTAGTGCTCCCACTCACTTTCTTGTAAATACAGGCTTCACCGCAAGTCTGTATAAAACTATATGATTTGATCAACTTATCAAAGCGTATATTCCAACTCTGAGATGCTTGCCCCAGTCCATAGATGGATTGTTGGAGCTTGCATATTTAGTTAGCACCTTTAGGATTGACAAAACCTTCTGGCTGCATCATATACAACTCTTCTTTAATAAATCCATTAAAGAATGCAGTTTTGTTATCCATTTAACAGATTTCATAAAATGCGGCAATTGCTAACATGATTCGGACAGACTTAAGCATCTCTACGGGTGAGAGAGTCTCATTGTAGTCAACTCCTTGAACTTGGCGAAAACCTTTCGCAATAAGTCGAGCTTTGTAGATAGTAACATTACCATCGGCGTCGGTCTTCCGCTTGAAGATCCATTTATTTTCAATGGCTTGCTGATCATCGGGCAAGTCAACCAAAGTCCACACTTTGTTCTCATACATGGATCCCATCTCAGATTTCATGGCCTCAAGCCATTTTGCGGAATCTGGGCTCATCATCGCTTCCTCATAGTTCGTAGGTTCATCATGGTCTAGTAATATGACTTCCGGAACTGGTTACCATACCACTCTGGCGCGGAAAGTACTCTGGTTGATCTACGAAGTTCAGCAGAAACTTGATCTGAAGTTTCATGATAATCATCATTAGCTTCCTCTCTAATTGGTGTAGGAATCACTGGAACTAGTTTCTATGATGCACTACTTTACAATTCGGGAGAAGGTACAATTACCTCGTCAAGTTCCACTTTCCTCCCACTCACTTCTTTCGAGAGAAACTCCTTCTCTAGAGAGGATCCATTCTTAGCAACGAACATCTTGACTTCGGATCTGTGATAGAAGGTGTACCCAACAGTCTCCTTTGGGTATCCTATGAAGACACATTTCTCCGACTTGGGTTCGAGCTTATCAGGTTGAAGATTTTTCACATAAGCATCGCAACCCCAAAATTTAAGAAACGACAACTTTGGTTTCTTTCCAAACCACAGTTCATAAGGCGTCGTCTCAACGGATTTATATGGTGCCCTATTTAACGTGAATGCAGCTGTCTCTAAAGCATAACCCCAAAACGATAATGGTAAATTGGTAAGAGACATCATAGACCGCACCATATCTAATAAAGTACGGTTACGACGTTCGGACACACCATTACACTGTGGTGTTCCGGGTGGCGTGAGTTGTGAAACTATTCCACATTGTTTCAAATGAAGACCAAACTCATAACTCAAATATTCACCTCCACGATCAGATCGTAGAAACTTTATTTTCTTGTTACAATGATTCTCTACTTCACTCTGAAAGTCTTTGAACTTTTCAAATGTTTCAGACTTGTGTTTCATCAAGTAGATATACCCATATCTTCTCAAATCATCAGTGAAGGTCAGAAAATAATGATACCCGCCGCGAGCTTCAACACTCATCGGTCCACATACATCAGTATGTATGATTTCCAACAAATCTGTTGCTCGCTCCATTGTTTCGGAGAACGGAGTTTTAGTCATCTTGCCCATGAGGCATGGTTCGCAAGCACTAAGTGATTCATAATCAAGTGATTCCAAAAGTCCATCACTATGGAGTTTCTTCATGCGCTTTACACCAATATGACCTAAACGACAGTGCCACAAATAAGTTGCACTATCATTATTAACCTTACATCTTTTGGTTTCAATGTTATGAATATGTGTATCATTACAATCGAGATCCAACACGAATAGACCACTCTTCAAGGCTGCATGACCATAAAAGATATTACTCATATAAATGAAACAACCATTATTCTCAGAATTAAATGAATAACGGTCTTGCAATAAACAAGATCCAAATATAATGTTCATGCTTAACGCTGGTACCAAATAACAATTATTCAGGTCTAAAACTAATCCCGAAGGTAGATGTAGAGGTAGCGTGCCAACGGCGATCACATCGACTTTGGAACCATTTCCCACGCGCATCGTCACCTCGTCCTTAGCCAATCTTTGTTTAATCCCTAGTCCCTGTTTCTAGTTACAAATATTAGCAACCGAACCGGTATCAAATACCCAGGTAGGCAGGTACTATTACGAGCATTAGTAAGGTACACATCAATAACATGTATATCACATATACCTTTGTTCGCCTTACCATCCTTCTTATCCGCCAAATACTTGCGGCAGTTCTGCTTCCAGTGTACAGTCCCTTTGCAGTAGAAGCACTCAGTTTCAGGCTTGGCTCCAGACTTGGGTTTTATCGTGGGAGTAGCAACTGTCTTGCTATTCTTCTTGAAGTTCCCCTTCTTTCCCTTGATCTTTTTCGTGAAACTAGTGGTCTTGTTAACCATCAACACTTGATGCTCCTTTTTGATTTCTACCTCCGCAGCCTTGAGCATAGCGAAGAGCTCATGAATTGTCTTTTGCATCCCTTGCATATTATAGTTCATCACGAAGCCTTTATAGCTTGGTGGCAGTGATTGAAGAACTCTATCAATAACACTATCTTCATCAACTTTGCAACCAAGTTGACTCATATGATTGTAGTACCCAGACATTCTGAGCAAGTGTTCACTGATAGAACTACTCTCCTCCATCTTGCAGCTATAGAATTTATTGGAAATCTCATATTTCTCAATCCGGGCATTTGCTTGAAATATTAACTTCAACTCCTGGAACATCTCATATGCTCCATGACGTTCAAAACGTCGTTGAAGTCCCGGTTCTAGGCCGTAAAGCATGTCACACTGAACTATCGTGTAGTCATCAGACCGCGTCTGCCAGACGTTCAAAGCGTCTCCATTAGCGGGAGGGGGCTTGTCACCTAGAGGTGCTTTAAGTACATAATTCTTCTATGCAGCAATGAGGATAATCCTCAAGTTACGGACCCAGTCCGTGTAATTGCTACCATCATCTTTCAACTTAGCTTTCTCTAGGAATGCATTAAAATTCAAAGGAACGGTAGCACGAGCCATTGATTTAAAACAACATAGACATGCAAAAACTATCTGGACTAAGTTCATGATAAATTAAAGTTCAATTAATCATATTACTAAAGAACTCCCACTTAGATAGACATCCCTCTGGTCATCTAAATGATCACGTGATCCAAATCAACTAAACCATGTCCGATCATCACGTGAGATGGAGTAGTTTTCAATGGTGAACATCTTATGTTGATCATATCTACTATATGATTCACGCTCGACCTTTCGATCTCCAGTGTTCCGAGGCCATGTATGTACATGCTAGGCTCGTCAAGTTTAACCCAAGTATTCTGCTTGTTCAAAACTGGCTTACACCCGTTGTATGTGAACGTAGAGCTTATCACACCCGATCATCACGTGGTGTCTCGGCATGACGAACTTTCGCAACGGTGCATACTCAGGGAGAACACTTATACCTTGAAATTTTGTAAGGGGTCATCTTATAATGCTACCGTCGAACTAAGCAAAATAAGAAGCATAATAAGATAAACATCACATGCAATCAAAATATGTGACATGATATGGCCATCATCATCTGGTGCTTTTGATCTCCATCTCCAAGGCACTGTCATGATCACCATCGTCACCGGCGCGACACCTTGATCTCAATCGTAGCATTGTTCTCGTCTCGCCAACTATTGCTTCCACGACTATTGCTACCGCTTAGTGATAAAGTAAAGCAATTACATGGTGACTGTATTTCATACAATAAAGCGACAACCATATGGCTCCTGCCAGTTGCCAATAACTTTACAAAACATGATCATCTCATACAATAATGTATAACTCATCATGTCTTAACCATATCACATCACAACATGCCCTGCAAAAACAAGTTAGACGTCCTCTACTTTGTTGTTGCAAGTTTTACGTGGCTGCTACGGGCTTAGCAAGAACCGTTCTTACCTACGCATACAAAAACCACAACGATTTTTCGTCAAGTATGTGCTGTTTTAACCTTCACAAGGACCGGGCGTAGCCACACTTGATTCAGCTAAAGTGAGAGAGACAAACACCTGCCAGTTGATACGTCTCCAACGTATCTATAATTTTTGATTGTTCCATGCTATTATTTATGATGTTTTGGATGTTTAATGGGCTTTGTTATACACTTATATGTTATTTTTGGAACTAACCTATTAACCCAAAGGCCCAGTCCAGATTGTTGTTTTTTGCCTATTTCAGGGTTTTACAGAAAAGGAATATCAAACAGAGTACAAACGGAATGAAACCTTCGGGAGAAATATTTTTGGAGAAAAATACGCACGGGAGACTTGAGATCCACGGAGTAGGGCTGACGTGGCGTCCACGAGGGTGGCGGGCGCCTCCCCACCTATAGGGCGCGCCCCCTGCCTCGTGGGCACCCCGTCTGGCCCCTGGTGCCCTCCTTCCTCCTATATATACCTACGTACCCCGAAACCATCAGAACAACAGAGAAAACCCTAGTTCCACCGTCGCAACCTTCTGTTCCCGTGAGATCCCATCTTGGGGCCTGTTCCGGAGCTCCGCCGGAGGGGGGATCTACCACGGAGTGGTTCTACATCATCATCATCGCCTCACCATGAGTTGTGAGTAGTTTACCACATACCTTCGGGTCCATAGCTAGTATCTAGATGGCTTCTTCTCTCTCTTTGGATCTCAATACCAAGTTCTCCTCAGTCTTCGAGGAGATCTATTCAATGTAATCTCTTTTTGTGGTGTGTTTGTCGAGATCTGATGAATTGTGGGTTTATGATGAAGATTATCTATGCGAAATATTTGGTTCTTTCTGAACTCTTTATGTATGATTATAATATCCTTGCAAGTCTCTTCGAATTATTGGTTTGGTTTGGCCTACTAGATATATAGTTCTTGCAATGGGAGAGGTGCTTAGCTTTGGGTTCAATCTTGTGGTGTCCTTTCCCAGTGACAGTAGGGGCAGCAAGGCACGTATTGTATTGTTGCCATCGAGGATAAAAAGATGGGGTTTATATCACTATGTTTGAGTTTATCCCTCTACATCATGTCATCTTGCTTAAGGCGTTACTCTGTTCTTATGAACTTAATACTCTAGATGCATGCTGGATAGCGGTCGATGTGTGGAGTAATAGTAGTAGATGCAGAATCGTTTCGGTCTACTTGTTTCGGACGTGATGCCTATATATAATGATCATGCCTAGATAGTCTCATATTTATTCGCTTTTCTATCAATTGCTCGACAGTAATTTGTCTACCCGCCATAGAATATCGCTATCATGAGAGAAGCCACGAGATAACAATATGGCCCCCGGGTCTATTCTCAACATATCAATCTACAATCTACGTTACTTTTCCGCTTTTACTTTCTGTTCTTATATCCAAAAATACTAAAAATACCGAACTATCATCTCTATCAGATCTCACTTTCGTAAGTGACCGTAAAGGGATTGACAACCCCTTATCGCGTTGGCTGCGAAGTTCTTATTTGTTTGTGCAGGTGCGAGGGACTCGCGCATGGTCTCCTACTGGATTGATACCTTGGTTCTCAAAAACTGAGGGAAATACTTACGCTACTGTGCTGCATCACCCTTTCCTCTTCGAGGGAATACAACACAAGCTCGAGAAGTAGCAAGAAGAATTTCTAGCGCCGTTGCCGGGGAGGCTTACGCAAAAGTCATATACCAAGTACCTATCACAAACCCTTATCCTTCGCATTACATTTATTTGCCTCTCATTTTCCTGCCCCCCACTTCACCCTTGTCATTTTATTCGCCCTTCTTCGGTCGTGTGTTTATCATTCGCTTGCTTCTTGTTTGCTTGTGTGTTGGATTGCTTGCTTGTCACTATAGCTCAGAACAATACCAAATTGTGTGACTTCTCCAATACCAACAATAATGATTTTAATAGCACTCCGATTGCTCCTATTATCGATGCTGAATCTTGTGAGATCAATGCTCCTATGTTGAATCTTGTCATGAAAGATCAGTTTTCCGGCCTTCCTAGTGAAGATGCCGCTACCCATCTAAACAACTTTGTTGATTTGTGTGATATGCAACAGAAAAGGGATACGGATAACGATATTGTTAAATTCAAGTTATTTCCGTTTTCACTTAGAGATCGTGCTAAAACTTGGTTTTCCTCTTTGCCTAGAAAAAGTATTGATTCGTGGAATAAGTACAAAGACGCTTTTATCTCTAAGTATTTCCCTCCTGCTAAGATCATCTCTCTTAGAAATGATATTATGAATTTTAAGCAACTAGATCATGAGCATGTTGCACAAGCTTGGGAGAGAATGAAATTAATGATACGTAATTGCCCTACGCATGGTTTGAACTTATGGATGATTATTCAAAACTTTTATGCTAGCTTGAATTTCGCTTCTAGAAATCTTTTAGATTCGGCCGCAGCAGGCACTTTCATGGAAACTACCTTAGGAGAAGCTACCAAACTCCTAGATAATATTATGGTTAATTATTCTCAATGGCACACCGAAAGATCAACTAGTAAAAAAGTGCATGCTATTGCAGAGATTAGTGTTTTGAGTGGAAAGATGGATGAACTTATGAAATTATTTGCTGCTAAGAGTGCTTCTTCTGATCCTAATGATATGCCTTTATCCACGTTGATTGAAAAGAATAATGAATCTTTGGATGTGAATTTTGTTGGTAGGAATAATTTTGGTAACAATGCTTATAGAGGGAATTTTAATCCTAGGCCTTTTCCTAGTAATTCCTCAAATAATTATGGAAATTCCTACAACAACTCTTATGGAAAGATACCTACTGAATTTGAAACTAGTGTTAAGGAGTTTATGGTTTCGCAAAAGAATTTCAATGCTATGCTTGAAGAAAAACTGCTTAAGATCGATGAATTGGCTAGAAGTGTGGATAGAATTACTCTTGATGTTGATTCCTTGAAACCTAGATCTATCCCACCTAAGCATGATATCAATGAGTCTCTCAAAGCCATGAGAATTTCCATTGATGAATGCAAAGAAAGAACCGCTAGGATGCGTGCTAAAAGAGAGAATTATACAAAAGCGTGCTCTTCAAGTTATCATGAAAATAAAGATGAAGATCTGAAAGTTATTGATGTGTCTCCTATTAGATCCTTGTTTTCTAGTATGAATCTTGATAAAGATAGGATTGGAGATGAGTCTACTTTAAGGTGTCCCAATGATTCAGAGTTTTTAGATCTTGATGCCAAAATTGTTAAAAGTGGGAGTGAAGAGATTAAAACTTTGCATAGTGATGAACCCACTACTTTGGATTTCAAGGGATTCAGTTATGATAATTGCTCTTTGATTGATTGTATTTCCTTGTTACAATCCGTACTAAACTCTCCGCATGCTTATAGTCAAAATAAAGCTTTTACCAAACACATAGTTGATGTTTTGATGCAATCTTATGAAGAAAAACTTGAATTAGAAGTTTCTATCCCTTGAAAGCTTTACGATGAGTGGGAACCTACTATTAAAATAAAAATTAAAGATCATGAATGCTTTGCTTTGTGTGATTTGGGTGCAAGTGTTTCCATTATCCCAAAAACCTTGTGTGATTTGCTAGGCTTCCATGAGCTTGATGATTGTTCTCTAAATTTGCATCTTGCGGATTCCACTATTAAGAAATCTATGGGAAGGATTAATGATGTTCTTATTGTTGCCAATAGGAATTATGTGCCCGTAGATTTCATTGTTATTGATATAGATAGCAATCCTTCTTGTCCTATTATTCTTGGTAGACCTTTCCTTAGAACGATTGGTGCAATTATTGATATGAAGGAAGGAAATATTAGATTCCAATTTCCATTAAGGAAATGCATGGAACACTTTCCTAGGAAGAAAATCAAATTACCATATGAATCTATTATGAGAGCCACTCACTGTTCAAGAAATCTTCCAATTCAGCAATTTATCGTCCGATTTATCGCTACTCTTGGGGTGACCGATAAGATTATGCCTTATCTTTATCATTTATCATTTGGGACGATTTATCGCTATGACAAGCGATTTATCGGGAATCTACTGATAAATCGGGCCTATTCGTAGCACTATGTTTGCAAGAACTATGTTTATTTGTGTTTTGTGGACCTTGTTACGCAATATGTAATGTTTTTCTATTTTTTTGTCATTATATCAGGATTCAAAGGCTAGGATTCAAGGTAACACTTTTGTCTAATATTGTTTTGGTGTTCAATATAGCATATTTTAGTGTTGGGAACCTGGGATTTGAAAAAAAATGGCCGATTAATAGTCGACCGATAAAATCGATAAAATCGATTAATCGGCCGATTTTCGATTAATCTCTAATCCCCAGGTGACCGAGACGATAACGATAAGCGATATCCTCAACATTGGAGCCACTTATGGATTGCCTTCCAAAGAAGGCAATACCTAGATCTATCTTTGTATCATGCCTAGCTAGGGGCGTAAAACGATAGCGCTTGTTGGGAGGCAACCCACTTTTGTTTTTTTGTTTGTTTTTGCTTCTGTTTATGAATAAATATTGCATCTAGCTTCTGTTTAAATGTGGTTTTGTGTTTTAATTAGTGTTTGTGCCAAGTAGAACCTTTGGGAAGACTTGTGTGAAGTTTATATGATCTTGCTGTGAAAGACAGAATCATTAGCGCTCGCTAGAATGGTCACCAGATTTTAGTGGAGTGTGCTATTTAGTTGATTATTTTTGCAGATGATTAATAGACAAATTCCTCATGTTTACCAATTTATTTCAAATTTTTTGGAGTTACAAAAGTATGCGAAAGTTACAAATTACTACACAATGTTCTGTTTTTGACAGATTCTGTTTTTCGTGTGTTGTTTGCTTAATTCAATGCATCCATGAGTAGTATTGGAGGATATGAATCATAGAGAAGTTGGAATACAGTAGGTTTAACACCAATATAAACAAAGAACAAATTCATTGCAGTACCTTTGAGTAGTGGTTTGTTTTCTTATACTAACGGAGCTCACGAGATTTTTGTCTAAGTTTTGTGTTGTGAAGTTTTCAAGTTTTGAGTATTGCTTTGATGGACTATGGAACAAAGAGTGGCAAGAGCCTAAGCTTGGGGATGCCCAAGGCACCCCAACGTAGAATTCAAGGACAAACAAAAGACTAAGCTTGGGGATGCCCCGGGAAGGCATCCCCTCTTTCGTCTTCATCCATCGGTAACTATACTCGGAGCTATATTTTTATTCACCACATGATACGTGTTTTACTTGGAGCGTCATGTATAATTTGAGTCTTTTCTTGTTAGTTTTCCACAATTATCCTTGCTGGACACACCTTTTTGAGAGAGTTAAGTATGGCCTAGGAATTGTTAGAACACTCTATATGCTTCACTTATATCTTTTGAGTTGAATAGTTTTTGCTCTAGTGCTTCACTTATATCTTTTAGAGCACGGTGGTGATAATATTTTGTAGAAATTGTTGATCTCTCATTCTTCACTTATATCCTTTTTAGAGTCTATTAAAACAGCATGGTAATGTGCTTTGTCTATAAAAATAGCCTTCACATGATAGACATCCAAGATCAATGTAGTAAAAACTTTCACACTAAGTGCATTGAATATGATGTGAAGTTGGATGCTTATAATTGTTTTGAGATATGAGGATAGTGATATTAGAGTCATCCTAGTAGAGTTATTATGAAATTGAGAAATGCTTGTGTTAAAGTTAGTGATTCCCGTAGCATGCACGTATGGTGAACTGCTATGTGACGAAGTTAGAGCATGAGTTATTTGTAGAGTGTCAACCTTTGTGTGGAGGTCGGGGGCGCGCGATGGTTAACTCCTACCAACCTCCCCCCTAGGATCATGCGTTGATTGCTTTGTTTTGATGACTCATAAATTATTGCAATAAGTATATGAGTTCTTATGACTAATGTTGAGTCTATGGATATTACGCACTCTCACCCTTCCACCATTGCTAGCCTCTCTTGTGCCTCGCAACTTTTGCCGGTACCATACACCCACTATATATCCTTCCTCAAAACAGCCACCATATATCCTTCCTCAAAACAGCCACCATACCTACCTATCGTGGCATTTCTATAGCCATTCTGAGATATATTGCCATGCAACTTTCCACCGTTTCGTTCATATGACACGCTTCATATTGTCATATTGCCATGCATGATCATGTAGTTGACATCGTATTTGTGGCTAGGCCACCATGAATAATTTTTCATACATGTCACTCTTGATTCATTGCACATCCCGGTACACCACCGGAGGCATTCATATAGGTCATACTTTGTTCTAGTATCGAGTTGTAATTCAATGAAAGTGTGATGATCATCATTATTAGAGCATTGTCCCATGTGAGGAAAGGCTAAATCAAGAAATCCCGTCCAAAGAAAAAAGAAAGAAAGAAAAGAAAGGCCAAAGAAAAAGGAAAAGCCCAAAAAAGGGACAATTTCTACTATCTTTTTCCACACTTGTGCTTCAAAGTAGCACCATGTTCTTCATGATAGAGAGTCTCATGTTTAGTCACTTTCATTTACTAGTGGAATTTTCATTATAGAACTTGGCTTGTATATTCCAACGATGGGCTTCCTCAAATGCCCTAGGTTTTCGTGAGCAAGCAAGTTGGATGCACACCCACTTAGTTTCTTTTGTTGAGCTTTCATACATTTTTAGCTCTAGTGCATCCGTTGCATGGCAATACCTACTCACTCACATTGATATCTATTGATGGGCATCTCCATAGCCCGTTGATACGCCTAGTCAATGTGAGCCTATCTCCCTCCTTTTTGTCTTCTCCACAACCACCTCTCTATTCCACATAGTGCTATGTCCATGGCTCATGCTCATGTATTGCGTGAAAGTTGAAAGGTTTGAAAGAATTGAGTATGAAAACAAGTGCTTGGCTAAAATCGGGGTTGTGCATGATATGAATATTTTGTGTGATGAAGAGGGAGCATAGCCAGACTACATGATTTTGTAGGGATAACTTTCTTTAGCCATAGTATTTTGAGAAGACATGATTGCTTTGTTAGTATGCTTGAAGTATTATTATTTCTTATGTCAATATAGACTTTTGTCTTGAATCTTTCAGATCTGAACATTCATGCCACAATTAAGAGAATTATATTGAAAACTATGTTGGTTAGCATTCTACATCAAAAATTCTATTTTTATCATTTACCTACTCGAGGACGAGCAGGAATTAAGCTTGGGGATGCTTGATACGTCTCCAACGTATCTATAATTTTTGATTGTTCCATGCTATTATTTATGATGTTTTGGATGTTTAATGGGCTTTGTTATACACTTTTATATTATTTTTGGGACTAACCTATTAACCCAAGGGCCCAGTCCAGATTGTTGTATTTTTTGCCTATTTCAGGGTTTTACAGAAAAGGAATATCGAACGGCGTCCAAACGGAATGAAACTTTTGGGAGAGATATTTTTGGAGCAAAATACGCACGGGAGACTTGAGAACCACGGAGTAGGGCTGACGTGGCGTCCACGAGGGTGGCGGGCGCGCCCCCCTGCCTTGTGGGCACCCCGTCTGGCCCCCGGTGCCCTCCTTCCTCCTATATATACCTACGTACCCTGAAACCATCAGAACAACAGAGAAAACCCTAGTTCCACCGCCGCAACCTTCTGTTCCCGTGAGATCCCATCTTGGGGCCTGTTCTGGAGCTCCGCCGGAGGGGGGGATCTACCATGGAGTGCTTCTACATCATCATCATCGCCTCACCATGAGTTGTGAGTAGTTTACCATAGACCTTCGGGTCCATAGCTAGTATCTAGATGGCTTGTTCTCTCTCTTTGGATCTCAAAAGCAAGTTCTCCTCGGTCTTCGAGGAGATCTATTCGATGTAATCTCTTTTTGCGGTGTGTTTGACGAGATCCGATGAATCGTGGGTTTATGATCAAGATTATCTATGAGAAAAATTTGGTCCTTTTTTGAGCTCTTTATGTATGATTATAATATCCTTGCAAGTCTCTTCGAATTATTGGTTTGGTTTGGCGTACTAGATATATAGTTCTTGCAATGGGAGAAGTGCTTGGCTTTGGGTTCAATCTTGTGGTGTCCTTTCCCAGTGACAGTAGGGGCAGCAAGGCACGTATTGTATTGTTGCCATCGAGGATAAAAATATGGGGTTTATATCACTATGTTTGAGTTTATCCCTCTACATCATGTCATCTTGCTTAAGGCGTTACTTTGTTCTTAAGAACTTAATACTCTGGATGCATGCTGGATAGCGGTCGATGTGTGGAGTAATAGTAGTAGATGCAGAATCGTTTTGGTCTACTTGTTTTGGACGTGATGCCTATATATAATGATCATGCCTAGATAGTCTCATAATTATTCGCTTTTCTATCAGTTGCTCGACAGTAATTTGTCTACCTGCCGTAGAATATCGCTATCATGAGAGAAGCCACTAGAGAACACTATGGCCCCCAGGTCTACTCTCAACATATCAATCTACTTTACTTTTCCGCTTTTACTTTCTGTTCTTATATCCAAAAATACTAAAATTATCAAACTATCATCTCTATCAGATCACACTTTCGTAAGTGGCCGTAAAGAGATTAACAACCCCTTATCGCGTTGGCTGCGAAGTTTTTATTTGTTTGTGCAGGTGCAAGGGACTCGCGCGTGGTCTCCTACTGGATTGATACCTTGGTTCTCAAAAACTGAGGGAAATACTTACGCTACTGTGCTGCATCACCCTTTCCTCTTCGAGGAAATACAACGCAAGCTCGAGAAGTAGCACCAGTCACCTTTAAGCAACGAGTGCTCATAACGGTGAAACCAGTCTCGCGTAAGCGTACGCGTAATGTCGGTCCGGGCCGCTTCATCTCACAATATCGCCGAAACAAAGTAGGACATGCTGGTAAGCAGTATGACTATTATCGCCTACAACTCATTGTGTTCTACTCGTGCATATCATCTACGCATAGACCTGGCTCATGATGCCACTGTTGGGGAACGTAGTATTTCAAAAAAAATCCTATGATCACGCAAGATCTATCTACTATAAGCATAGCAACGAGCGGGGAGGGTGTGTCTACGTACCCTCGTAGACCGGAAGAGGAAGCATCTAGTGACGCGGTTGATGTAGTCGAACTTCTTCGCGATCCAACTGATCAAGCACCGAACGTACGGAGCCTCTGCGTTCAATACACGTTCAGCTTGATGACGTCCCACGAGCTCTTGATCCAGTAGAACCTCGCGGGGGAGTTTCGTCAGCACGACGGCATCGTGACGGAGATGATGAAGTTACCGTCGCAGGGCTTTGCCTAAGCGCTGCAGCGATATGACCGAGGTGTGTTTCTGTGGAGGGGGGCACCGCACACGGATGGGAGAGATCAACTGATCAACTTGTGTGTCTTTGGGTTCCCCCTGCCCCCGTATATAAAGGAGCAAGGGGGGAGGTGCGGCCAACCCCTATGGCGCGCCCTAGAGGGCCACTCCTACTAGGAATAGGATTCCAATCCTATTCCTAGTAGGAGTCCACCAAGAGGGAGAGAGGGGGAAGGAAAGAGAGGGAGAGGGAGAGGGAAAGAGGGGGCCGCGGCCCCCTCCCCTAGTCCAATTTGAACTCCCCTTGGGAGGGGGTGCGCCACCTCCTGGGTTGCTGCCCTCTCTCTCCACTAAAGCCCACTAGGGCCCAATACTTCCCCGGGGGTTCCGGTAACCCCCCCGGCACTCCGGTTTAATCCGAAACCTTTCCGGAACACTTCTGGTGTCTGAATATAGTCGTCCAATATATCAATCTTTATGTCTTAGACAATCCGAGACTCCTCGCCATGTCCGTGATCTCATCCGGGGCTCCGAACTACCTTCGGTACATCAAAACACATAAACTCATAATACCGATCGTTATCAAACGTTAAGCGTGCGGACCCTACGGGTTCGAGAACTATGTAGACATGACCGAGACTCATCTCCGGTCAATAACCAATAGCGGAACCTGGATGCTCATATTGTCTCCTATATATTCTACGAAGATCTTTATCGGTCAAACCGCATAACAACATACGTTGTTCCCTTTGTCATCCGTATGTTACTTGCCCGAGATTCAATCGTCGGTATCTCAATACCTAGTTCAATCTCGTTACCGGCAAGTCTCTTTACTCGTTCTGTAATACATCATCTCATGACTAACGCATTAGTCATTTGCTTGCAAGGCTTATTATGATGTGCATTTCCGAGAGGGCCCAGAGATACCTCTACGGCACTCGGAGTGACAAATCCTATTCTTGATCTATGCCAACACCACGAACACTTTCGGAGACACCTGTAGAGCATCTTTATGATCACCCAGTTACATTGTGATGTTTGATAGCACACAAGGTGTTCCTCTGGTATTCGGGAGTTGCATAATCTCATAGTCATAGGAACATGTATAAGTCCTGAAGAAAGCAATAGCAGTAAAACTAAACGATCGTAGTGCTAAGCTAACGGATGGGTCTTGTCCATCACATAATTCTCCTAATGATGTGATCTCATTGATCAAATGACAACTCATGTTTATGGCTAGGAAACATAACCATCTTTGATCAATGAGCTAGTCTAGTAGAGGCATACTAGGGACACTCTGTTTTGTCTATGTATTCACACATGTACTAAGTTTCCAGTTAGTACAATTCTAGCATGAATAAAAAACATTTATCATGATATAAGGAAATAAATAATAACTTTATTATTTCCTCTAGGGCATATTTCCTTCATATTCTTCATTGCATTTATTCAAGCCTTGCGGTTCTGGGCCAGGGATGCAGAGGTATGGCGCAAATGGAAGGTTGTCACCTGAAGTGACATGTTCTGCTATCAACGTAGTGTTTCTTCCACGAGATACAACTCAGTTGTAATCTTGGCCACCACCTCGGGTTGCTACAAAATATGGGGGTACCCTCCTATACAAAACTACAGGAATGTTATGCTTTCCATCCCTCATAAATAAGTCCACTGGCTTTGGAAGTCACCATGGCCACCTCCCAAATAAGAGCTGACAAGTAAGAGTGTAGAGGTGAACCATGGTAGCAAGAACTTTGTCGAGCTTGAATTTGATCATCTACAGAAGCATACACATGGAATTACAATATCATTCAACGGGCTGTAGTTATTTACAGGTTCAGTGCTCTCACTTGCTGGGACACGAGGGTATGTTTTTATGGACACCACTGGGACCCTGACATCGTACATTTTATTCTTGGAACTTCGATATCAATCATTGGCACCATATTACACATACTCATAGAGTTCACTGCAATTTATTATGGGCTAGACCGTGTGCGACTGGCACCATCATCATTATCTCAATCCTGCAGGTCTGAGACTTATTCTCGGATCCACTGCTCACATATTATTTGGTTTTATCTAATACATGATCTAGTAATGTGTCGACACCTCCATATCATATATGAGCATGTGCAGATGTTGATAGCCGGGCTGAATTATGAGATGGATCATCAACCTCAAGACACCTTAGTAACTGAACCTAGAGACCTCTTATTTGGTTGGTACATTAAACTGAAGACTGTAGAATGGCATTTTTCTCCAGTGCAGCCAGCTCATCTTGATTGTCTTCAACCACTAGCTAAACCTCCTGATAGCAGCGTAGGATGTCAAACTATGCCCAGTTATGCTCAGTTAATCTTGAGAGGAGTTAAAGGTATCTCTCATGACATTCCAACCGCTGAATTTGTGTTCAACCGCTACAGTTTAGTGGTAAGAAATGCATACATTAGCGATTCCACAATCTGCAATGCAATAACGAACCTGGAATACTTATTACTGAAGTTTGCTAGTACAGCTGAATATTCTTGCTACATCATAATTCACAGTGAATGGTGGGTATTACTAGTGACAAGGCAAGGTTTTATGGGAGGCACTCATAATATTCGATGTGTACAGTCAACTAATGCCATTGGTGATGCTACTTTCGGTTTGGGCTTTGCAGAACAATGGGATACCAAGATGGTTCATTTTGTTCTGGTTACTTGCTCGTGTGGGCTGCATCCGAGCAGCGCACAACCTAAAGCTCACATGACACTATATGTTAATCAGTGGGACACTGAATCAGTAGCACAACATGTTCGAAATTATCGTGTGCATCACAACATTGAATTTCCTCGAATTAAAGTAAGCCTATTCGGAACTCATGACCCTATTTACAGTTATCAGAATTTTCACGCTAAGGAGAGCAGAAACTTTGCCTTTCTCAGTGTATGGTTGTATCCAACTCCAACATCTTCAGAAATATGGTCCACTTTCTTATTGCAGCCTCCCATCATACATCTAGCTATAAGGAGTCGGGAACCTGGCATTGCGAGTGCAGCTATGCATATGTTTGAGTTGCCTTTTGGAACACACCATGGCTAAGACCTGATGCTTCTCGACAGTAATCAACAAGGCCAGAGCTTAAAAGACTCTGTCCTTGGTCATGATAGCGTTTGTGATCAAAGTGATTATGCTCCTATTGCTATTGGTTGTTCACAAATAATAGGTGTCCTACCAATGCAAGCACCATGGGATCCCGGTGGTTCTACTATACCTTGGTACACGTCATCGGCTTGAGGACAAGCCGCACTTTAAGGCGGCGAGAATGTCATGCCCCAAGGGTCATGCCCTATACTCTTCATGGGCCATGGGACTTGGGCTTGGCCCAGCTACGCATCTTCGACAAGGATTATAAAGGATGAAGCATACAGGAGGGAGGCATCGATGAGAAATGTGTTAGGCTGACGCCTTCCCTTCCTCCAGTTCTACTACTCCCCACCTCGTGCTTTGCTGCTCCCATCCCAAACTCCGATTCCTCTATTTCTCACCCTACTTCCTGTTGTATCCGAGTGTATCATCATGTTCTCAACCCAATCATAGGTTGGGACAGGACAGTGACCCCCTGCCAACCTGTACGTCTTGAAAAGATGTGGAACATTTGCAACAACCATGTGAAATATATTTAGGTGGGGGAGCCTTTCCTCCTGGTGACCATTAAAAAAAGTAGTACTAATGTATCTATTTACTATGCATATTGTATAGATGTCGTACGGACCTAGGAACACGCAAGCATGTGGGGCCCTTACGGTGCAACCGACCTATTGCATAGGAGCCTCCTCAACCCTTTCACTTTTTTAGGGAAATCATGTGGTGCACTCAATTGATTATTAAATACATATACATCGTACAAAATTAGAAGCAAGAGGAAATTAGGGAGTTCGCAACCCAAGTAAAAGGTCCAGGATTAAAATAAACATACATAGCTACCTCTTCCCTTGGAAAGTGCACAAACCAAATTTCATCGAACCCACTCACAAAGGGTACACGCATGAAACAAGCATAACTAGGTCTAACTGGAAAAATACCATCAACCAAAGTCTACATAAAGTCTCATAATCTGATTGAAGAATGATTCTATGGTGGTCCATATGCTCAGCAAGCCATAAACCACCCCTCACAACAGTAGATTCAGCCATCAGCGCATTAGTTGCATTCTCAATCTTAAAGTTCCTCGCATTTGCAAAATCTTGTGTGGTATTATTTAAGAATGATTCTATGGTGGCCCATATGCTCAACAAGTCACATACCATCCCTCACAACAAATAGTTTCAACCATCAACGCATTAGTCGTATTCTCAAGCTCGAAGCTTCTCACAACTGCAAAAAACCTCATGTAGTATGATTGAATAATGGTTCCATGGTGGCACATACCTCAAAACAATAGTTTCGGTCATCAGTGCATCAGTAGCATTCTAAATTTTGAAGCTTCTCGCAAATGCAAAACCTCTTGTATTATGGTTGAGGAATGATAATGTGGTGGCCTATGTGCTTAGCAATCCATAAACCATTCCTCACAATAGTAGTTTCAGCCATCAGTGCATCAGCCGCTTTCTCAATCTTGGAGCTTCCTATGGCTACCAAACCTCATTTGGTATATCGAGTAATGTTCTTCATGGCACCTTAGTTTAGTATTTGGGTTGAATGTCACATCCACATTTATGGAGTATATTCTCTCAGCGGCAAACACCAACCCACTCCTCTAGTAGCAGTGGGTTTCTTGTATATCCTCATAGAATTTAGAGCTATGGCACTGATGTCTACACACGCTTCTACTCTTGTAGACTAGGTTGGGCCTCCAAGCGCAGAGGTTTGTAGGACAGCAGCAATTTCCCTCAAGTGGATGACCTAAGGTTTATCGAACTCAGGGAAGTAGAGGTTGAAGATGGTCTCTCTCAAGCAACCCTGCAACTAAGATACAAGAAGTCTCTTGTGTCCCCAACACACCTAATACACTTGTTAGATGTATAGGTGCACTAGTTCGGCGAAGAGATGTTAAATGGCAAGTGATATGGATGGCAAAACAAAGTAATATAAATCTGTAATAAAAAGTGCAGCAAGCAAACAAGTGGTAAACGTGAGCACAAATGGTATTGCAATGGTGGAAACAAGGCCTAGGGTTCATACTTTCACTAGTGGCAACTCCCAACAACATTAACATAATCGAATCACATGATATTTCCCATCAAACATGCAAAGGGGACACACCCGGAGGTCATTCCTTCGTGGTCAAGAGAGGACGAGAATTATGTAGGGCTACAAAAGCACACCTCAAAGTTCGTAGTTCTCTATCTAAGGATTTCCCAATGTTACCGCGGCCATCCAAAGAGAGTACCACAATCACCATAACATATCTAAAGGATAGTCAAAGACAAGCACCAAGAGACTCTCAATCTTCAATCAACACACAAGAAAGGAAATCACTCATGAAAATATTTTTCTAATCCATGGCCAATAGACCGCTGTCACCTTGATCTCGGGGATTATACTAGATAAAGACAAGTGGGTACATCAATCCAATACATAGAGGAAGGGGAAATATCATGGGATCACCCTAGATTAACATAGCCTATGATCACAACGAAGATCACATCATGGGAGAGAGAATTGACCACATAGCTACTGGTAAGAACCTCAGCCCCGAGGAGGAACTACTCCCGCATCATGGAGGGAGGAAGCAACGTCGATGGAGATGAATCCGGGGGCACTTCCCCGTCCCGGCAGGGTGCCGGCACAGGAATTCTGGTCCCCCAAAGCTTGATGGCGATGGCGGCGGAGATCGGAATCGCGTCTGGAGAAAAGGGGTCCGGAATCAGGGTTTCCGCGACACGGTGTAAATATATGCCAAAGGGGGGCATCAGAGGGGGTCAGGGGTGCCCAGGCGCCCCCCCGGCGCGGCCAGGGGAGGGGCCGCGTGGGCAGGCCGCCTGGAGCCCCTGTGGGTCCCCTCCGGCCCTACTTTGGCCGCATGGAAGCTTCCGGAACGCTGATTTTTTATATATTTTTCCCGGAATTTTTCTGGCAATTTACGTAATGGGAAAACCTGAAATACAAAAACAGCAGAAAACAGAAACTGGCACTGGGGTGCACTGAGTTAATAGGTTAGTCCAAATATGATCAAAAGTGTATGGAAGTGTTTAAATAACATAGCAATATCACACAAAAGAGGCATGGAGCAAGCAGAAATTATAGATACGTTTTGGACGTATCAACATCCCCAAGCTTAATTCATGCTCGTCCTCGAGTAGGTAAATGATAACAAGCATAATTTCTGTGGTGACATGCTATTAACCATATAAGGACTTTTCATAGTCACATGACAAAAGCTTACTGAGACAATGAATCTATAGTAATTAAGTTGCCTTATGAGAAAATCACAAAGAACTGAAAGTTTTACAATATGATACTGAAACATCAAATAGATTTGTAATGAGCATGGTGTGCAAATATGATAAAGTGATATCTCGCTTGCCCCCTTTAGTGAAGCAAAACATAAATGTAGGGGCACCTCCAAGGTTTAAGTGATGACTAGATACAATGATTTCAAAATAAACGATATCATAATCATGCAAAAGACAATGCTACTTTGGGACAATGCACATTACACTCAGAATGACAATCATGCTCTCAGTAGTTGGTGCTTTAATAAGAAGGTGGAGACTCTCGAACCCTGGCTTTTGTTGGCAAGGTTGAAAACCCGTAGTCGGAAACAAAGATAAAACATGTACCAGAGCTCTTGGTTTTAAAAACAGAAGTAATAAATATTTTTTGGATATGCATGTTTCCTCAACGAATGCTAGCAGATAACTCAATCACTTCTTGAGATGGACAAGTTTCGAGGAACGACTCCCGAATGAGGACGATCACATCCTCTTAATCTCCTTTGTTTATCACTGCCAAAGTTTTCTGATTTCTCATGAACAAAGCGTGAAGGAGGGTTTGTTTGTTTATATTATTTTTTAATGAGCCGGGCGCACTCAATGCCAGTTCCTTCTCGTATTATGGGTTTGCACATTAGACATGCAATCCCGGGGTGAAGCTTGTCCAACTTAAAAAGATCATGAATTAACTACTACTTCCTCATGAGCCTAAACAGAGGCACAAAATAGAAATGCTTTTTTTGAATAATTTCGAGATGGTACATGAAAGTCTTCGTTAGGAATGGCAGGTAAATACCATGTATAGGAAGGTATGGTGGACTCATATGGCATAACTGGTTTAAAGGATTTTGGATGCACAAGCAGTCAGTCTGCTTAGTACAGGTGGAGGTTAGCAAAAGACTGGCAGCGACCAACTAAGAGAGCAATGACGGTCATAATCATGCAGAGCGACAAAGCAACATTGAATCAGGCATGGAAGTTATATCGCTACTCAGAAATTAAAGATCATCAAGGCTTGACAGACTTTCTTTACAGTCTTAAATATGCGTGAACATACGCCAAGTCAATCAAAATAAATTCTTGAAGGAAGATATTACTAAACCATACCACATCATAGGCAAACAAATCATGTTGGTACTCCAATAACACATTGGGAACCCCCCAGCTATTTGAGACTAACCATAAGAAAACATGAACTACTAAGCGCCATTATGCACGTAGCATTTTTATCATAGACATATCGACCAATGCAACAGAAGCAAACTCTCTTAATAAGATAAGCATGATAACTAAAGAGAGTTCAAGCGACCAACTAAACAAAAGCTCTTTAAAAAGATAAGCATGAAAACTAAGAGCTGAACATGATAGTAGCTATTGAAAGACCAAGAACATACACAGCAAAGATAAACATGAAAATTCTATGTTGTGTTCTAGGTTGAAGTGGAGCGTGTCTCTCTCCCACACAAAGAAAGCTGAGTTCCAACTCGTTATGAAAAGCAAAAGAAAACTAAAAAGGAAACTAAAAGCAAGACGCTCCAAGCATAGCACATAAAACATGAAGTGATAAAAATATAGTGGAACGAAAGACGAACTGATAATGTTGATGGAGAAGGGGATGCATGGGGGCATCCCCAAGCTTAGACGCTTGAGTCTCCTTGAATATTTCTTGGGGGTGCATGGGGGCATCCCCAAGCTTGAGCGTTTGACACTCCTGAATCTTTTTATCATCTTCCCTCGCACACTTGAAAACTCCCTTCATACATAACTCATCATAATCTGATAAGCGAGGTTAGTACCCTTAATAAAATAATTTTTCCTTGCTGGAAATAAGGATATTCTTGAAGGTCTACTGTTTCTCAAGATTGCCAAAAGGTTTTTGCAAAGAAAAAGCAAGTTCAAGGTTAGCAAAATGAAGAAAAGGCAAAACAGGACAGAATCTGTGAAAAACAGACCAGCAGGTAGTAAATGATGTTTTCGGGGCACTTCTGCAACTCTAATCAAAAAACTCAGAACAGACGCCCGAAAGACAATTGTATAGAGCACGCTGTCGAAAAAATTCAGACCAAAAAGATGATCTGGTGATTTTATACGAATTTTTCTGTCCAAGGACAGAATCTGTTTCCTGGACAGCACGTCACAACTTTTGAACTTTCTTGCAATCAGAGGCTAAACTTGGCACAAAGCTGAAAAGTAAAGATACAATGATGATGCTACTATAGTAACAACATCAAGACACAACAAAAGCAAAATAAAATTTTATTCATTGTGGGCTGCCTCCCAAAAGCGCTTTCTTTTATGCCTTTAAGCTAGGCATAAGACTTTAATGATGCTCTCGTAGGAATAAGAGTTGAAGAACAAAAGAGAGCATCAAGAAGCAAATACCAAACATATTTAAGCCTAACATGCTTCCTATGCATAGGAATGTTGCAATAGAATAATTCATTGAAGCACAAAGCAACTAGCATAGGAAGGCAAAACAAGCATAACTTCAAAATATTCACCATAGAGAGAGGAAACTTCTTATTATTAAGATATTTAGAACCAAGTCTCCCTCTCTCATTATAAATTTCAGTGGCATCATGGATGAACTCAACAATATAAGCATCACATAAAGCATTGTTACCATGATCTACATGCAAAAAGGTACTCTTACTCTCCACATAAGCATAATCTTTCTCATTGGTAATAGTGGGAGTAGGACTATCATAAACAACTTGAACACTATAGATTAATTGTGTATTAGGAGGGTGGTGTTCAACAAGGGAGTAATTCCCTCCATGATTATGACAAGTTTCATAAGGATAATTTCTCCTTATGTCATAGGTACCTTTATAATCACTATAGATTGGAGTTATAACATCATCATGGTAGAGAAGAGCATTATCATTGCTAGCAACTATATTTGTAAACATGTTATCTTTATTATTACTAGCAAAAGAATTATCAATTATCACATCACTAGTGGGTAAAGGATTTGCAATCCTATCATCCCCAAGCTTAGAGCTTCCCATATCTTCACTTTCAGAGTTGGTACCAAAAAGATTTTCAAGATCATAAGTAGCATTATCATCATTTTCCCAATCACAATAAGTAACATGCATATCATAATCAAAATCATCTTCAATAGTACCTACGGACGTATCATCAAGATGGTAATTAAGGCAATAAACTTCACCTTCTTCTTTAGACTTACAACCGTTAGGATAAAAGTTGATGGGAGGAATATGCTCAGGCCAGGTTGATACCCATTGTTCTTCTTTCTTGCTCCTCTTCCTCCTCCTCTTCTTTTTCTTCTTCTTAACCTTAGGAGGGAGTGGTTGGAGATGAAGCTTCTCCACATATCCTGGTTTATCATTAGAAACAATAGGGGAAACTTGGGAGAAACTCTCCTTTTTATTAGCAGAAATATAAGAGACATTTTTATACTTTGGTAAAGTTCCCTCCTTTCTAATCTTACTTATGTAATCATTTTCATGGCAATTAACAACACAATAGAGATGGCAATTTTGCAAAGTGTTTTTTATTCCTATGGCATTAGCATCTAGCCAAGAAGTCTTTTCTGATAACTCTTCACACATCAAAAATAACATAAGCTCATCATAAAGATCAGAGGTGATCATGTTACCACACAACTGGTTAACAGTTATGTTTTGAAAGTGCATGCATTGAAAATTAAAGTGACCCTCTATACGGCAAAGTTCACAAGTAAAAGGATAATGGTCACACAATTCTCTAGCAATTTCATTTAAATCTCTGACCCAAGTGATTGTTCTTTCATGCTTATGTTGCTTACAATACTTCTCTTCTTCAATCATAGGCCTTTCACAAGGTCTATCCACTCCACAAAAATTAACATGCTTATATAAAACTTCATTTTTAGGAATTGGATCATGCATGTTGCAATCATCATGAACAATTTCATTTTCTTTGCAAATCTCTTTAAAAGGTTTATGATGCTTGATCCAATCCTCCTTAGGCATATTAAGATGTGAAGCAAAATATTTGAGGAAATCAACAAGGAGTTGAGAATCAAGTCCAAACTTAGCACTAAACTTATTAAAACTTGTAGTTTCAGCAAAGGACTTAATGCAATCATACTCATAAATTATACCTGACTCTTTACCTTTGTCGATCTCCCAATCTTCAGTGTTGCGTTGAATTCTTTCAAGGAGTTCCCATTTAGCATCAGTCTTTTCGTTTGTGAAAGAACCCATAGAGGAAGCGTCGAGCAAATCTTTATCCTGTCGAGAGAGCCTCGCATAGAAATTAGTAATAATCATATCTTTGGGGAACCCATGGTCAAGACATTTTAGCATTAACGTTTTCAGTCTCCCCCAAGCTTGAGCTATGCTCTCTCCGTCATGAGGATAGAAATTATAAACATAATTCCTATTCTCATGGACTTCATGAAGAGGATAAAACTTGGAGTAAAAGAGAGACTGGATCTCTTCCCAATCAAGCAATTGCGAGTTATCGAGAAGCTTATACCAATCTGAAGCTTTATCTATAAGTGATACGGCGAACAATTTCCTCATGACAAACTCCCTTGATACACCTACAAGCTTAAATAATGAACATAGTTGTGACAGATATAGCAAGTGTTCACCGGGATGTCTGTCTCCTGCATAACGATTAGCCAAAACATAATCGATAATACCAGCTGGTATTTTATAGGGCACAATTTCAGTAGGGGGAGGAGCAACCACCACAGGTGTGGGGCGTCTTCCCGCAAGCAACGATCCAATAACACGGTTTTCCATAAACATAACTAGTGAAATAAAAGCAAGAAACAAAAAGATTTAATTGCAAGATCTAAAGATATACCTTCAAGCGCTCACCTCCCCGGTAACGGCGCCAGAAATAGCTTGATGTCTACACACGCTTCTACTCTTGTAGACTAGGTTGGGCCTCAAAGCGCAGAGGTTTGTAGGACAGCAGCAATTTCCCTCAAGTGGATGACCTAAGGTTTATCGAACTCAGGGAAGTAGAGGTTGAAGATGGTCTCTCTCAAGCAACCCTGCAACTAAGATACAAGAAGTCTCTTGTGTCCCCAACACACCTAATACACTTGTTAGATGTATAGGTGCACTAGTTCGGCGAAGAGATGTTAAATGGCAAGTGATATGGATGGCAAAACAAAGTAATATAAATCTGTAATAAAAAGTACAGCAAGCAAACAAGTGGTAAACGTGAGCACAAATGGTATTGCAATGGTGGAAACAAGGCCTAGGGTTCATACTTTCACTAGTGGCAACTCCCAACAACATTAACATAATCGAATCACATGATATTTCCCATCAAACATGCAAAGGGGACACACCCGGAGGTCATTCCTTCGTGGTCAAGAGAGGACGAGAATTATGTAGGGCTACAAAAGCACACCTCAAAGTTCGTAGTTCTCTATCTAAGGATTTCCCATTGTCACCGCGGCCATCCAAAGAGAGTACCACAATCACCACAACATATCTAAAGGATAGTCAAAGACAAGCACCAAGAGACTCTCAATCTTCAATCAACACACAAGAAAGGAAATCACTCATGAAAATATTTTTCTAATCCATGTCCAATGGACCGCTGTCACCTTGATCTCGGGGATTATACTAGATAAAGACAAGTGGGTACATCAATCCAATACATAGAGGAAGGGGAAATATCATGGGATCACCCTAGATTAACATAGCCTATGATCACAACGAAGATCACATCATGGGAGAGAGAACTGACCACATAGCTACTGGTAAGAACCTCAGCCCCGAGGAGGAACTACTCCCGCATCATGGAGGGAGGAAGCAACGTCGATGGAGATGAATCCGGGGGCACTTCCCCGTCCCGGCAGGGTGCCGGCACAGGAATTCTGGTCCCCCGAAGCTTGATGGCGATGGAGGCGGAGATCGGAATCGCGTCTGGAGAAAAGGGGTCCGGAATCAGGGTTTCCGCGACACGGTGTAAATATATGCCAAAGGAGGGCATCAGAGGGGGTCAGGGGTGCCCAGGCGCCCCCCCGGCGCGGCCAGGGAGGCCGCGTGGGCAAGCCGCCTGGAGCCCCTATGGGTCCCCTCCGGCCCTACTTTGGCCGCATGGAAGCTTCCGGAACGCTGATTTTTTATATATTTTTCCCGGAATTTTTCTGGCAATTTACGTAATGGGAAAACCTGAAATACAAAAACAGCAGAAAACAGAAACTGGCACTGGGGTGCACTGAGTTAATAGGTTAGTCCAAATATGATCAAAAGTGTTTGGAAGTGTATAAATAACATAGCAATATCACACAAAAGAGGCATGGAGCAAGCAGAAATTATAGATACGTTTTGGACGTATCAGGCACCAATATACATCCTCACTTGTTAACCATATATATAGGGTGGGTCTATTCTCATAACACCCCTTAAGACCTTATTCTCCTAACAAAAACCGTATTCTCATAACACCCGTCCCCTACCGACCTCCTAGCGCAGGAGCGCCCCGGCGGCCGGCGGCCAGCGGCGTCCACCTCCCTCCCCGCCTCCTAGCGCTGCAGCGCCCCGGCGGCCGGCGGCGTCCCCCTCCCCTCCCCGCCTCCTAGCGCGCCAGCGCCCCGGCGGCCGGCGGCGACCCCCACCCATCCCCGCCTCCTAGCGCGGCAGCGCTCCGGCGGCCGGCGGCGACCCCCACCCCTTCCCGCCTTCTTCCGCGCCCAGTACCGCAGAGAGCGCGCCGAGCGGCCGGCGATGCAGTCCGTCGGCGAGGATACTTCCGCGAGCGCATTTAGGAAGCGACGCCGCACCTCATCTTCGCCCCAACACCACCTGGGGGTTCCGCGGCTGAAGCATCCAGCCTCCGTTATGCATGACAGGGGAAAGAGAACTTCAAGGATGCATTCTCCATCGCATTCATCGTGGATGCAAACTGCAATGGTGCACATCCAGCCTTCTCCCGCAACAATGGCGAAAGTTGAAAAAGCCCATGAGTTCCTGCAGCGGAGGTGGACTGCACGCCAACAGCAGCCAGAGGTGCATCTGCAGAAGGAGGGAACTGCATATAATGTAAGAAAATCACATACCCAACCCCCACATCCAGTTTGCAGTGCCGTTTTTATCCCCATGCAGTGCCCCTCTTGCGTCGACTGCAGTCACATGTATCTCCAAGTAGAAAACAGAAAAAGATACTTCGAAAAATAAAAAATGCTATATGGTTCAAAATTGCAGTCCACCATGACTTACATATGTAGAGCGCTATGCCTAAAACTGAAGTGCATTGTTTCTTCATGTTAACTAACAGTGCCCCTGCTATAGAATGACAAATTGAAGTGCAATTTCTTACAGTTGCAAAATATAATGATATATAGTACAAAAGATGCAGTTCATTTCACTGTTGACGTGCATAAAAAGCTTTGGCTTAATACTGTGCAGGAAATTACTATGCCTCCAAAACAGAAGATGCCTCGAATCATTTACGACCCAAAGTCCCTGAACTGCATTGGAAGAGAAGAGTGGGAGATGCCTGGATGGATAACACCTGAAATACCTAGGGGTTTCTTTAACACAACAAACAGAACTGCGTACTCCGTGGAGGAAGATGTAGAGGATAAAGATGAAAACAGTGAACCAAACATCATTCGAGATGGAGAAGGCAATGAAACAAAAAAACCGCAGGATGAGGAGGACGACGACGATCTGGTCTTCATGGGGGAGCACGCGCAGAAAGATAATGAGGAGGATGATGATGAAGAGCAAATCATAACAGTTATGCAGCCAAGGTACACGCATGTCTTTGAAACATTTGGCCAGCAGATCAGAACGGATGATATAGCACCTCCACAAGCCAATGTTGAAACCCAGCAAGTTCGGCAAGTTCATGAGCAAACGATTCGTCGTTGTCGACAGTGGAATTCCACCCAGTCCACCTACTGCCCAACAAAAGAATCGGAAGCAGAATCAAGGAGAGCCGCAAGCAACCAAAAAATTGAAGTTCTCAACACTTCTGCCTCCTCGCGATCCTAAATTACACAGATCTGTTGTCACCCCTCCATGCCCAATAAACATCGGTGAGCTGCAAACACCGTTAGAGAAAAAATAGTGCACGCATGTAAGCATCCTTGCCTAACTACTGCAGTTCACTTACGCATTCTTTCAGCTTGTGCATTCTCATTAACAAAAAAAACATTCCATATTGTGTGTGCAGGATGAGAACATGCTCCAAGAACTTGTGCCTGTGACAGGTATGCAATTCACATCACACGCTGCGGCGCGAGAATTCTACAACACGTATGCGAGGCATGCAGGCTTCGGCACACGCAAAAACGGCGGATACAGAACAAACAGATACATAGTGTGCTCAAAGGAAGGCAGAAGCAAAGAAACTGTCACTGATTTTGACAGAAAGCAAGATAAAACATCAAAGAGGACTGGCTGCAAGGCGGGAATGAGATTGAAAAAAAATCAAGGATGTGTTTGTGATAGCAGAGATTGAGCTCAATCACAACCACAGGATGATTGACAGCCCGGCTATGCTTCTGCACATGCACTCGCATAAGACGGATGATATGTTACTTGATAAACTAGTGAAGGACATGCAGAGCGACAACCTGACGCACACGCAGATGATGTCAACCCTGTCAAGGATGTCAGGAGGGCTGCACTTTATGGGGCGCACCAGCCGTGACTGGGTGAACAGGTACGTTCACTAAACAAAAAACGATATCTCGTCTATTTCATGCAGTTCGTTTGTGCATTTTCTGTATGTCCCTAATGCTGCAAGTATATTATTATTTCGAACTGCAGGAAGCACCAATTCACGAGGGAGGAAACAGAGGACGATGTGAAGAAACTCCTGGCTTTCTTTGAGAAGATGCAGCAAATAAACCCGGAGTTCTTCTATGATTACGACAAAGATGTCGATAACCGTGTGCGGAACATATTCTGGGCGAACGTGAGCTGCAGGGGATCGTACGAAGATTTTGGAGATTGTGTCACATTTGACACGACCTACAAGACCAAGTTCCACATGCCTCTGGCCGTCTTCGTTGGAGTCAACTACCACCTCCAAAGTACAATATTCGTTGTGGCTCTCATCAGAGATGAAACAATACCGAATTTCGAGTGGGTGTTCCGGACGTTCTTGCGTTGCATGAACAACAAGCGGCCAATCTGCATACTCACAGGTATGCTGGAAAAAAAGAATGCGTTTAAATAACAATGCAGTTCACTGCCAAGTTTTGTAGTCCATTTCTTCCATCCAATGAAAAAAAAGCAGAAAAAGGATATGCAGTTCTCTCAATAACTCACTGCTTGATTTTTTCAAAAACATGCAGATCAATGCCCATCCATGGATGCCGCGATAAAAAGTACGCTAATAGGCACGCTGCACAAGTTATGTCGTTGGCATATACTAAAAAAATACAAGGATCGCCTGTCCTTGATGTACAAAACGTATGAGACATTCAAGGATGAGCTGACCTCCGTTCTCAACCACCCGCTGATGCCATCAGAGTTTGAACGCGCTTGGCATGAGCTCATGGAAAAGTATAACCTGCAAAATGATGAGATTATGAAGGCGCTCTGGACAGACCGAAAAGAATGGATATCAGCTTACTACAAGGAGGTGTTCTGTGCACGGATGACGACGACACAGAGAAGTGAAAGCATGAACCGGATCTTGAAGAGGAACTTTGTCAAGGAAAGACACGACCTACACATCTTTGCGTCGCAGGTGGACAGGTGCATCCAGACAAGGAAGGGCATCGAGCACGCGGATACCATAGCTAACGAGGTATATAAACAGAGCAACGTTTTTAAGCTGGATGAGCAATTAATAAAACACTACTCGCTTTCTTGATTTAAGCTATGAAAGACAACTACTTAACTGGTTTTCTTTGTTTCACAGACGGAAATAAAGACTACTACTCAGCTTGGTTTCGAGGTTCAGCTCTCCAAGATTTACACCAGGGCGGTCTTTGCTGACTTCAAGCAAACGCACTACCGCATCACTGCATTCAGATCAGAGCAGTCCACTGACAACCCGACGAAATATTTGGTGCGCCACTACAACCGGTCTAATGATTTTGATTGGGCAAGACACGAGTTCCAGGTAGTTGCTGATGTGACGAACGGTATCTACGAATGCGAATGCAAGCTGTGGACACACACAGGTCAGTGAGACAGGAAAACAAAAAAATAAGCACACAGAAAACATAATGAAGTTCACTTATTGCTGGAAGCAAAAAAGAGATGAAAACAAAAAAAACTTAGTGAAGTTCACTAGAACAGTAGACCCAAGACCTATTTATAATGCAGTTCACAAATGCAAAAATTGAAAAAATGTTGCATATTTATGTGAAGTTTGCTGACACGAATAACCAAAAAAAATCTTTTGCTGCAGGCCTGTTCTGCGTGCACATCATTTGCATGTTGGATCAGCTGCGGGTGGACAAGATACCTGAAGAGTACATATTGAAGAGATACACACGGAACGCACGCCAAAATGCAACCTTTGACCGCAGAGACTATGAGCAAACTGCTCCAGATGGGAGTTCGATGTTCTGCCATAGGAGACTACTTGCAGAAACAGCAATGGACCTGGCGAACAGGGGTGTCAAATGGGATAGAGGGTACAACAGAGCTTTAGCTGGGATGAGAGAACTCATACAAGAACGTAATAAACGAAGAAGAAGAAGCAGAGAAGATCATGGATGCGCGGGGTGAAGAACAAGGAAAGGAGCGCGAACATGCTGCTGATGGTGCAGCTCATAATATGGATGACACAATTCTTCCCCCGCCTGTTTCAAACACAAAAGGGAGAAAGAAAGGGAGCAAATCAGCCAATAAAAAAGCTGCATCAAATGAAAAAAGCCCTGAAAAAAAATAGCAGGCCTGAGCCAGAACTGGACAGCGGAGGAAGACCACTAGGGGTAAGGATGAGTAAATCATGCAACAAGGTTGCGGGACACAACTCAAGAACATGTAAGGAGAGGCTGAAACAAATCCAGGCTGAAAATGCCACCACAAATCACCGAGCTGACCAACAAGATGATACGACAAAGAGAAGACTATGTAGCGTCTGCAACAAGAGAGAGAAGCATAACGCAAGAACTTGTCCAAATAGAACAGGAAAAAAAAGATGAAGAAGATGACGAAGAAGATGCTGACAGAGAAGAGAATGAGGAAGCGAGCGAAGCTGATGAAACTGAAGAGGAAGATGAGGAAGAAGAAGAAGAAGATGGGGAAGAAGATGAAGACATCGAAGAACCATCATCAAAAACGAGGGGGAGAGACAGAACACAGAATCCAGCGCGTAGGCAAGCATCGCAGTCGCATGGTCGCGTTACGAGGGGTAATGCGAACAACAAGAGCAAGACAGAAGCAGCAACAACCATTGAAACAAATGCAGTGCACAATCTGAGAAGAAGCAGCAGGAAAAGGACATAGATCAACACATATGCAGTTTTACATTTTAAAAATATATTAACTTCATCCTTTATATATATCGTATCGTATATAATATATATAGCTTGTGTTCAGTGGACTGCAAAAATAAAAAGAATTCAACATGTAATATTGAAGTTCAAAATGAATAGATATAACATATGCCATATATACTTTGTGACCAATGTGCTGCGGGGGGTATGCTTGATAAAATGCAGTTCTCTTCTATATGAAAGAAATAAGATGAGAATGTCATTCTCAGAATGCGGTTCTCTTCTGTATGAAAACCCTGAGATCGGAATGTCATTTTGAGAATGCAGTTCCCTTCGTCGTATAGAATCTGACATGACCGTGAATCAATATAGAATGCAGTTAGAAAAAGAAAAAATGTAGAGTCAGACCAGGCTTCACGTACAGTGCAGTGCGTGCATGGTGCGTTTAAAGCTTACAGTGCAGTACGCTTCGAGTACACAGTGCAGTGCGCTTAGTGCAAAAAATGTAAAAAATTGAGCTCTCCCTTAGCAGATACGGTTGATTTTCTGTCTTCTAATACAATTTTTCCAAAATTTTGAAACTCGAAGACAAACACGTTGAATTCGTCTTTGCAGTCCCATGTGATAAGGTGAGATGCAGTGCGGATGCGTATATTAAAAAAAACTTGGCTGCTACTCATATGAGTGAATGCAGTGTGCTGCGAACATGTTACAATTCACAAGGAGGAGTTGGCTGAAAGCTCCATTATGTACAAATTTGACATTGTCACTGTGTGCCACGAAAAGAAAAACACAAAAACTAACTAGACCTGTATATACAAAAGCACACAGCATGGTGTGAACAGTTTTGCAGATCGAGAACTACACACAGCGACCATACATTACTGTTTACAGAAAGTTCTGGAGCACACACGAAAAAGACATCAACGCACATAGAAAAAGATCTGCTATCATTTATGCCTCATCCTGCTCCTGTTAATCCAGTTTTGGAGAAAAGCCAAGAGAAATGCAGAGATTTCTTAGATCCTCCGGGAACTCGATGACTACGACCATGTTTTCAGGGTGGAACAGGATCTGGAACAAAAACTCAGCCTTCCAATCCTGAAGAACAGCTTCCTGCGATGAAGAAAAAAATAAAATAAACAAATATACAACATCATCTACAAAAAAAGAAACTGACAAAAAAAATATCAAGGAATGAGGGATTATTATTGGGTTAAAAAAAGATCTTACATTACGCTTTGCGAATTTCACAACAAAGCTTTTGCCGTCATAAAACTGAGCCATCTTCAGAACAAAAAAGCCGCACTCATTGGGGCCCTACTCAGGGGAGCCCACAAAGCTATCTTTCTTTGAAACATCGACCCAGTCTACCGACTCCTTTCTCTTGTACTCCTTTTCTCCGTAAACCTTCTTCAACAATGCAGTCATCCTGATCATCGGGTGGAAAATAAGAAAAAAACAAAAATACACATCACAACAAAAATTGTTCAACACGCGCACGCATGAAAACAAAGAAGAAAGGTGAAAAAGGAAAAAAATTACCATTTCAGTACGATCGCTGTGGTATTCAGACTTATGCCACCTCGTCGTTTGATCAACCGGTCCGATGTACCTCCTACTGTCATGAATGTCAAGGGTCTCGCGGTGCCTATTCATCGTGTATAGCGAATAATGCTGGTCTTTCATCCGTGGTAACATAATCTGATTTTGTTTCATCAAATTTGTTATGGGTTTGATGAGTGAAAAAGGATTACTGGAAAAAATTAGGAGAGAAAATAAGTACATAAGGCTGAACAAAAGCAAATCTGATAACTTACTAATTTGCAATCAAGAAGGTTCTCGTCATCACGAACATAAAGTTTGAACTGCTTTGCTGCATCTTCAACGTTAAACTTGCCGTGGACAAAAGGCAACACAACATTTCCATCTTTATCTCTATCCGTGTGATCATTCATTTGAAGCACATACTGCGTGTGGGTAATTCACAAAAGAACGTTAATGCAGTTCCCCTTAAGATGTTCGCTCCGACGCTTAATCAAAAAACGGATCACGCTTCTCTAAAAAAAAGTATGCAGTTCACAATTCTCCCCATAATTTGTTTCATTTAAGATGCATGGGTTAAACACACAAAAAATGTATGCAGTTCAGTACATTCTAAAACAAATTATTATGCACTATTTACTGCAGTTCACTCGAGCAGAAAAAAAGAAAAAAAAGGGAAAAAGAGAAATACCGGGATAAACAAAGGGGACAGCAGAACGCGTTCGCCAGATCGATGAACCATATTCATATGCTCGTCATTCTTCCAGTACCTGATGATATGATCCATCAATTCCGAGTCCATAAAACCACCTCTGGTGAAAGTTAAGAACATGTAGTCCTCATTCACAGTGTAGACTTCGATAGGATTCCTATGCATGAAAAGCGCGCACCTGCACAAAAGAAACGGAGAAGGTGGGGGGGGGTTAGGAGCACAAAAGCAAAAACACAGAAGAACATTACACAGATTAAAAATCAAAAAAGCGAAAAAAAACTAACGAAAAAAAGAACTGACTCGCTGTATTTCTGCCTGAATGTTGTGCTCGTGATGAGTTGCAAGACTTTCCTCATCTCCGCAAGATAGCTGAATCTCGCAGGATTCAACTTCTGTACAGGAGATCGAAACTTTGATGGCTTCTGCACATGCCTCTTATTTGATAGAATTAGTGCCTCGCTGTCCGTCGGGCGTTCCACAGCTGCGCTTCAGGTCCTCCTAGGCACTGGTGGTGGCCTCTCAAAATCATCATCACTATCTTCAGCATTTGGAGGGCTCACTCCTTTCTTCCCATGCTTGACATTGACAGGAGATTTCTCAAGAGCTTTTTCATTCGAAGTGCCGGCGCCACTCCTCAACCTCTTACACGCAGGTTCTTTCGCAAGCTTAACGGGGGGTTCATCAAGGACAAGTTTCTGAATCGTTGGAGTGTGCACCTGAGTTTCAAACAAGGAAATACCACCTTGGTGTGCGCCTTCGTCAAAGCCTGCACAAAAAAATGGATAATGAGCAAAATGAAAAGAATCATCAAGTTCACTAAGGAAAGTCATTTTAAACATGCGAATGAGGTTCTACTAAAAAGCTTAACAAAAGTAGTGGACCTCCCCTCTCTGTATCAATGAAGTTCACTTAATAAAAAAGGGTGTGTGACTGAAAAAAATGTAATAACCTTCTTTGAAAATTAAAAGTGATGTCAGGTCCAGACAGCAATGCGACGAGGTCAGCCAACTATAGAGCATCGCCTTCCTGATGTAGCCAATGTGCTCCTTCCCAAACTTGGCAATCGTTTCACCATCCCAGGTTTGCATGAATTGGAACATGTAAAATCCACAATCATGCCTGCAAAGAAAACCAACACAAACACATTACTAATGAAGTTCACTCAGTAATGAAGTGCTACTGATGTTAGTAAAACAATGCAGCTCCATACACACAAGAAACCGCGGGAGAACAACCAATAACACATTAGTAATGCAGTTCGCTCAAGGGAAAAGGTGCTTCTAATTTAGTAAAAACAATGCAGCTCACTTACACAAAAAAACTGAAGGAGGAAAAAGAAAAAAGGAGAACAGGTACAAACATGTTTCCCTGTTGCGGGACATTAATATGAGTCAGCGCAAAGCCATCAAGGGTGGGAGGGTTCAACGGCTCATCGCAGCTTGCGCTGCCATCTTTCCAAACTTTTTTTATGTTCCTGACCATTTTCCGAAAGACAAGATCTGCAGCAGTGCTGTCACCTTCGTTCAGTGAGTCAATAAACTCAAAACGCTTCTCTCGCAGGTTCAAAGTGAACAAGCAGTAGTGGCCTATCGCGTCCTTCATTGTTGCGGGAGGAGGGTCAAATGTTGCAAACATAATCTGAAATAAAAAAAGAATAAAACAAACCAGATGAGAAAATAGAAAAACAGAAAACTTATTTTCAAGATGACGACAAATGGTCAAAATGCGTTACCAAGTTTTTCTTGTCCACACGTTCCTCTGCGCTTGAAGAAAACATCTTTTTCAAAGCCCTATTTGTGGCACCGCCGTTCCAAATGGAATTCTGCAAAAAAGACAAAACCAGAGAGTTAATGAAAATGCTTATAGCACAAATAAAAAATGGACGAGGGGATAAAATATAAATTAATGAAAATGCTTACACATAGGTTGTACGGGACAATCATCGTTTGAGATCCTTTGAACCTCTCAGCTAGCATAGAGACGCCAATGTTTGCGAGGCGCGTGCTCAGCGTTCCATACGACCAAAAAGACTCGCCAACATGACCGATAGTAGTATCACCAAACTTGCCCTTGAACGCAACTAGATGCCTTCAGATAAGAAGAAAAAAGCCCAGCAAAAAGTGATAAGATGGGTGTCCCTGAAAAAATAACATATTAAATAACCAGGGCGTAAGACAAAAAATGTCATACTGCTTCTTCTTGTCCCTCCTAGCCCTCGTAACAGCGTCATATAACTCATTGTATCTTCTCATAAGAGCTGGATCAACCCTTGAAGGAGTAACACAGGTAATTCCTCATCTTCATACAGAGTGGGAACGATAACAGATAATAAAACACACACGGTCCATTTCGCCCCCGGGAAATGTAACATCCCCAGTTTCTCACCACAGTGATCACCTCTTAATCAGGCCATGTCATGTTCATTTGCAAAGCTAATCACAGTGGTTAAACAAATCCATTCAAATTTGCCCCTAAAAATTCAAAAGCAAATTCCAAATGCAAAATGAAGTTGTTCCAAAAATTATGGATAAATGTTCATCATTTAGCAAATATTCCAAAACAAATGTTGTTGAGGAAAACAACATCTCCATCAACTCCAAATGAGCTAGAGCATATTAAACAGTGCCATTACAGCACTAATAAAAGCCTCTTCAATTTTGGAAATTCTAAAAGTATTCCAAAGTTGCCCAAACCAATTTTTGATGTTGAGGAACATTGCAAAGTACTTTTTGGACCAACTCCCACATTTTACAAAAAGGGTTTGGAGGCCTAGCTATTTCTTTTTCTTTCTGTGCAAAACAAAAAGGAAAGCAGAAGAAGAAGCCCTTACCTGTCGCTCACCTCTGGCCCGAGCCGGCCCGGCCCATCCCACCTGCTCCCGTCCCTTCCCTCACCTGCTCCCGCGCGGTGTCAAGCTCGCCGTGGACGAGCACTTCTCCCCCGGCGAAACCGCGACGCGTGCGAGCACAGGGAGCCGCGGAGACGATAAGGACTCCCTCCCCACTCCTCTGCTACCCCCCTGGCTCACTCTCTCCTTCTCCCTCTACCTCGCTGTCGATCTGGAGAAGAGGCCGGCGCGGCCGACGCCGTCCGCCGCCCGTGTCCGCGACCACCGGACCTCACACGCCGTCTCACCGTGTCCGGTGGGTGCGTCTTCGCCGACTGCATCGACCAGGACCTCAAGCGGGGGCCGAGGATCACCAGAGGCAGCAGATCGAGCCACCCCCTTTCTTCTCGGACTCCGGCGATCCCCACCTCGACCCGGTCTTCCTCGCGCCTCCCCCGAGCTGGCTTTGAACGACGACCTCCACTGTAAGCCGACGGGCCTCTCGGACATCTCCTTCTTCCCCCTAGTCCCCCGCAGCTAGCTGCCATCGTCGCCATGCTCTGTCCGCTGCGGAGCCCTTCCCCCGCCGCCGTCGCTCCGGTCAATGTCACGGGCGTCGGAGCTCACCACTATGCTCCTGGGGTTCCCAGGAGCACAACGCACCAACGCACACCTCACCTCGAGCACCTTAACCACGAGCGCGACGGACGCCCGAGGGCCACCGCCGCCTAGGTCGTCGCCGGCCACTTTTCCGGCGGCCGTTTGGTCCGGCACCACCCTCAAACGACGCGGCACTCACCCCTCGTTCGAATGCCGCTAACCTCAGCGTAATGATGCACCGTAGCCGCGCGCCCGACCTTGCTCGTAGCTCACCTCCGCCACGGTTCAACGCCGGCGGCTCTGCCGGCCTCCCCTGGCCGTGCCGACCACATAGATGGATGCGGTGCTCCTCCCTCGTTCGAACGTAGCAAAAACCGCACGAAACGGAGCACCGCAGCGCGTTTCCGACGCTCTCCGGCGAGGGCGCCGCCGCGGAGAGGTCGCCGGTGCAACTCCGGCGCCGCACTGACCTGGCAGGACGTGGGTCCCACCTCGCTGAGGCTGCCAGTGGGCCCCACTGCAAAGTTTGACCGCGTTGACCTGGTCAACCGCGCTGAGGTGGCGTTACAGCCACTGACATGTGGGCCCCCGGTTCCTAATTAGGCTAATTATACTATTTTAATTAAAACTGAATTAGTTTAGCCTAAGCACTCGCTGACACCCGGGGCCCACCCCACTAATTAAGCCTGTTAGATTAGTCTAAGTTTCTGTTAAGTCAGAGAGGCTGCCAGGTGGGCCCCACCTGTCAGTTTGACTGGTCAGCAGAGCTGACGCAGTGCTGACGTCACTGCTGACGCAATAACTCTTTTCTGGTTTTTAAAATAATTCCAGAAATTGTTATAATCTTCGGAAAATCATATCTTTTAATCCGTAGATCGGATGGAAAAACTTTCTACATGAAAGTTGCTCAGAACGACGAGACGAACCTAACCGTACTATCTGTTTCCGTGTCGGGACACTCTACGGAGGTGAACCCGCAACTTTTAGCCCTTTTCCGGTAGTTGAATAGTGCCTAACTGTCGTCTATTAATTCCAGCTGATCTCCTAAAATAGCTAAAATGGTTTAGCTAGGTCTTTAGGCAACCCTGCACTGCACCCTAGCTGTCACCTGCTTCTAACACCGCAAACCTGCAACCGTTCCCCCTCCGGTCAACTGTCCGACACAGGTCCGGAACCGGGAATACTTTCCCGGAAGGGTTCTCCTTCTTCGTTATCGGTAGCACTGCGTTAGTTTGTCACGCTTTGTGATTACTTTTGTTACCGTGTATTTATATTGTTTCCTCTCCCCCTTTCTTCTCGGTAGACCCCGAGACCGCCGACGGTGCCCTGGTGATCGACTACTTCACCGTCGGAGATTCCTTTTTATTTGCCGAGCAACCAGGCAAGCAACCCCCCCCCCTTGAACATTTCCGATATCGCCTATGTCTACTCTCTCTTATTCTTGCATTAGAATTGCTGCTACTGCTACTGCTCCTATTACTGTTGCATAGCCTGTTTTTGCAAATACTGTTGATACCTGTCTTTACTCATAAACTGCTTAGTATAGGTTGGGTAGCACTGTTATGGTCCCACACTCTCGTAGTTGCCTCGCATAGTATCCTTGCCTCGATCAAGCGATCGAGCCCCCTTCCCCTGACCTTCTTCACATCACCGCACACCCCCGTAATATGCTCGACTCCGCAGAGTTAACATCGGGTGACGAGGGTGATACCTCCGAACTCACTTCTGATGTTGTCCCTGTATTATAGCTAGCTCGTTGTGGGTTACCGAGGGTGATTCCTCTTCCCACTTCCGACCTAGCTTTTGTCGTGCATCCGCTATGGTGATTACCGCCGAGGGTGATTCCTCCGGTATCACCTTAACGGGACTTGTCGTTTAGGAGTCCAACGAGGGTGATTCCTCGGATTCCTCATCGGCATGAAAACCACACGGATGCCCTGGATTACCATACCGTGTTTAAAGACGTATCGATCCCCGAGGCCGGACGTCGCCAGGAACAAAGGCGTGCGGCCAGAGGTATCGTGCGTCTGATGACACTTTGAAGTTACTACTACACATGTTGGATGGAGGCGGGTTGACCCAGAGGGGTACCCGCGAGTGCCTTTGAGGCGTGAGCTGTGGAGTCGGGTGACCAGTGAGGGTACCCGCGAGATAACTACGAGGCGTGGCCGGTCTTTCCCAGTCCTTGTCACAAGTCCTCGAGACGGGACGACGGGGCCAACAGTATCGTGGGCTCTGCTCGTTACCGCGCGCTCCCAATCCACTAAGCGATTTGGATATTTGATCCGAGGGGCCTCCGGGTCCGATAGCACTAACCACCACGTGGGTGTGAGTGGGTGCTCTGCGTCGTATACATCAGCCGGAGTCGTCACGACGTCAGCGATTGAGCGGCCCGTTCGGATTGGACTTAGGATGCAACTGCGCTTGTATAAGGGGTTGCTAGGTCTGCTACCGAACGGCCTCGCAACGTGCGGAGTGTCCGGGGCGACGGCCGTGACCCCCGGGGGCATAGGATTAGTCCGGCGTGCTCGATCCTCTCTGGCGGTATCCGGTCGGGTTGCGTCGTGTTGTTTAGCCGAGGCCGGGCAGGACCCAGCAAGTGTGTCCGGCCGGAGTTAAGCGAGCGTGGTGGGTAACTTGGTGCACCCCTGCAGGGAAGAAAACATCTATCGATAGCCTGTCCTACGGTAACGGACACTCGGAGTTGTATCCACTTCGGTACAACTAGAACTGGTGACTTGAGATATGAAGATGATATTGCTATAAACACTATACATTATGATGTACTATTCTGTTCCCTTCTAATTGCTGCAAGACCCTGAAGATGCTAGTCTTCGTCAGGACTAGGCTTTTCCCCTCTCTACTCTGGCTTTCTGCAGTCTAGTCCACCCACATAAAGCCTCCTTTGAAAATGATGCATTGCTTAGTATAGATCTGATGTAAGTCTTGCTGAGTACTTTGGATGAGTACTCACGGTTGCTTTGCTTCCTCTTTTGTCCTACCCGCATGATAAACCAGACGACGGAGCCATGGTGCCCGCAGCCCCTGTTGACGACTACTACTACCAGCCCGAGGCTGGCTACTACTACTACCCGGCCGGCGAGTACTTCTACGAGGAGCCGGCGGACGACGACCAGGAGTAGGATCGGAGGTCCCAGGCAGGAGGCCTGCGCCTTTTCGATCGTAGTTTTTCTTTTGCCCCGCCTCGTATGAGGCCTATCTGAATTTGTGTTCTATGTCTGTACCCAGACATCTAATGCTTCCGCTGACTATGTGTGTGACACTTGTTATGTATTCGAGCCCTCGAGGCCCCTGGCTTGTAATATATAACTTGTATGTATTTATTTATGTTTTAGAGTTGTGTTGTGATTCCTTCACGTGAGTCCTTAGGCTTGATCGTGTGCATTTGCGTGTATGATTAGTGCACGGTCGGGCCGGGGTCGTCACAGGTTGGTATCAGAGCCGACTGCCTGTAGGAACCCCCTTTCCAACTCCTTGGCCGAAGTCGAGTCTAGAGGTCCAAAATTTGTTTTACTAACTTGGCTGTGTGGCTTATGGCCCCACGTCGCCACTTGGGTGGTGTAGCTTCTTTTATTCCTCGTCTATACTCTGGGACTCTGAACCTCTCTTCCATTCGGGTCAAATGATTTTACTAACACCGGCCTTAGGATCTCGTAACCGCTTTCTCCCGGAGAGCCCCCCCTCGTTACAGAAGATGGCGTGTCATCATCTGAAGACTCCGAAGATACTTCCTGAAGTTTCCAAGACCCTATGTCCACTGCTCTTACAATTTCCCTGCTACCGGTAATCACCGGAATAGCTACACATCTTTGCCGTTTGTTCCTTCATTCTCAGTTACTCCTTCGTGCACGAGATACCCGAAATACTCCTCGTTAATCCGGAAATCCTTTGAGCCTACTGTCGTGCAGCTTCTTTCGCACTGCGGATAGTTCCTCACATCCCTGTGGATCCATTCATCCCCAGTTGTTCTTGAGCTCCATGAAATACTTCGTATTGCTATCTGATCTCCCAAAAATCCTCTACAGACTCTTGCTCTTGAAATTTTTGTCTGTCTGCATCATGGTAAATTCCATATAACCTTCGTTGACATCCTTGTCGCTATCATTATGCGTCCCTTGATTCAATATATTGCGAATATTCGTAATCATCAGTTGATTCCTACTAATCCATCCTTCCGGCTCAGACGTCCTTCAGGATGATATGAGCTGGTTCTCGGTAGATCAATCCATGATTGATTGGTCATCAAATTCTATTCAGCCTATCCTTCTTTTGATCAGAGCCTTTGCTTCTGGTCCTTCGTCTTGGAATTATAATTCCCCTGTACCCAAACGTCGAATTATTCCGATGTTTCTATAATTCGATGACTTTGCATTCCTTCTTCTTCTGGTTGAGTACCGATACTCACATCAGATTCTTTACCGACCATCTGGTCCTTTGTTGGATTTTATCCGACAACGTCTTCCATTTTTCAATAACCCTGTGAGTCTTTCCTCGGATACATAATACCTTTAGTAAATTGTATCCTCTGTCCTGTCAACCATGCTCTACTATCGGGCCTGAGTTATTTACTCCTAAAGTTTGTGGTATATGTTCTTAAGTTGCCCCGATGGGTTGAACATATGATTTCTCTAGTCTGCGTGAATCAAAAGCTATGCGAGATATATCCACTCGCGTTCCGTCGAATAAATTTTCGACTCTACAATTTCTTCAAAGACGAGAAGTGAATGAAAGGTTATGCATTGGATAAGTGGGAGTCGACCTTGAACCTTGTGTTCATGCCCATGGACCCGATGTAGAACTTATCATGGAAGCTGCTCGTATTACTTCCTTGGTACAAGTTCATCTTGTACCTGTGAATTGATCCTTTGCAATCGTGGTTCTGACCATATTTTCCCCTTGATCCCATTTCCCGGACAAGTTAAAATACTTGTCTTCTACAGATCAACTCACCTATCCAACCTCTATCCTGATCTACCTTCGAGTATTACCCCCTGATATCTCGAGTATATCTCAGGAACTACAGTACTTCGTATGAGTTTTTCCCCAACTTCTATTGACCCCCAATTCCAATTTTTCTCGGGTTCTGAGTTGTTTGTCGCTCAAGAACACCGATAAGTCAATCGATTCTGCACTCCGATTCAATAACTCTAAGTAAATTCATTGCCTACGAGTTTAATAATCCTTCAAGTCATTCCTAGCCTGATCGGCTATATCATTATCATGCCCAAATTTTAGCTGTGTTACCTGGTCCTTATACCCGGAACACAATTCCCGACGATGAGCTAACCTTACATCGATCTTTATCATCTGGCCATTTCACCTCGAATGACAAGCTTGATTTAGAGCTTGTATCATATCCGAGGTTCCGTTGACCTTGAACTTTATTCCATCTATCTTGATCATCTTACGGATCAATTCCGTTTTCTTTATAACCCCTCAACATTTGTGTCGTGATCACCGCCAATATTTTGACTTCCTCGGAGATGTCCATTAAATTCGTGGTGATAAATACCATCCCTACCCCTCGATAATTTGTGATGTCATCGATGACGTCCCTGACTTCTACCAACACAGATCTGGTTGTGATCGGTTATTCCTCGTGTCCCGAGATAATTTTGGAAGTGTTCCTTTGTATCTCCTCAGATCTTCAGGCCCAACCCTTAATTGAAACACCATGTCATTGCTACCTCGCAGTATGACAATGGTACTACGAATATCGACAAGAACAATTGGAAGCGCAATACTAAATGTTTCTTGATCTATTATCCAAACGTCGTTGTATGGGTAATCTCCTGATTCAATCCTCGTCCCTTTATCCAAATGTTTTTGAACTTACTGCCCTATCATGTATATCATGTTCCGCTCTTTCTTACGAAATGATATACCCCTAAAACTTGTGTGTAAACACATATTTCTTTCCATTGGCGTGATTAATCAATTAATCACCTTTTCCTTTCCATCGGTTTGTTTAACCTTTCTTGTGATCTATATGTTATAGGCAGAAACAATTCCCTGCTTATGGAAACATCTCGGTCTACAACTCTGTCAGTGAGACCCTGTTACTATTATTGATGACATTCCGGTAACCACCGATGGACGAGAACTTTGCCTATTGGTCCGCCTCGTTCAACGAGCAGGGAAATGGTTCTCTTCGTCCCTCGCCCTTGGTGCCGACGTTGTCGTCGACATAACCGACAGACCATTCCCTGACATACTTTGTTATCGTGACCGATAAGATGTCACCGTCCTGCCTACTCTCGATAGACCCTCTTCACCGTTCCACCAGATCGAAACCTAATTCCCGCACATCCTTGATTTCTGAAGTACCCTTTGCATTTAGCTTTGAGTGATAGCACGAGCCATTCTCCGAAAGTTGATCTATTCCCGATGCTTCGAACCCCTTTTCCCACTTCGTTCAGGTATCGATTAGATGCCAAATCCTTTGAAACATATTGTTGTACCTTCATGCGTTGCTCTCGATGTTTTCCTAAGTTTCAACTCGAGAGATATTTCTGCCACATCCCCTGACTTATCTGTCAGATGTTCGACCTTGTAAAAGGTCCATTCTTCCGAAGTTACTCCTTTTCTTCCCCACTTAAATCTCGGGACGAGATTTCTTGTAGTGGAGGAGATTTGTAACATCCCCAGTTTCTCACCACAGTGATCACCTCTTAATCAGGCCATGTCATGTTCATTTGCAAAGCTAATCACAGTGGTTAAACAAATCCATTCAAATTTGCCCCTAAAAATTCAAAAGCAAATTCCAAATGCAAAATGAAGTTGTTCCAAAAATTATGGATAAATGTTCATCATTTAGCAAATATTCCAAAACAAATGTTGTTGAGGAAAACAACATCTCCATCAACTCCAAATGAGCTAGAGCATATTAAACAGTGCCATTACAGCACTAATAAAAGCCTCTTCAATTTTGGAAATTCTAAAAGTATTCCAAAGTTGCCCAAACCAATTTTTGATGTTGAGGAATATTGCAAAGTACTTTTTGGACCAACTCCCACATTTTACAAAAAGGGTTTGGAGGCCTAGCTATTTCTTTTTCTTTCTGTGCAAAACAAAAAGGAAAGCAGAAGAAGAAGCCCTTACCTGTCGCTCACCTCTGGCCCGAGCCGGCCCGGCCCATCCCACCTGCTCCCGTCCCTTCCCTCACCTGCTCCCGCGCGGTGTCAAGCTCGCCGTGGACGAGCACTTCTCCCCCGGCGAAACCGCGACGCGTGCGAGCACAGGGAGCCGCGGAGACGATAAGGACTCCCTCGCCACTCCTCTGCTACCCCCCTGGCTCACTCTCTCCTTCTCCCTCTACCTCGCTGTCGATCTGGAGAAGAGGCCGGCGCGGCCGACGCCGTCCGCCGCCCGTGTCCGCGACCACCGGACCTCACACGCCGTCTCACCGTGTCCGGTGGGTGCGTCTTCGCCGACTGCATCGACCAGGACCTCAAGCGGGGGCCGAGGATCACCAGAGGCAGCAGATCGAGCCACCCCCTTTCTTCTCGGACTCCGGCGATCCCCACCTCGACCCGGTCTTCCTCGCGCCTCCCCCGAGCTGGCTTTGAACGGCGACCTCCACTGTAAGCCGACGGGCCTCTCGGACATCTCCTTCTTCCCCCTAGTCCCCCGCAGCTAGCTGCCATCGTCGCCATGCTCTGTCCGCTGCGGAGCCCTTCCCCCGCCGCCGTCGCTCCGGTCAATGTCACGGGCGTCGGAGCTCACCACTATGCTCCTGGGGTTCCCAGGAGCACAACGCACCAACGCACACCTCACCTCGAGCACCTTAACCACGAGCGCGACGGACGCCCGAGGGCCACCGCCGCCTAGGTCGTCGCCGGCCACTTTTCCGGCGGCCGTTTGGTCCGGCACCACCCTCAAACGATGCGGCACTCACCCCTCGTTCGAATGCCGCTAACCTCAGCGTAATGATGCACCGTAGCCGCGCGCCCGACCTTGCTCGTAGCTCACCTCCGCCACGGTTCAACGCCGGCGGCTCTGCCGGCCTCCCCTGGCCGTGCCGACCACATAGATGGATGCGGTGCTCCTCCCTCGTTCGAACGTAGCAAAAACCGCACGAAACGGAGCACCGCAGCGCGTTTCCGACGCTCTCCGGCGAGGGCGCCGCCGCGGAGAGGTCGCCGGCGCAACTCCGGCGCCGCACTGACCTGGCAGGACGTGGGTCCCACCTCGCTGAGGCTGCCAGTGGGCCCCACTGCAAAGTTTGACCGCGTTGACCTGGTCAACCGCGCTGAGGTGGCGTTACAGCCACTGACATGTGGGCCCCCGGTTCCTAATTAGGCTAATTATACTATTTTAATTAAAACTGAATTAGTTTAGCCTAAGCACTCGCTGACACCCGGGGCCCACCCCACTAATTAAGCCTGTTAGATTAGTCTAAGTTTCTGTTAAGTCAGAGAGGCTGCCAGGTGGGCCCCACCTGTCAGTTTGACTGGTCAGCAGAGCTGACGCAGTGCTGACGTCACTGCTGACGCAATAACTCTTTTCTGGTTTTTAAAATAATTCCAGAAATTGTTATAATCTTCGGAAAATCATATCTTTTAATCCGTAGATCGGATGGAAAAACTTTCTACATGAAAGTTGCTCAGAACGACGAGACGAACCTAACCGTACTATCTGTTTCCGTGTCGGGGCACTCTACGGAGGTGAACCCGCAACTTTTAGCCCTTTTCCGGTAGTTGAATAGTGCCTAACTGTCGTCTATTAATTCCAGCTGATCTCCTAAAATAGCTAAAATGGTTTAGCTAGGTCTTTAGGCAACCCTGCACTGCACCCTAGCTGTCACCTGCTTCTAACACCGCAAACCTGCAACCGTTCCCCCTCCGGTCAACTGTCCGACACAGGTCCGGAACCGGGAATACTTTCCCGGAAGGGTTCTCCTTCTTCGTTATCGGTAGCACTGCGTTAGTTTGTCACGCTTTGTGATTACTTTTGTTACCGTGTATTTATATTGTTTCCTCTCCCCCTTTCTTCTCGGTAGACCCCGAGACCGCCGACGGTGCCCTGGTGATCGACTACTTCACCGTCGGAGATTCCTTTTTATTTGCCGAGCAACCAGGCAAGCAACCCCCCCTTGAACATTTCCGATATCGCCTATGTCTACTCTCTCTTATTCTTGCATTAGAATTGCTGCTACTGCTACTGCTCCTATTACTGTTGCATAGCCTGTTTTTGCAAATACTGTTGATACCTGTCTTTACTCATAAACTGCTTAGTATAGGTTGGGTAGCACTGTTATGGTCCCACACTCTCGTAGTTGCCTCGCATAGTATCCTTGCCTCGATCAAGCGATCGAGCCCCCTTCCCCTGACCTTCTTCACATCACCGCACACCCCCCTAATATGCTCGACTCCGCAGAGTTAACATCGGGTGACGAGGGTGATACCTCCGAACTCACTTCTGATGTTGTCCCTGTATTATAGCTAGCTCGTTGTGGGTTACCGAGGGTGATTCCTCTTCCCACTTCCGACCTAGCTTTTGTCGTGCATCCGCTATGGTGATTACCGCCGAGGGTGATTCCTCCGGTATCACCTTAACGGGACTTGTCGTTTAGGAGTCCAACGAGGGTGATTCCTCGGATTCCTCATCGGCATGAAAACCACACGGATGCCCTGGATTACCATACCGTGTTTAAAGACGTATCGATCCCCGAGGCCGGACGTCGCCAGGAACAAAGGCGTGCGGCCAGAGGTATCGTGCGTCTGATGACACTTTGCAGTTACTACTACACATGTTGGATGGAGGCGGGTTGACCCAGAGGGGTACCCGCGAGTGCCTTTGAGGCGTGAGCTGTGGAGTCGGGTGACCAGTGAGGGTACCCGCGAGATAACTACGAGGCGTGGCCGGTCTTTCCCAGTCCTTGTCACAAGTCCTCGAGACGGGACGACGGGGCCAACAGTATCGTGGGCTCTGCTCGTTACCGCGCGCTCCCAATCCACTAAGCGATTTGGATATTTGATCCGAGGGGCCTCCGGGTCCGATAGCACTAACCACCACGTGGGTGTGAGTGGGTGCTCTGCGTCGTATACATCAGCCGGAGTCGTCACGACGTCAGCGATTGAGCGGCCCGTTCGGATTGGACTTAGGATGCAACTGCGCTTGTATAAGGGGTTGCTAGGTCTGCTACCGAACGGCCTCGCAACGTGCGGAGTGTCCGGGGCGACGGCCGTGACCCCCGGGGGCATAGGATTAGTCCGGCGTGCTCGATCCTCTCTGGCGGTATCCGGTCGGGTTGCGTCGTGTTGTTTAGCCGAGGCCGGGCAGGACCCAGCAAGTGTGTCCGGCCGGAGTTAAGCGAGCGTGGTGGGTAACTTGGTGCACCCCTGCAGGGAAGAAAACATCTATCGATAGCCTGTCCTACGGTAACGGACACTCGGAGTTGTATCCACTTCGGTACAACTAGAACTGGTGACTTGAGATATGAAGATGATATTGCTATAAACACTATACATTATGATGTACTATTCTGTTCCCTTCTAATTGCTGCAAGACCCTGAAGATGCTAGTCTTCGTCAGGACTAGGCTTTTCCCCTCTCTACTCTGGCTTTCTGCAGTCTAGTCCACCCACATAAAGCCTCCTTTGAAAATGATGCATTGCTTAGTATAGATCTGATGTAAGTCTTGCTGAGTACTTTGGATGAGTACTCACGGTTGCTTTGCTTCCTCTTTTGTCCTACCCGCATGATAAACCAGACGACGGAGCCATGGTGCCCGCAGCCCCTGTTGACGACTACTACTACCAGCCCGAGGCTGGCTACTACTACTACCCGGCCGGCGAGTACTTCTACGAGGAGCCGGCGGACGACGACCAGGAGTAGGATCGGAGGTCCCAGGCAGGAGGCCTGCGCCTTTTCGATCGTAGTTTTTCTTTTGCCCCGCCTCGTATGAGGCCTATCTGAATTTGTGTTCTATGTCTGTACCCAGACATCTAATGCTTCCGCTGACTATGTGTGTGACACTTGTTATGTATTCGAGCCCTCGAGGCCCCTGGCTTGTAATATATAACTTGTATGTATTTATTTATGTTTTAGAGTTGTGTTGTGATTCCTTCACGTGAGTCCTTAGGCTTGATCGTGTGCATTTGCGTGTATGATTAGTGCACGGTCGGGCCGGGGTCGTCACAGGAAAGAACAAAAATAATGCAGTTCGCTTACCTTCGGTTTCAGAATAAACTTCATGCGGCTGCTCATATACATCTTCGCTGAGCGTCAAGTGCTCCAGCCCGATAATATCATCGTCAAGCGGCGCTTGATTGCTCATGTCCTGAGAGAGTCTTGGCTGTTCCTCTTCAGAAACAATCGAAACTGCCTCAGCTGGGACTTTTGTTGTCTCGGCTGGGAAAGCCAGATTGCCAACAGATTGCTCGGGGGCGCGAGGGACGACACAAAATTTCTCAGGCACCTCATCGCCAAGCAACAAAACAGTAGGCCCAACAACACCATCAATGCCAGCGGATGTCCCCGCATCGTCAAATCCGACTCTAGAAGTTCCTTCTGTCTCTTCTACAATTTCAACTGTAACACCAGGAGCTCCTTCTTTCTCTTCATGCTTATCACAATCCACGATATCCTCCCTTCCTTCTCTCTTGTGCCTTATCAGCCTCAACAGGACACTCCCCCCCTTCTCTACCTTCTGCCTTATCAACCTCCGCATCAGGCTCCTCCCCTCCTCTCCCTTCCACATTATCATCCTCAATGTTGCGCTCCGCTTGGATTTCAACATTTAATCCGTAGTTCTGATGAGTTAAAAAATAGAACACATTACACAAAAAAGATAGAATGCAGTTCACTAATAAAACGGACCATGAAGCTCTCATGAAAAATAAAAAATAAAACACAAAAATGCAAAAATTCTCTATGCTCACCAGGGAAGCGTCGCCTTCCATCTCTTTACACTTGTCAGCCTCCTCGTCCATGCCAGCGTCACCCTCTGCCTCCTTCCCATGTATTTCCACGTTTGATTCGGCATTCTAAAAAACATTAAAACATAAATAAAACTATTATCCAAATCTGCAGTTCTACAACTAAAAAACCAACACCAGATCATGCAGTCCACTGCTAAAAAAGATGATGGTTCTTCTCTAAACAACAACTGCAGTGCACTACCACTGCTGGTGCACAAAAAATACAAAAAAAAGTTAAAAATTGCAGTTCGCTGCCACTGCTGGTGCAAAAAATATAATTGTTTGTTTTGGACACTACAAAAAATTAAACAATGAAGTTCACTGTAACAAAAAAAATAGGAAGAAATCAAACCTTGTCGATGATGACTTCGTCAATAGGATTGTCTTTGGCAGCTTCGTCAACGGGGGACAATGGCCTGTCAAACAAATAATCAGAATCAACACCGTCGTGGTCCTGATGGTCATCATCACGACAAGCGTTAGCCTTAGAAGATTCTCCTCCACACTGCGAAAAGAACAAAAGGATGCGAAAACAAATAGTCAATGCCACAAACACACAGAAAAAATAGATAACAAATATGGGTAAAAAATTTGTTCACATATGAAAAAAAGACATACATCCACATCTGCGGGGTCGGGCAAAGAAGGCCGGACAACATCTTCATGCCTATTCATTTCCTTCACAACTGCATCAGCTTCCTGCTCGTACGTAGCACACCTGTCGTCCTGAGACTGCTTAAACTGAACGAATGAAGACCAGACATTCGTAACAGTCTGCTTAAGGAACTCAAGCTGCCCACGATCAAAGTTATGAGCGGCCTCGATTTCTGCTTCAGAAGGGCCTTTGCCTTCAGGAAACAATCCAGCAATATTCCTCATCCTGGAACCGGATGTTGGGAAATCACTAGTTATATTGATGACCCTGTCGAGAAGCTCATCGACCTGAACAAATTTATTGCGATCAGCAGAAGCCTGGCCAGAAAAACCTCCAGCAGCCGCCCTAGCAAAACCACGACCCCGTCGAATTGGAGCCGCCCTAGCAAGAGGCTCACAAAACATTTCAGGCGCTTCGGCAACTGCAGTCCGCTTGTACACAATGTCCGCTTCCGCCTTCCACTGAAAAAATTAACAAAAAAAGAGATGCAGTTCACAAAAAAAAAGTACATAAGAGGTTCACATTTAGCATGCGCGAAAAAAAGGAATAAAACAAAAACAAAGGCTCGCTATGCACTCACCGGCAGCTTGCCAAACTTGTAAGAGTCCAGGTGTATCTTTCCCCTGACAATGATGTCGGCGTTGTGAATCTTCTTCAACTGCACATGGGACAGTATTGCGGCGCGTGGCGTGCGTTTATCCATAACCGATACTTTTCGAAGATTCAAGGAATCCAGGTACATGAACAGGGGCACGATGGTGCAACCCTCAGCGCAGTTCTGCTTGCTCCCTTTAGAATTCCACATGTACACAGCGGCCTGTAGCTCGTCGACAACAAGCTGACAAAAGTCCATGCTAGCCATAGATGCAAAATCCAAGTTTTCAACCATAGCAGCTACCCTGGACAACCGAGTTGCGTGGCTGGGACAAAGCAAGCACTGGAAAACAATGAGAAAAAAAACCTTCACCGTCTTATTAACCTTCGCAGGGTCCGCAGCCAGCGTGCGAAGTAAAGTAAGCAGGTCCTTCGAATCTATGCTACGGGAACGGTTGAAACCAAGTTCATCCTTCAGATTAGTCAGCGAATCATCATGGCCGCTGGCAGCAGGCCTGGGAGCAGTGTGAGAACCCATAGGGAAATCAAAAATGTGATGGACAGCCTCACGATTGATTTCCAGAACCTTGTTTGACCCGCACTCCAATCTCATCGTATCAGGGTCGATCTTTCCCATCAGCTTGCACATCAAAACACGAGAAACATTCTTCTCTAATTTCGGGTCAAAGACAATGCCAAAACCTGCTTGCCGCACCAAAGTTCTGTGCGCCTCACCCAACAAAGCGACATCTTTGATTACGTTTGGAATGGACAGCCGAACAGTCTTGTTAAAACGCCATTCATGCGCAACGTCATCTTCAGACCTCTTCCTCTTGGTACTCTTAGTAGTCTACAAAAAAAAGAATAAAAAATGCAGTTCACATCAGCAAAACTCATGGCAAAACAACTTAAAAAACAGGAGAAAAAGTAAATAAACACCGTATACCTTACTAACATCAACATCCTCCTCATCAGAATCACTGTCCAGCGCTTCTTCAGCTGCATTTTCCGGCGCAAGATTAGATCGACGCTCAGAATCAACACCAGAGTGATCGTCCGCACGTCTTCGCTTTCCTTGAATCCCACCCACATCAACCTCAGCATAATTAGGTCTCTTTGAGTAATCAACACGCGGGCTCCGGCGTGGAGAACTTAAACCTTGCTCTGCAAAAGTGTTGAGTTTTCTCTTCACAGGATTCTTTGCGGAGGCAAACTTAGCAGACTTCTTTGAATCTGCAATCCTCCTTCCTATCTTCTTACCCTCCTCAAACTTTACTTGCTTCGCCCTATGAGCCTTCACGAAAGTATTACCGAGCGCAATCGCTTTCTGCCTTCTCCTCTCAACATCAGCTGCAATCTAATCAGGGACCATCCAATCCTGTGTAACTCGCTCTGTGCCATCAACAGATTGCGACTGGGTTTCACTCAATTCAGGTGGAATGCTGCCCTGATCAGATGTACCGCCACCGACAACATCGGCTGTGAAATAACGTGTAATCAAATAGTTAACACCACCACCCCCTGACCCACCAGGAGATAAAACTGTGGGTGAAAAAAACGTAAGAAAGATATGTGTGTGAGAGGGAGACCTAAACTTAATGCAACTCATATCAACTTGGAAACACAAAATGTAGAAATGCAGTGCTCTTTTCCAGCAGTTTATGTTTAACAATTAAAACATAACAGTAAACCTAAAAATGCAGTTCATGTCGCTTGAATATCATATTGACGCGTGTCTGAAAATGGATATTGGTAAAAGGATATATGATGCAGTGCACTAATTCGTTCAGTGACCAATTGACCACATATAAAAAAGAAGTGCGCTTAGATATACAAAACAAAACAAATTCATGCACTTCTGTGAGAGGCAAAAACTAAAACTTAATGCAGCTCATATTAATTTGGCAACCGCATAGTGGATAGACAAAAAAAATACAAAGCAATGTCCAAATGCAGTGCTCTTTTAGCACTTTATGTTTAACAATTAAAACATAACAAGTAACTTAATGTCGTTCCAAAAAAGTAAAAACAATTAACTTGAGGCAGTTCATATCAGTTTGCCACTTGTCTGAAAAAATGGGCCTTGCTAAAAAGGAATCTAAGATGCAGTGCACTATTTCGTTTCAACAAACGAAGTAAATTGACCCTGTATGAAAAATGCAGTTCACTTTGATGTAGTTACCAGATGGGGAAGCCGTTCTAACTGGTGACGCATCAATTGGGGAGGAAGAAGCCATGTTGTGTCTGCAATCAGAAAGGGATAATAATTAAACCCTAGACAGCAAACCCCAAAAGCAGGCAGAGAAAAACTTTTAATCCATAGGGCGTTGCAATTTCAAGCATACAAAACGACCTTAAGAAGAGAATGCTGGCTCGAAAAATAACCCTAGCACAAGATCTGGAACGGGTTGGGGGCGATTTGGGGCTCACCGTGAGACGATGTGACGGCCGGACGAGGCGGGTGCGGACGGCGACGCCGGAGGAAGCGCCCTACGGACGGCGGCGGCTGCGGGCGTCGTCGCTCTCCACCACAAGAGCACGAGGGCGGGGGGATTTCTGTGCGGGCGCGGGGGAGAGGAAGCGGAAGGGGCCAAGGGAGCTGCAAGAAAAGTAGAAGAAAAAGAGAGACTTAATGAGTAAAAGGCCGACAGGCCCACATGTCATAGACAAAAAATAAAAAAACGTCTCGGTTGTAACACGATGCAGTTCGCTTACGGAAAACGACTCGGCTTCTGAAGCGATGCAGTTCGCTTACGGAAAACGATTCCGCTTCTAAAGCGATGCAGTTCGCTTACGGGAAACGATTCGGTTCGCCTGCCCTAAAATAAATGCGCCCACTATCGCCCGAAGCGCCGCGCCCCCGCTCCTCTATCCGGCCAGTTGCAAGCCGCGCGAAGGCCACGATCATCACGAACACACGATCGCCAACACGGTTGGGGGACGAGATCGTCGCCTCGGCAGAAGTTGCTGCCGCTCCGCTCTAAATCCCGCGCTCCATTAACCTGATCATCCACACAAACACACGACGCTGCCCTTCCTCCTCCTCTTCCTCCTCTTTGCAGCCATGCCGTTCACCCAGACCTACGACGAGGTCAATGCGCACGGGAAGACGAAGCTGAAGGTGATCTACACCAACGACGTGCACGCCATGGCGACGTACGTCGAAGAGTACAAGACAGTTCTCCAGCGGCGCCGCCAGAAGATCGTCGGCATCGACCTCGAGTACACACCCAACAAGACCAGAGCGGCCCTGATTCAACTATCCATCGGCAAGTACCACCCAGTGCTTCTTTTCCAGGTATGTGGTACAATGGGCGAGAGATGCATCCCCTTCGACAGGTTCCTCGGCGACCCAACGTAAGCAATTCTGTCTGCCGAGTATGTGTTGCAGTTCTATATGCCTATGTATGCAGTGCCGAAAAGTATAACTTGCGGTTCACTTCCCTTAGGATCGAGTTCGCTGGCTTCTCCATCGAGCAGGACAAGGAGAAGCTTTCACGCTGCAACCTCCACATCCCCAACTTCGTTGACATTCAGGCGAACTGGAGGGTGCCTGATGGAACGAAGCCACTGGACTCACTTGCCGATGTAGCTGCTGCCATCATCGACGACGAATACGCAGACATGAAGACAAAGATGACAGACCACGACCACAGCCTGTGGAGTTCGATTCTCGGGACGAGGCACGTCGAGTATGCTGCCAAGGATGCCTACACTGCGTTCGAGGTATGGAACCGAATCACCACAATGCAGAAAGGCCTCGCACGCGCTAAAAAAGAGAAGACCAAGAAGCGCCCGAGGTCATCTTGGAGGGTGGGGGCAAGGCGGGATCAACTTCCACCTCCAACTCCAACGGGTGGAACTGGTGAAGCAGGCCAGATGCTGATAGCCAAGGATTCCTGTCGCAAGTGCTCGATTTGTTTCCTTCTGCTTATGTAGATTAGTTTGCTTTCGTTGTAGTTTGCTTTGGCACAATGTTTGCTTATGTTGCGTTAGTTTGCTTGATGATGTACTTTGTTAATTATGAGCGCAGAACCTTGGTTTCTATCTATCAACAATATGCAGTTCTCAGTAGTCTGTTTTTAGTATGTATATTGCTTCAAACTGCTGCTGTAGCTAGGATACACATAAAAAACAATCATTCAAAGCAGTTCACAAAGAGTATTCTTTCACAAAACTGCTGCTATTATAATGGTTGATGCAGTCCTCTTTTATTAAAAAAAACTCTAGTTCCGTATGTGGATTAAAAAAAAGCTCGGTGGGGGTTTCCAGTATGTATAATCTTCAACTGCTGCTGCTGATAGGATGCACATGAAAAACAATATGTCAAAAGCAGTTCACTTATACTCAGAATTCTTATAGGAAATACACTAGAATCCACACAAAAATGTCAAATTATTACAACAAAACTGTCTCATGCTGCTGCTGCTCAAGCAAGACTGATCTAAAGCAAATTTAACTTGATTTCCAAACACTTTGCATGCCTATAAAACATAGCCATGACAACATTCCCAGCCTGAAGACCAGCTTCCTCCACAAATTCCTTCCAGCCATCTTTGAGAACCAAACAATCATCAGAGCTAACAGAATACATAACATCAACATCATGATATCCATTCTTGCTAACCAAGACCAAATTAACACAGCTTTCTGTTACCCTGACTACACCAGAAGGGAATTTCTGCAAGCAAAACAACAAGAACAGGAAAAACAAGAACAAATAAGAAAAAGATTACAATCTTCAGAAAATAAATTGCTGCTACAATCTTCATAAAAAATATTAATGTCAACATATAATAATATTGACTAGACAAAATTGCTGCTGCTCCTACAATGTTCATAATAAAACTTCCGTGTGAAAAAGCAGTTCACTTATACTTAGTGCACTTATACTGCTACAAAAATTCAGATAGTGTTAACTACAAACAACACATGAAAAAGAATATGCGAGAAATACATACCCATGAATCACTGACATCATCGTCAGTCATCTGATGGACGAATGGAGCCCGAAATCCAATACCTGAAGAATAGAGAAGGGAACAGAGCGCGCTGTGCCGCTGCCTCTGGTTCAGAACCAAACCTTCAGAAAAAACGCATGTCTCCAGCATGGGCTCCAACCTTGCCAGGCAGCCGCACGCGCAATCCATTGCCAGGCTTAGGATCTGGTTGGGAAAAAACAGATCGAGGAAGAGTGGCGCCGCCAGGGATAAAGTGAGATGGGAGCTGCCAGGGATAAGGTGGGAGGGGAGCCAATTGACCCACCAATATATATATATATATATATATATATATATATATATATATATATATATATATATATATATATATATATATATATATATATATATATATATATATATATATATATATATATATATATATATATATATATATATATATATATATATATATATATATATGTAAAGACACAACACAAAAAAACGACAAATAAAGTAGTGCGGTTACATAACAATGTTCATTTCGCATTGCATATTACTGCAGTCCACCACGCTTGACCAAGTAAAAAAACTTATCAAACTAGTCCCCCACACACCCGTGGCTGTAATGCAGTTCATACAGGCTCGCATTGCATATTAATGCAGTTCACCGCGCTACAAATATTCACCGCGCATTGCATATTACTGCAGTTCACCGCGCATTGCATATTACTGCAGTCCACCGCGCTTGACCACGATTCGCAGACGAAAAACACAGCCTGCAATGCAGTTCTAATAACTATATAATGCAAACAATCTCAAAAAACATCTTGAGTAACGACCAGAGCTAGTGGCGCACGCAAGAACACAAAAAACATGGACAAAAAGTTAAATTCTTCAAAATTAACAACTTAATCCGCTCCAATTCATACGGATAGGATCAAAGGCAGCACATAATTGTCGAAAACAACAAAAAATTACATACAAAACACAACAATTTCGATCCGGACGTGGAAGGACAGAGAACTGACGTTTCTGCGCTAGAACAGAGAGATACTCGACCAATTATACTAAAATTTCAATCCTATTAGCAAATTAATCTGTCGCGGAATAACACAAACATGAACGCGAAATTAGTAACACACTAGGACCACGCTATAAAATCGAATACGAACAGCCAGCAGGATGCGAAACTCCTGCACGAGCGGAAGAACAGACGCAGATCCGCCAAATCAAACGATTTACGTCGTTTTCTCGCTGAATTCAGTGTTTAATCACATATTAAATCAGCGCACACACAAATAAACCAATAGAAATCGATCAAACTAGCCAGAAACACTGCTCCATGAAGGTTTCCTACTGCTCCTCTATGTGGTTCGCAACAGAAGAAGGAAGCAGTGCGCATAGCTTTCCAATGCAGTATTTCAATGCAGTTCAGAAGTGTTATGAGAATATTATTCTCATAATGTTATGAGAATAGACCCACCTTCTATATATATATATATATATATATATATATATAT
>LR738711.1:854181034-854197869 GCA_902687465.1 Secale cereale | reverse complement strand
TCCCCGCCTCCTTGCGCGGCAGCGCTCCGGCTGCCGGCGGCGTCCCCCTCCCCTCCCAGACTGCTTGCGCGGCAGCGCCCTGCGGCCGGCGGCGACCCCCACCCCTCCCCGCCTTCTTCCGCGGCCGGTAGCGCAGAGCGCGCGCGGAGCGGCCGGCGATGCAGTCCCTCTGCGAGGATTCTTCCGCGGCGGCGGTTAGGAAGCGACGCCACCCCTCACCTTCGCCCCAACACCACCTGGGGGATCCGCCGCCGTTGACCTAGCTGAAGCATCCAGCCTCGGTTATGCATGGCAGGGGGAAGAGAACTACAAGGATGCCTTCTCCATCGCAGCCGTCGTGGATGCGAACTGCAAAGGTGCCCATCCAGCCTTCTCCCGCGACAATGGCAAAAGTTGAAAAAGCCCATGAGTTCATGTAGCGGAGGTGGACTGCACGCCAACAGCAGCCAGAGCTGCATGTGCAGAAGGAGAGAACTGCATATAATGTAAGAAAATCACATACCCAACCCCCACATCCAGTTTGCAGTGCCCTTTTTATCGCCATGCAGTGCCCCTCTTGCGTCGACTGCAGTCCCAAGTATCTCCCAGTAGAAAACAAAAAAGATACTTCGAAAAAATAAAAATGCGATATGGCTGAAAAATTCAGTCCACCATGACTTACATATGTAGAGCGCTGTGCTTAAAACTTAAGTGCATTGTTTCTTCATGTTAACTCCCAGTGCCCTTGCTATAGAATGACAAATTGAATTGCAATTTCTTAAGTTGCATATATAATGATATATAGTACGAAAGATGTAGTTCATTTCACTGTTGGCGTGCATAAAAAGCTTTGGCTTAATACTGTGCAGGAAATTACTATGCCTCCAAAACAGAAGATACCTCGATTGATTTACAACCCAAAGCCCCTGAACTGCATTGGAAGAGAAGAGTGGGAGATGGCTGGATGGATAACACCTGAAATACCTAGGGGTTTCTTTAACACAACAAACAGAACTGCGTACTCCGTGGAGGAAGATGTAGAGGATAAAGATGAAAACAGTGAACCAAACATCATTCGAGTTGGAGAAGGCAGTGAAGCAAAAAGCGCGCAAGATGAGGAGGATGACGACGATCTGGTCTTCATGGGGGAACATGCGCAGAAAGATGATGAGGAGGATGATGATGAAGAGCAAATCATAACAGTTATGCAGCCAAGGTACACGCGTGTCTTTGAAACATTTGGCCAGCAGATCAGAACGAATGATATAGCACCTCCACAAGCCAATGTTGAAACCCGGCAAGTTCGGCAAGTTCATGAGCAAACGATTCGTCGACAAAGAGACAGTGGAATTCCACCCAGGCCGCCTACTGCGCACCAAAAGAATCGGAAGCAGAATCAAGGAGAACCACAAGCAACCAAAAAAGTAAAGTTCTCAACACTTCTTCCTCCTCGCGATCCTAAATTACACAGATCTGTTGTCACCCCTCCATGCCCAATAAACATTGGTGAGCTGCAAACACCGTTAGAGAAAAAACAGTACACGCATGTAAGCTTCCTTGCCTAACTACTGCAGTTCACTTACGCATTCTTTCAGCTTGTGCATTCTCATTAACAAAGAAAACATTCCATATTGTGTGTGCAGAATGAGAACATGCTCCAAGAACTTGTGTCTGTGAAAGGTATGCAATTCACATCACACGCTGCGGCGCAAGAATTCTACAACACATATGCGAGGCATGCAGGCTTCGGCACACGCAAAAACGGCGGATACAGAACAAACAGATACATAGTGTGCTCAAAGGAAGGCAGAAGCAAGGAAACTGTCACAGATTATGACAGAAAGCGAGAGAAAACATCAAAGAGGACTGGCTGCAAGGCGAGAATGAGATTGAAAAAAATCAAGGATGTGGTTGTGATAGCAGAGATTGAGCTCAATCACAACCACAGGATGATTGACAGCCCGGCTATGCTTCTGCACATGCACTCGCATAAGACGGATGATCCGTTACTTGATAAACTAGTGAAGGACATGCAGAGCGACAACCTGACGCACACGCAGATGATGTCAACCCTGTCAAGGATGTCAAGAGGGCTGCACTTTATGGGGCGCACCAGCCGTGACTGGGTGAACAGGTACGTTCACTAAACAAAAAACGATATCTCGTCTATTTCATGCAGTTCGCTTGTGCATTTTCTGTATGTCTCTAATGCTGCAAGTATATTATTATTTCAAACTGCAGGAAGTACCAATTCGCGAGGGAGGAAACAGAAGACGATGTGAAGAAACTCCTGGCTTTCTTTGAGAAGATGCAGCAAATAAACCCGGAGTTCTTCTATGATTACGACAAAGATGTCGATAACCGTGTGCGAAACATATTCTGGGCGAACGCGAGCTGCCGGGGATCGTACGAAGATTTTGGAGATTGTGTCACATTTGACACGACCTACAAGACCACCAAGTTCCACATGCCTCTGGCCGTCTTCGTTGGAGTCAACCACCAACTCCAAAGTACAATATTCGTTGTGGCTCTCATCAGAGACGAAACAATACCGACTTTCGAGTGGGTGTTCCGGACGTTCTTGCGTTGCATGAAGAATAAGCGGCCAATCTTCATACTCAAAGGTATGCTGAAAAAAAGAATGGGTTTAAATAACAATGCAGTTCACTGCCAAGTTTTGTAGTCCATTTCTTCCATCCAATGAAAAAATAAGAAAAAAGTAGAAAAAGGATATGCAGTTCTCTCAATAACTCACTGCTTGATTTTTTCAAAAAACATGCAGATCAATGCCCCTCCATGGATGCCGCGATAAAAAGTACGCTAATAGGCACGCTGCACAAGTTATGCCGTTGGCATATACTGAAAAAATACAAGGATAACCGGTCCTTGCTTTACAAAGCGTGTGAGACATTTAAGGATGAGCTGACTTCCGTTCTCAACCACCCGCTAATGCCATCAGAGTTTGAACGCGCTTGGCATGAGCTCATGGACAAGTATAACCTTCAAAATGATGAAATTATGAAGGCGCTCTGGACAGACCAAAAAGAATGGATATCAGCTTACTACAATGAGGTGTTCTGTGCACGGATGACGACGACACAGAGAAGTGAAAGCATGAACCGGATCTTGAAGAGGGACTTTGTCAAGGAAAGACACGACCTACACATCTTTGCGTCGCAGGTGGACAGGTGCATCCAGACAAGGAAGGGCGTCGAGCACGCGGAGACCATAGCTAACGAGGTATATAAACAGAGCAAAGTTTTTAAGCTGGATGAGCAATTAATAAAACACTACTCGCTTTATTGATTTAAGCTGTGAAAGACAACTACTTAACTGGTTTTCTTTGTTTCACAGACGGAAATAAAGACTACTACTCAGCTTGGTTTTGAGGTACAGCTCTCCAAGATTTACACCAGGGCGGTCTTTGCTGACTTCAAGCAAACGCACTACCGCAACACTGCATTCAGATCAGAGCAGTCCATTGACAACCCGACGAAATATTTGGTGCGCCACTACAACCAGTCTGATGATTTTGATTAGGCAAGACACGAGTTCTAGGTAGTTGCTGATGTGACGAACGGTATCTACGAATGCGAATGCAAGCTGTGGACACACACAGGTCAGTGAGACAGGAAACAAAAAATAAGCACACTGAAAACATAAGGAAGTTCACTTACTGCTGGTAGCAAAAAAGAGATGAAAAACAAAAAAAAAACTTAGTGAAGTTCACTAGAACAGGAAAACCAGGACCTATTTATAATGCAGTTCACAAAACGAAAATTGAAATGTTGCATATTTATGTGAAGTTTGCTGACACGAACAACACAAAAAGTTCTTTTGCTGCAGGCCTGTTCTGCGTGCACATCATTTGCATGTTGGATCAGCTGCGGGTGGACAAGATACCTGAAGAGTACATATTGAAGAGATACACATGGAATGCGCGCCAAAATGCAACTTTTGACCGCAGATACTATGAGCAAACTGCTCCAGATGGGAGTTCGATGTTCTGCCGTAGGAGACTACTTGCAGAAACAGCAATGGTCCTGGCAAACAGGGGTGTCAAATCGGATAGAGGGTACAACAGAGCTTTAGCTGGGATGAGAGAACTCATACAAGAAGTCGACATAATAAATGAAGAAGAAGAAGCAGAGAAGATCATGGATGCGCGGGGTGAAGAACAAGGAGAGGAGCGCGAACATGCCGCTGATGGTGCAGCTCATAATATGGATGACACAATTCTTCCCCACCTGTTTCAAACACAAAAGGGAGAAAGAAAGAGAGCAAATCAGCCAATAAAAAAGCTGCAGCAAAAGAAAATAGTCCTGAAAAAAATAGCAGGCCTGAGCCAGAACTGGACAGCGGAGGAAGACCACTGGGGGTAAGGATGTGCAAATCATGCAATAAGACTGCGAGACACAACTCAAGAACATGTAAGGAGCGGCTGAAAAAAATCCAGGCTAAAAATGCCACCACAGATCACCAAGCTGACCAACAAGATGATATGACAAAGTGAAGACTATGTAGCGTCTGCAACAAGAGAGAGAAGCATAACGCGAGAACTTGTCCAAATAGAACAGAAGAGAAAGATGAAGAAGATGACGAAGAAGATGCTGACAGAGAAGAGAGCGAGGAAGAGAGCGAAGCTGATGTAACTGAAGAGGAAGATGAGGAAGCAGAAGAGGAAGAAGAAGAAGAAGATGAAGACATCGAAGAACCATCATCAAAAATGAGGGGGAGAGACAGAACACAGAATCCAGCGCATAGGCAAGCATCGCAGTCGCACGGTCGCGTTACGAGGGGTAATGCGAACAACAAGAGCAAAACAGAAGCAGCAACAACCATTGAAACAAATGCAGTGCACAATTTGAGAAGAAGCAACAGGAAAAGGACATAGATCAACACATATACAGTTTTACCTTTTAAAAATATATTAACTTCATCCTTTATATATATCGTATCGTATATAAGATATAGCTTGTGTTCAGTGGACTGCAAAAAAAGAATTCAACATGTAATATTGAAGTACAAAATGAATAGATATAACATATGCCATACATACTTTGTGATCAATGTGCTGCGGGGGGGTATGCTTGATAAAATGTAGTTCTCTTCTATATGAAAGAAATAAGATGAGAATTTCATTCTCAGAATGCGGTTCTCTTCTGTATGAAAACCCTGAGATCATAATGTCATTTTGAGAATGCAGTTCTCTTCGTCGTATAGAATCTGAGATGACCGTGAATCAATATAGAATGCAGTTAGAAAGAAAAAATATAGAGTCAGACTAGGCTTCACGTACAGTGCAGTGCGTGTGTGGTGCGTTTAAAGCTTACAGTGCAGTCCGCTTCGAGTACACAGTGCAGTGCGCTTAGTGCAAAAATGTAAAAATTGAGCTCTCGCTTAGCAGACACGGTTGATTTTCTGTCTTCTAATACAAATTTTCCAAAATTTTGAAACTCGACGACAAACACCTTGAATTCCTCTTTGCTGTCCCATGTGATAAGGTGAGATGCAGTGCGGATGCGTATATTTAAAAAAACTTGGCTGCTACTCATATGAGTGAATGCAGTGTGCTGCGAACATGTTACAATAAACAAGGAGGAATTGGCTGAAAGCTCCATTATGTACATATTTGACATTGTCCATGTCTGCCACAAAAAGAAAAACACAAAAACTAACTAGACCTGTATATACAAAAGCACACAGCATGGTGTGAACAGTTTTGCAGATCGAGAACTACACACAGCGACCATACATACTGTTTACAGAAAATTTTGGAGCACACACGAAAAGACATCAACACACATAAAAAAAGATCTGCTATCATTTATGCCTCATCCTGCTCCTGCGAATCCAGTTTTGGAGAAAAGCCAAGAGAAATGCAGAGATTTCTTAGATCCTCCGGGAACTCGGTGACTACGACCATGTTTTCAGGGTGGAACAGGATCTGGAACAAGAACTCAGCCTTCCATTCCTCAACAGCAGCTTCCTGCGATGAAGCAAAAAAATTAAACAAATATACAAGATCATCTACAAAAAAGAACTGACAAAAAAAATCAAAGAATGAGGGATTATTATTGGGTTAAAAAAGATACTTACATTACGCTTTGCGAATTTCACAACAAAGCTTTTGCCGTCGAAAAACTGAGCCATCTTCAGAACAAAGAAGCCGCACTCGTTGGGGCCCTACTCAGGGGCGCCCAAAAAGCTAGCTTTCTTTGAAACATCGACCCAGTCTACCGACTCCTTTCTCTTGTACTCCTTTTCTACGTAAACCTTCTTCAACAATGCAGTCATCCTGATCATCTGGTGAAAATTAAAAAAAATACACATCACAACAATATTGTTCGACACGCGCACGCATGAAAACAAGAAGAAGGTAAAAAAGGAAAAAAATACCATTTCAGTGCGATCGCTGTGGTATGCAGACTTATGCCACCTCGTCGTTGGATCAATCGGTCCGCTGTACCTCCTAGTGTCATGAATATCAAGGGTCTCGCGGTGCCTATTCATCGTGTATAGCGAATAATGCTGGTCTTTCATCCGTGGTAACAGAATCTGATTTTGTTTCATCAAATTTGTTATGGGTTTGATGAGTGAAAAAGGATTACTGGCAAAAATTGGGAGAGAAAATAAGTACATAAGGCTGAACAAAGCAAATCTGATAACTTACTAATTTGCAATCAAGAAGGTTCTCGTCATCACGAACAAAAACTTTGAACTGCTTTGCTGCATCGTCAATGTGAAACTTGCCATGGACAAAAGGCAACACAACGTTTCCATCTTCATCTCTATCCGCGTGATCATTCATTTGAAGCACATACTGCGTGTGGGTAATTCACAAAAGAACGTTAATGCAGTTCCCCCTCAGAGTTCACTCTGTCACTTAATGAAAAAACGGATCACGCTTCTCTAAACAGTATGCAGTTCACACTTCTCCCCCTAATTTGTTTCATTTAAGATACATGGGTTAAACACACAAAAATGTATGCAGTTCAGTACATTGCTAAAACAAATTATTATACACTATTAACTGCAATTCACTCCAGCAGAAAAAAGAAAAAAAAAGGGAAAAAGAGAAATACTGTGATAAACAAAGGGGACAGGATAACGCGTTCCCCAGATCGATAAACCACATTCATATGCTCGTCATTCTTCCAGTACCTGATGATATGATCCATCAAATCCGAGTCCATGAAACCACCTCTGGTGAAAGTTAAGAACATGTAGTCCACATTCACAGTGTAGACTTCAACAGGATTCTTGTGCATGAAAAGCGTGCACCTGCACAAAACAAACGGCGAGGGTAGGGGGTTAGGAACACAAAAGGAAAAACACATACAAACATTACACACATTAAGAATCAAAAAACGAAAAAACTAACGAAAAAAGAACTGACTCGCTGTATTTCTGCCTGAATGGTGTGCTCGTGATGAGTTGCAAGACTTTCCTCATCTCCGCAAGATAGCGGAATCTCGCAGGCTTGAACTTCCGTACAGGAGATCTAAACTTTGATGGCTTCTACACAGGCCTCTTATTTGATAGAACTAGTGCCTCGCTGTCGGTCGGGCGTTCCATAGCTGCGCTCCTGGTCCTCCTAGGCACTGGTGGTGGCCTCTCAAAATCATCATCACTATCTTCAGCATTCTGAGGGCTGACTGGTTTCTTCCCATGCTTGACCTTGACAGGAGATTTCTCAGGAGCTTATTCATTCGAAGTGCCGGCGCCACTCCTCAACCTCTTACACACCAGTTCTTTTACAAGCTTAACGGGGGGTTCATCAAGGACAAATTTCTGAATCGTTGGAGTGTGAACCTGAGTTTCAAACAAGGAAATACCACCTTGGTGTGCGGCTTCGTCAAAGCCAGCACAAAAAATGGATAATGAGCAAAATGAAAAGAATCATCAAGTTCACTAACGAAAGTCATTTTAACATGCGAATGGGGTTCTACTAAAATCTTAACAAAAGTAGTGGACCTCCATTTCTGTATCAATGAAGTTCACTTAATAAAAGGGTGTGTGACTGAAAAAATGTAATAACCTTCTTTAAAAATTAAAAGTGATGTCAGGTCCAGACAGCAATGCGACGAGGTCAGCCAACTATACAGCATCGCCTTCCTGATGTAGCCAATGTGCTCCTTCCCAAACTTGGCAATCGTTTCACCATCCCAGGTCTTCATGAATTGGAACATGTAAAATCCACAATCATGCCCGCAAGAAAACCAACATAAACACATTACTAATGCAGTTCACTCAATAATGAAGTGCTACTGATGTTAGTAAAACAATGCAGCTCCATACACACAAAAAACCGAGGGAGAACAACTAATAACACATTAGTAATGCAGTTCGCTAAAGGAAAAAGGTGCTTCTAATTTAGTAAAAACAATGAAGCTCACTTACACAAAAAAACTGAAGGAGGAAAAAGAAAAGGAGAACAAGTACAAACCCGTTTCCCTGTTGTGGGACATTAACATGAGTCAGCACAAAGCCGTCAAGGGTGGGAGGGTTCAACGGCTCATCGCAGCTTGCGCTGCCATCTTTCCAAACTTTTTTGATGTTCCTGACCATTTTCCTGAAGACAAGATTTGCAGGAGCGCTGTCGGCGTCGTTCAATGAGTCGAGAAACTCAAAACGCTTCTCTCGCAGGTTCAAAGTGACCAAGCAGTAGTGGCCTATCGCGTCCTTCATTGTTGCGGGAGGAGGATCAAATGTTGCAAACATAATCTGAAATAAAAAAGAATAAAACAAACCAGATGAGAAAATAGAAAAATAGAAAACTTATTTTCAAGATGACGAAAATGATCAAAATGCGTTACCAAGTTTTTCTTGACCACACGTTCCTCTGCGCTTGAAGAAAACATCTTTTTCAAAGCCCTATTTGTGGCACCGCCGTTCCAAATGGAATTCTGCCAAAAAGACAAAACCAGAGAGTTAATGAAAATGCTTATAGCACAAATAAAAATTGGATGAGGGATAAATATAAATTAATGAAACTGCTTACACATAGGTTGTACGGGACAATCATCGTTTGAGATCCTTTGAACCTCTCAGCTAACATAGAGACACCAATATTTGCGAGGCGCGTGCTCAGTGTTCCATACGACCAAAAAGACTCGCCAACATGACCGATAGTAATATCACCAATTTCGCCCTTGAATGCAACTAGATGCCTTCAAACAAGAAGAAAAAAGCCCAGCAAAAAGTGATAAGATGGGTGTCCCTGAAAAAATAACATATTAAATAACCGGGGTGTAAGACAAAAAATGTCATACTTCTTCTTCTTATCCCTCCTAGCCCACGTAACAGCGTCATATAACTCATTGTATCTTCTCATAAGAGCTGGATCAATCCTCGAAGGAGTAACAACAGGTAATTCCTCATCTGCATACAGAGTGGGAACGATATCAGATAATAAAACACACACGGTCCATTTCGCCCCGGGAAAGAACAAAAATAATGCAGTTCGCTTACCTTCGGTTTCAGAATAAACTTCCTGCGGCTACTCATATACATCTTCGCTGAGCGTCAAGTGATCCAGCCCGGTAATATCATCGTCAAGCGATGCTTGATTGCTCATGTCCTGAGAGAGACTTGGTTGTTCCTCTTCAGAAACAATCGAAACTGTCTCAGCTGGGACTTTGGTTGTCTCGGCTGGGAAAGCCAGATTGCCATCAGATTGCTCGGGGGCACGAGGAACGACACAAAATTTCTCAGGCATCTCATCGCCAAGCAACAAAACAGTAGGCCCACCAACACCATCAATGCCAGCGGATGTCCCCGCAGCATTAAATCCGACTCTAGGAGTTCCTTCTGTCTCTTCTGCAATTTCAACTGTAACACGAGGAGCTCCTTCTCTCTCTTCATGCTTATCACCGTCCACAATATCCTCCCTTCCTTCTCTCTCTTGTGCCTTATCAGCCTCAACAGGACACTCCCCTCCTTCTCTACCTTCTGCCTTATCAACCTCCGCATTAGGCTCCTCCCCTCCTCTCCCTTCCACATTATCATCCTCCATGATGCGCTCTGCTTGGATTTCAACATTTAATCTGCAGTTCTGATGAGTTTAAAAATAAAACACATTACACAAAAAGAGAGAATGCAGTTCACTAATAAAACGGACCATGAAGCTCGCATGAAAAATAAAAATAAAACACAAAATGCAAATTCTCTATACTCACCAGAGAAGCGTCGCCTTCCATCTCTTTACACTTGTCAGCCTCATCGTCCTTGCCAGCGTCACCCTCTGCCTCCTTCCCATGTATTTCCACGTTTGATTCGCCATCCTAAAAAACAAAAAACAAAAATAAAACTATTATCCAAAATGCAGTTCTACAACTAAAAAGCCAACACCAGATCATGCAGTTCACTGCTAAAAGATGATGATTCTTCTCTAAAGAACAACTGCAGTGCACTACCACTACTGGTGCACACTGCAAAAAAGTTAAAAACTGTAGTTCGCTGCCACTGCTGGTGCAAAAATATGATTGTTTGTTTTGGACACCACAAAAAATTAAACAATGAAGGTCACTGTAACAAAAAAATAGGAAGAATCAAACCTTGTCGATGACGCCTTCATCAAGAGGATTGTCTTTGGCAGCTTCGTCAACAGGGGACAATGGCCTGTCAAACAAATAATCAGAATCAACACCGTAGTGGTCCTGGTGGTTATCATCACGACAAGCGTTAGCATTAGAAGATTCTCCTCCACACTACGAAAACAACAAAAGGATGCGAAAACAAATAGTCAATGCCACAACACACAGAAAAAATTGATAACAAAAGTGGGTAAAAAAAACTTTTCACATATGAAAAAAAGACATACATCCACAGCTACGGGGTCAGGCAAAGAAGGTCGGACAACATCTTCATGCCTGTTCATTTCCTTCACAATTGCCTCAGCTTCCTGCTCATACCTAGCACACTTGTCCTCCTGAGACTGCTTAAACTGGACGAATGAAGACCTGATATTCGTAACTGTCTGCTTAAGGAATTCAAGCTGCCCACGGTCAAAGTTATGAGCGGCCTTGATTTCTACTTCAGAAGGGCCTTTGCCTTCAGGAAACAATCCAGCAATATTCCTCATCCTGGAACCGGATGTTGGGAAATCAGAAGTTAAATTGATGACCCTGTCGAGAAGCTCATCGACCTGAACAAATTTATTGAGATCAGCAGAAGCCTCGCCAGAAAAACTTCCAACAGCCGCCCTAGCAAAACCACGACCTCGTCGAATTGGAGCCGCCCTAGCAAGAGGCTCACAAAACATTTCAGGCGCTTCGGCAACTGCAGTCCGCTTGTACACAATGTCCGCTTCCGCCTTCCATTGAACAAATTAACAAAAAAAGAGATGCAGTTGATAAAAAAAGTACATAAGAGGTTCACATTTAGCATGGCGAAAAAAAGGAATAAAACAAACACAAAGGCTGGCTATGCACTGACCGGCAGCTTGCCAAACTTGTAAGTGTCCAGGTGTATCTTTCCCCTGACAATAATGTCGGCGTTGTGAATCTTCTTCAACTGCACATGCGATAGTATTGCAGCGCGTGGCGTGCGTCTATCCATAACCGATAATTTTCGAAGATTCAACAAATCGAGGTACATGAACAGGGGCATGATGGTGCAACCCTTAGCGCAGTTCTGCTTGCTCCCTTCAGAATTCCACTTGTACACAGCGGCCTGCAGCTTGTCGACATCAAGCTGACAAAAGTCCATGCTAGCCATAGATGCAAAATCCAAGTTTTCAACCATAGCAGCTACCCTGGACAACCGAGTTGCTGGGCTGGGACAAAGCAAGCTCTGGAAAACAATGAGAAAAAAAACCTTCACAGTCTTATTAACCTTCGCAGGGTCCGCAGCCAGCGTGTGAAGTAAAATAAGCAGGTCCTTCACATCTACGCTACGAGAACGGTTGAAACCAAGTTCATCCTTCAGATTAGCCAGCGAATCATCAGGGCCGCTGGCAGCAGGCCTGGGAGCAGTGTGAGAACCCATAGGGAAATCAAAAATGTGATGGACAGCCTCATGATTGATTTCCAGAACCTTGTTTGACCCACAGTCCAATCTCATCGTATCAGGGTCGATCTTTCCCATCAGCTTGCACATAAGAACACGAGAAACATTCTTCTCTAATTTCAGGTCGAAGACAATGCCAAAACCTGCTTGCCGCACCAATGTTCTGTGCGGCTCACCCAACAAGGCGACAGCTTTGCATACGTTTGGAATGGACAGCCGAACAGTCTTGTTAAAACGCCATTCATGCGCAACATCATCTTCAGACCTCTTCCTCTTGGTACTCTTAGCAGTCTACAAAAAAGAATAAAAAATTCAGTTCACATCAGCAAACTCATGCGAAACAACTTAAAAAACAGAAGAAAAAATAAATAAACAGCGTATACCTTCCTAACATCAACATCCTCCTCATCAGAATCACTGTCCAGCGCTTCTCCAGCTGCATTTTCCCGCGCCAGCTTAGATCGACGCTCAGAATCAACACCAGAGTGATCGTCCGCGCGTCTCCACTTTCCTTGAATCTCATCCACATCAACCTTGGCATAATTAGGCCTCTTTGAGTAATCAACACACGGGCTCCGCCGTGGAGAACTTAAACCTTGCTCTGCAGCAGTGTTGAGTTTTCTCTTCACAGGATTCTTTGCGGGGGCAAACTTAGCAGACTTATTTGAATCTGCAATCCTCCTTCCTATCTCCTTACCCTCCTCAAACTTTACTTGCTTCGCCTTATGAGCCTTCACAAAAGTATTACCGAGCGCAATCGCTTTCTGCCTTTTCCTCTCAACATCAGCTGCAATCTGATCAGGGACCATCCAATCCTGTGTAACTGGTTCTGTGCCATCAACAGATTGCGACTGGGTTTCACTCAATTCAGGTAGAATGCTGCCCTGATCAGATGTCCCGCCACCGACAACATCGGCTGTGAAATAACGTGTAATCAAATAGTTAACACCACCACCCCCGGACCCATCAGGACATAAAACTGTGGGTAAGAAAAACATAAGAAAAATATGTGTGTGAGAGGGAGACCGAAACTTAATGCAGCTCATATCAACTTGGAAACACAATGTAGAAATGCAGTGCTCTTTTCAGTAGTTTATGTTTAACAATTAAAACATAACAGAAAACCTAATGCAGTTCATGTCGCTTGAATATCAATTTGCCGCGTGTCTGAAAATGGACATTGGTAAAGGGATATATGATGCAGTGCACTAATTCGTTCAGTAACCAATTGACCACATATAAAATGAAGTGCTCTTAGATATACAAAACAAAACAAATTCATGCAGTTTTGTGAGAGGCAAAAACTAAAACGTAATGCAGCTCATATCAATTTGGCAACCGCATTGTGGATAGACAAAAAAAATACAAAGCAATGTCCAAATGCAGTGCTCTTTTAGGAGTTTATGTTTAATAATTAAACATAACAAGTAACTTAATGTCATTCCAAAAAAAACAATTAACTTGAGGCAGTTCATATCAGTTTGCCACATGTCTGAAAAAAGGGCCTTGGTAAAAAGGAATCTAGGATGCAGTGCACTATTTCGTTCAACAAAAAACAATTGACCGTGTATGAAAAATGCAGTTCACTTTGATGTAGTACCAGATGGGGAAGCCGTGCTAACTGGTGAGGCATCAATTGGGGAGGAAGAAGCCATGTTGTGTCTGCAATCAGAAAGGGATAATAATTAAACCCTAGACAGCAAACCCAAAAACAGGCAGATAAAAACTTTCAATCCATAGGGCGTTGCAATTTCAAGCATACAAAACAAAGTTAAGAAGAGGATGATGGCTCCAAAAATAACCCTAGCACAAGATCTGGAACGGGTTGGGGTGATTTGGGGCTCACCGTGAGACGATGTGACGGCCGGAGGAGGCGGCTGCGGACGGCGACGGCGGAGGAAGCGCCCCTACGGACGGCGGCGGCTGCGGGCGTCGTCGCTCTCCACCGCGAGAGCACGAGGGCAGGGGATTTTTGTGCGGGGGAGAGGAAGGAGAAGGGGGACTGCAAGAAACACAGAAGAAAAGAGAGGCTTAATGAATAAAAGGCCCACAGGCCCACAGGTCATAGACAAAAAATAAGAAACGGCTCGGTTGTAACACGATGCAGTTCTGTTACAAAAAACGGCTCTGTTTCAAAACATTGCAGGTCGCTTACAGAAAACGAATCGGTTCGCCTGCCCGAAATATACGCGCCCACGATCGCCCGAAGCGCCTCGCGCCCGCTCCTCTATCCGGCCGGTTGGAAAACGCGCGAAGGCCATGATCATCACGAACACACGATCGCCATGACGGTTGGAGGACGAGATCGTGCCCTCGGCAGAAGTTGCTGCCGCTCCCCTTTAAATTCGGCGCTCCATCACCCTGATCGTTCGCAGAAACACACAACGCTGCGCTTCCTCCTCCTGTTCCTCCTCTTTCCAGCCATGCCGTTCACCAAGACCTACGACGATGTCCTGGCGCACGGAAAGACCAAGCTCAAGGTGGTCTACACCAACGACGTGGACGCCATGGCGACGTACGTCGAAGAGTACAAGGCAGTTCTCCGGGGGCGCCGCGAAAAGATCGTCGGCATCGACCTCGAGTACACACCCGACAAGAGCAGAGCGGCCGTGATTCAACTCTCCATCGGCAAATATCACCCAGTGCTGCTTTTCCAAGTATGTGCTACAATGGGCGATAGATGCATCACCTTCGACAAGTTCCTCGGCGACCCAAGGTAAGCCATTCTTTCTGCTGAGTAAAATATAGTTGCAGGCCGATGGGTCTCTCCTTTTTCATCTGTGTTGCAGTTCTATATGTCTCTGTATGCAGTTCCGAAAAGTATAACTTGTGGTTCACTTTGCTTAGGTACGAGTTCGCTGGTTTCTGCATCGACCAGGACAAGGAGAAGCTTTCACGCTGCAACCTCCACATCCCCAACTTCGTCGACATTCAGGCGAACGGGAGGGTGCCTGATGGAACGAAGCCACTGGACTCACTTGGCTATGTATCTGCTGCCATCATCGACGACGAATACGCAGACATGAAGAAAAAGATGACAGACCACGACCACCGCCAGTGGACTTCGATTCTCAGCATGAAGCATGTTGAGTATGCTGCCAAGGACGCCTACACTGCGTTCGAGGTATGGAACCGCATCACCACAGTGCAGAAAGGCCTCACCCGCTCTGCAAAAGAGAAGACGAGGAAGCACCCGAGATCATCCTGGAGGGTGGCGGGCAAGGGGGGATCAACTTCCACCCCACCTCCCACGGGTGGAACTGGTGAAGCAGGCCAGATGCTGATAGCCAAGGATTCCTGTCACAATTGCTCGATTTGTTTCCTTCTGCTTATGTAGATAAGTTTGCTTTCGTTGTAATTTGCTTTGGCACAATGTTTGCTTATGTTGCATTAGTTTGCTTGATGATGTACTTTGTTAATTATGAGCGCAGAACCTTGGTTTGTATCTATCAACAATATGCAGTTCTCAGTAGTTTGTTTTCAGTTTGTATATTGCTTCAACTGCTGCTGTAGCTAGGATACACATAAAAAACTATCTATGAAAGCAGTTCACAGAGAGTTTTCTTTCACAAAACTGCTGCTACTATAATGGTTGATGCAGTCCTCTTTTATTAAGCACTCTAGTTCCGTATGTGGGTTAAAAGAAAAAGAAAAGGCTCGGTGGGTGTTTCCAGTCTGTATATTGCTTCAACTGCTACTGCTGATAGGATGCACATGAAAAACTATCTGTGAAAAGCAGTTCACTTATACTCAGATTTCTTATAGAAAATAAACTAGAAGCCACACAAAAATGTCAAATTATTACAACAAAATTGGCTCATGCTGCTGCTGCTCAAGCAAGACTAATCTAAAGCAAATTTAAGTTGATTTCCAAACACTTTGCATGCCTATAAAACATAGCCATGACAACATCCCCAGCCTGAAGACCAGCTTCCTCCACAAATTCCTTCCAGCCATCTTTGAGAACCAAACAATCATCAGAGCCAACAGAATACATAACATCAACATCATGATATCCATTCTTGCTAACCAAGACCAAATTAACACAGCTTTCTGTTACCCTGACTAGACCAGAAGGGAATTTCTGCAAAAAAAATCAACAAGGAACAGAACAAATAAGAAAAAGATTACAATCTTCAGAAACTAAATTGCTGCTACAATCTTCATAATAAATATTGATGTCAACATATAATAATATTGACTAGTCAAAATTGCTGCTGCTCCTACAATATTCATAATAAAACTACTATGTGACAAGCAGTTCACTTATACTTAGTGAAAAATGTTTCTTCAGAAACTAATACTGCTACAAATATTCAGATAGTGTTAACTACACACAACACATGAAAAAGACTATGCAAGAAATACATACCCATGAATCATTGACATCATCGTCAGTCATCTGATGGACGAATGGAGCCCGAAATCCAATACCTGAAGATAGAGAAGGGAACAGAGTGTGCTGTGCCGCTGCCTCTGGTTCAGAACCAACCCTTCAGAAAAAACGCATGTCTCCAGCATGGGCTCCAACCTTGCCAGGCAGCCGCACGCGCAATCCATTGCCGGGCGTAGGGTCTGGTTGGGAAGAAGATAGATCGAGGAAGAGTGGCAAAAAGAGCAGGCAATGTTCGCCGCCAGGGATAAGGTGGGATGGGAGCCGCCAGGGATAAGGTGGGAGGGGAGCCAATTGACCCATCAATATATATATGTACAGACACAACCCAAAAAAAAGTAAAACGACAAATAAAGCAGTGCGGTAACATGACAATGTGCATTTCGCATTGCATATTACTGCAGTCCACCGCGCTTGACCAAGCAAAAAAACTTATTAAACTAGTCCCCCA
>LR738711.1:854093526-854180953 GCA_902687465.1 Secale cereale | reverse complement strand
GTAATGCAGTTCATACAGGCTCACATTGCATATTACTGCAGTTCACCGCGCTACAATATTCACCGCGCATTGAATATTACTGCAGTTCACCCCTCCACGATTTGCAGACGAAAAACACAGGCTGTAATGCTGCTCTAACAACTATATAATGCGCAAAATCTCAAAAAACATCTTGAGTAACGACCAAAGCCAGTGGCGCCCACTCGAACACAAAAAACATGGAGAAAAGTTAAATTCTTCAAAATTAACAACTTAATCCGCTGCAATTCATACGGATAGGTGCAAGGCAGCACATAATTGCCGAAAACAACAGAAAATTACATAAAAAACACAACAATTTTGATCCGGACGGGGAAGGACAGAGACCTTGCCGTTTTTGCGCTAGAACAGAGAGATACTCAACCAATTATCCTAAAATTTCAATCCTATTAGCAAATTAATCTGTCGCGGAATAACACAAACATGAACGCGAAATTAGTAACACACTAGGATCACGCTATAAAATCGAATATGAACCCGCCAGCAGGATGCGAAGCTCCTACATGTGCGGAAGAACAGAGGCAGATCCGCCAAATCAAACGATTTCCGTCGTTTTCTCGCAGAATTGCGTGTTTAATCACATATTAAATCAGCGCACACACAAATAAAACTATAGAAATCGATCAAACTAGCCAGAAACGCTGCTCCGTGAAGGTTTGCTACTGCCCCTCTATGTGGTTCAGAACAGAAGAAGGAAGCAGTGCGCATAGCTTTCCAATGCAGTATCACAATGCAGTTCGGAAGTGTTATGAGAATATTATTCTCATAATGTTATGAGAATAGACCGGCTGTGTATATATATATATATATATATATATATATATATATATATATATATATATATATATATATATATATATATACGTTGTCATTCTAGGGATCGATAGCACTTTCTCACCATGTATTACTTGCCTTCAGTAGCACCAAAGGTACCAAGCTGATGTTAACACCAGTTCTCGAATTCAAACTTCAGGTACAATTACTTAGCATTGTGTTGATCTTATCGATCCTGAAGAACTATACAAACCAAACGTCCATAGCGAGGACTCGATCTACCCACTCCTAAGGCATAACACCTTCCAAATCTGGTTTTCCCTAGCCGACTCAAACGACATGTATCTTTGATCTCTAAAACCCAACTTACACAAAGGGCACTACCCCAACATAGGAATGTGTTTTCTCGCTAGGATCCCAGTGCATAGAACAATGCCATGGAGAGACGTCCATTCAAAAGAGTCATCTTGCGAGGTACATAAGATCACCATAGGATTGACCACACATCATTTAATAACGATCCTTCAGCAACCTCTCATGTTCTTGCCATTTGGCCAAACTTACATTCCCACCCACCATGAATGCTAACTTTACACAGAAAATTGAATTGTGTCAGGCTACAAAGTCTTCACAATGTGAACAAAACAGAGCAGATAGGATAGCTAGGACATCCATTGACTAGAACACAATCCAGACAAGCTCCATGCCCCATTCGCCGGTGGCTAGGTGAATAAGGTCTACTTTTTTGCACCATCATGCCACCCTGAGCATTCGAACACAAAGAGTGGAGCTAGTAGAAACCCAATTATTAACCCAAATATATCAATCAGAGTCATCAGCAACTCACCAATGTACCCTCTTTTAAAAGCTTGTAGGGACACCATGATGTCTACTACACAACCTTTTCCTTGTAGACGTTGTTGGGCCTCCAAGTGCAGAGGTGTGACACCCCGAGACCGGTGCGCCAGGTGTCAGTCAGTTATTCGTCGTCGTTGCCATGTCATTTGGTTGCGTGTTGCTTTTGCCATGTCATCATGTGTGTTGCATCATCATGTTTTCAAAACTTGCATCCGTCCGAGCCTCCTCGTTCTCTCCGTTGTCCGTTCTGATCCCAGACACACTCACATGGGCCCGCAGCACCTCCGTATATTTATTTTGTGAGTGGCTAGAAAACGTTCTCAGAATGGGTTGAAACTTGGCCTGTGGTCTTATTATAGCATAGATAGACCGCCTGTCAATTTTCGTCGCATTCGGAGTTCGTTTGATAGCCCAACGGTTAACCGTGTTAACCGCCGGAAGCCTTTTTTTCTTTTGGCCGAACACCCCTCTCCAACAGCCCCCAAGCCCATTCTAACCACCTCCATGCTCTTGGTCGTTCGATCACGATCGCGTGGCTGCGAACCGCTCCTCATTTCGACACTCCTAGCTCCCTCTACCTATAAATAGGTGCCTCCCTCTCCATTTTCGCGGATGAACCCTAGCCTCCTCCCTCTCGCGCCGCCGGACATATCCATCCGCGTCGGACATGTCCAGCCGGACACGTCGCTTCGACCAATAGGGTGCCGCCACGTCATCGCCCCACCGCCCCATAGCCAATCCGCCGCTGATACGTCCAAAACGTATCTATAATTTCTGCTTGCTCCATGCCACTTTTGGGTGATATTGCTATGATATTCATACACTTCCATACACTTTTGATCATATTTGGACTAACCTACTAATCCAGTGCACCCCAGTGCCAGTTTCTGTTTTCGGCTGTTTTTGTATTTCAGGTTTTCACATTACGAGAACTGCCAGGAAAAATCCAGAAAAATTATATAAAAAATCAGCGTTCCAGAACCTACCTTGCGCCCGAAGGACAGCCGGGGGGGCCACCAGGGCTCCAGGCGCCCTGGCGGCGCCCCCCCTGGACCGCGCCGGGGGGGGGCGCCTGGGCCCCCCGAGCCCCGTCTGGTGCACCCCTTTGCCGTATATTTAGAGGGTCCTTCGAAACCCTCGGGACGGGAACTCTTTTTCACGATCTCATCTCTGTTCCGCCGCCGCCGCCGCTTCCAAGATCGGGAGCACCAGGAGAACTCTTCCCGGCACCCTGCCGGAGGGGAGGATCACCACCGGGAGCTTCTCCACCACCATGGACGCCTCCCGGATGACTTGTGAGTAGTCTCCCTTGGACCATGAGTCCATGACCAGTAGCTATGTGATGTTCTCCTCCCGTTCTTGTGCTTCACTAATTAGTCCTCGTGAGCTGCCCTACATGATCGAGGCACATATGTAATCCTTATGTTGTTGCTATGATGAGTTTGCTGGGATCCGATGGATTATGAGATTATGTTCAGATTGTTCTTGAGTAATATATTTGATCTACCTCTTTTATATTTATGTTCATAAGTAATTCTTGCATGTTCTCCGTTGTTATTTATTGCTTTGGCCAAGTAATACGTAGTGACTCCAAGAGGGAACGTTATGCTTGATTGTGGGTTCATGCCCCTCGATGACTAGCTTGAGTGACAGAAACATGAGTCTAGGGGATGTGATGTTGCCACAAGGGGGAAAACAACGGTGCTTGTGCCCGCGGGTGCAAGGATTGTTTACTTTACGCAAAGTTCTTTTAATGCAGTTGTCTGTTGCATTGAGTTTACACTATGGGTGGGACTCGCAACTTAATACCAGCGAGATGTTCTGGATAGATATCTCAAGGTGGATGATTAGTAGTAGATATTGATGGATTTCGGTCTACTTACTTTGGCGTACCGCCCATGGTTTGAACCTCAACCTTTCTTGCAATGTAATCAGCATTGGTTTGCGCTCGTAGGTCCTGTCAATTGCCCAGCTGTAATTCGTTTACCTCACATAGCTGTTTTATCGTCTTTTGGGAGAGAGACATCACTAGTGAACATCATGAGACTCCGGTCCATATTACCATCATTGATCACATCCGCTATTTACTTTTCGCTATTATTTACTATTGCAAACATTATCTATGACTACTATCATTTGCGTTTAATCCTTTGTGAACTACAAGGCCGGAGGGATTGACAACCTCTATGTACTCGTTGGGAGCAAAGTTATTTGTATCTGTGTGCAGGTCCACGTTGATTGCTAATATCTGGCGCCGTTAGCAGTTGACACCAACTTGTTGAACCTAGGAGTCTTTGGGGATTCGATCCTTGGCATCTTTGCTAAGGGAAAAACTTCCACAACACTGCATCTTACACCTTCCACTTGGGGTAACCAACGAGGGGTTAGAGGCCCATCAAGGAGTTTTTCTGGCGCCGTTGCCGGGGACTCCACTCTTCAGGATAGGGGAGTTGCACGCTATCTTTTACCTTTGCTTTTTAGTCTTGTTAGTTTACCTTTCATTTTTGCTTTAGTATCCTTTATCGAAAATCATAAAAATAGTTATCTTGCTTGCTTGCTACTATGGGTTCCAGCGAGAACACCAAGTTGTGTGACTTCACTAGTCACAACAACGATGACTTTATCAGCACACCTATCACTACACCTGCCACTTCAGCACCTTCATATGAAATTAAACCTGCTTTACTAAACTTAGTCATGAAAGATCAATTCTCCGGTGCTGGAGATGATGCTGCTTTACACTTGAACAACTTTGTTGAACTTTGTGATATGCAAAAGTACCAAGAAATAGATGGTGATATTGTTAAGCTTAAGCTTTTTCCTTTCTCCTTGAGAGGAGGAGCTAAAATTTGGTTTCAGTCTTTGCCTAGAAATAGCATAGATTCATGGGACAAGTGCAAAGATGCTTTTATTGGAAATACTATCCACCTGCTAAAATTATCCAACTTAGAAGTAACATAATGAATTTTAAACAATTGGATAATGAACATGTTGCCCAAGCTTGGGAACGTATGAAATCTCTTATCAAGAACTGCCCTACTCACGGTTTGACTACTTGGATGGTTATCCAAACTTTTTATGCAGGCTTGAACTTTACCTCGCGGAACTTGTTAGATTCGGCCGCGGGAGGAACTTTTATGTCAACTACACTTGGTGCTGCCACAAAGCTTCTCGATGAGATGATGACCAACTATTCCCAATGGCACACCGAACGCTCTCCAACAGGTAGGAAGGTAAACTCTGTCGAGGAGATTTCCTCCCTTAATGAAAAAGTTGACTTGATCATGTCTCTACTTTCGAAGCAATCTTCTGTTGATCCTCGTGATGTTCCTTTAAATTCTTTGATTGCTCAAGAACAAGTAGATGTGAACTTTATCTCTAGAAACAATTTTAATAACAATGCCTATAGGAGTAACTTTGGTAACAATCCTAGACCGTTCCCCTCTAACTCTTATGGGAACAATAATGCTTATCCTATCACCAAGAACTCCACTACTGAACTAGAGATTATGCTTAAAGATTTCATCACCACCCAAAAAGCCTTTAATAAGAGTGTAGAAGAAAAACTACATAAACTAGATGATCTTTCTTTTAAGGTAGACCATTTAGCCAATGAGGTAAAATTGCTAAAAATTAAAACTTCTCCTCTTGAGGAGAGGGAAGTCACTCCTATAAATGCTATTCAAGTGCAAATAAATGAAAACATTAGGATGATGGCTAAACTTAAAGAGAGATGGGCTAGAGAAAGGGAGGAAGAAGAAAGAATTAAGAGCCTTCCTACCCACCACACTGTTGCTACTATCCAAGTTGTTGAGGATATCCAAACTCTTAGCACCCAATGTACTCCTGGTCCCAATGGACCTATTAATGGTGATGCTATGACTATAAAAACTATCAAACAAGTGAACCTTAAGGACACCACTACCACTTTACTTGATGCTCGTGACCTTGATTTTGATAATTGCACTCTTACCGAAGTTATTGATTTCCTTCACAAGATGTCTAGAGACCCCCGCACTAGCACGCTTAACCTTGCCTTCACGGAGCATATCACTAATGCTCTCATCAAAGCTAGGGAGGAGAAACTTAGAGTAGAAGCCTCCATACCTAGAAAGCTAGAAGATGGTTGGGATCCTATGATAAAAATTAATTTGAATGACTTCTCTTGCTATGCATTATGTGATGTTGGAGCTAGTACCTCTGTTATGCCCAAAATAATATATGATATGCTTAAATTGAAACCTTTTGATTCTTGTTCTTTTGGTGTTCGTCTCGTTGATTCTTCCATAAAGAAACCTTTGGGGCGGATCGACGATGTTCTTATCGTTGTCAATAATAATTATGTGCCCGTTGATTTTACTATTATGGATATTGAATGTGATCCTTCATGTCCAATTATTTTGGGACGTCCCTTTTTACGCACCGTTGGTGCTATCATTGACATGAAAGAGGGTAATATAAAATTTCAGTTTCCTCTCAAGAAAGGAATGGAACACTTCCCTCGAAAGAAGATCAAGTTACCTTTTGAGTCCGTTATACGGGCTAGCTATTCTTTTACTCTTGATAAAACTTGATCTCTATGCATTATGCCTAGCTTAAAGGCATAAAAGAAAGCGCTTTTGGGAGGCAGCCCACATGAATAAATTTTTTGCTTTTGTTGTGTCTTGATGTTGTTTACTGCTGTAGCATCATCATTGTATCTTTGATTTTCATATTTGTGCCAAGTATAGCCTCCGATTGCTAGAAAGTTCAAAAGTTGTGAGGTGTTGTCCAGGAAACAGATTATGTCCTTGGATAGAAAAATTCGTATAAAATCACCAGATCATATTTTTGGTCTGAATTTTTTCGACAGCGTCTCTTCTGAGTTTTTTGATTTGAGTTGCAGAAGTATCCTGAACAAATCAATTACTACCTGCTGTTCTGTTTTTCACAGTTTCTGTCCTGTTTTGCCTTTCCTTCATTTTGCAAATCAAGAGCTTGATTTTTCTTTGCAAAAACCTTTTGGCAATCTTGAGAAACAGTAGAACTTCAAGAATATCTTTATTTCCAGCAAGGTGCAATTATTTTATTAAGGGTACTAACCTCGCTAATCAGATTATGATGAGTTATGTATGAAGGGAGTTTTCAAGTGTGCGAGGGAAGATGATAAAAAGATTCAGGAGTGTCAAGCGCTCAAGCTTGGGGATGCCCCCGTGCACCCCCAAGAAATATTCAAGGAGACTCAAGCGTCTAAGCTTGGGGATGCCCCCGTGCATCCCCTTCTCCATCAACATTATCAGTTCGTCTTTCGTTCCGCTATATTTTTATCACTTCATGTGTTATGTGCTATGCTTGGAGCGTCTTGCTTTTAGTTTTCTTTTTAGTTTTTCATAACGAGTCGGAACTCAGCTTTCTTTATGTGGGAGAGAAACACGCTCCACTTCTACCTAGAACATAACATAGAATTTTCATGTCTATCTATGTTGTGTGTGTTCTTTGTCTTTTAAATAGCTACTATCATGCTCTGCTCTTAGTATTCATGCTTATCTTTTTCAAAGAGCTTTTGTTTAGTTGGTTGCTTGAACTCTCTTTAATTATCATGCTTACCTTATTAAGAGAGTTTGCTTCCGTTGCATTGGTTAATATGTCTATGATAAAAATGCTACGTGCATAATGGCGCTTACTAGTTTAGGTTTTCTTATGGTTAATCTCAAATAGCTGGGGGATTCCCAATGTGTTATTGGAGTACCAACTTGGTTTGTTTGCCTATGATGTGGTATGGTTTAGTTATATCTTCCTTCGAGAACTTATTTTGATTGACTTGGCGTATGCTCACGCATATTTAAGACTGTAAAGAAAGTCTGTCAAGCCTTGATGATCTTTTATTTCTGAGTAGCGATATAACTTCCATGCCTGGTTCAATATTGCTTTGTCGCTCTGCATGATTATGACCGTCATTGCTCTCTTAGTTGGTCGCTCCCAGTCTTTTGCTAGCCTCCACCTGTACTAAGCAGACTAACCTTGCAATACATAGCTCATGAGAAAGTAGCTTAAAACTATTGTGGTAAAGAATATGTTGCTTATGTATCTTATTTCTTATAAGTTGCTTGCTGAGCGGTAACCATGTTTCTGGGGACGCCATCAACTGTCACACTTTTGTTGAATATCATGTGAGTTGCTATGCATGTTCGTCTTATCTGAAGTAAGGGTGATTTGCTGTGGGTTGAATGAGTATGCATATTGTTAGAGAAGAACATTGGGCCGCCAACCAAAGCCATGTATCACGGTGGAAGTTTTAGCTTGGACATTAATCCTCAATCTCTTATGAGAATATGCTTATGCATTGAAGAGGAGTCCATCATCTATTTTCTATGTTGTCCCGGTATGGATGTCCTCAAGTTGAGATCTATCAAAAACGAGAAATCAAATGCGATTTATCTCCTTGGACCTTTGTACAGGTGGCATAGAGGTACCCCTTTGTGACACTTGGTTGAAACATATGTAATGCAATGATAACCCATGGAAATCCGAGCTAATTAGGACAAGGTGCGAGCACTATTGGTATTCGATGCATGAGGCTTGCAACTTATAGGATGTCTTGTGCATGACACATATGAAGTACTACTACCGTTGACAAAATTGCTTCCACGTTTTCAAAATAAAAAGCTCTAGCACATAACCATTCTTTTACTTTTATGTTGAGTCTCCACCTTCTTTTTAAAGCACCAACTACTGAGAGCATGATTGTCATTCTGAGTGTAATGTGCATTGTCCCAAAGTAGCATTGTCTTTTGCATGATTGTGATATCGTTATTTCTGAAATCATTGTATCTAGTCATCACTAAAACCTTGAAGGTGCCCCTGCATTTATGTTTTGCTTCACTAAAGGGGGCAAGCTAGATATCACTTTATCATATTTGCACATCATGTTCATTGCAAATCTATTTGATGCTTCAATATTATATTGTAAAACTTTCAGTCATTTGTGATTTTCTCATGAGGCAACTTAATTACTATGGAATCATTGTCTCAGTAAGCTTTTGTCATATGACTATGAAAAAGTCCTATATGGTTAATAGCATGTCACCACAGAAATTATTCTTGTTATCATTTACCTACTCGAGGACGAGCAGGAATTAAGCTTGGGGATGTTGATACGTCCAAAACGTATCTATAATTTCTGCTTGCTCCATGCCACTTTTGGGTGATATTGCTATGATATTCATACACTTCCATAAACTTTTGATCATATTTGGACTAACCTACTAATCCAGTGCACCCCAGTGCCAGTTTCTGTTTTCGGCTGTTTTTGCATTTCAGGTTTTCACATTACGAGAACTGCCAGGAAAAATCCAGAAAAATTATATAAAAAATCAGCGTTCCAGAACCTACCTTGCGCCCGAAGGACAGCACAGGGGGGGGCCACCAGGGCTACGGGCGCCCTGGCGGCGCGCCCCCCCTGGGCCACGCCGGGGGGGGGGGCGCCTGGGCCCCCCGAGCCCCGTCTGGTGCCCCCCTTTGGCATATATTTAGAGGGTCCTTCGAAACCCTCGGGACGGGAACTCTTTTTCGCGATCTCATCTCTGTTCCGCCGCCGCCGCCGCTTCCAAGATCGGGAGCACCAGGAGAACTCTTCCCGGCACCCTGCCGGAGGGGAGGATCACTGATACGTCCAAAATGCATCACTATTTTGTATTATAATTTATCCTTATTCATTGATATATTTCACGTTATGATGATGTTCTTATGTTGTTTTGGTCTATTTTACACAGTTTGCAACTTTCCGATGCCGAAACAGCAGACGCAGGATTCAGCAGGAAAAAGTGGATACTGAGTTGCTGAAGAAGAACACCTCCAAATTACCTGAAAATTGACGGGACGTGTTTTTCAGAAGAATAACGAAGACACGCAAAAGGGGAGTCAGAGGGGGGCCACAGGGTGCCCAGGCGGCCTGGGGGCGCCCCCCCCCCTGGACGCGCCGGGGGGGCGCCTGGGGCCCCTGGCCCACTTCTGGTCACCCCCTTTTGCATATATGCTCTCCGTCTCCCGAAAACCCTAGGCACGGGACTTTTTTCGGAGTTCCGCCGCCGCTTCGAGGCGGAAACCTACAGAGAAGAAAAGGGCATCTCCGGTGGGCAGATTCCGCCGGGGAGATCGTCGCCATCGTCATCACCATCATCACGGGCATCATCGAGATCATCATCAACATCATCCCCAACACCAGCACCATTTCCATCTTCATCCAAATCTCATCTTTCCATCGCAACTCGTGTTGTAACTTGTACTACCTATCCTCTCTACTCTATCGGTGTTGATTACTACTTTGTGGTGAATGCTATTGAGTTTTGTTGGAGAAATATTATTATGTCCAGATTGTTTATCACATATTTATCCCCTCTGATCATGATCTCTTTTATGTCTTGTGAGTAGTTACTTTAGTTCTTGAGGACATGGGGAAAGTCTTGTTGTTAGTAGTCATATGCTGTTGAAGTAATATGTGTTGTTTGATACTTAAGTTGTGTTGTCATTCTACTAGTGGTGTTGTGTGAGTCGAACACCCAACACTTCGCCTTATTAAGGACCTAGGGGAATGCATTGTGTATAAAGAATGCTTATGGTGGGTTGCCGGAGTGACAGAAACCTGAACCCCAGTTCGCGCGCTTTTGCATAAGGGAATAATGGATCCTCGATCGTATTGCTATGGTTAGGCTTTTGCCTTAAATTCTATCTTGTATTTGTGGATGCTTGCAAGGTGTTTAATCATAAGAGTGCATTCATCTTGTTCTAGAGAGTGCACTAGCATAGACCCACCCACCAACACTTATCAATACATAACATAGTATGGATACGGAACATGACGAAAGCACATGACTACCTCTCCCGTGTGTCCTCAAGAACGCTTTAGTCTTTATAAGTTCAGTTGCTAGGCCTCTCCTTTGCTAAGAAAGGATTGGGCCACTTGTTACTCTCAGTACCCTTTACATTACTTGCCTTTACATTCCTGTTGCTTATATCGAGAAAACCCCTAAAAAGTTATCTTTCAGTGCTTGCAGTAATTTCTTGCTCAGAATCGCTTATCAATACCTTCTGCTCCTCGTTGGGTTCGACACTCTTACTTATCGAAAACGCTGCAACAGATCCCTTACGGTTAAGGGTCATCAAGTACCATTTTCTGGCGCCGTTGCCGGGGAGCGTAGCGCTATTGGTAAAGTGAAACTGGTAAGAAAGTCTTTTTATAATTCTGTTTTTATTTTTACTATTGTTGCTCTTTGTCCTTATGGATAACCCTATTATTGGAGCGTTGCTTGCGGGAAGTCACCCCACACCTGTGGTGGTTGATCCTCCCCCTACTGAAATTGTGCCTTATAAAATACCAGCTGGAATTATCGATTATGTTTTGACTAATCGTTATGCAGGAGACAGACATCCCGGTGAACACTTGCTATATTTGTCACGATTGTGTTCATTATTTAAGCTTGCAGGTGTATCGAGGAAGTTTGTCATGAGGAAATTGTTTGTCGTATCCCTTACAGATAAAGCTTCAGATTGGTATGGGCTTCTCGATAACCCACACTTGCTGGATTGGCAGGAGCTTATGTCTCTCTTTTATACTAAATTTTATCCTCTTCATGAAATTCATCGAGACAGGAATTATATCTATAACTTTAGGTCTCGTGACGGAGAAAGTATTGCTCAAGCTTGGGGGGGATTGAAGTCCCTAATGCTCAAATGCCCTATTCATAAGCTTCCCAAGGAAATAATACTTACAAATTTTTATGCCAGGCTTTCTCGTCAGGATAAGGAGATGCTGGATGCCTCCTCTAGTGGGGTATTTCAGAAGAAGAGTGTTGAAGAAAGATGGGATCTCCTTGAAAGAATCCAGAGGAATACCGAAGATTGGGAAATTGATAAAGGTATTGAACCCACTATAAATTATGAACATGATTATATTGAGAGCTATGTAGAGACTGATTACTTCAATACTTTTTGCTCTAAGATTGGTCTTGATTCCCATCTAGTGATTGATTTATGTAAGAATTTTGCCTATCATGTTGATTCTTTTAAAAAGAGTAGAGACCAGCACCATGCACCTTTTAAAGAAAAACATATTGATATTTATGTTGCTGAGCCTATTTTGCCTGCAGTTATATATGAACAGCCTCCTTTTCCCACGAGGATAAAGGAGCACTCTCTTGTGACAGGCATAATAAATAAAAGTGAGAGAAAAGTTGATGAACCTGAGGACCAGATCAGGGTCGATCCTCGAGTTGCATTGATTAAAGACCTTGTTACTGATGATGTTTTGGATTCCAATATAACTTTTTGTGCTGTTTCCACTAATCTTGTCACAGCCAAGAACAAAGGCCCAATTTCAGGTACTCCGGTGGTATCTGTTAAAATAGGAGATCACAATTATTATGGGCTATGCGATTTGGGATCAAGTGCAAGTGCTATTCCATATTCACTTTATGAAGAAATCATCGGTGAGATTTCCCCTTGTGAACTTGAAGAAGTTGATGTTACTATTCATCTTGCAAATAGATCAACTATCTCTCCTATCGGAATTGTGAGGGATGTTGAAGTCCTATGTGGAAAGGTAAAATACCCTACCGACTTTTTGGTGCTTGGTTCAGCCAGGGACGACTTTTGTCCCATCATTTTTGGTAGACCTTTTCTTAGGACTTGTGGAGCTATAATAGATTGCAAGAAAGGTAAAGTTTCTGTTGAATTCAACGGTGAGCCATATGAATTTAACTTTTCTAAATTCTCTAAGCAGCCTCGTGGTACTGATTTACCTAGTAATGATAAAATTATTGAAAGTATTGCCTCTATTGCTATTCCTCCTGATGATCCTTTGCAGCAATACATGGAGGACCACGAGAATGATTTACATATGCAGGAAAGAAATGAACTAGATGAAATATTCTTGAGGCAACCTGCTATCCTGAAGCACAACCTTCCGGTTGAACCTTTGGGAATTTTATCAAAACAAAAAGAAGACCCGGTGTTCGATCTTAAACCTCTTCCCGATACGCTCAAGTATGCTTATTTAGATGAAAAGAAAGTATATCCTGTTATTATCAATTCTAACCTTTCAGGATATGAAGAAGAGCGATTATTGGAAGTACTTCGTAAACACCGAGGCGCAATTGGCTATACCCTTGATGACCTTAAGGGGATTAGTCCATCTATCTGTCAACATACTATCAACCTTGAGCCCGATGCTAAACCAGTTGTTGATCATCAAAGACGGTTGAATCCAAAGATGATGGATGTCGTGAGAACTGAGATTCTCAAGCTTCTAGCCGCAGGTATTATCTACCCTATAGCTGATAGTAAGTGGGTAAGTCTGGTAAACTGTGTTCCTAAGAAAGGAGGTACAACTATGGTTCCTAATGATAAAAATGAACTAATACCTCAGAGAATTATTATTGGATATAGAATGTGTATTGATTACAGGAAGTTGAACAAGGCAACCAGGAAGGATCACTACCCGTTGCCGTTCATCGACCAAATGCTTGAAAGGTTATCCAAAAACACCCACTTTTGTTATCTCGATGGTTATTCTGGCTTCTCTCAAATTCATGTTAACACTGTCGATCAAGAGAAGACCACTTTTACTTGTCCTTTTGGTACTTATGCTTACAGACGTATGCCTTTTGGTTTATGTAATGCCCCTGCAACTTTTCAAAGGTGTATGTCGGCTATCTTTCATGGTTTCTGCGGGGATATTATGGAAGTCTTCATGGACGACTTCTCCGTCTATGGAACTTCATTTGACCATTGTCTTCACAACCTTAATAAAGTTTTGCAGAGATGCGAAGAGATAAATTTGGTACTCAACTGGGAGAAGTGCCACTTTATGGTTAATGAAGGAATTGTTCTTGGTCACAAGATTTCCGAAAGGGGAATTAAAGTGGACAAAGCCAAGATCAAAGCTATTGAGAGGATGCCTTATCCAAAGGACATCAAAGGTATTCGCAGTTTTCTCGGTCATGCAGGTTTTTATAGAAGATTTATTAAAGACTTTTCTAAAACCCCGAGACCCCTCACTAATCTTCTCCAGAAGGATGTTCCTTTTGTGTTTGATGAAAATTGTAAGGAAGCTTTTGAAATCCTTAAGAAAGCTTTAATAACTGCTCCTATAGTACAACCACCTGACTGGAACTTACCTTTTGAAATTATGTGTGATGCAAGTGATTTTGCTGTTGGAGTTGTCTTAGGACAAAGGGTTGATAAGAAATTGAATGTTATACATTATGCTAGTAAGACCCTTGATAGTGCTCAAAGAAATTATGCTACTACTGAGAAAGAATTCTTAGCTGTAGTTTTTGCTTGTGATAAGTTTAGGCAGTATATTGTTGATTCCAAAGTTATTATTCATACTGATCATGCTGCCATTAAATATCTTATGACAAAGAAGGATGCCAAACCAAGACTTATCAGATGGGTACTCCTTCTCCAAGAATTTGATTTGCAGATTGTTGATAGGAAAGGGGAAGACAATCCGGTAGCGGACAATCTTTCAAGAATGGAAGATATACCACATGACCCCATTCCAGTTAACGATAGTTTTCCAGACGAGCAACTTGCCGTTGTAAAAGTACAACCTCTCTCCGATCCTTGGTATGCAGATTATGCTAATTTTATTGTTGCAAAGTATTTGCCTCCAGGTCTAACATTTCAGCAAAGGAAGAAGTTCTTTCATGATTTGAGGCACTACTTTTGGGATGACCCACATCTTTTCAAAGAAGGTCCCGACGGGATCGTGAGAAGATGCATTCCGGAACATGAGCAGAAGGACGTTCTCCGACGGTGTCATGATAGTCCCTATGGAGGACATCACGCCGGTGAGAGGACTGCACATAAGGTTCTTCAATCAGGTTTTTATTGGCCCACTCTCTTTAAAGATGCTAGAAATTATGTTTTAGCCTGTGATAAATGTCAGAGAGTTGGTAACATTAGTAGAAGGAATGAGATGCCTATGAATTACTCACTAGTGATTGAACCTTTCGATTGTTGGGGTTTCGATTTTATGGGTCCTTTTCCTTCTTTGCACAAGTATACTCACATTTTAGTAGCTGTTGATTATGTGACCAAGTGGGTTGAAGCAATCCCCACTGAAAGTGCTGATCACAAAACATCTTTGAAAATGCTTAAAGATGTAATTTTTCCTAGGTTTGGTGTACCAAGGTACCTCATGACAGATGGAGGATCACACTTCACGCACGGAGCTTTTAGAAAAGCTCTGGCTAAATACGATGTTAATCATAGAATTGCTTCACCTTATCATCATCAAACTAGTGGGCAAGTTGAGCTCACCAATAGAGAGATTAAGTTGATCTTGCAGAAAACAGTAAACAGAAATAGGAAGGATTGGTCAAATAAATTGGGAGATGCTTTGTGGGCATATAGAACTGCTTACAAAAACCCCATGGGTATGTCCCCATATAAGATGGTATATGGCAAGGCTTGCCATCTGCCATTAGAACTAGAGCACAAAGCTTTCTGGGCTGTTAGAGAGCTTAACGCTGACCCAAAATTAGCTGGTGAAAAGCGTCTCATGAACTTGACTTCTCTAGATGAATGGAGAAGTGAAGCTTACGAGAGCGCTAAAATGTTCAAAGAAAAGGTAAAAAGGTGGCATGATAGGAAGATTCTGAAACGTGAATTTAATGTTGGTGATAAAGTTTTGTTGTTTAGATCCCGTTTCAGGTTTTCTCCAGGTAAACTACTTTCCAGGTGGGAAGGACCATTTCATATAGAAGAAGTTTATCGGTCTGGTGCAATTAAGATTAATAATTTTGAAGGCACCAAACCTCAAGTTGTGAATGGGCAAAGACTTAAGCATTACATAGCAGGAGACCCTGTCGATGTTGATGTGAATATAATATACACAACAACCCACGAAGAACATGTTGCAGCCCTGTTTCAGACGCCAGCAGAAGTAGAATAAAGAAAAGGTACGTAGTACGGTAAGAAAACACCGCAAAACATCATAAAAGTTCCGTATTACGCGTTTTTGAAAAATTAGTAAAATTCCGAGTCGAAGTGGAGCCGGAGACGACCACCAGGGAGTCCAGGCGCCCCCCTGGCGTCCCCCCCCCCTGGGCCGCGCCGGCAGGCCGCCTGGACACCCTGGTGCCCGACTCCGACCCCGCTTTGGTCCGTTACCTTCCTTTCTGTGCATAAATTTTTCCTATATATTTGCCCGGGTTGTTCCGGCAATGTATCTTGCGATTTCGCGTGTTTTCTCTTCGATCTGTTTCTGCCAGGAAATCTTTCAGCTAAATTTAGGTGCCATGGCTTCTCCAAGTTCCCCCAAGGACACGTTCGTCGTCAACGTCATCAACCCTTACCTCGCTGAGGTGAAGAAGCACCCTCAGGTGGTTCAGATGAAGGAGGGCGTTCTTCATCAAGAAGATCTGAAGGGACCTATCAAGGAGGGGAGCGTCCAGGCTAGGCTGGAGGAAGTGGAGCAAGAAGTCTTCAAGTACAAGAAGATGACCGAGCGTGGTGTCGAAGCTAACTTTGACATCACCAACGAGCTGAAGAACTACTTTCTGAAGGAGATGAAGGAGATGTGGGAAAGAATCGCCGCGGCTGAAGACAGAATCATAGAACTCCAGGGGCAAATTAATGATCTACATAACCAGAACTGTGAGTATGAACTAAGATTTATGTGCATGAGTTTGGGTGCTGAATGCAGGATTCAGGAGATGAGCCTCTCACAAGAGACTTTAGCAAGATATCCATGGAAGCGTTTCGCCAAGGACTACGTGATTAACGCCAACAAATATGGGAGAAATCTCCGTGGGTAATGGCATTCCCTTGGCTTGTTCCAAGCTTGGGGGAGTGCCCGGTATCTTTATCTTTTACCTTTTGTCTTTTAGAAGTCAAGTAGAGTCGTATCATATCTAGGAGATTATTATATGAGATAGGTGTGTGCATTGAGGTCTATCGCCCCTTGGTGAAGAATTGTATCCGTGTGTGTGGAGTCGTCTATGATGGAATATTAATGAGAAGTTTATCGGTTCCTTTTTGCTGCACTCGGTATTCTCTTCACGCAATCGACCTTATATGATGACTCTTATGGGGAGTATTGACCTTATGTCAGGTATGGCTATGAAACTTTATTTAATCTTGGCAAACATAGCTTTGGTCATAACAACAAGCATGATTCTCTTAAAACATAGCCAAAACCTTTATGTTATTATACTTGAAGTGTTATGTTGACAAGGAAGACAACTTGATGTGTTATGCTTATTTCAATGTTCATGCTTGATATTGCCTTGCATCTTAGTCATCATCAATTGTTTGCTCTCTCAAAACCTTTGCTAGCCTAACTCTGTACTAAGCGGAATTCTGCTTGTGCATCCATACCCTTAAGCCAATACCTTCCATATGAGTCCACCATACCTACCTACTTGTGGTACTCCACTACCACCTCCTAAAGTATATAATTTATGTGTTATCCTTAAATGTTCAAATCATTTATTTTGTGCCCCTGCTTTAGCTCATGAGGAAGTAGTAGCTAATTCATGACCTTTTTGAGTTGGACAAGCTTCACCCCGGGATTGCATGTATAATGTGCAAACCCATAATACGAACAGGAACTGGCATTGAGTGCACCCGGCTTAAAAATAATATAACAAACAAACCCTCCTTCACGCTTTGTTCATGAGAAATCAGAAAACTTTGGCAGTGATAAACAAAGGAGAATAAGAGGATGTTATCGTCCTCATACGGGAGCCGTTCCTCGAAACTTGTCCAGTTCAAGAAGTAATTGAGTTATCTATTAGCATTCGTTGACGAATCATGCACCTCTCAAAAACTTGTTTTCACTCTGTTTGATTTGAGGATAGCACATGAGTTTTCCCTACTACCCTAGAGCAGGGCCTATCTTTTAATTTTAAAGTTGAGTCAGTTATTCCTACTTCCTTCTATTTCTCAAAGAGAGCAGACGTTTGATGTTGATAAGGATTCATGCATATAAAGCTGCATTAAGATTTGTCATATCATATCCTTGTTGACATTATCATTTGATAAGTAAGTTGTTTGTCATGCCCGGCTAAGGCAAATATCTTCCTCTGTGTTAACACTTTCACTTCTTGCTTATTAACTTGTTATTTCAAAAAGCTTCAATTAATCCCATCAAAAGCAAAAGTTGAAATTATTTGTTGTTCCTTGACCAAAGGACATGTTTGACATGATATAATGAGTTTCTATTAGTCCTACTTTCGAATATAAGTGTTGACACCCTTTCATAAGAGCCTTATGAGTTGAAGATTGTTGCTAAGGATATTTGAGTTGGTGAAGAGACTATGATGCTTCTTGTCCGTATTCTATTTATCGACACTTCACTCTCTAAACTTGTGGACAGGTTTACCGAGTTCATATTCGCTTGAGGACAAGCGAGGTCTAAGCTTGGGGGTGTTGATACGTCCAAAATGCATTACTATTTTGTATTATAATTTATCCTTATTCATTGATATATTTCACGTTATGATGATGTTCTTATGTTGTTTTGGTCTATTTTACACAATTTGCAACTTTCCGATGCCGAAACAGCAGACGCAGGATTCAGCAGGAAAAAGTGGATACTGAGTTGCTGAAGAAGAACACCTCCAAATTACCTGAAAATTGACGGGACGTGTTTTTCAGAAGAATAACGAAGACACGCAAAAGGGGAGTCAGAGGGGGGCCACAGGGTGCCCAGGCGGCCTGGGGGCGCCCCCCCCCTGGCCGCGCCGGGGGGGCGCCTGGAGCCCCTGGCCCACTTCTGGTCACCCCCTTTTGCATATATGCTCTCCGTCTCCCGAAAACCCTAGGCACGGGACTTTTTTCGGAGTTCCGCCGCCGCTTCGAGGCGGAAACCTACAGAGAAGAAAAGGGCATCTCCGGTGGGCAGATTCCGCCGGGGAGATCACCTCCCGGAAGGGGAGATCGTCGCCATCGTCATCACCATCATCACGGGCATCATCGAGATCATCATCAACATCATCCCCAACACCAGCACCATCTCCATCTTCATCCAAATCTCATCTTTCCATCGCAACTCGTGTTGTAACTTGTACTACCTATCCTCTCTACTCTATCGGTGTTGATTACTACTTTGTGGTGAATGCTATTGAGTTTTGTTGGAGAAATATTATTATGTCCAGATTGTTTATCACATATTTATCCCCTCTGATCATTATTTCTTTTATGTCTTGTGAGTAGTTACTTTAGTTCTTGAGGACATGGGGAAAGTCTTGTTGTTAGTAGTCATATGCTGTTGAAGTAATATGTGTTGTTTGATACTTAAGTTGTGTTGTCATTCTACTAGTGGTGTTGTGTGAGTCGAACACCCAACACTTCGCCTTATTAAGGACCTAGGGGAATGCATTGTGTATAAAGAATGCTTATGGTGGGTTGCCGGAGTGACAGAAACCTGAACCCCAGTTCGCACGCTTTTGCATAAGGGAATAATGGATCCTCGATCGTATTGCTATGGTTAGGCTTTTGCCTTAAATTCTATCTTGTATTTGCGGATGCTTGCAAGGTGTTTAATCATAAGAGTGCATTCATCTTGGTCTAGAGAGTGCACTAGCATAGATCCACCCACCAACACTTATCAATACATAACATAGTATGGATACGGAACATGACGAAAGCACATGACTACCTCTCCCGTGTGTCCTCAAGAACGCTTTAGTCTTTATAAGTTCAGTTGCTAGGCCTCTCCTTTGCTAAGAAAGGATTGGGCCACTTGTTACTCTCAGTACCCTTTACATTACTTGCATTTACATTCCTGTTGCTTATATCGAGAAAACCCCTAAAAAGTTATCTTTCAGTGCTTGCAGTAATTTCTTGCTCAGAATCGCTTATCAATACCTTCTGCTCCTCGTTGGGTTCGACACTCTTACTTATCGAAAACGCTGCAACAGATCCCTTACGGTTGAGGGTCATCAATCACCACCGGGAGCTTCTCCACCACCATGGACGCCTCCCAGATGACTTGTGAGTAGTCTCCCTTGGACCATGAGTCCATGACCAGTAGCTATGTGATGTTCTCCTCCCGTTCTTGTGCTTCACTAATTAGTCCTCGTGAGCTGCCCTACATGATCGAGGCACATATGTAATCCTTATGTTGTTGCTATGATGAGTTTGCTGGGATCCGATGGATTATGAGATTATGTTCAGATTGTTCTTGAGTAATATATTTGATCTACCTCTTTTATATTTATGTTCATAAGTAATTCTTGCATGTTCTCCGTTGTTATTTATTGCTTTGGCCAAGTAATACGTAGTGACTCCAAGAGGGAACGTTATGCTTGATTGTGGGTTCACGCCCCTCGATGACTAGCTTGAATGACAGAAACATGAGTCTAGGGGATGTGTTGTTGCCACAAACAACGGTGCTTGTGCCCGCGGGTGCAAGGATTGTTTACTTTACGCAAAGTTCTTTTAATGCAGTTGTCTGTTGCATTGAGTTTACACTATTGGTGGGACTCGCAACTTAATACCAGCGAGATGTTCTGGATAGATATCTCAAGGTGGATGATTAGTAGTAGATATTGATGGATTTCGGTCTACTTACTTTGGTGTACCGCCCATGCTTTGAACCTCAACCTTTCTTGCAATGTAATCAGCATTGGTTTGCGCTCGTAGGTCCTGTCAATTGCCCAGCTGTAATTCGTTTACCTCACATAGCTGTTTTATCGTCTTTTGGGAGAGAGACATCACTAGTGAACATCATGAGACTCCGGTCCATATTACCATCATTGATCACATCCGCTATTTACTTTTCGCTATTATTTACTATTGCAAACATTATCTATCACTACTATCATTTGCGTTTAATCCTTTGTGAACTACAAGGCCGGAGGGATTGACAACCTCTCTGTACTCGTTGGGAGCAAAGTTATTTGTATCTGTGTGCAGGTCCACGTTGGTTGCTAATATCTGGCGCCGTTAGCAGTTGACACCTACTTGTTGAACCTAGGAGTCTCTGGGGATTCGATCCTTGGCATCTTTGCTAAGGGAAAAACTTCCACAACACTGCATCTTACACCTTCCACTTGGGGTAACCAACGAGGGGTTAGAGGCCCATCAGCCGCTGCCACCTGTCTCCGCCACCTCCCCGTCGCGCCGCGCCGCCTTAGCCCGCTCGGGCCCGTGCCCGGCCCGCGGGGCCCATCCGCCGCCGCCCCGCGCCAAGCGCGCCCGCTCGCTGGAGCCCCGCGCCGCCTCCGTCTCCGGCCGCCGCCGGCGAGCAGCGCGGCCGCCCCCTGCCGCAGATGCCCCCAGCCCGCCGCCGGCCTCGTCTTGCCGCCCAGCCTCGCCTCTGGCCGGATCCGGCCCGCCGCCGCCCGGATCCGCTGGATCCCGTCGCCCCAGCGCGCCGGAGCCTCCCCGGCCTCCTCCCGTTCCATCGCCGTCGCCGCTGCCATCGTCGTCCTTCATCGAGGCCGAGCTCGACGAACAGCGCCAGCGTCGCGGGCCTCCTCCAGCCGGTGGGCCGCATCCCGTCCAGCCGGCCACGTGGGCCTCACCCCGGCCCACATCTCCCTCAGCCTCACCAAGGCCCAAGCCGGCCCGTCTCCTCTGCACCTCCGGCTGGCCTGCCTCCTCCGTCCTGGGCCTCGGCCCACGAGGTGAGCCAGCCCAGACCCTCCTGTTGCCTATCAGTCGCCTAGCCATTGGATAGTTATCCTGCGCCCACTCTGTTTTTTTTTCGGGGTTAAAAAATGACTAAGTCTGTGAATTTCACACATTTTGTTGCATACTTTGAGTGGCTGTAACTTTTTGTGTGGTGATCCAAATTGAGTGAATGATATGTCAAAATGATCGTGGTGATATGCTCTACATTTTGTTCCATTGTGGCATGCTTGTTTGACTTCATCTTGATGCCCTAATCATCGTTGCAAGAGTGCTACTTGTGTAAAACTGCTGATAACTATAATTTTGTTGCATACTTGTGATGCTTGTAACTTTGAGCATGTTTATCCAAATGGTGCATATGATATGTCAAAATGTTCATTGTGAAGTGCTCTACATGTTGGTTGCTGTAGCATGCTTGTTTGAGTTCATATTGCCATGTTAATTTCTGTTGCAAAAGTGCATTTGAGTGTTAAGTGCTGAAACTTGTTATGAGATGTTGATTTCACTTGCTCGTTGCTATAGATATGTTTGTCTTCATGCCACATGTCTAGATGTTTTAGAAGTACAATCATATGGTCTTTGCTGTGGTGCAATCCTCTTCCCATGATATGCCTTGTGTTGACTTAAACAAGCTTGTAAACATGCCATGTTGTTGTTGTTGTTTTATACTTGGTGAAAAAATTGCCTAGTCTGGAATCTGTTTAACCTGATGCTATGTTTGCTTGATGCCCCACTCAAACCCATGCTTGTTTTAGAGTGGCCAATGATCATGTCTTGTTGTCCATGTTTTTGTCTATCCATTCATGCCCTTGCTTGCACATATGGCCTGCTGTAGCTTATTTATTTCTTGCTCTCAAGTTGCTATAAATTATGCCTGTCAGGTTTTTATCAGCATGTTCAATTTGGTGAAGCTTGTTGTTATTGATCCATGCCTCCTATGGAGTTGCTCCAATGGAGTTGTTTGATGTATGCTATGTCTACTACATGTCCATGATCTTTATATGCTTAATGGAGTGGATATGCTTGTTGTTTTGTGCCTCCGAAGGCAGCATCGTGATGATGTTTTGCCTTCCCAGATTTTGGCTAAGTCTGGATAATTTTATTGCAACTTGCCATGCTTGGTTAACTATGTTCCAGCAAGCTTTTGGGTGTGTTCTAAGTTCATGCTTGTTAAGTATCATGTCTATTTCACATACATGCTTCTTGTTATCATGTTTGGGTGTTGTAGCTTATTTATACCTTGCTCCAAAGTTGCTATGTGGCTGTTAACTTCAGCTTTCTAATGTAACTTGTTTTGCCCGTATCTTTTAGCCCGTTGCTCCGTTTTGAGCGTGTATTATATGAAACTTGTGTGATTTTGCATGTAGAATCATAATGTCATGTTGTTTTCATGTTTGGAGTGAGTTTGCTTGATGTTTGGGTGCATCTTGCACCGTTGCCATGCTTGTCTTGTTTTGCTCATATCTTCTAGGCCGTAGCTCCGAATTAAACAAACTTTATATGAAACTTGAATAGAATTTCGTGTAGATCATCTTGGTGCATGTTAAATTGATGTTTAACAACTTTAACTTAAGGTTTGTTCAGATCTGGACTTATTTCAAAACGTGCATATGAGGGCTTACCGGAATTACTTTAGGTTGATGCCGGCCTCATTTAAACTTGCTTTTTGGTATTGTTCTTGTGTGCTTCATCCCTTGCCATGTATTGCATCATATATAGACTTTTCTTGCATCATACTTGGTTGAGCATATATTCATGTTCTTGTGTTGTGTGTTTACTGTGTTGCTTGCTTCTTCTCGTTAGTGCTTGTTCCGTTGCGATCGTGAGGATTCGTTCGTCTACCCGTGGTTCGTCTTCAAGGCTTCTTCTTCGTCTTCTTCACAGATTCATTCTTCTTCCTTGCGGGATCTCAGGCAAGATGACCATCACCTTGGATATCTTTACTATCATTGCCTTTGCTTAGTTGTCTTGATGCTATCGTTATATGTCGCGCTACCCATCATTTATGTCACCCTCTCCTTGTTGCCATGAAACCTCTAACCTTTGACACCTTCCTAGCAAACCATTGTTTGGCTATGTTACCTGCTTGCTCAGCCCCTCTTATAGCGTTGTTAGCCGCAGGTGAAGATGAAGATTGATCCATGTCGGATCTTGTTGTTGAAATATCACAATATCTATTATTATTATTAACACACCTATATACTGGGCATGGGTGGAAGGCTTGGCCTTTTGCTCGGTGTTTTGTTCCACTCATGCCACCTTAGGAGCCGATAAACCGGCATTATGTTCCTTGATTTTGCGTTCCTTACACGGTTGGGTATATGGGGACCCCTTGACAGTTCGTCTTTGAATAAAACTCCTCCAGCAAGGCCCAACATTGGTTTTAATTTGCCTCATGATAACAACTTAATTAATTAATTAAATCGCATAGGGGGTCGCGTCCCCGAGTATTCTTTCTACATAGCAGGGGGGCCAGTGCTGATGGTGTTGGTCCCAAATAGAGTCGTTTGTGGTGCCCCCCCCCTTGGAAACTTGGGGTTTGGTTGATGTACGTTGTGCTGATCCGGTCGTGGCCTGAGACGAGATACGCGCGGCTACTATCAGGGTGTCGGCACGCCGGGAGGTCTTGCTGGACTTGTTTTACCATTGTCGAAATGTCTTGTGCACCGGGATTCCGAGCCTGGTCCGATTGTCCCTAAGATAATGGGTAATAATTATTATTATCTCAACTGATCGTGAGAGCTTGTGACGGTTATGTGGCAGATTGGAATTTGTTAATGTCCGGTTGTAGAAAACTTGACAGAGGATCCGAAGTAAAACACACAACTGTGTGAGTAACCGTGACTGTCTCTTTTAACTTTGAGAAGAGAACACGGTGGGGTTATGTTTGACTCGTAGGTAGTTCAGGATCTTTAGCAATCACTACTAGTTGCGACCGTTTGCGTACATGCTCATCTTATTCTTGTACTCGTGATACGTCCAAAACGTATCTATAATTTTTGTTTGCTCCATGCCTCTTTTGTGTGATATTGCTATGATATTTATGCACTTCCATACACTTTTGATCATATTTGGACTAACCTATTAACTCAGTGCACCTCAGTGCCAGTTTCTGTTTTCTGCTGTTTTTGTATTTCAGGTTTTCCCATTACTTAAATTGCCAGAAAAATTCCGGGAAAAATATATAAAAAATCAGCGCTCCAGAAGCTTCCGTGCGGCCAAAGTAGGGCCGGAGGGGGGCCACCAGGGCTCCAGGCGCCCTGGGGGAGCGGCCCCCCTCCTGGCCGCGCCGGGGGGGCGCCTAGGCCCCCCTGACCTCCGCTGATGCCCCCCTTTGGCATATATTTACACCGCGTCCCGAAACCCTCGAGAACGAAACCCTTTTTCGCGATCTCATCTCTATTCCGCCGCCGCCGCGCTTCCAAGATCGGGAGCACCAGGAGAACTCTTCCCGGCACCCTACCGGAGGGGAGGATCACCACCGGGAGCTTCTCCACCACCATGGACGCCTCCCGGATGAGTTGTGAGTAGTCTCCCTTGGACCATGGGTCCATGACCAGTAGCTATGTGATGTTCTCCTCCCCTCTTTGTTCTTCACCGATTAGACCTCGTGAGCTGCCCTACATGATCGAGGCACATATGTAATCCTTATGTTGTTGCTATGATGAGTTTGCTGGGATCCGATGGATTATGAGATTATGTTCAGATTGTGTGTGAGTAATATATTTGATTTACCTATTTTATATTTATGTTCTTGAGTAATTCTTGCATGTTCTCCGTTGCTGTTTATTGCTTTGGCCAAGTAGTAGGTAGTAACTCCAAGAGGGAACGTTATGCTTGATTGTGGGTTCATGCCCCTCGATGACTAGCTTGAGTGACAGAAACATGAGTCTAGGGGATGTGATGTTGCCACAAGGGGGAAAACAACGGTGCTTGTACTTGCGGGTGCAAGGATTGTTTACTTTACGCAAAGTTCTTTTAATGCAGTTGTCTGTTGCTTTGAGTTTACACTATGGGTGGGACTCGCAACTTAATACCAGCGAGATGTTCTGGATAGATATCTCAAGGTGGATGATTAGTAGTAGATGCAGATGGATTTCGGTCTACTTGCCTTGGCGTACCGCCCATGCTTTTGAGCCTCTACCTTTCTTTGTAGCATAGTTAGCATTGGTTTGCGCACATATTCCTGTCAATTGCCCAGCTGTAATTCGTTTACCTCGCTTAGCTGTTTTATCGTCTTTTGGGAGAGAGACATCACTAGTGAACATCATGGGACCCCGGTCCATATTACCATCACTGATCACATCCGCTATTTACTTTCTGTTCTTACTTACTAGTTGCAGTCATACCTATCACTATTATCTCTTGCGTTTGATCCTTTGTAAACGACAAGGCCGGAGGGATTGACAACCTCTCTGTACTCGTTGGGAGCAAAGTTATTTGTATCTGTGTGCAGGTCCTGTCAATCGCTAAGTATCTGGCGCCGTTAGCAGTTGACACCTTCTTGTTGAACCTCGGAGTCTCAGGGGAATTCGATCCTTGGTATCTTTGCCAAGGGAAAACTACCGCTACGCTGCATCTCAAACCTTCCACTTGGGGTAACCAACGAGGGGCGAGAAGCCATCAAGCAAAGTTTTCTGGCGCCGTTGCCGGGGATCTCTACTCTTCAAGATAGGGGAGTTGCACGCTATCTTTTACCTTTGCTTTTTAGTCTTGTTAGTTTACCTTTCAGTTTTTGCTTTAGTTCCCTTTATCAAAAATCACAAAAATAGTTATCTTGCTTGCTTGCTACTATGGGTTCCACCGAGAACACCAAGTTGTGTGACTTCACTAGTCATAACAACGATGACTTTATCTGCACGCCTATTACTACACCTGCCACTTCAGCACCTTCTTATGAAATTAAACCTGCTTTACTGAACCTAGTTATGAAAGATCAATTCTCCGGTGCTGGAGATGATGCTGCTTTACACTTAAACAATTTTGTTGAACTCTGTGATATGCAAAAGTACCGAGAAGTAGACAGTGATATTGTTAAGCTTAAGCTTTTTCGTTTCTCCTTGAGAGGAGGAGCTAAAATTTGGTTTCAATCTTTGCCTAGAAATAGCATAGATTCTTGGGACAAGTGCAAGGATGCCTTTATTGGAAAGTACTATCCACCTGCTAAAATTATCCAACTAAGGATTAACATAATGAATTTTAAACAATTGGATAATGAACATGTTGCCCAAGCTTGGGAACGCATGAAATCTCTTGTCAAGAATTGCCCTACTCATGGTTTGACTACTTGGATGGTTATCCAAACTTTTTATGCAGGCTTGAACTTTACCTCGCGGAACTTGTTAGATTCGGCCGCGGGAGGAACCTTTATGTCAACTACACTTGGTGCTGCCACAAAGCTTCTCGATGAGATGATGACCAATTATTCCCAATGGCACACCGAACGCGCTCCAACAGGTAGGAAGGTAAACTATGTCGAGGAGATTTCCTCCCTAAATGAAAAAGTTGACTTGATCATGTCTCTACTTTCCAAGCAATCTTCTATTGATCCTCGTGATGTTCCTTTAAATTCTTTGATTGCTCAAGAACAAGTAGATGTGAACTTTATCTCTAGAAACAATTTCAATAACAATGCTTATAGGAGTAATTTTGGTAGCAATCCTAGACCGTTCCCCTCTAATTCCTATGGGAACAACAATGCTTATCCTAGCACCAAGAACTCCACTTCTGAACTAGAGATTATGCTTAAAGATTTCATCACTACCCAAAAAGCCTTCAATAAGAGTGTAGAAGAAAAACTAGCCAAACTACATGATCTCTCTTCGAAGGTAGACAATTTAGCCCATGAGGTAGAATTGCTTAAAATTAGAACTTCCCCTCTTGAGGAGAGGAAGACCACTCCTATGAATGCTATTCAAGTGCAAATTAATGAAAACATTAGGATGTTGGCTAAACTTAAAGAGAGATGGGCTAGAGAAAAGGAGGAAGAAGATAGAATTAAGAACCTTCCAACCCACCACACTGTTGCTACTATCCAAGTTGTTGAGGATATCCAAACTCTTAGCACCCAATGCACTCCTGGTCCCATTGGACCTATTAATGGTGATGCTATGACCATAGAAACTACCAAACAAGTGAGCCTAAAGGACACCACTACCACTTTACTTGATAGTAGTGACCTTGATTTTGATAATTGCACCCTTACCGAAGTTATTGATTTCCTTCACAAGATGTCTAGAGATCCCCGCACTAGCACGCTTAATCTTACCTTCACAGAGCATATCACTAATGCTCTCATTAAAGCTAGGGAGGAGAAACTTAGGGTAGAAGCCTCCATACCTAGAAAGCTAGAAGATGGTTGGGATCCTATGATTAAAATTAAATTGAATAACTTCTCTTGCTATGCTTTATGTGATGTTGGAGCTAGTACCTCCGTTATGCCCAAAAGAATATATGATATGCTTAAATTGAAACCTTTTGATTCTTGTTCTTTTGGTGTTCGTCTTGTTGATTCTTCCATAAAGAAACCTTTGGGGAGGATCGACGATGTTCTTATCATTGTCAATGACAATTATGTTCCCGTTGATTTTACTATTATGGATATTGAATGTGAACCTTCTTGTCCAATTATTTTGGGACGTCCTTTTCTTCGCACCGTGGGTGCTATCATTGACATGAAAGAGGGGAATATAAAATTCCAATTTCCTCTCAAGAAAGGGATGGAACACTTCCCTAGAAAGAAGATTAAGTTTCCTTTTGAGTCCGTTATACGGGCTAGCAATTCTTTTACTCTTGATAAAACTTGATCTCTTTGCATTATGCCTAGCTTAAAGGCATAAAAGAAAGCGCTTTTGGGAGGCAGCCCACAATGAATAAAATTTTATTTTGCTTTTGTTGTGTCTTGATGTTTGTTACTACAGTAGCATCATCATTGTATCTTTACTTTTCAACTTTGTGCCAAGTTTAGCCTCTGATTGCAAGAAAGTTCAAAAGTTGTGACGTGCTGTCCAGGAAACAGATTCTGTCCTTGGACAGAAAAATTCGTATAAAATCACCAGATCATCTTTTTGGTCTGAATATTTTCGACAGCGTGCTCTATACAATTAGCTTTCGGGCGTCTGTTCTGAGTTTTTTGATTTGAGTTGCAGAAGTGCCCCGAAAAAATTATTTACTACCTGTTGGTCTGTTTTTCACAGATTCTGTCCTGTTTTGCCTTTCCTTCATTTTGCAAACCTTGAGCTTGCTTTTTCTTTGCAAAAACCTTTTGGCAATATTGAGAAATAGTAGACCTTCAAGATTATCTTTATTTCCAGCAAGGAAAAATTATTTTATTATGGGTACTAACCTCGCTAATCAGATTATGATGAGTTATGTATGAAGGGAGTTTTCAAGTGTGCGAGGGAAGATGATAAAAAGATTCAGGAGTGTCAAACGCTCAAGCTTGGGGATGCCCCCGTGCACCCCCAAGAAATATTCAAGAAGACTCAAGCGTCTAAGCTTGGGGATGCCCCCGTGCATCCCCTTCTCCATCAACATTATCAGTTCGTCTTTCGTTCCACTATATTTTAATCACTTCATGTGTTATGTGCTATGCTTGGAGCGTCTTGCTTTTAGTTTCCTTTTTAGTTTTCTTTAACTTTGCTTGCTTTTCATAACGAGTTGGAACTCAGCCTTCTTTGTGTGGGAGAGAAACACGCTCCACTTCAACCTAGAACACAACATAGAATTTTCATGTTTATCTTTGTTGTGTACGTTCTTTGTCTTTCAATAGCTACTGTCATGCTTAGCTCTTAGTTTTCACGCTTTTCTTTTTAAAGAGCTTTTGTTTAGTTGGTTGCTGGAACTCTCTTGAGTTATCATGCTTATCTTGTTAAGAGAGTTGGCTTCTGTTGCACTGGTTGATATGTCCATGATAAAAATGCTATGTGCATAATGGTGCTTAGTAGTTCATGTTTTCTTATGGTTAGTCTCCAATAGCTGGGGGTTCTTAATGTGTTATTGGAGTACCAACATGATTTGTTTGCTTATGATGTGGTATGGTTTAGTGATATCTTCCTCCAAGAATTTATTTTGATTGACTTGGCATATGCTCACGCATATTTAAGACTGTAAAGAAAGTCTATCAAGCCTTGATGATCTTTCATTTCTGAGTAGCGATATAACTTCCATGCCCGATTCAATGTTGCTTTGTCGCTCTTCATGATTATGACCGTCATTGCTCTCTTAGTTGGTCGCTCCCAGTCTTTTGCTAACCTTCTCCTGTACTAAGCGGACTGACTGCTTGTGCATCCAAAATCCTTTAAACCAGTTATGCCATATGAGTCCACCATACCTTCCTATACATGGTATTTACCTGCCATTCCTAACGAAGACTTTCGCGTACCATCTCAAAATTAATCAAAAAAAAGCATTTCTCTTTTGTGCCTCTGTTTTAGCTCATGAGGAAGTAGTAGTTAATTCATGATCTTTTTAAGTTGGACAAGCTTCACCCCGGGATTGCATGTCTAATGTGCAAACACCTAATACGAGAAGGAACTGGCAAAGAGTGCGCCCGGCTCATTAAAAAATATATACAACAAACAAACCCTCCTTCACGCTTTGTTCATGAGAAATCAGAAAACTTTGGCAGTGATAAACAAAGGAGATTGTCGGGGGAAACTGTCCGCCACGAACACCTATGGGACCGGAGCCCCTTTGTCTGTGCGGTATGAGGGCGGAGGGAGCACGAAGAGCAGATCGTAGCGAACACGCGGGCAGTTTTACCCAGGTTCGGGCCGCAATGGATGCGTAAAACCCTACTCCTGCTTAGTTGTGTATTGAGTTGGCGTGCTCGGGAGCTTGAAGAAGCAGCTACACCGAGCGTATGAGTGATCTAGGTTCCGAACCCCCTCCACGTTGTGCATGGGCCTCCTTTTATAGTGCAAGGGGTCACCGACAGGTGTCAACGTAGGAGAAAGGGGTAAAAACGTAAAAGAGGTGGTAGTTGTAACAGTGCGGGAACAGTGGAGCTACAGTGCATGCATAGTGGTCGCTACCTACTTTGACAGTGGGGGACAAGAGCATTTAATGCCCGTCGCCGTCAACCCCAAAAGCTCCCGCCATTGCGTCTCCGTCTGCCACGGCGATGGATCCACCACCGTGGAGTGCCACCGTGTCCCCTAGGCTGCACAGCCATCCGCCACGCGTCCCTGGATAGGCCCCAGGGCGACGCGTGGGCCGATGAGCTGGAGCGCGGGCACACAGCGCAACCTTCCCGGCAAGCACCTTGCCGGGGTCTTGATCTTGCCGGGCCCGGGAGCTTGCCGGGCTCTGAAGCTTGTCGCTCCCCGGGCCCTCGCCGGGTCTTCTACGATGGAATCTTCTAGTCTTCCTGGCAAGCTCCTCTTGCCAGGGCCTTGTGCTAGTGAGGTAATCTTGAGCCTGGTACGGCCTTCCCGGCAAGCTCCACTTGCCGGGGTCTCGATCTTCTGTCTTGTATACTTTGTTTTTGAATGGTTTGATATGGAGCAGGAAGGTCTCCGGCGAGCCCGTGGTAAACCCTGCCGCGGGAAGCTGCAACTGCCCGTGCACAAGTTGGGGTACTGGGGTACCCCTACCTTAGTACACCGACAGGAGCCCCCGGGCCTGGGCCACACACGGTGCCGAGCGCTGTTGGGCCAGGCCCAAAACAGTGCACGGGCACACGCGGCCCTCGGCGCGCCGAATCCACTTCCGTATCCGCCGCATCCCCCCGTAACGGCACGCGTCGATTGCGGCGTCGTGGGATGGGACGTGCCCACGTTCCATCAATGAAAAGGGCGAAACGCCCCCCACTCCCCCATAAAAGCAGAGGAAGTAGGAGCGGTTCCCCTCCTTGCGCTTTCATTGCATCTTCTTCTTCCTCCAGAAACCCTCTGCGCTCCGCCTCCACACCTCCGCAGCCGTCGTCTGCATCTCCGGCGCCGCCGGGCTCTTCGTCCCCCTCCTTCCGCCGCGTCCGCCATGGCCCCGAAGACCGACAAGGCGAAGGCGGAGAAGGCAAAGAGGGAGAAGTCGGAGCAAGCGGCGAAGCTTGCCGCGTATCGGAAGCAGCATCTCGTCTTCCCGCCGAGGCTCGGCACGCGGGAGCTCTGGAACAAGTATTACTTGTTCTGGGCCAAGGAAACCAAGGCGCACCCCCGCACTCAAGCTTATCCGGCCGCCGCCAAGGACAACTACCCCGGCGGGTACTACTTCTTCGCAGCCTTCTTTCACTGCGGTCTTTGCCCTCCTTTCTCTAATTTCTTCTGCGACGTCATGCACACCTACGGCCTCCATCTTCTTGACTTCACCCCCAACGCCATCCTCACCATGGCGGTTTTCGCACACATGTGCGAAAACTTCATAGGAATACACCCAAACGTAGCGTTGTTTAGGCACTTCTTCACTCCTAGAGCAGAGGCCGACGCCCCCCTCTCCGGAGGAATTTCTTGGGTTTTTCGTCTGAACAAGAAGGGGTCCTACTTGCCGGGGGAGCTCCGCGGCAAGTGGGAGGAATGGCGTGCGGAGTGGTGCTGGATTGTTGAGGACGAGCCGCAGCCCTTCACCGCGCCGCGCACAACGCCCATCGTGCGCGGCAGGGATTGGAGCGAGTTGGACTCGGACGACATCAAGCTCGACGTCGCCCTCGTCCGGATTCTTCGTCTTCGGTCCGCCAAGCTATCTGTTGCAGAGGTAGGCGCAGATTTCCTCCGCCGCCGCATCGCCCCTCTCCAAGACAGGAAAAGGGCGGCATGGGAGTACGGCGGCCCGGCGGATATAATGAGGCTGCGTCCCGGGCTAAATTTCAACTTCACGACGCTGGAGCTGAAGGGGATGGTCCGGGAACTCTTCAAGTATGACCCGGCACACCCTGAGTGGTTCAGGCCTCGCCGGGGAGTGGTGCCCCTCTGCAACAGCACAGTCCGGGACCGTCTCTGCGCCATGATGCCCGCTTGCGATTCGCACGGCGTGGACCGCACGTGGATTCCGCCCAAGCCCATCGACGTCCTCACCTTCTTCGACAACCTCGTGGAGGTGGCGAAGAACAAGAACGACATCAAGGAGCACACGCGGGACACCACCGAGCAGGAGCTTGCTTACATAGCTTCTCGGGCTGAAGAGGCCGCTGCAGCTGCAGCGGCAGGAGATTTTGGGTACACGCCTGACGAGGCGGAGGCTGTGGATGCGTCCAGCCAGGCGGAGGAGGCGGAGATCCGCAGACTGCTGCAACTTCCTCCCGACGCGCTCGCCGGGGTCCCCTCTCTGAGGCACTCCGGGATCCACGGAATCGCGGCCGAGGCCGCGGCAATGGAGGGTGCCGCCGGAGGGAACAGAGGCGCCGCGGGGAGCGGAGGCGCCGGAGGAGGCAGAGGCGCCAAAGGAAAAGAGGCCGCAGCGCAGGGCGCTGGGCCCAGCGAGCCAGCCGGGGGGGAGGAGGAGGAGGAGGCCGAGGACTCCGACGGATCTACGGAGCTCTATGCCGACGACCTCTCCTCGTCGGAGAGTTCCCCGCCCCCGGCAAGCCCAAGGCAGTCTCCACCGAAGCGTCTTCGCAAGACGGCGACGGGAGAGAGGGCGCAGGCGCCCCGGCAACAACCAGCTCGCCGGGCAGCTCCCCGGGGGAGCCAAGCTACGCCGGGGGCGACCGGCGCACCAGTCACAGCGGAGGCGGCCCGCGCGCGGGCCACGACAGAGGCGTCCCGCAAGCAGGCGTCGAGCCGACAGGGGTCTTCTCGGAGCGGAGCAGCGGCTCCGCCCGCTCCTCGGGCTCCGGCCACCACAGGGGCTGGGTCTTCGCAGCCCCCAGCCCCAGGGATCGCCAAGCGCCCGAGGGAAACTTCGTCTTCCGCTCCTCGTGCAGACGCGCCCCAGGTGGAGTATGACTTCTCCGCCTTGAGCGAGGACGACGAGGAGGACCAGGAGTAAGAATCCGAGATCTTACATCTTCTCAAGCTTCGTCTTGATTATTGTTGATGCTGATTTTGTTTGTTGCTTTGATTTCAGGACCTTGGTTCAGCGCGTGGCGAAGAAAGCCAAGGCGCCGGTGGTCGAGGTCGCGGAAGGCTCGGCCACCGCGGCAACTGGGGACGTGCCGGAGCCAAGCCTGCCGGACCCGAGCGCTGCTCCGAGGAGCAGCCCCCAGCGCAGCCCCCAGCGTAAGTCTGGGTTCTATCCTTCCGCTTGTCAGGACGCGCTTAGGGATTTTGTCTTGTTTCAACATCTTGATGTTTCTTGTCTTTTCTTGTGCAGAGGTGGAGCCACAGCGGCAGGAGCGCCCGGAGACCGTCCTTGAGGAGCTGCAGGCCCCGCCGTCCCCGCCAAGGCCGAATTCTCCGGCAAGGGAGAGTGCTCCGCCAAGGGCGGGTACTCCGCCAAGGCAGAGTACCCCGCCGAGGGCGAGCAGCCCGGCGAGGGCGGCCACTCCGCCAAGGCAGAGCTCCCCGGCGAGGGAGCCCGCCGCTGACGACGTCCGCCAAGGTATGTCTTGTAGTTTGTCTTCTTGGCTTCGTCTCTTTTTGGATATTTGCTTGAATTTCTTTTTCTTCTTCTTCTTTTTAGATCCTCCTCCTCCCGAGCCGATGGAGACGGAAGTCATCAACATCGAGGATGGGGAGGGCGCGCAGGGCGGCGGCGGCGACGTCCCTGTCGTCGAGGACACGGCGAGAGCCGCCGAGCCGGCCGCGCAGGAGACCGCTCCGGCTGCGGACGCAGCGGCCGGGGAGGGGGACGGCGACCGCACCGCCGACCCGGAGGCGGCGGGAGCATCAAGTGCTGCGCCGGCCGGCGACCCCTCCGCCGGCAAGGAGCAGGGCTACTACCTTGAAGCCCCCAACGGCGTCTTCATCCAGGTGCCGTGGGGGTCTTCGTCGCGAGCTCCCGCGGAGGGCGAGGCATTTGATGGGGAAGTCCTCGCCTCCGCGGGCCTGAAGATTGTCGAGGCGCCCGGCGGGAGTGAAGGGCCCGAGGAGGAGAAGCTGCTTCACCAGCTCCTGGCCCTTTACCGGGCCAGGCAGGCGAAGCTTGCTTCCCGGGAAGCCCTTGCCGCCAAGGCCGCCGCGGAGATGGAAAAGCGCGCGGCGGAGCTCAGCGCCGCCAACCAGGCGGCCCTCCGCGAGGTGGCGGAGGAGCGCGAGCGGCTCGCCGGCGAATACCAGGAGTGGGTGCTGGAGAAGGCTGAGGCTGAAGAGCAGCAGCGGCTCGCCGGGGTGGAGCTGTCCCGGCGAGAAGGAGAACTCGCCCAGCGGAAGGTCCAACTCGACTCCCACGAGGAGGACCTTGCCGCTCGCGAGGAGGCCCTTGGCGGGGAACTGAAGGAGGCGAAAGCCGCCGCGGTTGCCGCGGAGACCGCCAAGAAGGAGCTCGCCGCCAAGGTCGTGCAGCTGGAGAAGGCGCTGAAGGTGAGCGCGGAGAAGGTTGCCGCGCTCATCACGGAGCGCGAGAAGGACGCCCACACCAATTCAGAACTCCAGGTGCGTCTTTCTGAGAGGGGCGACGAATTGAAGGCCGCCAAGGACTCCATCGAGGACTTGGAGTTGAAGGTCTCTACACTGAAGGATTCACTCGACGCTGCCCGGGCTCGGGAGACCAAGTTGAAGGAGGAGCTCCGCAAGGAGCGGGCCTTGGTGGACAGCGCCAATAAAGCGGCTGAACTCTTCCGCAAAACCGTTGAGGTATGGACCGAGGACTTAGTATCTTCTGCGTCCAACATCGACCAGGAGTTGCTGGCGTTGAAAGTTGAACATCTCATCTACTCCCCGGATCCGGACCTCCCGCACAGCGCCAAGCTCAGCCTCTTCTTCAGAGGGATCGCGCCGGCTCTTGCAGGTCTGCGGAAGAAGATCCCCGCGCAACTGGCCGAGGAGACGCGCCTACTCTGTACGGGAACTCTGGAGCGCGTGCTGACAAAGATCGTATACCGCAATCCGGGCATAAATCTCACCAACGTTCTTCGCAGCTTGCCGGCTGACGCGGACATGGAGGCGCTGAAGGAGCAGGTCGCCCACATTATTGCCAAGGTGGCCAAGATCTCCAGGAAGGAGGGCGACCGCGTAGACTAGGCCTCCATTATCTTTATCTCTTTTTGTTGCTGCACTGAGTTATTATGAACCCATTAGTCCATTGCGACAAGTTATCTTTTGTAAGATATTTATCTTATTTTGGTCAATCAGTGCAATGTTATCTTCCTTGTCTTAATCCTTGACTTTGTATGTTTTTCACCCTACGCTCTCGGGGAGCTTGCCGGCAAGGGACCTTTGCCGCGAGCGCTGAGTGCTGGACTCGGAGCAGCCTGCTGGCCAAGGTCTCACCGGCAAGCAACCTCGCCGCGGCTAGTCGCAACGCACTTAGCTTGCTGAGCGTACTCGGAAACGAAACAAGGGCGCGACACTTGTCGCAGCTCACTTAAATCGTTGAGCGAACTCGGAAACAAGATAAGGGTGCGGCAAGCTACGGGTAGGTTCCTCCGCGCACAGGTTTTCCATACAAAGTGTGATTGTTCAAAGAAGGCAACTAGAATTTAAAATTTGAACTGGTCAAATTCTAACAACTTAGCTTTCATATTTTGTTTGCTTCCCGGTAAGGCTTCTCTTTCTTGAACAGCACTTGGTTCCTCCTCCATCTCCTTCCCCCCCGGCAAACTTGTGCGCGAGGAACGTTCCTTCTGCTTAAGAGGCGAGGAAAAAAGAGAGGGAGACAAGTATATTGCCTTTCGGCGTGCTAATGCTTACCGGATACTTGAGTGTTGCACTTAATGCCAAACAAAACATGCAAATAGCAAAGAAAAGCATGCAAAAGGCAATCAGTGCAAAACACAAAAACTTTACTGATGCACGGGGTCTGCGCCCGGCTTTGTACAAAGGGTTACATGCAACAGCGGCAAAGCTTGTACAAAAGGTGGTTGCCGGAGCGGATCACGGCAACCGCGCCTTATGGGTGAAACTTGCGAAGATGCTCTATGTTCCAGGAGTTGCTCACCGGTAAGCCTTCTTCGGTCTCGAGGCGGACAGCGCCGGGCCTCGTGACTTGTCTCACCCGATAAGGGCCTTCCCACTTCGGCGTCAACTTGTTGGAATTCTTGGCGGACTGAACACGCCGAAGAACAAGGTCGCCTTCCTCGAGACTCCTGGCCTTGACCTTGCGGCTATGGTAGCGGCGCAAGGCTTGCTGGTATCGAGCAGCTCGTACAGCAGCCTGGAGACGTCCCTCCTCGAGGAGCAATGCGTCATCTTGTCGCAGTTGCTCTTGCTCGAGCTCATCATAAGCGAGCACTCGAGGAGATCCGTACACGAGTTCCGTGGGGAGAACTGCCTCTGCTCCATAGACTAGAGCAAAGGGTGTCTGTCTGGTGGCTCGACTTGGTGTCGTTCTGATTGACCAAAGAGCCGCCGGTAGCTCCTCTATCCAATTTCTTCCGCACTTGCGCAGCCTGTCAAAGGTCCTTGTCTTGAGTCCGCGCAGCACTTCAGCATTGGCCCTCTCCGCTTGACCGTTGCTCCTCGGGTGAGCAACAGAAGCGAAACAGACCTTGGCGCCAAGGTCTTGGACGTACTGCATGAAGGTGCGACTAGTAAATTGTGTACCGTTGTCGGTGATGATCCTGCTAGGGATTCCGAAACGGCAAACAATCGACCTGAAGAACCTGACTGCTGACTGTGCTGTCACCTTTCTCACCGGTTCCACTTCTGGCCACTTTGTGAACTTGTCGATTGCTACGTACAAGTACTCAAAGCCCCCGACGGCACGGGGGAAGGGGCCGAGGATATCGAGCCCCCAGACCGAGAAGGGCCAGGACAAAGGTATTGTTTGGAGAGCTTGAGCTGGCTGATGAATCTGCTTTGCATGGAACTGGCACGCTTCACACTTGGTTACTAGTGCAGTTGCATCTTGGAGGGCTTCTTGCCAAAAGAACCCTAGCCGGAAAGCTTTCCCGGCAAGCGCCCTTGCGCCAATGTGGTGGCCGCATATGCCTCCGTGTATTTCTGCCAACAGCTTCTGTCCATCTTCCCTGGAAATGCACTTCAACCTGACACCATTGAGTCTTCTTCTGTACAGTTCGTTATCCACGAACTGGTACATACTTGACTGTCTGGTTATCTTCTCTATTTCTTCTGGGTCGTCGGGAAGTTCTCCAGTTTGAAGAAAACGAACGATCTGCTGTGCCCATGCCGGAGCCTGGGGCTCAACGGCAAGGAATAAATGCTCGAGGGCCACTGCGGGAACCTCAGCTTCTACGGCAAGGACCTCTGGTTCTGCCGGAGCTGATGGTCCCCCGGCAAGCTCGCCGGGGCGAGGCTTGTCGGGAACGCTTGCTTCAACTGTACAGACCCAAAGATCTGCAGGAGCAAACTGTTCCTCAGCGTTCTGGTTGTTGATCTTGGGGACCTTGGCGGCGGTTTCAGGAAGATCCGCCGGCAAGTAGTCGCCGGAGACCAACTTTCTCTTCTTGGACTGCCCAACTGATGGTGTAACGGATGGCTGAGTCAGCTTGAGCAAGAAGGTTCCTGGTTCCACAGGTAACTTCATCGAAGCACACTTTGAAAGGCCATCTGCAATTTCATTCTGAGCTCTCGGGACGTGCTCCATCTGCAGACCTTCAAAGTGCTCCTCAAGCTTCCTCACTTCATCGACATAAGCTTCCATCAAAGGGCTCTGATAGCTCTTGTTAACTTGCCGGACCACCAACTGAGAATCTCCCCGTACAATCAGCTTCCTGATCCCAAGTTCGGCCGCAATCCTGAGGCCGGCAAGCAAGCCTTCGTACTCAGCAGTGTTGTTCGTCGCTTGTTCCCTGGGAAAGTGCATCTGGATAACATATTTGAGGTGCTCTCCGGTGGGCGCGATGAGTACCACGCCAGCACCGGCGCCTTGCAGCGAGAAGGCACCATCAAAATACATTACCCATTCACTTGTTGCTTCTTGTACGGGTGCACTTGTTTCTTGGACTTCCTCATCGGGCGTTGGGGTCCATTCAGCTATGAATTCTGCCAAAGCTCGGCTCTGTATGGTTGAAGTACTTTCAAACTTGAGCCCAAAGCTCGACAGCTCCAGTGCCCACTCAACGATCCTGCCTGTTGCTTCTGGGTTGTGCAATATCCTCTTCAGCGGAAAGCGAGTGACCACTGTTATCTCATGTGCTTGGAAGTAATGGCGCAGCTTTCTCGAGGCCATGAGGAGGCCGAAAAGCAACTTTTGCACCCCGGAGTATCTTGATCTAGCCCCCTGCAAGAGGGAACTCGCGAAATACACCGGGCACTGCACCATCCTTCTTCGCATTCCTTCTTGTTCCTGCGCAGAGTTATCCTTGTCGGGGCCAGAGCTTGCCGGAGCAGCCCCCTGCTTGTCGCTGGATTCGCTTGCCGGTGGTGCTGACTCCTCGTCGGACTCCCTCTCCGCTACTAACGCAGCACTAACCACCTGGTTGGTTGCCGCTAGGTATAGCAACAACTTTTCCTGTGGTCTAGGTGCGACAAGTATTGGAGTGGAGGACAGGTACCGTTTCAAATTCTGCAGCGCTGCCTCCGCTTCCGGAGTCCACTTCATGGGACCTGCCTTCTTCAAGATTTTGAAGAAAGGTAGGGCGCGTTCTGCAGACTTCGAAATGAACCTACTGAGGGCAGCCACACAACCTGCAAGCCTTCTGACATCCTTGACGCGCTTCGGGGCCTCTATCTGCTTGATGGCTTTAATCTTGTCGGGGTTGGCTTCAATCCCCCTCTGTGACACAAAGAACCCGAGAAGCTTGCCGGAGGGGACTCCAAAGACGCACTTCTCGGGGTTCAACTTGAGCTGGATCTTACGCAGGTTCTGAAATGTTTCCTCCAAATCTTGGACCAGGGTATCCTTGCCTTTGCTCTTCACCACGATGTCATCCATGTAAGCCTCTACATTTCTGTGGATCTGTGGCTCAAAAGCAGTGTATACTACCCTTGCAAAGGTTGAGCCTGCATTCTTCAATCCAAATGGCATGCGTATGAAGCAATAAGTGCCACATGGAGTGATAAATGCAGTCTTCTCTTCATCCTCTTTGGCCATAAAGATCTGATGATAGCCTGAGTATGCATCAAGAAAAGAGAGTAGCTCACATCCGGCAGTGGAGTCAACGATCTGGTCAATGCGCGGCAAAGGGAATGGATCCTTGGGACATGCTTTATTCACATCGGTGAAGTCTATACACAGTCTCCACTTCCCATTGGCCTTGCGCACGACGACTGGGTTTGCCAACCACGTCGGATGGATCACACCTCTAACTAGGCCTGCTGCTTCTAGCTTCTTGATCTCTTCGTTGATGAACTCTTGGCGCTCCACGGCTTGCTTCCTCACTTTCTGCTTGATGGGCCGCGCATGAGGACAAACAGCAAGCTTGTGCTCAATTACCTTCCTGGGAACACCGGGGATGTCAGATGGTTGCCAAGCAAACACATCGACATTCGCCCGCAGGAAGGCAACGAGCGCGCTTTCCTATTTGCTGTCAAGTGTGGCACTGATGGTGAAGGTACCACCAGTGCCGTCCTCCTTGGCGGACACCTTCTTGGTTGCCGGAGGAGCGGCCATTCCCTTCTTACTCTTGCCGGTGGAGCTCGATGGGACGTCCTCGACGGCAGCGCAGCACTCCGAAGAGGTGCGTTTGCCAGAGTGGGACCCAGAGCACTTGCCGGACTTGGTCTTCGTCTTCTTCCCCCCGGGAGCTTCAGCGGCAAGTGTATCCTTCTCGGCCGCAGCTGCCGCATCCCGGTAGATCTTGTCGGCGCAGACAAGTGCATCCTTCTTGTCGCCGTGGACAGTGATGACGCTTATCGGCCCCGGCATCTTGAGTACGTTGTAAGCATAATGGGAAGCTGCCATGAACTTGGCGAGGGCGGGACGGCCGAGTATTCCATTGTAGGGCAATGGAATATCGGCGACGTCGAAAGTGATGCGCTCAGTTCTGAAGTTGAGCTCCCCGCCAAAGGTCACCGGCAATGTGATCTTTCCCTTGGGCTTGCTCCTTCCCGGGTTGATTCCTTGGAAAGAACCGGTTTCTTCGAGCTCGCCATCTGGAATTTGGAGTTTCTTGATCACAGCAGAGGAGATCAAGTTCAGCCCGGCCCCGCCGTCAACCAACATTTTGGTGACCTTGAGGTTGCGGATGGTGGGTGAGACCAACATCGGCAAGCACCCGACCGCAGTGGTGCGGTCAGGGTGATCCTCAAGATCAAAAACGATGGGCGTGCTGGACCATTTGAGGAGCCTGCGCGACTCCATGGGCGGCTCCGCTGCATTCACCTCACGCACCCACTGCTTTAGTTGGCGGTGGGAGGTTTGCAGGGAGGCGCCACCGTCGACGCACAGGACCTCCGTGGCCTTCTGGAACTCCTGCTCGCTGTTATCCTCGTCCTCCATGTCTTCGTCGTCGTCTTCGTCCTTGTCGCGGCCCCGGGGAGGTCGATCTCCTTGCCGCTGCTTGGCCTTGCCGCGGCGTCCTCCCCGGCCGTTGAACGGCCGCTTCTTGCTTGGCTCTTCCCCGCCACCTTGGGCCTTCTCCTTGTCGCGCCTCTCGTACTCAGCTTTCTGCTGCTCGACGAGGTACTCGACGCGCTTGCAGTTGGAGAGATCGTGACCCTTGGTGCGGTGGATCTTACAGTATTGCTTGTCGGAGCCGTCCTGCTTGTCGGCCGCCGCTACAGGGGCAGGCTCCTTGCCGGAGCCGCCAGCCTGTGTTTGCTTGGCGGGGGCCTCCTTGCCGGACTTCTCGACGGCAAGCACTTCCTTCTTGCCTTTCCTTCTGTTATTCCGCCGCCGGCTCTTCTTTGCCGGGGCGGCGTCGTCGCTGTCGCTTCCTCCTGCGCCAGCATCCTCCCCGGGGAGTCTCCTCCCCTCTTCTGCGCGTGCGCACTTGTCAGCCAGAGCATAGAGCTCGCTGACATCCCGAATCTTGGTCATCGCCATTTCTTCACGCATGCGGCGGTTACGCACGTTCTGGTGGAACGCGCTGATAACCGCGGCAGGGTGGACATCAGGGATATTGTGCTGCACACGGCTGAAGCGTTGGATGTATTTGCGCAGGGTTTCTCCTTCCTTCTGGGCCAGAATGTGGAGATCGCTCTCCTGGCCATGGGGTTTGTGGCCGCCAGTGAAGGCGCCAACAAACTGGTGGCAAAGGTCGGCCCAAGAAGAGATGGAACCTTCCGGCAAGTGCATAAGCCACGAACGGACGTTCGGCTTAAGCACGAGCGGGAAGTAATTTGCCAAGATCTTCTCGTCGCGCCCCCCGGCAGCTTGTACGGCGATGGTGTAGACGCTGAGAAACTCCGAGGGGTGCGTCTTGCCGTCGTACTTCTCCGGTACGTCGGGCTTGAAATTCTTCATGCTGGGCCACTGGACGCGCCGCAGCTCACGGGTAAACGCAGGGCAGCCTGCCGCGTATGGCAAGTCGCCTGGTTCACCGGGCGCGCGCGCGTCGACAGTGTTCCCAGCTCTATGATCTGATTGTCGCCGAGCTTCTCGGCGGCGCTCGATTGTGGTGCAAGCGTCTTCTTGTCGCCGGTCGTCGAGGACCTGGCGCTGGTCCCGACGAGCCCGCGGATCCGACGAGGCCGTGGAGCCGTCGTCGGCGTTGTTCCTGCAGGGTGGCGTCTTCTGCTTCCGCGGCGGGGAGTGCATGCTTGTCGCACCCCCGGCGGTCTTGTCGCCGTCGGCCTTCGTCTTCTCAGCTTGCCGCGGCCGTGAGGCCGACGGCTGCTGTGGAGAATCGTTGTTGGCGAAGGCTATCAGGCTCTGGATGGTGGCCCTCCAGTCTTCGGCCTTGTCTGCCGCTGGAGGGAAGTCGAGGAGCAGTTGCGCCCTTGCGAGCGCTTCTGCTGGAGTGGAGGGAAACGCGGGCGAGCGGTGCGAGGAGCGGGATACGCTCGGACTTCTAACAACGTTAGAAGGAGCGGGGTCCCGCGCCGGCGCCTTCGCTTTGCTTGTGCCCGGACGGAAGTCCGGAGCGTCCCGCGAGCCCCCGGTTTGGCCTTGGCCCAGCAGACGGATGCCACCTCCTGTGACATGGCGCTGCTGGGTTGTTGTGTGCTGAGATGGACGCGGTGCGTCCACGGAGACCGAGGTTCGGTCTTCCGTCCTGTTCTTGGATCTGGTAGCGCCGTGAGTGTCCTCGCCGGCGACCACCCTTCCGACGGCGTCTCCCCCGCCCACCGTTGGCTCCGGCGGCGGCGGGTGAGACGCGGACGGGCCTCCGACCTCCGAAGGCTTCTTCTTCGGGGCCATGGAGTTGCTGCTAGTGAAGTTGACGAATTCGGAGAGGTTGATGAAGAATGCGCCCGCGCGAACGCCGGACCAGGTTCGCACAACCTCGACGCCCCCTACCTGGCGCGCCAAAGATGTCGGGGGAAACTGTCCGCCACGAACACCTATGGGACCGGAGCCCCTTTGTCTGTGCGGTACGAGGGCGGAGGGAGCACGAAGAGCAGATCGTAGCGAACACGCGGGCAGTTTTACCCAGGTTCGGGCCGCAATGGATGCGTAAAACCCTACTCCTGCTTAGTTGTGTATTGAGTTGGAGTGCTCGGGAGCTTGAAGAAGCAGCTACACCGAGCGTATGAGTGATCTAGGTTCCGAACCCCCTCCACGTTGTGCATGGGCCTCCTTTTATAGTGCAAGAGGTCACCGACAGGTGTCAACGTAGGAGAAAGGGGTAAAAACGTAAAAGAGGTGGTAGTTGTAACAGTGCGGGAACAGTGGAGCTACAGTGCATGCATAGTGGTCGCTACCTACTTTGACAGTGGGGGACAAGAGCATTTAATGCCCGTCGCCGTCGACCCCAAAAGCTCCCGCCATTGCGTCTCCGTCTGCCACGGCGATGGATCCACCACCGTGGAGTGCCACCGTGTCCCCTAGGCTGCACAGCCATCCGCCACGCGTCCCTGGATAGGCCCCAGGGCGACGCGTGGGCCGATGAGCTGGAGCGCGGGCACACAGCGCAACCTTCCCGGCAAGCACCTTGCCGGGGTCTTGATCTTGCCGGGCCCGGGAGCTTGCCGGGCTCTGAACCTTGTCGCTCCCCGGGCCCTCGCCGGGTCTTCTACGATGGAATCTTCTAGTCTTCCTGGCAAGCTCCTCTTGCCAGGGCCTTGTGCTAGTGAGGTAATCTTGAGCCTGGTACGGCCTTCCCGGCAAGCTCCACTTGCCGGGGTCTCGATCTTCTGTCTTGTATACTTTGTTTTTGAATGGTTTGATATGGAGCAGGAAGGTCTCCGGCGAGCGCGTGGTAAACCCTGCCGCGGGAAGCTGCAACTGCCCGTGCACAAGTTGGGGTACTGGGGTACCCCTACCTTAGTACACCGACAGAGATCAAGAGGATGTGATCGTCCTCGTACGGGAGCCGTTCCTCGAAACTTGTCCAGCTCGAGAAGTAATTGAGTTATCTGCTAGCATTCGATGACGAAATATGCATATACTAAAAATAATTTTACCTCTGTTTTAAAAACCAAGAGCTCTGGTACATGTTTTAGTTTTTGTTTCCGACCACGGGTTTTCAACCTTGCCATCAAAAGCCACGGTTCGAGAGTCTCCACCTTCTTTAAAGCACCAACTATTGAGAGCATGATTGTCATTCTGAGTGTAATGTGCATTGTCCCAAAGTACCATTGTCTTTTGCATGATTATGATATCGTTTATTCTGAAATTATTGTATCTAGTCGTCACTTAAACCTTGGAGGTGCCCCTGCATTTATGTTTTGCTTCATTAAAGGGGGCAAGCGAGGTACCACTTTATCATATTTGCACACCATGCTCACTACAAATCTATTGAGTGTTTCAGTATCATATTGTAAAACTTTCAGTTCTTTGTGATTTTCTCATAAGGCAACTTAATTACTACAGATTCATTGTCTCAGTAAGCTTTTGTCATGTGACTATGAAAAGTCCTTATATGGTTAATAGCATGTCACCACAGAAATTATGCTTGTTATCATTTACCTACTCGAGGACGAGCAGGAATTAAGCTTGGGGATGTTGATACGTCCAAAACGTATCTATAATTTCTGCTTGCTCCATGCCTCTTTTGTGTGATATTGCTATGATATTTATGCCCTTCCATACACTTTTGATCATATTTGGACTAACCTATTAACTCAGTGCACCTCAGTGCCAGTTTCTGTTTTCTGCTGTTTTTGTATTTCAGGTTTTCCCATTACTTAAATTGCCAGAAAAATTCCGGGAAAAATATATAAAAAATCAGCGCTCCAGAAGCTTCTGTGCGGCCAAAGTAGGGCCGGAGGGGGGCCACCAGGACTCCAGGCGCCCTGGGGGCGCGGCCCCCCTCCTGGCCGCGCCGGGGGGGCGCCTGGGCCCCCCTGACCTCCGCTGATGCCCCCCTTTGGCATATATTTACACCGCGTCCCGAAACTCTCGAGAACGGAACCCTTTTTCGCGATCTCATCTCTGTTCCGCCGCCGCCGCGCTTCCAAGATCGGGAGCACCAGGAGAACTCTTCCCGGCACCCTGCCGGAGGGGAGGATCACCACCGGGAGCTTCTCCACCACCATGGACGCCTCCCGGATGAGTTGTGAGTAGTCTCCCTTGGACCATGGGCCCATGACCAGTAGCTATGTGATGTTCTCCTCCCCTCTTTGTTCTTCACCGATTAGACCTTGTGAGCTGCCCTACATGATCGAGGCACATATGTAATCCTTATGTTGTTGCTATGATGAGTTTGCTGGGATCCGATGGATTATGAGATTATGTTCAGATTGTGTGTGAGTAATATATTGGATTTACCTATTTTATATTTATGTTCTTGAGTAATTCTTGCATGTTCTCCGTTGCTGTTTATTGCTTTGGCCAAGTAGTAGGTAGTAACTCCAAGAGGGAACGTTATGCTTGATTGTGGGTTCATGCCCCTCGATGACTAGCTTGAGTGACAGAAACATGAGTCTAGGGGATGTGTTGTTGCCACAAGGGGGAAAACAACGGTGCTTGTACTTGCGGGTGCAAGGATTGTTTACTTTACGCAAAGTTCTTTTAATGCAGTTGTCTGTTGCTTTGAGTTTACACTATGGGTGGGACTCGCAACTTAATACCAGCGAGATGTTCTGGATAGATATCTCAAGGTGGATGATTAGTAGTAGATGCAGATGGATTTCGGTCTACTTGCCTTGGCGTACCGCCCATGCTTTTGAGCCTCTACCTTTCTTTGTAGCATAGTTAGCATTGGTTTGCGCACATAATCCTGTCAATTGCCCAGCTGTAATTCGTTTACCTCGCTTAGCTGTTTTATCATCTTTTGGGAGAGAGACATCACTAGTGAACATCATGGGACCCCGGTCCATATTACCATCACTGATCACATCCGCTATTTACTTTCTGCTCTTACTTACTAGTTGCAGTCATACTTATCACTATTATCTCTTGCGTTTGATCCTTTGTAAACGGCAAGGCCGGAGGGATTGACAACCTCTCTGTACTCGTTGGGAGCAAAGTTATTTGTATCTGTGTGCAGGTCCTGTCAATCGCTAAGTATCTGGCGCCGTTAGCAGTTGACACCTTCTTGTTGAACCTCGGAGTCTCAGGGGAATTCGATCCTTGGTATCTTTGCCAAGGGAAAACTACCGCTACACTGCATCTCAAACCTTCCACTTGGGGTAACCAACGAGGGGCGAGAAGCCATCAACTCGTAAGTTAGCCACCATACATATTGCTTAGCCGCTGCTGCAACCTCACTACTTAACCTCTTCCTACCCATTAAGCTTTGCTAGTCTTGTTACCCATGGTTATGGGATTGCTGAGTCCGCATGGCTCACAGATACTACAACAACAGTTGCAAGTGCAGGTTTCCGATGTCTCGACGCGAGAGCGATGCCCGTTGTGTTGGAGTTCTTTCTTCTCAGTCTTGGGTTAGGTTCCGGGTCGGCAGCCTGGGATAGCAGATGGATGTCGTTGTGCTTCTCATGTTTGCATCCGTAGTCGGATGCCTTGTATTGATGTTGCTGTATTCATGTGACTTGTATGTATTGTTGTATCCCCCATGTATGTATGTAATGGTACGAGGTAATGATATCCATCTTGCTAAGCGCCCGAAATGCGGTTGTGCCCCAATCACGTAAGTGTCACGTGATCGGGATAGAATCGCATCTTGGGCCTGATAAAAGGTTTCTAGGACAGTAGCAAATTTCCCTCAAGTGGATGACCTAAGGTTTATCAATATGTGGGAGGCGTAGGATGAAGATGGTCTCTCTCAAGCAACCCTGCAACCAAATAACAAAGAGTCTCTTGTGTCCCCAACACACCCAATACAATGGTAAATTGTATAGGTGCACTAGTCCGGTGAAGAGATGGTGATACAAGTGCAATATGGATGGTAGATATAGGTTTTTGTAAACTGAATATATAAAAACAGCAAGGTAGCAAGTGGTAAAAGTGAGCATAAACGGTGTTGCAATGATAGGAAACAAGGCCTAGGGTTCATACTTTCACTAGTGGAAGTTCTCTCAATAAGGATAACATAATTGGATCATATTACTATCCCTCAACATGCAACAAAGAGTCATTCCAAAGTAACTAATAGCGGAGAACAAACGAAGATATTATGGTAGGGTACGAAACCACCTCAAAGTATTCCTTCTGATCAATCTATTCAAGAGTCCGTAGTAAAATAACACGAAGCTATTCTTTCCGTTCAATTTATCATAGAGTTCGTACTAGAATAACACCTTAAGATACAAATCAACCAAAACCCTAATGTCACCTAGATACTCCATTGTCACCTCAAGTATCCATGGGCATGATTATACGATATGCATCACACAATCTCGGATTCGTCTATTCAACCAAAACAAAGTACTTCAAAGAGTGCCCCAATGTTTCTACCGGAGAATCAAGACGAAAACATGTGTCAACCCCTATGCATAGATTCCCAAGGTCACGGAACCCGCAAGTTGATCACCAAAACATACATCAAGTGAATCAATAGAATACCCCATTGTCACCACAGGTATCCCACGCAAGACATACATCAAGTGTTCTCAAATCCTTAAACACTCAATCCGATAAGATAACTTCAAAGGGAAAACTCAATTCATCACAAGAGAGTAGAGGGGGAGAAACATCATAAGATCGAACTATAATAGCAAAGCTCGCGATACATCAAGATCATTCCATCTCAAGAACACGAGAGAGAGAGAGAGAGAGAGAGAGAGAGAGAGAGAGAGAGAGAGAGAGAGAGATCAAACACATAGCTACTGATACATACCCTCAGCCCCGAGGGTGGACTACTCCCTCCTCGTCATGGAGAGCGCCGGGATGATGAAGATAGCCACCGGAGAGGGGTTCCCCCTCCGGCAGGGTGCCGGAATGGGTCTAGATTGGTTTTCGGTGGCAACAAAGGCTTTCGGCGGTGGAACTCCTGATCTAGGTTACTTTCCGGAGGTTTCGGTATATATAGGAGGTGTTGGAGTCGGGGCCAAGCAAAGGGGGGCTACGGGTTGTCCACGAGGCAGGGGGCGTGCCCAGTAGGGAGGGGCGTGCCCCCTACCCTCGTGGGCAGCCCGTGGGTCCTCTCGTCCCCCTCCGGCACTCTGTGGGCTTCTTATGGTCCAAAAATGATCTCCGTTGATTTTCAGGTCAATTGGGCTCCGTTTGATATTCCTTTTCCGTGAAACCCTAAAACAGGAGAAAAACATAAACTGGCACTGGGCTCTGGGTTAATAGGTTAGTCCCAAAAATAATATAAAAGTGTATAATAAAGCCCATTAAACATCCTAGAAGGATAATATAATAGCATGGAACAATCAAAAATTATAGATACGTTGGAGACGTATCAGCATCCCCAAGCTTAATTCCCACTCCTCCTCGAGTAGGTAAATGATAAAAACAGTATTTTTGATGTGGAATGCTAACCAACATAATTTTCAATGTAATTCTCTTAATTGTGGCATGAATTTTTTGATCTGAAAGATTCAAGACAAAAGTCTATATGGACATAAGAAATAATAATACTTCAAGCATACTAACAAAGCAATCATGTCTTCTCAAAATACTATGGCTAAAGAAAGTTATCCCTACAAAATCATATAGTCTGGCTATGCTCCATCTTCGTCACACAAAATATTCATATCATGCACAACCCCGGTTTCAGCCAAGCAATTGTTTTCATACTCAATTTTTTCAAAGCTTTCAACTTTCACGCAATACATGAGCGTGAGCCATGGATATATCACTATAGGTGGAATAGAGTGGTGGTTGTGGAGAAGAAAAAAGAGGAAGATAGTCTCACATCAACTAGGTGTATCAATGGGTTATGGAGATGCCCATCAATATATATCAATGTGAGTGAGTAGGGATTGCCATGCAACGGATGCACTAGAGCTATAAATGTATGAAAGCTCAACAAAAAGAAACTAAGTGGGTGTGCATCCAACTTGCTTGCTCACAAAGACCTAGGGCATTTGAGGAAGCCCATCGTTGGAATATACAAGCCAAGTTCTATAATGAAAATTCCCACTAGTATATGAAAGAGACTAAACAAGAGACTCTCTATCATGAAGATCATGGTGCTACTTTGAAGCACAAGTGTGGAAAAAGATAGTAGCATTGTCCCTTTTTTTTTCTTTTTTTTCTTTTTTTCTTTTTTTTTCTTTTTTTTTGGGCCTTTCTTTTTTTTGGCATTTCCTTCTTTTTTTCCTATTTTTTCTTTTTTTGGAGGGGCTTTCTTTGTTTAGCCTTTCCTCACATGGGATAATGCTCTAATAATGATGATCATCACACTTATATTGAATTACAACTCGATATTACAACTCGATACTAGAACAAAGTATGACTCTATATGAATGCCTCCGGCGGTGTACCGGGATGTGCAATGAATCAAAACTGACATGTATGAAAAGTTATGCATGGTGGCTTTGCCACAAATACGATGTCAACTACATGATCATGCATGGCAATATGACAATATGAAGTGTGTCATATGAACGGAACGGTGGAAAGTTGCATGGCAATATATCTCGGAATGGCTATGGAAATGCCATGATAGGTAGGTATGGTGGCTGTTTTGAGGAAGATATATGGTGGTTGTTTTGAGGAAGGATATATAGTGAGTGTATGGTACCGGCGAAAGTTGCGCTGTATGAGAGAGGCTAGCAATGGTGGAAGGGTGAGAGTGCGTATAATCCATGGACTCAACATTAGTCATAAGAACTCATATACTTATTGAAAAAATTTACGAGTCATCAAAACAAAGCAATCAACGCATGCTCCTAGGGGGGAGGTTAGTAGGAGTTAACCATCGCGCGCCCCCGACCTCCACACAAAGGATGACACTCTACAAATACCTCATGCTCTAACTTCGTCACATAGCGGTTCACCATACATGCATGCTACGGGAATCACTAACTTTAACACAAGTATTTCTCAATTTCATAATAACTCCACTAGCATGACCCTAATATCACTATCCTCATATCTCAAAACAATTATCAAGCATCCATCTTCTCAACATATTCAATGCACTTAGTATGAAAGTTTTTACTACATTGATCTTGGATGCCTATCATGTGAAGGCTAGTTTTATAGCCAAATCATATTACCATGCTGTTTTAATCGACTCTCAAAAGGATATAAGTGAAGCATGAGAGATCAACAATTTCTACAAAATATAATTACCACCGTGCTCTAAAAGATATAAGTGAAGCACTAGAGCAGATGACAAACTACTCTGAAATATATAAGTGAAGATCAATGAGTAATTGAATAATTATGTAACTATGTGAAGACTCTCTAACATTTAAGGATTTCAGATCTTGGGATATTATTCAAACAGCAAGCAAAACAAACGAAAATAAAATGATGCTCCAAGCAAAACACATATCATGTGGTGAATAAAAATATAGCATCGAGTAAAGTTATCGATAGATGAAGACGAAAGAGGGGATGCCTTCTCGAGGCATCCCCAAGCTTAGGCTCTTAGTTGTCCTTCAATTTTACCTTGGGGTGCCTTGGGCATCCCCAAGCTTAGGCTCTTGCCACTCCTTATTCCATAGTCCATCGAATCTTTACCCAAAACTTGAAAACTTCACAACACAAAACTCAATAGAAAACTCGTAAGCTCCGTTAGTATAAGAAAATAAAACCACCACTTAGGCACTATTGTGAACTCATTCTAAATTCATATTAGAGTAATATCTACTGTATTCCAACTTCTCTATGATTCATACCCTCCGATACTACTCATAGATTCATCAAAATAAGCAAACAACACAATGAAAACAGAATCTGTCAGAAACATAACAGTTTGTAGTAATCTATAACTTTCCAATACTTTTGTAACTCTAAAAATTCTGAAATAAATTGGTGAACATGAGGAATTTGTCTATTAATCATCTGCAAAAAGAATCAACTAAATATCACTCTCCAATAAAATCTAGTGACTATTCTAGTGAGCGCTAACGTTTCTGTTTTTTACAGCAAGATCATATAAACTTCACACAAGTCTTCCCAAAGGTTCTACTTGGCACAAACACTAATTAAAACACAAAACCACATCTAAACAGAAGCTAGACACAATATTTATTCCTAAACAGAAGCAAAAAAGCAAAGAACAAAAATAAAGTTGGGTTGCCTCCCAACAAGCACTATCGTTTAACGCCCCTAGCTAGGCACAATGATTTCAATGATGCTCGCATAAAAGATAAGAATTGAAACATAAAGGGAGCATCATGAAGCATATAACTAGCACATTTAAGTCTAACCCACTTCCTATGCATACGGATTTTGTGAACAAACAACTTATGGGAACAATAATCAACTAGCATAGGAAAGCAAAACAAGCATAGCTTCAAACTTCAAGCACATAGAGAGGAAACTTGATATTATTGCAATATGTAGAAGCATATGATCCTCTCTCATAATAATTTTCAGTATCATCATGAATGAATTCAACCATATAACCAGCACATAAAGCATTATTTTCATGATCTACTTGCATAGAAATTTTACTACTCTCCACATAAGCAAATTCATTCTCATAAATAGTAGTGGGAGCAAACTCAACAAAATAACTATCATGTGAAGCATAATCCAATTGAAAACTAAAATCATGATGACAAGTTTCATGGTTATTATTATTCTTAATAGAATACAAGTCATCACAATAATCATCATAGATAGCAACTTTGTTCTCGTAATCAATTGGAACCTCTTCCGAAATAGTGGATTCATCACTAAATAAAGTCATGACCTCTCCAAATCCACTTTCATCAATATATTCATCATAAATAGGAGGCATGCTTTCATCATAATAAATTTGCTCATCAAAACTTGGGGGACTAAAAATATCATCTTCATCAAACATAGCTTCCCCAAGCTTGTGGCTTTGCATATCATTAGCATCATGGGTATTCAAAGAATTCATACTAACAACATTGCAATCATGCTCATCATTCAAGTTTTTAGTGCCAAGCATTCTATGTAATTCTTCTTCTAGTACTTGAGCACAATTTTCCTTCCCATCATTTTCAGGAAAGATATTAAAAACATGAAGCATATGAGGTAACCTTAATTCCATTTTTTGGTAGTTTTCTTTTATAAACTAAACTAGTGATAAACGAGAAACTAAAAGATTCGATTGCAAGATCTAAAGATATACCTTCAAGCACTCACCTCCTCGGCAACGGCGCCAGAAAAGAGCTTGATGGCTACTACACAACCTTCTTCTTGTAGACGTTGTTGGGCCTCCAAGTGCAGAGGTTTGTAGGACAGTAGCAAATTTCCTTCAAGTGGATAACCTAAGGTTTATCAATCTGTGGGAGGCATAGGATGAAGATGGTCTCTCTCAAGCAACCCTGCAACCAAATAACAAAGAGTCTCTTGTGTCCCCAACACACCCAATACAATGGTAAATTGTATAGGTGCACTAGTTCGGCGAAGAGATGGTGATACAAGTGCAATATGGATGGTAGATATAGGTTTTTGTAAACTGAATATATAAAAACAGTAAGGTAGCAAGTGGTAAAAGTGAGCATAAACGGTGTTTTAATGATAGGAAACAAGGCCTAGGGTTCATACTTTCACTAGTGGAAGTTCTCTCAACAAGGATAACATAATTGGATCATATTACTATCCCTCAACATGCAACAAAGAGTCACTCCAAAGTAACTAATAGCGGAGAACAAACAAAGAGATTATGGTAGGGTACGAAACCACCTCAAAGTTATTCCTTCTGGTCGATCTATTCAAGAGTCCGTAGTAAAATAACACGAAGCTATTCTTTCCGTTCAATCTATCATAGAGTTCGTACTAGAATAACACCTTAAGATACAAATCAACCAAAACCCTAATGTCACCTAGATACTCCATTGTCACCTCAAGTATCCATGGGCATGATTATACGATATGCATCACACAATCGCGGATTCATCTATTCAACCAACACAAAGTACTTCAAAGAGTGCCCCAAAGTTTCTACCGGAGAATCAACACAAAAACATGTGCCAACCCCTATGCATAGATTCCCAAGGTCACGGAACCCGCAAGTTGATCACCAAAACATACATCAAGTGAATCAATAGAATACCCCATTGTCACCACAGGTATCCCACGCAAGACATACATTAAGTGTTCTCAAATCCTTAAAGACTCAATCCGATAAGATAACTTCAAAGGGAAAACTCAATTCATCACAAGAGAGTAGAGGGGGAGAAACATCATAAGATCCAACTATAATAGAAAAGCTCGCGATACATCAAGATCGTGCCATCTCAAGAACACAAGAGAGATAGAGATCAAACACATAGCTACTGATACATACCCTCAGCCCCGAGGGTGGACTACTCCCTCCTCGTCATGGAGAGCGCCGAGATGATGAAGATAGCCATCGGAGAGGGATTCCCCCTCTGGCAGGGTGCCGGAACGGGTCTAGATTGGTTTTTGGTGGCAACAGAGGCTTTCGGCGGCGGAACTCTTGATCTAGGTTACTTTTCGGAAGTTTTAGTATATATAGGAGGTGTTAGAGTCGGGGCCAAGCAAAGGGGGGCTACGGGCTGTCCACGAGGCAGGGGGCACGCCCAGTAGGGGGGCGTGCTCCCCACCCTCGTGGGCAGCCCGTGGGTCCTCTCGTCCCCCTCCGGCACTCCGTGGGCTTCTTCTGGTCCAAAAATGATCTTCGTTGATTTTCAGATCAATTGGGCTCCGTTTGATATTCCTTTTCTGCGAAACTCTAAAACAGGAGAAAAACAAAAACTGGCACTGGGCTCTGGGTTAATAGGTTAGTCCCAAAAATAATATAAAAGTGTGTAATAAAGCCCATAAAACATCCTAGAAGGATAATATAATAGCATGGAACAATCAAAAATTATAGATACGTTGGAGACGTATCACACCACTATACTATAACACATAAAAATTGGAGAAACACTTCCTACCAGCCATCATATAGAAAGCATTCATCCGACTATTCAAGAGTCGTAGATGTGATTTTCATCTCATGGTTGAGGTTGCTACCAAAATATACCGTGTTGTTTTGAAACCAGGCCAATTTTTTAGCCACATCTCATGTGCCCAGCTATCACACATTAATCTCCCCAGCCCAAACTCAATCGAACCTACTCCCCATCTCACTTGCTCACGTAATTCTTTCCATCGCCGAGCTCGTCACTGCCCCACCGCTACGCAAAATAAGAGGAGAACACAGGAGCCGACATATGATCTCAAAGACCACTTCTACGACCTCCGCCATGCTTGATGTCTACTACACAACTTATTCTGGTAGACTCGTGTTGGGCCTCCAAGCGAACAGTTTTGTAGGACAGTAGCAATTTTCCCTCAAGTGGATGACCTAAGGTTTATCAATATGTTGGAGCTGTAGGATGAAGTTGGTCTCTCTCAAACAACCTTGCAATCAAATACCAGAAATCTCTTGTGTCCCCAACACACCCAATACGATGGTAAATTGTATAGGTGAAGTAGTTCAGCGAAGAGATGATGATACAAGTGTAGTATGGATGGTAGATATAGATTTTTGTAATATGAAAATGTAAAAACAGCATCGTAGGAAATGATAAATTGGAGCACAAACGGTTTTGTAATGCTTAGAAACTAGGCCTAGGGTTCATAATTTCACACGTGCAATCTCTCAACAGTGCTAACATAATTGAGTCATATAACAATCCCTCAAAGTGCGACAAATAATCACTCCAAAGTTCTTATCTAGCGGAGAACATAAGACGAAATTGGTGTTGGGTACGAAACCATCTCAAAGTTATCTTTCCTGGCCAATCTATTGAGCCATCCCTATAAGTGTTACGAACAGCCCTAGAGTTCGTACTAAAATAACACCATATGATACGCATCAACCAACTCTAATGTCACCCAGATACTCCAATGTCACAACAAGTATCGATGAGTCAATTATACGATACACATCAAACAACTTCATATTCATAATATCCAATCCAACACAAAGAACTTCAAAGAGTGCCTCGAGATTTCTACCGAATAAAGTAGGACCAAAATGTGCATCAACCCCTATGTATATATTACCCCAATGTCACAGCGGGAATCCGCAAGTTGATTGCCAAAACATATATCAAGTGAATCAATATAATACCCTATTGTCACCATAGGTATTCATAGGCAAGACATACATCAAGTGTTCTCAAATCCAACAAATATTCAATCCGATAATAGTGAAACCTCAAAGGTAAAAACTCAATTCATCACAACAAGATAGAGAGGGAGAAACACCATATGATCCAACTATATTAACAACACTCACGGTACATCAAGATCGTGCCAAATCAAGAACACGAGAGAGAGAAAGAGACAGGGATATATATATAGCTACTTGTACAAACGCGCATGATATATGCGCATGATATATATATATATATCAAACACATAGCTACTTGTACATACCCCTAGCCTCGAGGGTGAAATACTCCCTCCTCATCATGGAGACTGTCAGGATGATGAAGATGGCCTCCAGTGATGATTTCCCCCTCCGGCAGGGTGCCAAAACAGGGATCCCGATGGTATTTGAAAGGTATAGAGCCTTGCGGTGGCGAAGTCAAAGTTTTAGTTTATTTCTAGGGGTTTCTCTATTTATAGGATTTTTTTGCGTCGGTCTCATGCGAAAAGGGGTGTGACACCCGTGTAATTAAGCTACAGTAAAACTCTGCTAATTATGCCACATCACCACAATTACTGTTGTTAATTTCACGATGATTCAAATTTCAAATTTAACACAAAGTCAAATAATTAAAGTTCTCAAAAGTTAAAAATAAAATGTTCTAAATGTGGCAAATAATCCTTAAAGAATAGTGGTGAAGAAATCAACATTTAGTAAGTATTTATATGTCCTAAAATAATAAAAACAACATCAAAAATGATTAATTAAATGTCTTTTATGATTTATAAGTTATTAAACTATTTTATTTGGGAGTCAAACCTTTTGTAGGAGTGGGCTAAAGTATTGCAATAATTTAGGTACTAATTTTGTATTTTGTAAAACAAAAGTTAATTAGAAAGTAAATGGAAAACAAAAAGTAATAAAAAGAAAAACAGAAAAGAAAGAAAAGTAAAAGGCCTAAGTGCACTGTGCACTTAGGCCTACTATCACAGTGGTGGGCCCAGCCCACTAGCAGGTCGTCCCCTACCTCTCCCTGTTCACAGTCGCGCTGGACGGCGCTCCCTCGTCCATGGCGCGGATGGCCACGCGTTGGCCATCCCGCGGCCACCCCCGGCGCCCCAGCGACCTACAAGATGCCCGCGGCCCCCCTAACCCTAGATGCCCCCCAGATACCCCTCTCGCCCCATATCCCCTCTCCTCCCTCCTCGCCCGACACACAGGACGTCGTCGCCGCACCAGCACCGCGGCCACCGCCATCCTCGGGCGCCTCTGACGTGTCCCACTTCATCATCATCCTCCTCTATGCCCTCCTCGACCACGCACTAGACTCGGGGCCACCTGTAGCGACCGCTCGCCGTCGTCATCCTCGTCGGTACCCGCCACACGCCGCCGTCGATTCGGTCGACTCCGACCGACCCCGGCTTCTCCGAGACTCCTGTGAGCACCTCTGTGAGCCACTGCTCCTCCTCCTCCCGTGTAGCTTGCCGGCACCCCACAGCTCGCCCCCATCACGCTCATGCTCCCGCCGTCGCGGTCGAGCTCGCGTCGCGACCACCGCACGCGCGGCTCGCGTCCGACCACGTAACCATGCTCCCTTCATCACCACGATGGTGCCCGTTCCTATAGTTCGACGTGTAGCCACTCGTAGCCCCGATCCCGCCAGGCCCGTGCTCCGGCTGCCGCTGCCGTCGACGCGGCACTCACCTCCGGCCACCCCCAGCTGCTCCCACCGCCCCAGTTCGATGCGGCTCGCTCCGCTCGTTCGGGCAAGCCCAACCACGCCCGAAACTGCCGCCTGTGGCCCGTTTCCGGCGAGGTCCGCATGCCTCCGCCGTGTTTTCGGTCGCCGGCGGTGAACTACCGCCGCCCGCCGACGTGGCCTGCCGCTGGGGCCCATCTGGGTCACTGCTAGTGGGGCCCCTAGTCCTTGTTGACCGGGTTGACCAGGTCAACCCTGCTAACTGGGCGGCCAGTGTCACTGACATGTGGCCCCCATGTTGTTAATCCATTTTTATTAAATAATTAAACTGTTAAGTTAATCCGTTAACTTAACTAGTCACTAACATGTGGGGCCACCCTTTTAATTAAACCCCCCAGTTAAAATTATCTCTATTAGTTAGTCTGTGTGAATGATAGGTGGGTCCTATCCACTGTTCCAGTGGATAAGGCCGGCCCAGTCAGCTGATGAGTGAGCAGCTGGGCCCACCAGTCAGCCTTTGTTGACTGGGTAGTTGACTCAGTCAATTGGCCCCACTGCCAGCCTCTTTGGCACAATGTTGTGTACACTTTCTGTGTACACTTAGCATTTAACATTAAATAATTTTTGAATTAATTTAATTAATAGTAATTACATAATATGTTTAAAACTTTGAAAGATCATATAAATTAATTTGTAACTCGGATGAAAATAATTTATATATGAAAAATGATCACAAAAATGAGACGAACCCGAATACGCTACCTACTTACATGTCAGATGCCTCCAGCACTGCAAACATGGAACCTTTCTCTCTAGATCGTCTATCCGGTAATTGCCCAAAGCTGGGGAAATATCCACAGATATTTTCCAGATCCGTCTGTAACATGTAGCACCGCGTTAGGCCACCCCTAGCACCACGTACTGATGTGTTATGCTTTGTGTTGCTTTGATTGGTCTGTTATTTATTGTGTTCCCCCTCCGTTACTTCTTTCCGGTAGACCCCGAGATCGCTGCCGATAACCCCGGGATCGACTACATCGACGACGACTCCTCCTTCTTGCCAGAGCAACCAGGCAAGTCAACCCCCTTGATCACCAGATATCGCCCATTCTCTTCTCTCTAATTCTTGCATTAGGTTTGCTACTGTTGATGATTCATTAGCTCCTACTCTGTTGCATAGCCTGTCATTGTTGCTACAACTGTTACCTGCAATCCTAAATGCTTAGTATAGGATGCTAGTATTCCATCAGTGGCCCTACATTTCTGTCCGTCTGCCATGCTATACTATCGGGTCGTGATCACTCGGGTGGTGATCACAGGTATATACTTTACTATTACATACACATGATGATGATTTGGAGATGGGGCTGAAGGGGCAGGTGGTTCCACACAGGTAGTGGTGGGCCTGGGTTCCTGGCAGCCCCCTGATGGTTACTTTGTGGCGGAGCGACAGGGCGGGTTGCGACCACCTACGAGACAAGTGGGCCTGGCCCTGGTCGTTGTACGCGGTTATTTCATAATAACACATTTAACGAGATCTTGGTATTTGATCTAAGTCTGGCCATTGGCCTATACGCACTAACCAGCTACGTGGGAATACTTATGGGCACTCGACGTCCTGGTATCAGCCGAAGCCTTCTTGACGTCAGCGACTTAGCGGCGCGCACCGGATTGGACTGGAACACCGCTTTGGTATTAGGAGCGGCTAGGTCTGCTTACCGGCCGCCCTCGCAATGCGCAGGTGTGCATTGGGCGATGGGTCCAGACCCCTGTGCGCTTAGGACTTAGACCGGCGTGCTGACCTCTCTGTTGTGCTTAGGTAGGGCTGCGACGTGTTGATCTTCCGAGTCTGGGCATGACCCCGGAAAGTGTGTCCGGCCAAATGGGATCGAGCATGCTGGGTAATGTGGTGCACCCCTGCAGGGAAGTTAATCTATTCGAATAGCCGTGTCCCTCGGTAAAAGGACGCCCAGAGTTGTACTCCGACCTCATGACAACAAGAACCGGATACTTAATAAAACACACCCAGATAAGTTCCAGAGATGTCCCGGTGACCGCTTTCCCACAGGGTGACGAGGGGAGGATCACCGGGTAGGATTATTCTATACAGTGTTACTTGGTGAACTCACCATCTACTCCCTTCTACTGTTGCAAGACGGAGGCTGCCAGAAGCTTTGATACTTGGTACATTCCATCTACTCTCTTCTACTGCTGCAAGATGGAGGCTGACAGAAGCGTAGTCTTCGATTGGACTAGCTATCCCCCTCTTATTCTAGCATTCTGTAGTTTAACCCATAGATATTACCCCTTTACACATATATCATTGCATATGTAGTGTAGATCCTTGCTTGCGAGTACTTTGGATGAGTACACACGGTTGCTTTGCTCCCCCTTTTTCCCCTTTTGTCCCTTCTTCTCGGATGACGCAACCAGATGGTGGAGTCCAGGAGCCAGAGGATCTCGAGGATGTTTCTACGTGAAGTTCGGCTTCGAGGAGTAGTTAGGAGGTCCCAGGCAGGAGGCCTTGCCTCTTCGATCGTTGCTACATTTGTGCTAGCCTTCTTAAGGCAAACTTGTTTAACTTATGTCTGTACTCACATATTTTTGCTTCCGCTGACTCTTGTGTTTTCGAGCTTATGTATTCGAGCCCTCGAGGCCCCTGGCTTGTAATATAAAGCTTGTATTATTTTAATTTGTGTCTAGAGTTGTGTTGTGATATCTTCCAGTGAGTCCCTGATCTTGGTCGTACACAATTGCGTGCATGATTAGTGTACGCTCAAATCGGGGGCGTCGCAAGTTGGTATCAGAGCCGACTGTCTGTAGGAATCCCCCTTTCCAACTCCTTGGCCGAAGTTGAGTCTAGTCTTTGAAAAATAAATTTACTAACTTGTTGTGTGGCTTACGGGCCCACAACACCAATGGGTGGTGTTAGGATCTTTTATTCCTCTTCTATGCTCTGGGACTCTAATCTCTCTTCTATTCGGGTTAAAAGATTTTACTAACTCTGACTCTAGGTTCTCGTAACTATTTCTCCCGGAGAGCCCTCATTCTGGAGGATCACCTGCTTCGTTAAAAGATTCTGAGGATATCCCTCGATATTTTCCCGAGACCCTTGTGCTCATCGGCTTCGCAATTCACTACCACCGATATATCACTATGGATATCTGCAGGCACTTGTCATTCTCATAATCATTCCTCGTCGCTCTTGTTGTTACAAGATGCCTCGAAATATTCTGCGTTGTCCTGAGAATCCTTTGAGTTTACTGTCTTGCAGTTTTATTTTGCAGGAAAACCCTTACGGTTATTTCCTCACATTTATCGAGGATCCGTTCTTCTCAATTGTTCATGTGTCTTACAAAATTCTTCGGAATACTTTTTGATCTTTCGAAAATCCTCTGCAGCCTGTTACTCTTGAAATTCTTGCCTGCTTGCATTATGGTAAATTCCATATGACTAGTAGTCTTCGTTAACATCCCTTGTCTTAGCCATTTTGAGCCTATTGATTCAATGTGTGCGTATGCACGCAGTCATCAGGTTATCCTTTTTAAAATTATCTTTCCGGCTCAGATGTCATTCTGGACATGAGTTGGTTCTCGGCAATTCAAACATTTATTGATTGTCCAACTAAGTGTTTTCAACTTATCCATCCTTGATCAGAGCGCCTGCTTCTGATCCTTTGTTTTGGAAATCATAATTTCTTTCTATTTAGGCATCAGACTAATCAGGTGATTCTTGAATCTGATGCCTCTGTATTCTTTCTTCCTCTGAGTGAGTACCGATACTCACATCAGCTCCGTTGTGGATCGCCCAATCCATTGTTGGATTGTTATTCGACAGTGTCCTTCATATTCAATCACCTTGTGAGTTCTTCCCCTGATACATAATGCCTTTGGTAAATTGTATCCCCTGCTTGGCCAACCATGCTCTGCTTCCGAGCTTGTGTATTTACTTTTGAAACTTGTGGTATATGTTACTAAGATGCCCGATGGGTTGAACCTATGCCTTCCTCTAATCCGTGAGAACCCGAAAGTTTTCACAAGTCATACTCTTCCGGTGTTCTACCAGATAAAATTCCAACACTACAGTTTTATCAAGCGAGAGGTGAATGAAATGATATGCATTAAAGAAGTGGGAGTCGACCTTGAACTTTGTGTTCATGCCCATGAAAATGATGTAGACCGTCTTGTAAGCTTCTTGCAAAATGATTATCCAGCTGTATGATTCTTTCGGTATTCTTGAATTGATTCCTTACAGTTATGGTTCCGACCATGCTGTCCTGATCTGATATATCTGATGGGAATTCATTCCAGTGCCTCGTTTATTTTTGGCAAGGTTGAAGTATCTACTGTCATAGGTCAATGACCTGGTTCTACTTCTGTCATGTTCTACCTTCGAGTATTACCCCCTGGTATCTCGAAGATGTCTTGCCATTGCACCACATCTTACTAACTTTGTTGAAGTAATGTCTTTCCTTGTCATACTCACTCTACGGGTTCTGGGTTGTTGTCAACCGAGGACACCGACAAGTGAAATTATTCTGCACTACAAATCAAATACCCCTAGTATTTTTACTAGGAAATTCTGAACTCAATCTGGTCATTTCTAGGCTATCGGCTGCATCATGGTCTTGCTATCTTTGACTGTGCTACCTCGTCCTTCTCTGGCGCACCAATTCTTCGGTGTGTGAGCATGACTTACGTTGATCTTTCAACATCATGTTGCTTATCTTGAAAGGCAACTTTGGTTCCGACCTTGCATCTTATATATTGATACTATAACTTGCCACTCCGTCATTCCCTTGCTTGTTGCCGTTGTTGTTTGATTGCATCCCCTTGAAACCTCCCGGCAAATGTGTCGGATCTCCTCCAACACTTTGACTTCTTTCAAGATGTCAAATGTGTTCACGATGAGAAATACCCTCCTTGCCCTCGATGATTTTTATTTATCATCGACAACACCCTTGACTTCCTTTCATCGCGAACTTGTCCACATTATGAATACAACTTGCTCTCCAGCTAGTGTTGTGTTCTGCCTTGAAGTATTACTGCCTCCTATGTCGAGAATGTTGTGGGGATTGCTCCACCTCTTAGAAATTCTCGGTATGATAATACTTCTCACCATCACCATTCTTCCTTGGTCCCCGTGTTGTTTTTAATCGGGGTACCAGTATGCTAACAATGCTACTGGAGTTCTGTACATCTAGCAACCCTATTGTTTCGAAGTTAATGATCGACAGTTTGTTCTTAGACTGTTGGTTATTGAATCGTCACTCTAACATTGATCTCGCTGCCTAAGGGCATATTTTTGGCACACCTTTCAACTAATGATTAATGGTGTATGTTTTCCTCGAGCATACAACATTATATCATTTGAATTGACAAGTGTCATCTTCTTGTTCACATTATTGTGGAAATCCATCCGTTTGGAATTCTCGATGAATTGTCGCTGAGCCCATCAGCCACCTCCTCATCCTCTCCTTGGTTTAATGATGAACTATTGTTTCGGGAACCCGCTCTCATAGTTCATTTCCCGAGAATCTTGCAATGTCATTTCGTCGATTTGTGTTGCACCTTTTCTTCTCGAACATCCTGAGTCTGAGGTATCATGACAACAATCGGATCTGAATCTCGGTCAGATATGATGGTTGGGACAACTTTCCAGGAGTTATAATGTTGGTCCTTTGATGACCCGGTAATATGATGTCATGCTTAGCACCCCTGGCTGGAGGACCTATCATTATAATTTCTTTTGCAAGGATAACCATTCTGCCAGGAGGAAATTGTAGGACTTATTTTATATGTTGCCCCTAATGGATCATTTGTATATCCAAAGTATGGCCCTTGATTGAAACACCATATCATTGCTACCTCGAAGCATCACAATGATACCTCACTCATCAACAAGAACATTGGAGGCGTGATGCTAAGTGTTTCTTGGTCAGTTATCCAGACACCGTTGTATGGGTAACATCTTGATTAATCCTTGCCTCTTTATCTGAATGGTTGGGTACTTGCTCTCCTACCCTGTATGCCATGTTCTTCTTGTCCATGGGAAGAATATACTCGTAATAATAGTGTGTAATCACAAATTTCCTTTCCATTTGTTTGTTTAACCTTTCTTTGATCTACATATAATCTAAGCAGTAATAATTCTCTGCTTATGTAAACACCTCGTTGTACAACTCAGTCAGTAAGACCTCGTTACTATTATTGTTAACATTCCATTAACTGTCAGTGAACGAGAACCTTGCCTATTGGTCCGCCTCGTTACAATGTGCAAGAAAATGGTTCTCTTCGTTCCCCGTCCTTGGTACCGACATTGTTGCCAACTTAGGTGACAGATTATCCTCTGACATGCCTTGCTTTCTGTGCAAGATGTCATCGCCCTTCCTATTTTCAACCCACATGGTGGGCCCATAACCCACAGGTCCACTGGATCGAAACCTGACTCTTCTTTACAACCCGGATTCTAATGTATCCTTTGCACCTGGCTTCGTATGTGATTCACGAGCTAAATTCTATACCATTATTCATCCTGGAATCAAACACCATGTTATTCTCGTTGTTCAAGCCCCCATTCTAGCTTCCGTCTAGGCATCGAATGATTACCTACCCATTAGAAACTTTGGTACCATAGTATATTACACTCAACGAATTCACTGAATTACAACTCGTGGGGTACCTCGTGTATTTCCCATTGAGTTCAACGTCACATGCCCAGCTTTGTGGAGATGTGTTCTTCTAGAGTTTTTTTCCCCTGGTCGCGTTCGTAGGACGATGGAGATCCCGAAGAAAGGATGACGACTTGATCATGATGACTTGAAGCATAGAAATGAAGACAACAACGAAAGGGATCAACCTCTTCGAAAGGGCAGCCAAGACCGAGAAGCCCCGTTAGGTTTTCGCTACCAACACTTTTTCCCCCTTACTCCACCGCTTAAATCTCGTGATGAGATTTCTTGTAGTGGAGGAGAATTGTGACACCCGGGTAATTAAGCTACAGTAAAACTCTCCTAATGATGCCACAGCACCACAATTACTGTTGTTAATTTCGCGATGATTCAAACCTATTCAAATTTCAAATTTAAAACAAAGTCAAATAATTAAAGTTCTCAAAAGTCAAAAATAAAATGTTCTAAATGTGGAAAATAATCCTTAAAGAATAGTGGTGAAGAAATCAACATTTAGTAAGTATTTATATGTCCTAAAATAATAAAAACAAAATCAAAATGATTAATTAAATGTATTTTATAATTTATAAATTATTAAACTATTTTATTTGGGAGTCAAACCTTTTGTAGGAGTGGGCTAAGGTATTGCAATAATTTAGGTACTAATTATGTATTTTATAAAACAAAAGTTAATTAGAAAGTAAATGGAAAACAAAAAGTAATAAAAAGTAAAACAGAAAAGAAAGAAAAGTAAAAGGCCTAAGTGCACTGTGTAGTTAGGCCTGCTAGCACAGTGGTGGGCCCAGCCCACTAGCAGGTCGTCCCCTACCTCTCCCTGTTCACAGCCGCACTGGACGGCGCTCCCGCGTCCATGGCGCGGATGGCCACGCGTTGGCCATCCCGCGGCCACCCTCGTCGCCCCCGGCGACCTACAAGACGCCCGCGGCCCCCCTAACCCTAGATGCCCCCGTAGATACCCCTCTCGCCCCAGATCCCCTCTCCTCCCTCCTCACCCGACGCGCACGTCACCGTCGCCGCACCAGCACAGCGGCCATCGCCATCCCCGGGCGCCTCCGACGTGTCCCACTGCATCGTCGTCCTCCTCTATGCCCTCCTCGACCACGCACTGGAGTCGGGGCCACCTGGAGCGACCGCTCGCCGTCGTCTTCCTCGTCAGTACCCGCCACACGCCGTCGTCGATTTGGTCGACTCCGACCAACCCCGGCCTCTCTGAGACTCCTGCGAGCACCTCTGTGAGCCACTACTGCTCCTCCTCCGCCCGTGTAGCTTGCCTGCACCCCACAGCTCGCCCCCATCACGCTCACGCTCCCGCCGCCGCGGTCGAGCTTGCCGTCGTGGCCACCGCACGCGCGGCTCATGTCCGACCACGTAACCGTGCTCCCTTCATCACCACGATGCTGCCCGTGCCTCTAGTTCGACGTGTAGCCGCTCGTAGCCCCAATCCCGCCAGGCCCGTGCTCCGGCCGCCACTGCCGTCGACGCGACACTCACCTCCGGCCACCCCCAGCTGCTCCCACTGCCCCAGTTCGATGCGGCTCGCTCCGCTCGTTCGGGCAAGCCCAACCACGCCCGAAACCGCCGCCTGTGGCCCGTTTACGGCGAGGTCTGCATGCCTCCGCCGTGTTTTCGATCGCCGGCGGTGAACCACCGCCGCCCGCCGACGTGGCCTGCCGCTGGGGCCCATCTAGGTCACTACCAGTGGGCCCCCTAGTCCTTGTTGACCGGGTTGACCAGGTCAACCCTGCTGACTGGGCGGCCAGTGTCACTGACATGTGGCCCCCATGTTGTTAATCCATTTTTATTAAATAATTAAAATGTTAAGTTAATCCGTTAACTTAACTAGTCACTGACATGTGGGGCCGCCCTTTTAATTAAACCCCCAGTTAAAATTATCTCTATTAGTTAGTCTGTGTGAATGACAGGTGGGTCCCATCCACTGTTCCAGTGGATAAGGCTGGCCAGTCAGCTGATGAGTGAGCAGCTGGGCCCACCAGTCAGCCTCTGTTGACTGGGTAGTTGACTCAGTCAATTGGCCCCACTGTCGGCCTCTTTGGCACAATGTTGTGTACACTTTCTGTGTACACTTAGCATTTAACATTAAATGATTTTCGAATTAATTTAATTAATAGTAATTACATAATATGTTTAAAACTTTGAAAAATCATATAAATTAATTTGTAACTCGGATGAAAATAATTTATATATGAAAAATGATCAGAAAAATGAGACGAACCCGAATACGCTACCTACTTACATGTCAGATGCCTCCAGCACTGCAAACATGGAACCTTTCTCTCCAGATCGTCTATCCGGTAATTGCCCAAAGCCGAGGAAATATCCACAGATATTTTCCCGCTCCGTCTGTAACGTGTAGCACCGCGTTAGGCCACCCCTAGCACCACGTATTGATGTGTTACGCTTTGTGTTGCTTTGATTGCTCTGTTATTTATTGTGTTCCCCCTCCGTTACTTCTTTCCGATAGACCCCGAGATCGCTGCCGATAACCCTGGGATCGACTACATCGACGACGACTCCTCCTTCTTGCCAGAGCAACCAGGCAAGCCAACCCCCTTGATCACCAGATATCGCCCATTCTCTTCTCTCTAATTCTTGCATTAGGTTTGCTAATGTTGATGATTCGTTAGCTCCTACTCCGTTGCATAACCTGTCATTGTTGCTACACTGTTGATACCTTTACCTGCAATCCTAAATGCTTAGTATAGGATGCTAGTATTCCATCAGTGGCCCTACATTCTTGTCCGTCTGCCATGCTATACTATCGGGTCGTGATCACTCGGGTGGTGATCACGGGTATATACTTTACTATTACATACACATGATGATGATTCGGAGATGGGGGCTGAGGGGCAGGTGGTTCCACTCTGGTAGTGGTGGGCCTGGGTTCCCGGCAGCCCCCTGATGGTTACTTTGTGGCGGAGCGACAGGGCGGGTTGCGACCACCTAGGAGACAGGTGGGCCTGGCCCAGGTCGTTGTCCGCGGTTATTTCATAATAACATGTTTAACGAGATCTTGGTATTTGATCTGAGTCTGGTCATTGGCCTATACGCACTAACCAGCTACGTGAGAATAGTTATGGGCACTCGAAGTCGTGGTATCAGCCGAAGCCTTCTTGACGTCGGCGACTTAGTGGCGTGCGCCAGATTGGACTGGAACGCCGCTCTGGTATTAGGAACGGCTAGGTCTGCTCACCGGCCGCCCTCGCAACGCGCAGGTATGCATTGGGCGATGGGCCCAGACCCCTGTGCGCTTAGGACTTAGACCGGCGTGCTGACCTCTCTGTTGTGCTTAGGTAGGGCTGCGACGTGTTGATCTTCCGAGGCCGGGCTTGACCCCGGAAAGTGTATCCGGCCAAATGGGATCGAGCGTGCTGGGTAATGTGGTGCACCCCTGCAGGGAAGTTAATCTATTCGAATAGTTGTGTCCCTCGGTAAAAGGACGACCCGGAGTTGTACTCCGACCTCATGACAACTAGAACCGGATACTTAATAAAACACACCGAGATAAGTTCCAGAGATATCCCGGTGACCGCTTTCCCACAGGGTGACGAGGGGAGGATCACCGGGTAGGATTATGCTATACGATGTTACTTGGTGAACTCACCATCTACTCCCTTCTACTGCTGCAAGACGGAGGCTGCCAGAAGCTTTGATACTTGATACATTCCATCTACTCTCTTCTACTGCTGCTAGATGGAGCCTGCCAGAAGCGTAGTCTTCGATTGGACTAGCTATCCCCCTCTTATTCTAGCATTCTGTAGTTTAACCCATAGATATTACCCCTTTACACATATATCATTGCATATGTAGTGTAGATCCTTACTTGCGAGTACTTTGGATGAGTACACACGGTTGCTTTGCTCCCCCTTTTCCCCCTTTTGTCCCTTCTTCTCGGATGACGCAACCAGATGGTGGAGTCCAGGAGCCAGAGGATCTCGAGGATGTTTCTACGTGAAGTTCGGCTTCAAGGAGTAGTTAGGAGGTCCCAGGCAGGAGGCCTTGCCTCTTCGATCGTTGCTACATTTGTGCTAGCCTTCTTAAGGCAAACTTGTTTAACTTATGTTTGTACTCAGATATTTTTGATTCCGCTGACTCTTGTGTTTTCGAGCTTATGTATTCGAGCCCTCGGGGCCCCTAGCTTGTAATATAAAGCTTGTATTATTTTAATTTGTGTGTAGAGTTGTGTTGTGATATCTTCCAGTGAGTCCCTGATCTTGATCGTACACAATTGCGTGCATAATTAGTGTACAGCCAAATCGGGGGCGTCACAAGGGGCTAAGATGGACCTACGAGGCACCACGCCATGACCACCCCCCGGGCGCGCCCTGGTGCCTCGTGGCTCTTCTGGTCCTCCCACGAAGCTTCGGGGTCGCTTTTGTTCCAAAAAAAACGTCAAAAAGTTTCAGCCCATTCTGAGGACTTTTATTTCTGCACAAAAAACAACACCATGGTAGTTCTGCTGAAAACAGAGGTAGTCCAAATTAGTTCCATTTAAATCATATAAAACTACACCAAACCCATATAAAATTGTTCTAAACATGGCATTAATACTTCATAAATTATAGATACGTTGGAGACGTATCAGCAATGGAGCTCTCAATCACATTTATTCTCAGACAGGAACTCTCAGTAGCAATCTCTAACCCCTCACGTGAGGTATTCCTCCACCATGAATAACCAAAACAAGCAGGACATAGGGTATTACTCTCCGGAGGCCCATACCCGGGTAAAACCCTCGTGTCATCTCCGATCTAAGACTTTCATCTGCGCATGGACCCCTACCGAGGGATCTGACGGTATTTTGCACCATCACCGCCACTCACCTTATCGCCGCCGTCGTCCCAACGTTGGCCGCCTCGCTGGATCCACCCCTTGCCGCCTGACCCTAACTCCGATTGATTGCCGCCTAGCCCCAACCCCGGTCGGCTGTCACCTCTCCCCAACTCTGATAGCCTATCACCTCCCCTTTGTCCTCTGCCGCCTCGACCCAACGTCGACCTCCCCAACCTCGAAGAGCAGGGCACCTCCCCAACACCGGAGCACGCTGGCCTCCCTACCTCCCAGAGTGTGTCGCTCACTTCTCGTGCATCATGGCGTCGGCTGGGGTGAGCATTCTCATATATGATGTTGCTAGTTTCTTGCTGCTTGTGGATGTAGATGATACATGTAGTTGTTGCATGGTTCCTCGTTGCGGATGATTTTTATAGTGGATGTAGATGCATTTTCCTATAGTTTTTCTTTATGTTGGACATATATTTATGTGTGTATGCTAGTATAAATCATGGTGATAATGCACTAGATGGACAAGGCAGTGATGAAGGCAGAGAAGGCATTTTGAGATGCATACCACACTAGGATATTTTGCGAGTTATGCGCGAAGGAATGTGAAGCAGGCAATAAGCCAGGGCCGTTCTTGAGTGGTAAAGGATATAAGAATTTAGGAAAGAATTGGACGAACATAACAAAGATAAACTTATTCGATGATGCAATTCAAGAATATATGGGGTGCTCTCGAGACGTTGTGTTGCCAACGGACTGTACAGTGGTGAGCGTCGGGCGGCAGATCGCGGGCGGCGGCGGCGGGGCCAGCAAGCAGCAGCTCGCACGTGGCGGCGGCGGCGAGATTTGGCCGAAATCAACATTCACAATGTCAAATCAATATTTTTAGATTCGTTATGAAATGCACCTTTATAGTATATATATTTGGTATTGTAGATGTTGACATTTTCTAATATAAATTTGGTCAAAATTTGTAAATTTGACTTGACAGAAATCTAATATGCGAAGTAAAAATGACCCGAAGAAGTATAAACAACTCGACTTACACCTGGAGAAGCTCTGTTTGTGAAAGAAAATTCAGAGATCCGCCACTCCCCTCCCCAGCAGGCACGGCACACAGCCGCAGGCAAGCGTCCATCCGTCACGACAGCGACGGCCGCTGCCGCGAGACGATACCGGCGGGAAAAGCTGCCGGGTGTCGGGCGCCAGGTCACCGCGCGCACGGGCACGAGGGGAGCGCGCCGCGTGGAGCCAGCGACGCTTCTAGCGGCCGTCCAGGTGTGCGTGTGGCGAGCGGCGACGACGACCTCGCCCCCTCGCCGTACCGATTGGGCCAGCCAGTGGGAGGCCGGATCGTGTGTGGCTGGCTGCCGGCACAGCGACCGCGTCTGGCTACTGGCTAGTGCTCCACTCGCCGGCACCAGACCAGACCTCGGGGTGGACTGACACCGATGCTGCCGATCATGTAGCGTAGGTATCCAGTGGCAGAAGAAGACAAGCGCTATCGTACAGCATAAAATCTGTTCGTGGAATTGGGAATATATCATATATGATGATGTCGAGAAAACCGTCTAACGTGTACCGCAGAGTAAGTTAGGCTGCGTGAAAACATAAACATGTCGTGTGGCGTGTGGCTTACTAGAACTACTCCATTAGAAACAGTCCGGGGGAACGGTCAATGCTGATTTGTATTCTTAGTCTCATTGAGAAATGAAACTGGAATAAATCCAGTAATTCAAAAAGGCAGCACAAACATTATTGTTACTGTTATTACTACTTCGTTTGAGAGACATGAAATTAAAGACGGATAGTATGGAAAATGATCTTATATTTTGAAATAGAGAGAGTATTATTTATTGATCTATGAGTATCACCTATTTCTAAACTGGAAGGCTAAAGTAAAAAAAAGCGAGGCGTGTCTCACTTCTGAGACATACGCTATGCACATCTGGGATTTATTCTCTAAATAAATGAGCGTTCGTATTGGTATGCCGCTAATAAGTGTGTTTATTTGATGCTAAACTGTGTGCCCCATATTTTATTGAAAAAAGTTCAAAATAAACCTTAAACTTGTAGGCGAAAGCTAAATCGAACCCTCACCTCATAATCCCTGAAATTAGCACATCAAACTTTTTGATTCCGGTCTATTTTGAAGCTCGAGAGCGTTTAGCTGGTATTCGCTGACTTGGCAAGTCAAACCTTGGATTGTTGACTATGTCGTGTGATCCTCTGTTCGCGCTGCCTCGAGAAAATGTTATTGTTTACAAAAATTATTGGAGACTTTTAAAATGTTTAAATTCAAGAAATATTCATGTTTTTACAGAAAATCCTAAATTTAAAAAATTGTTGTGTTTTAAAAAATTGTTCACTACAATACCTCAGCTTTTTAAATCTCATTTTCAAAAATCGTTCAAAGTTCGGAAAATGTTTGTGCTTTAGAAATATGTTCACTACAGTACATCCTAGGTTTTCAAAAGATGTTCAAATTAGAATAATATTATTGTTTAAAAGAAATGCTCACGAACTTGAATTTTTTTGCGTTTTAAAAAGTTGTTCGCTACAGTACCTCCTAGGTTTTCAAAATTGTCTGTGTTCTAAAAAATCACGTTTAAAAAATATTGATATTTTAAATAATTTCGCACAAATTCAAAAACCACAAGTCCATCTAAGATCTTTTTCAGGAGCCATAGGAAATGGTTCGTGTTTAAAAAAATTAATCCCTACAGTACCTCTTTGTTTTATTTAAATAAACCCGAATCCTAAAAATGCTTGCTACAGTACCTCCTATATTTTCAAAAAAAAAATGTGCTTTCAAAAAATGTTCTCGTCTCAAAATGTTCAAAATTCGAAATAAATGTTGAGTTCAGAACTTTGCAGAATATTCACGTTCTATAAAGTATTCACTTTTTTTTAACAGAGTGTTTACCATTTGTTTTTAGGATCAGGCGCTGCTGTTAGCTTATTTTAACCTGTCACGTTGACTGATAAACACGAATGATCACGACCTCTATTGGTTATTTTTTTTTTTGAGGGTACGCAAATTGCGTACCTTAGCTTTATAAAAGAAGAGAAATAAGACATATAACAACGTCTACCACTCGTTGCGAACAACGAAGGCGATCAACTCCACACCCGGTTCGAAAAAAGGACAAACATACACAACTACAACACAAAAAGCCTACCCAACATCGAACCCCTCGCCGCGTCTCGGCCGACACTGAAGATCTCCGAAGAACAGCAACTCCAGCTTCCTTGGAATAGCCAGCGACGACCGTACATGGCGCCGGAGGGGAAAGATCCGGGCAGTGGTGAACACCGGAAGAGTGCATCATGGGACCTCGAGTCTCCCAGCACAATGCTCCCAACAGAGTAACAACCTCAAAGACGTTGCCATCATGCCGATCCTACGAATCAAGGCTTTCGCCCCGGAGACAGTTGCCGATACGAGGTCGCGAGGATGATGGTGTTGCTCTCGGCGAAGCCTCCAGGAAGGTAAATGACACCCGCAAGTGCCATCAACGCCAGTCCGGTCACCACCGAACAGGATTTTCATTCGCAGCGCTGCACATCTCCACGTCTTCAAGATACCGGCCAGTCCCGATCAGATGTCTCGCACCGCCGTCACCGCAACAACTTGTCATCGAAGCCCCCCTCACTGCCGAGGGAGCACGCCAAAAGCCATCACCTTCAACATCAACTAGGAGCCGCAGCAACCACTGAGCGGTGCAAAGCCGGATCCGCCACGGTGGCCTTCTCCCGCGCTAGGGGACTGCCACCATAATGGATCCGACCCGCACCTCCGACCACCCTCCGGCACCCACACCGCCGAGGCATCGCCGCACGCCTCACACGGCAGCAACCGAACGCCCGCTGTCCGCCAAGACCCTTCCTGGCAAGGCCTCGCAACGCCGCCGCCGCCGCCGCCGCCATGGCCGCGCTCGCACCGCCGCCACCGCCAGTGCCGGTGCACCACCTACACCCTCCATCCTGCTACACTCCAAGCAAGGATCCAGAGACAACCGCCGCACTCCCTACCGTGAGCACCCCGAGGACGCCGGCCAGCGCCGAAGAGGCACCAGATCCGGGCCGAGATCCCCGAAACCGCTCGGAACGGGCCGCTCAGATCTAGCCAGGAACCAGCACCCTCGCGGCGGGGAGCACCAAGCCGCCGCCGGCCAGCGCACTCCACCGCGACGCGCCTCCACCAGACCGTCGCGACTCCCTGCACCACCTCCCGCCGCCGCACATCCATCCACCGCGCCGACCACTGAGATTCGCTGCCAGGCCGAAGAAGCGGTCCCCCGCGACCACCGCTCCAGGTGAGGGCCAGAAGAGTCCCGCCGCCGCCGGCACCACGCGGGCTTTGCCCGACGGCGCCCGCCGGCGGCGGCGGGCAGGGGAAGAGGGAGGGATGCTGGGGCCGGCGGCGGGTATAGGGCACCCGAGTCGCCCGCGCGGGGGGGGAGGGGGGGGGCGGGGGCGACGCGGGGCGTTGGAACAGAGGGAGTCCCCGAATCTGATGTGGATATATACCTCTATTGGTTATCAACCCGCGCTTCTTGCTGTAGCTCCCGTGTACGATTCTTGCAGCTCGCTTTTCTTTTTGTTACATTTTATCTGGCGCGAACACTAATGGGCCGGCCCATCGCGACTGGTGGGTGTGAAACGACGGTAATTTGCCCCAAAAAAAATTAAATTCAACCTCACTTGCAGTCAAAATCCCGGGTTTAATCTGCCACGTCAGCGATCCTTGTTTGGGAACGACCTCAAGGTTTAAAATAGATCGGGATAAATGAATTCGGTGTGCTGATTTCAGGAATTGCGAGTTCGGGGTTCGATTTAGCTTTCGTGTACAAGTTTAAGATTTGTTTCGACCTTTTTCCTATTTTATTACACTAGCAAAAGAGCCCGTGCGTTGCAACGGGAGAGAAAACATAACACACGATCTTAACCCAACAACCATCACTCAAGACCACAATAGGTCCGTCTCCTTTATTTTTGCGAGGCATCATATTTGTGTTGCCGCTTATCCTCCTTCTCACCCTCGCCGGCGATGGCCTCAATGTTCACACAAAACAAAGCAAAAAACGTGTTTAAATATGGTTAATCCTAAGGCGTCTCTCTCTCCTCTCTCTCTCTCTCTCTCTCTCGCTTTCTCTCACTCTCGCGATGAGAAATCTGTTGTTTTCCCCTGCGACATTTTCAGAGGTATGCATGTGTAGTTATCGATGTTTTCTTTTCCCTATATGGTTATAGTGGAGTGCTTATTTGCAATCCGGATCGCCATCGGTACGAAAGAAAAAACGGATCTTGCGCTATAAATTATAAGTTTGCTTCCAAAACAATATTTTAAAAATATTTAACAGGTAAAATTAACATCATATTTGGATTCTGCACATTTTTCTAATAAAATTTCATATACAATATGTTAAAATCGAAGTTACGGTTTAAAAGATACGTATATTTTAGATAATCATTTGTTTGACTTAAATATATTCTAAAATAATATTTAAAAATACTTAACAGGTAAAATTAATCTCATATTCATAGTCTACATATTTTTCTAATCAAATTTCATATATAACATGTTCAAATCGGAGTTATGGTTTAAAAGATATGGATGATTTAAAAAAACATGTATTTGACTTAAATATGATCTGCGGATGAATTACCTAAAACATCAGGGTTTTTTTCGAAAATTGTAAAATAACGGTTTGGGTATGACTTAAATCCGGACTGCGGGTTGATTTCAAGAAAACACAGGGACTTTTATGTAAAATACGAAAAAAACGATTCGTTTTGACTTAAAATAGGACTGCGGGTTGATTTCTCTGAAGTGGAGGGACTTTTCTGCAAAATGCCATGACGGACGGGCTGAAACCCAACTTTCTTTATTATTAGGTAAAGATTTAGCGGTCCAGGTTGAGCATTGCAAGCGTGTCTATTTTTTTAACACGTACAATCGCGGATATTGTTCTCTTGTACTCCAGCCGTTCCTTATATGGTGTACTTGTTTTTTTTTTCTGAAAAACTTTCAATCTATTCATCTTTAATTTTAGTAATACAACGAATACTAGAAATAATAAAAATTATATCCAAATCAGTAAACCACCTAGCGACGACTACAAACACTGAAGCGAGCCGAAGGCACGCCACTGTCATCGCCCCTCCCTCGCTGGAGCCGCGCAAATCATGTTGTAGTACACAATCGGGAAGTCGTCTGCTAAGGCCCCATAGAACCAATGCACCAGAACAATAATCGCCGCCGATGAAGAGTGTAGATCAGAAGGATCCAACCTGAAGACACAGGAACATAGACGAACGACGAACAGATCCGAGCAAATCCACCAAAGACAGATCCGCCGGAGACACACCTCCACACGCACACCGACGATGCTAGAAGCATCACCGAAACGGGGGTTAGGCGGAGAGACCTTTATTCCATCTTCAGGGAGTCGCCGCCGTCTCGCCAAACCCTAACAAAACTAAAAAAATGACCTAAATACGGAGCCCTCCCACCGCCAAGGGCCGAGATCCACTCCGCCTCCATGGCCCTAAGACCACCGGAGACGGGGCAGACCGGCGCCGGCGTCGACAGGAGGCAAGGGGAACCCTAGCTTTTTGAAAGTCGGCGGTTGGCTAGGTCATCTGAAGGTTTTTCCCCAATATTTTCATGATGTAAGATGTACTCTCTCTGTAAACTAATATAAAAGCATTTAGGTCACTACTTTAGTATTCTAAATGCTTTTATATTAGTTTATGGAGGTAGTACTCTCTAGATAAAAAGTAGCACGTAGTCCCAATACTAGTAAGTGTGCACGTGCATGCACGTCTCAAGCAAATAAACCTATACAAGTTATGTGAGTATTGAATACCCAAATTCATATTAACATTACCAGCACTGCTATGGAGACGATACTCTGCAGACAAGCCTACCAAGCCGTCCATGTATGGCACCAAACGGCTGCCCACTGAGGCATCGTGCAATCGCCGTGCATATCATTCATCGTGTGCTGAGCAGTTCCGTAAAATTAATTAATTTTCATGTAACGGAAGCTCTCCTGGGTGAAATGAAGCTCATTGTATACTATTTCCTCCGCTCACAAGTACTATAATTTGGATAATTCAATATGGATTACATACGAAGTCAAATGAGTGAACGAACACATTAAAGTGTGTCTATAAACATCCGATTCATATTAAAGTTAGAACATCTTATATTTTTGAATGGAGGGAGAAGCATGTACTTGTGTTATCTTAACCAAAGCAGCATATGAAATTCATGTGAGTATTGAATTCTAAATTTAGATTCCAGAAATTTGATGTGGGTGGGGGGTTAGAAATATTTGTAGTGCCTGATGACCCCATGTCTCTCATGGTCAAGCTTAATACAAACCCCATCACTTATCTTTTGATGATGTCACGTGAAGTTCAAGAGGACAACGAAATCCTAATCCAAGGAAATCAGACGTATAGTCAAGAATGCAGGATGTCTAATTTCTTGTGTGAAGACTTTGAAGGACTTATAATAGGTATAGTCATTGTCCCATGAACATGACAGAGATGCAACTTTGAACAAAAAATATTGTAAAAAAGTAGTTGTAATCCATTCCCTCTTGGGTTCGGCCTACATGGTATCTTCGGAAGTTGAATTGCGAATTGTTGGACCCCAACTGCAGCGCTGCCCGTGTGGGTCACGGTGAGACGATAGAAGAGTCCGCCGGTGGTCAAGACCATTTTGCCCCCATCCCGAGTCTCTCATCACCTGGGGTACGACATTCGTGAACAAAAATGAAGGGAATTTAACATCTCGGTATGACATAGGATGCAAAATTAGTTCTGCCAAGATTAAACACGAATTAAAGTTGTCCTATCAACATCTCAGCTGTGGAGAAAGGTCTCGTGTTCTAGAATGGCAAACTATACAATAAGGTAAATAGGCATGAGTAGATCACATGCTAGAATAATCATTGTTTCGCAAAGCTAAACCAGGAAAGATAAAAACCCACACAATATTTAGGAGGACATAAGCCACACAAAAGACTTTTCTAATGAGATGAATATACCCACAAGAAAACAAATTTAATTAGAAAATTAACTACTCATTTATACTCAAAATAAATATAAGTGCACTGATGATGTGCATAACCTTCCTGGATTGGCAGGTTTAAATTGTTGTCAGTGATAAGACCAAATGCACGGTTAAATTCATGCCACAACAGTTAATTAAAAAGAAAAAGAAAATAGAATAATCTAATTGAGCAACGCACGACCAAGAATACAATGCAAAGGCAGTGTCATGCGGGGGGGGGGGGGCAAGAGTACATTACTCGAGCCAGTATGAAAATACATTAAGACATGCATACAAACAAGGCTTTGTCATGAGTTCTTCACAGCATACATCATACCTAATTTGAAGGGGCTTCTTAAAAAAAAGGCGGCATGTTATACTTTGCCACTCATGAGTTGCAAGCATGTTGCTGAAGTTGGATAGCCACAATCAGCATCCTTCAATGGGCTATCACTGGCTTCAAGTACCACTCGGAAAAAGTTTTAGGATGTGGTAAAATTCCTATTGTACAAATTTGCAAGTCTTAGGATGTGGTAAAACTCTAGCTAGGTAAGCAGGTTAGCACTGTCGTACTTGTCATTTGGATCAATACGGCCGTTATACATCTCTGACCTCCTCGGTCCATCAGTAAAAAGAAAATCATGTAAGGCTTGATTCATGTAAGTAAGTGTGCATGTGCAATGCATGTCTTGTTAGGAACCAAAAAAATGAATACACAAAGCACGTCTCAACTACAACATACTTCTATGATTTCAGATTCAGGACGCTATGGAGGAAACAAAAAAATCATCAAAGCACTACAGTTAGTTTTTAATTCTCCAATATCAACCTGAGAAAATGCACTCAAGAATTATCGGAAATGGCACAATACATCTCTATGTTGTTCCTTGATCAGCACCGGCATACACGATAAAGCAAATATCATTCTTTGTGTTTACAAAGGATACAAAAAATGGTTATATAAATATTCTAATAGAAAATAACATAAATGCTACTACCAAACAATAACCTTCCACCGCATGAATATATTTATCACACTACTTTTTAACAAAAAGTTCCATGTCAAATGCCGTCGGTACATGCCTTACACAAAGGAAAAATTCAGGGATTTACTCCTCATACCACAATCATACTTCAAAAGTTCGGAACAAAGTTCATTGGTTCTTTGGAAGTTTAAGAATATTGAATCTATAACAACAAAAAATGAACGATTGAGTTTTACATCAGCCGAATACCTAATCTTTAGGTGAGAATTTACTGAATTAACGTTATAGTTTGCTCTATTATATAACGTCCTTTTCTCAAGTGAATTTGTTATGCATCAAAAGAAAATTCACAAATTTCTAGATGTTCTCTGTGTCTATGAAAAAATCATTAGACAATACACAAATTTCTAGGCTATGAAAAGAAAGAGCAAATTGTTGTTGAAAGAAACAAAAGGTAACCCATTATGATTCAACCAACCTTCTTTTCTACAAACATACCCCCTCTGTAAACTAATATAAGAGTGTTTAGATCACTAAATTAGTAATCTAAATATTCTTATATTAGTTTACGGGGGGTGTACATATTATAACTCTATATATATGTACATATATAACAATATTAAAAAAGTAGAATAGAATATTAATGTTTTCAAAGTTTTTTTAAAGGATATGTCTCCACAATTTATTGTTGTTCAGTGAACCTAAATTAAGCTTGAAAAGTATGTTGGTAATCAAGCAGATTGCACCTCGTACATTCAATATGATAGCACAGGAGCATCTCGCATAACTGAACTTAATGAACTGATGATCGTAGATTGAATGCAGAATCAGGATGTCACTACTTACAAAATATTTACCCTAAAAAATCATGGATGGTGAGTTTGTTATTGACTTCTTTGAACTCTAACAGTTGAAATCTCCATGGAAATATAACAAACAAGAGGATCAAAAGGCCAAAGCTGGTGTCTTTTTTACACAACCTGCACCTGATCAGGTCCTGGGACCTGGGCATCTCTTGGTTACTGCCAGTAAAAATATTCCAAGCTTTGATGCTCAGTTTCAACTTGTCTAAAGGTTCCTAAAAAAAGGGAAGTTAAATCAGTAACATGATCATTGTAAAGGTTCTTTGCAAGTTCAGCTGTACTGGACATCAAAGAATGAATGTTAGGATATAGAGAAACATGCATAGCATCTTTCTGGATATATTGCAGACTGCCGCTAACTCGTAACAAAGAAAAACCATCTGCTAAAATTGGTTCTACATTAACAGAAAAAATCACCTATTTAAAGGATGTGCTTTAAAAAGAAAATAAAAATCATGGACAAATCACAAACTATATACAATCTCAACATACTTATGTACTGATACATGGGACAAAACGAAACCATGCTTCATGTAGTAGAGTTTAGGAGATGATCAGCAATGGCAATAGCTTAATTTATGCATTTGCCGATGCACACAAAAAGTCCAAAAATCTGAGTAGAAATACATGCACAACTTTTCTGACGAAATTCAGATTTGAAAGTACTACATACACATAATTGGCCACATAAATCAATCGTCATGTGTTATCCTCTACCAGTCGGAAACTCGGAACAAGGGCAATCGTACACGCACAGGATTTTGCGTACCACACGGAGAGCAACTAGCCACGGGCGTCCCCGACGACGACCTATCACACGTCAGTATGTCAGCCACGCCGTCGAAATCCAGTGGCGCCGAAAGCACCGCATCGGCGGCGGCCTGCTCGAGCAGCCGTCCGCTCTCCCCCTGACTGCGGACGACAGGGATCCGGCCTCCCCACAAGCAGCGCGGCCCGCATCGATGGCGGCGAAGTCGGGCAGCCGCGTGCACACGCCGCCCCTCTCCAGCACGGGTTGTGCCTCCAGCCGCAGCTCCTCCGCCTCAGGATCTCCTATGTGGCGTGGGTTTCGGGGTTCACGAGGCGGCCGTCCGGAGGTCTCCGCTTCTCGCCGGACATGGAGGTAGGAGGCGCCCACACAGGATGTGCAGGAGATACATCGGGAGGATAATAGGGGCTGGCCGATGGACGCATCAGAATAGGAAGAGAAAGTTCGTGCAATGGCAGCTCCCACCGTCCGGGTCTATCGCCTCATCCAGTACGACCTCGCTAGCGCCCCTCGGCTCCGGCGACATCGCGCTCAACCACCGCCCCGCGGCCTTCCTGTTATTCGGAAGGGCTGACCTCCTCCGCTGCATTACCCTCCCAGAGCCTCTTTCACCACGTCCCTGCCTACCGTACTCAACCGCCGCGCCGCGGCCTTCCTGCCTTTCCCGAGGCGGAGGAGATTTGGGCGTCAGTTGGAGAAGATCGTGGCGGCCGGTGGCCTGTGGTTAGAGGAGACGAAGAATGCGGAGCAGCCTCGCTATTATCCCCTAAATCCCAGGACAGTTATTGCGTGCTGATTTTTCTCTTGTTTCCTCTCTTAGCACGATCCCATGCACTGTGGCAGAGTTTTTGTCCGCGTCGATAAATTGCTAAGCATGTTTTTGGTGATAATTGGTTGTTATCTCGACCGTTTATATAAATGAGTAGGCATAATCGTGAGGCTCTAATTGCTCCGTGTTATTCTGTGTACAGTAGATGGTGTGCGCTTAGAAAAGATAATGTTGGCTTGTTTAATAGTAGTATAGAAGAAGGTAGTAAAAAAGAATCTCTCTTTTTGATTGCATGCACTCATATTTCTCTCTTTCTCTCATCCTACAGATTGATTTTATTCTGGTGCAGGAAGATTCGGTTGCCTTTTATTAGGTCGCCATTTATTTAGTTGCACTAATTAATGGACGCAAATTTGGTCAACATGATTCCACGCGCACCTTTTATAAATAGTAAATTAAAAAAAAACTAGAAAAATATGAATTTTTTTGTTACATAAATAGTCGACAAATATACTCACTTATAAAGTTTTACTAGTACAATGCCCGTGCGTTGCCACGGGCTCTTTGTTATATATAAAACTCAGTGAACTTTTGGTCTTGCCATCTGGCTTTCATCGGGGCTTGCCATCTGTCGGCATAGGCTGAGTATGTGCTAGGTTTTCCATGGTTCATGCATATGGATCATTTTTGGGTTTTTGCCATGTTCCCAAAAAACGTGCCCCCCCCCCTAAATCGCGCTTCTGTTTTTCTTCTATAAGAAAAGGCAGTGCTCCTGCCGGTTCCTCAACAAAAAAATTTGTATAGAAGCACATTTTTTGTATTATCACGATCAATATATATAAAGAACAATTATTTGTATGCATCACTATTAATTGCGTAAAACTCAGGTGACTCAGTCCGGCACATTATAAAGCTTTCTCAATCAACATTTTTAAAGTATCATCAAAAGCCATCAGTTTTATCTCTGATCTATAGAAGTGAACATATAAAAAATATTGGAAAAAGCTCATATACAATATTTTTTTTTGGTCAGATACTAAATACAAGTGAGGTGACATTTTGTTAGTCAACGTGAGTGGCTTCGTGCTTTTACAAAAAAGGCTTCCGCCCCCTTTATAAATAAAGCACCACATCCAAACCGATACATGGTGATGAAGAGATCCTCTTACAAAGCAGATCAAAGGAAATACACGAATATAAGAGCGACCACGCTCTATCACCAAGCAACCTAACAGACAAGCAAGGAAGCTCACCGCGAAGAGAACATTGTTTTGCCGCTCACACCAAGTAGCCCCAGGAGAGGACCCCGGGCCCTCCGGAAAGTGAAACCAATTGAGGACCAGTGCAAAAATAATAGGAGGCAAGTGAATCCGCCCATGCTAGAGCAGAGATCTCCAAGCTAGGATATAGAAATGTCAGCAGATGACAGCATGGCACGTCCGAATAAACCTGAGTTGCATGACGACGCCCTCGGGGGGCGAACGATGCAGCATGTTGCCATTGCCAAGTTGCCCCTGAGTTGAATGTCCGAACGTTGGCACGGGATAAAAAAACATATTATACAAATTTATGCTCAAACTTGTACTTGTACAAATTATACAAATTTTATCGATTTAAAAGAATATTTTGATATCATTTCTTATTTCAAAATTATTAAAGTTGTACACGGTGGTTAATCTAACCTTATTTTTTCTTACCACAACATGGATAAAACTTGTAACTAATATAGAGCCCTGATTAACTAACATGCCCCTTGTCCCCATTTCTTAAACTTCTAAGAGGACCCCATTCTCTCCGTGGCCACTCAACCATATTCACCTCTGAGCATGAAAATCAATCAACCATTAAAGTTCATAATTTGCTATACATTTTACAAGATAAATAAAATTCATGTCAACTAAAAAATATATAAAAACACGTCGACTGTGCATTGTAGCAGTGATACATTATCATATCGGGCTGGTTTAGAGTACTTGTACCATGAATAAAGAAGGCACACAACATCTAGCATTATTTACATCAGATATTATGGCACTATGGTAGAATCATACTTTTACACATTACCACTGGTTGAAGATAAGCGAGGTGGACATAAGCTTTGAAAGCATGAGTAGTAGCTCAGCCCGTGCCGGGCCCGTTCAGGTTAAAAGAATTGGACCATATATGAAGCTTACCTAGGCATGATTTCCAGCTCAACAAAGTGTCATGCACGGGTCAAAAGAGCTCCCTCTCTCTCTCTCTCTCTCTCTCTCTCTCTCTCTCTCTCTCTCAAAGCTCTTCCTACAACCCACTTCAGAGCAGCCGGTGGTGCTTTCCAACCCAACTTCTGCGCCGCCACAAATCAGTCTGGCACCAACAACAGCTCATCGTTGCTGCTGTGCTCGGCCTGCAAGGTATCTTCTAGCCGCCTCCGCGCCCTCCCGACCTCGAGCGGTATATGAGTCTTTTCCCCGTATTAATATATCTGAATCTATGCCCAACATAGAATGCAATTTTCATCGGATATTCTCCAACGACAGTATAGTTTCATAAAATAGACATCGTACTGGCCAAATTATATTAAGAAATAAACTATACAAGATTCACACTTCTCCCACTTATAATTCTGTAAACATGGAGTTAGACACATCGTGCACTGTTGGCCCTTCCCCTACACAATTATAATTATATGTTTCCTTGAACGTGGAGTTAGACTCCTCCACCCCTCAAGGGCCAAGCTCATTCTTATCCCCGCTGCCTCCGGCTGATTGCTTGCATGGTCTGCAGACTGCTGGCTGATCGTCTCCTCAGGTAAGCACGCGCACCTTTGTACCTTTTCTGTAATCCTGCCACTATTTACATTCTCCAACCTCGTCCTCACCCGTATCTGTAGTTCTCCACAGCTCCAAGTCCAGAATGTCCTCACAAAAAATTGGCAAGGGCCAAATTGGAAAAGTTTACAAGGTATCCCACTACGAGTTACAGGCACACATAACAAATTTGCTGTTTTTGTCATAATTTTACTTAATATAATATGGTCCACTGTCTCTCACCACTTCCCACATGTAAAGAATTAATAGTTCTGTAGAGTTTTGGTAATAAGGTGAGAAACATGAATCATTGTCTACTACTTGCGGTCACAAAGCAGGCTGAAGTATAATTTTAACTTACCGAAGTTGTTGATCAGGCACATCTTCCAACTTGGGAAGTGATCGTTGTGAAGCTGCTCCATCAGATGTCAGCTTATGAGCACCAACCAGAAGAATCTTGTGAGACTATTGGGGTATTCCTACGAAGAACATGAAGAATCACATGTGCACAATGGGAGGGTCATACGTGGTGTATACAAACACAGGTTAATCGGCTTCGAGTATGTGCCTGGCGGAAGTCTTGCCAATGTTCTTTCAGGTGCACAAGCGCTCCAACGCATGTACGTTGTTGAACTTATAACTAAAATGATCCTTAAACATTTGCATTCTGCAAATAATCATCTTCAGTCCTGTAGAACAACATCTTGGATGGAGTATATGCTTCAAAACAATAAAGGAGATCTGTGAGGGTTTACAATACCTTCATGAAGCTGGCATTGTGCACTTTAATCTCAACCCATGTAATATATTGCTAGACAATGAAAAGATACCAAAAATCACAGAGTTTGGTTTATATGAGATGTTCAAGGCAGTAAACGAGGGAGCTACAGTTACTCGAGGGTGTACTTACAGATTGAGATAGTAAGTTGATGTCTGCTTGAAATGCATTTTTTAATCAGCTAATTTGGGTTGTCTTTATTCTCACTTTGTTTGTATCGTTTGTGTTATGATGCAGTATGGCACCAGAATTATTTCTCTACGGAAAAATGTCAGAACAGTCTGACATATTTAGTTTGGGCGCTCTAATTAAAAGCATAGTGCCTGGAACTACAGACTCGAGAATTCGTCAGATGGATGATCCTAAATGTGTTGAGCATGTAAGAATAAACTATTTTTTATTTTTATTTTAGAGATTATCAGATATACGCCGCTCCCAGCAACCTTTGCTATACAAAAATATTATCTGTAGGTACTAAGGTACAGGGTAATTATTTAACATTAAGATGGCAAAAAAATACATTGTCTATTAATTTTCTAATCTATGCAACCATCACAATTTCGCGGATTATTGGCCAGTTAAAGTTCTCAATTAGCATTATCAGATCTCTTATCCAAGTGGCACAGATCAAGAAAATTTATCTTCAATAGTATTAGGTGGATATTGCCAGCAAAAAACTTCTATATACATGAAGATTTAAAGCAAGACATAACAATCTAAGTATACTGCACATAAATACTTGTTAGGATCATTAATCGGTATTTTCCACGGTCTTGGTAACATAACTAAAATTAGCAAGATATTAGCGTCAAATGTAACAAGACTTTCTATTGGCGAATAAATCTCTACTGTTTAAAAGGGGAAACAACTATACAAAGGTACATGAATAAAAAAATAGAGAACGAGATAACATAAGGCAAAACACAACCTAAATTATTTGTACCTCTCGATGAAGGTTGCTTTGTTCGACATCATCACCTTGACAGTACCCAAGATCCCTAGCAGGTTAAAAAAAAACAATACGTCAGTGACAGCAAGAAGTTAATTAACCAACCTAAAGTGAAACATCCAGGTTCATAACAGCCTAAATGCTTCCCAGGATGAAACTACAAAACAATCAAGGCTACGGCAGCAATATTACCATTCCACAAGCTGCTATATACAATGCCACCACCAAGCCCAGTCCTCTAGCATTGACCAACTCTGGTCGGATGATTAACATTGACTCAGAACAGAGAAATGGAGGTGGATTTGCATTACCAGACTGTGGTGGTGTGGAGTTGCTGTCCCGGCAGCATCGGTCCAAGATGAGGTATCCATGCAAAGTCCGGCGTTGGCACGCCGGCGGCGTTGTTCAGCATGGGTGCCAGCGAGGGTTGGGGTGTAGGCGTCGGTCCGCCTCCAAGCTGTCCCGTTCATCCATGATGGTGCAGTGTTGGCCCTGGCATTCATAAACACAACTTCCACATGCTTGCAGATTTTATTTATTGAAAAACTGCATAAGCCTCACAATAACAAGATACTACTATTATTTATGATAGGAGAATAATTTTCAATAGTAAGAACAAGTAAAATAAACATATTACCTCATCAAAGATATCCATGGAATCCACTTGCTGCAACATTTCCATATAAGCGGGAAGGTATCTCTGAAATTCCTCTTCAAACAGGTTGTAACATAAAACATGATGTAGTAGTGAAAATCAAGTGATGAACCTTCAAGATGCTCAAAATCTAGGAATAAAAAAAGAAACATACTTTCAATTTCAATGAGATCCCTCGGGAAGTTCCTTTGCAGTAGAACATACCTTTACTCAAAGATTTCCCTTTTAATTTTCGAACCAGGATGTAAAATCGTTTTCAGCGTATTAGTTGTCTTTATCTTCTCCATCAGAATCATGCCACATATACATGAATGAACAAGTGTCGCAGTGAATTCTATAAATTACAAACTATTTGAAGCGCATAAATCAAGTGATTGTTATACGTGCAATTAGACACGGGAGCAGATGATGTACTACCCAAAGCCAAGCCTCACATCATTTGTAGAAACTGCAAGCCAAATTAAACAACAAAATTGAATAAATTACAAAATATTTGAAGCACATAAATCAAGTGATTGTTATGCATGCATTTAGACACGGGAGCGGATGATGTACTACCCAAAGCCAAGCCTCACATCATTTGTAGAAACTGCAAGCCAAATTAAACAACAACAAAATTGAATAAATTACAAACTATTTGAAGCGCATAAATCAAGTGATTGTTATGCGTGCAATTAGACACGGGAGCAGATGATGTACTACCCAAAGCCAAGCCTCCCATCATTTGTAGAAACTGCAAGCCAAATCAAACAACAACAAAATTGGAGAGCACCATTTACCTGTGAATGGCAAGCATCCTCTCTTGAAAAAGTTGATCCAAGTTGAGGTAGCCCAAGAATCCACACGCGCTGTGGTGAAGAGGAGGTAGGTTGGCAGCCCCATCGCCTTGTCCACGTGCACCGTGGATCCTATGACAACGTCAGCGACAACACGGATCACCGGTGCAACTTCGTTCGTCCTTCCGTGCCTCCTGAAATCTCTGACGTGTGGCGTCGTGCTCGGAATGAGGGAGCTGGGCAGCGGCCTATGCGTTGCTACGGACGGCGGATGCGGCGGCCCTGAGAAATTGCAAACATAACATATTACAAAATGGAAGGCAATATAGTAACACCCATATTAGCATCCTGACAGATGGAACTGGGAAATCGAGGGACATGTGCAGTAGCTACAATACTAACTTACCAGTCAGATTAGCATAACCCACATCTATCTAAATTGCAGGAAATTTAGGCTAAAATACTTTAGGATAAACTGGAAACATAAAAAGATAGTTCTGCAAGGCTCACCTTAAATAGCAGTACTTACGAAGCAAGATAGCATGTATTGAAAATTCATCTTGTATGCACCTAGTTGCAGACATTCCAAACATGTATTGAAAACATACCCAGAGAACTATGAGTTGCATATTCCTATAAGTAAATGCAATGGCTTACAGTACAAAACATGTGTACTACCTATAATGCTATCTCCAGAAGGTGTTGCATTGCCAATGAGTTAGTGATAACGCATAGCAATATGCATAAAGACATACAACAAGAGGAAAACCAGGAGATGGCCAGGGTGAGCTCCTCCATGGATCCGGCAGCAACAATCGTGGCTACCTCGCTGGCGTCATCGGTGGTGGCCGGGGAAGCTCTGTCGGTTGTGGCCACGGCCAGATCCGTGGAGCACGGTGACGGGAGGTCGGGGAGGGAGAAGAACGGCGATGGCGGAGGTCCCCCTCCGTTGATCTAGCGACGTGCAGGATCCATCCGAGAGGAGGCCGATGGAGGTTGAGAGACGACGACATGGAGGTGAGGGCCGTCCGGCTTCGGTGATTGCGGACCTCGCGGTGTGTCACGGCGGCGACCTGGAGGTGGCGGTGTGTCACAGTCGTGACCTGGAGGCGGCGGATCCTCTCGGTCCTCAGCCGTGACAGCTAGTCTCGGATCTCGGTGGCGTCTCCTCTCGGTCCTCAGCTACTCTTGAATCTTGGCGGCGGCTCGAGGGCGCTCTGGAGGCCTCGCTCGCTCACCTGTGAACGATAGAGGGGATCGACCTAGGGGAAAGAGATCGAGGAGATCGAGGGGATTACGAGCAGTTGGTTTTCTGCGATGGTGGGATTTTTTTGGTGCGTTAGTACGGGGCAGTGAAGACGAAAAAAAACCGGATGAAAGTGGTGGGACGAAATTTAATCGATGAGCGGAGACTACCAACAGCCCTGCATGTGACGCACCGCATTAACTGCCCTGCCTGTGACGCACGGCATTAACTGCCCTACAATCTCCACGATTATCTTCCCTACATACACGTGATTGTTTCCTTCTGATTTGTTAACAGATTGGCTAGCACCATTATATATCGGGAGCAAGAAAATCGCCCGAGATATCGCTCCGTTTTATTGAATTGATTGTGTCTGGTTACCTTAAGTTAATTAATTGTGTTTGGAAAGAATTGATTGTCATGCATTATTGCGTTTGGAAAAAATTGATTGTCAATGCATTAGGAAAATTAGGATTTGGAATTGATGGTCATAAAACTAAACTTTATTAATTGGTAACGTGTTATCGGTTCCTGCCCGTTTGTAACGTGTCTAGTTAGGAAATTTTGGGAAATTAGGAAAGTTTTTATTGTGTTATGAATGAATTGATTGTGTCTGGTTACCTTAAGTTAATTGATTGCGTTTGGAAAGAATTGATTGTCATGCATTATTGCGTTTGGAAAGAATTGATTGTCATGCATGATT
>LR738711.1:854066681-854093371 GCA_902687465.1 Secale cereale | reverse complement strand
GTTGTGAATGAATTGATTGTGTCTGGTTACCTTAAGTTAATTGATTGCGTTTGGAAAGAATTGATTGTCATGCATTATTGCGTTTGGAAAGAATTGATTGTCATGCATGATTGCGTTTGGAAAGAATTGATTGTCATGCATGAATCGGGGACGTAAGGGGGGAAACGTAACCTGACTGCGTGCGGTGAGTGGGGTGGGGTTGGGGTGGGTTAATTGTAGCGAAAAAACCGGTTGAAAAAAAACCAGACAAGGTGGGACGAAAAAAACCAGACGAGGTGGGACGAAAAAAAACCTGGAACAAAGACTACCAACTGCTCCATTAGGAGTAGAGATGAAGGAATTACATTGGTGGTATTCTCGACAAAATGTCAAAATTGAAGCTATATTAAAAAGGGATTTTTGTTTTCATCTAGTGCGCAAATATAGGGTCCATGACCAATATTGGATCGTTTGGACAAACTATGCCTTGCTTAACCCTAAACCCTACCTCGTTTCCCTCGAAAACTCTACAACCTCGTTCGTGATAGCTAAGTTATGTGAAGGGTTTTGCATGAAAATTTACGTAGACTAATTTCTTACTTTTCTATCAACTTAGTCACATAAACGATGATGTGCGCAAGTTTTATATTTTTATGATTGTTTATTAATTATTTATGCTCAACCCGACCCTTGAAACCCTCTCAAAACCCCTCAAACCCCCCTCAAACCCCGCACCCGTCGGGCCGTTAGATCGCTATGCCTGGACGGCTTGGATCAGGCGCTAGGGTTACACATGGTCGATCCGCGAGAGGTGACATGATTGGCTGGATTCGATGGGGTGCTCTATGGCTTGGAGAAAGAGATGACCTGAGTGGCCCACCTGGCAACGGCAGAAGAGGGGCAAGTGACGGCATCCGCGGGCCAAAAGTGGACGTGGCCCAGACAACAAGTGCTCGGACTGGACACTTCTTCGCATGGGTCCCGCGCTGAGGTGGATAAGTTATGGGCCCTGCTCGGCTCACATAATCTAATACGTTGAAATACGTCGCACAAGGAGCTATTCGCTAGTTGTGGCATCCCTGTAATGCCCCGGACTGTAATGCCCCGGATGTAATACTTTCCCTTTTGGGCAATATATGTATCTCTGGATTCATCAATTCCATTCCGGGTTCTTCGTCTTTCGGGTTTTCGTCGTTTTGTCGTGTTGGGTGTGTTCAATCATTCATAGCATGTAGTCATGTGCATTGCATTGCATTTGTGTTGTCGTTTGCATCCGGTCCCACACGTTCCTTCCTGTTGTCCGTTTTGCGTTCCGGAGCTCTCTCACGTGTCCGTGGCATCCCCTAGGCCTACTTTGGTGTTTGGCCGTGTAACATTTCCTGTTTGGCGTGAGACTTGTCGTGTGTTGTTGTTTTGGTGTGTGAAACCCGCCTGTCAAATCTCGTCGCGTTTGGAGTTCGTTTGATGCTCCAACAGTTATTCTCGTGGGCTGAAAGTACCCCCTCTTTGAGGCCCAAGTCACCCCTCCAACAGCCCAGCAAACCAACCCAAACCCTCCCTTCATCTAGGCCATCTAATTGTGATCATGTGGCTGAAAACCTCACCTCATTTGGAGAACCCTAGCTCCTTGTGCCTATATAAACGTCCATCTCGCCCAATTTTCGCGTCTGAAACCCTAATGCTTCCACAGTTCATCGCCGGTGCTTCCACCGTTGATCCGCGGTGCTTCCACCGTTGAAAAACTGTGCTTCTGACGTCCTAGAAAACCGTGTTTCCTTCCTCAGCCGCCGTGCTTCCATAGTTAGTCGCCGTTGCTTCCACTCCGGCAAGTGGGCCCCGCGTCCGGTCATCATCAACCTCAGCTCGCCGGAGAGCTTCCCCACGCTGCCGCCGCCGCTCCTACCCCGCTGCCGGAGCTCCCTCAGGCGAAGCCGCCGCCGGAGCCCCTCCTCCCGCCAGCGTCCTCCGCTCGCCGGCCGCCGCCGCCGCCACCGCGCCCGGCCTCCCCGGCCGCCGCCTCCCTCGCCGCCGGTCCGGCCAGGCCGCCGCCGGGCGCCGGCCCCCGCCTCTCCTCCCGCCGGGATCGCCAGCGCCTCCGCCCGATCGGATCGAGGGGAGCCAAGCCCCCGATCCAGATCCAGCACCCGGGCGGGCCGAACCCTAGTGGGCTTCGGGCCCGTTAACCGCCGCGCCCGATCCTCTCCGAGGCCCGATCCACCTCCGCGCCCGTCAGACCCGTTGACCGCCCAGAGGTGGTTTTTTTCACTAAGTCCCTGTCATTTTAGTTGTCTGATGCTGTTTTGCAATGGTGATAACTTTTTGTGTGATGGTCCGATTTGAGCAAATGATATGTCAAAATTGTTGGAGATATGCCCTAGAGGCAATAATAAAAGCATTATTATTATATCTCCTTGTTCATGATAATTGTCTGTTATTCATGCTTGAATTGTATTGTACGGAAACAGCGATACATGTGTGAATACATAGACCACAATGAGTCCCTGGTAGGCCTCTAGTTACCAGTTCGTTAATCAACAGACGGTCACGGTTTCCTGACCATGGACATGAGATGTCAGTGATAACGGGATCACATCATTAGGAGAATGATGTGATGGACAAGACCCAAACTTGAGCATAACACGAGATCGTATAGTTCGTAATGCATAAGCTTTTCGGTGTCAAGTATTTATTCCTTAGACCATGAGGTTGTACAACTCCCGGATACCGTAGGAGTACTTTGGGTGTGCCAACCGTCACAACGTAACTGGGTGGCTATAAAGGTACGCATCGGGTATCTTCGAAAGTGCCTGTTGAGTTGGTACGAACCGAGACTGGGATGTTGTCACTCCATATGACGGAGAGGTACCTCTGGGCCCACTCGGTAAGACATCATCATAATGAGCTCAATGTGACTAAGTAGTTAGTCACAGGATGATGGATTACGGATCGAGTAAAGAGACTTGCCATGACGAGATTGAACAAGGTATCAGGAATACCGACGATCGAATCTCGGGCAAGTACCGTACCGATGGACAAAGGGAATAACATACGGGATTGAGTGAATCCTTGACACGGTGGTTCATCCGATGAAGATCATCGAGGAACACGTGGGAACCAACATGGGTATCCAGATCCCGCTGTTGGTTATTGACCGGAGAGTCGTCTCGGTCATGTCTACGTGTCTCCCGAACCCGTAGGGTCTACACACTTAAGGTTCGGTAACGCTAGGGTCGTAGAGATAAATGCACGTGGAAACCCGAAAGTTGTTCGGAGTCCCGGATGAGATCCCGGACGTCACGAGGAGTTCCGGAATGGTCCGGAGGTAAAGATTGATATATAGGAAGTCCAGTTTCGGCCAACGGGTGATCTCCGGGGGTCACCGGGAGCGTCCCGGGACCACCGGAGGGGCCCCGGGGGTCCACCGGGTGGGGCCACCCATCCCGGTGGGGCCCCTAGGCCGCGAGGGAAAGTGTCCAGCCCTCTGGGCTGGCGCACCACTAGGGGGCCCACCTCCCCATGCGCCTAGGGTTAAAACCCTAAGGGGAGGGGGGCCACCACTTGCCTTGGGGGGCAAGGACTCCCCCCTGGCCGCCGCCCCCCCTTGCAGATTGGATCTGCAGGGGGCTGGCGCCCCCCTGGCCCCCTATATATATGTGGGGGGGAGAGGGCAGCCGCACCCAAGCCCTGGCGCCTCTCCCCCTCCCGTCACACCTCCATACTCCCACGCAGGGCGCCCGGCGAAGCCCTGCTGCGATCTCCACTGCATCCGTCATCACGCCGTCGTGCTGCCGGATCTCTGACGACTTCTCCTCCCCCCTTGCTGGATCAAGAAGGAGGTGACGTTGCTGCACCGGACGTGTGTTGAACGCGGAGGTGCCGTCCGTTCGGCGCTAGATCATCGGTGACGAAGAACGCGAAGAGTACGACTACTTCATCCACGCTTCTTCGAAAGCTTCTGCTCGCAATCTCCATAACGGTATGTAGATGCACTCTTACTTGCTCGTTGCTAGATGTCTCCATAGTTGGATCTTGGTGAAAGCGTAGAAAATTTTGAATTATGCTACGTTCCCCAACAGTGGCATCAGAGCCTAGGTTTTATGCGTAGCGTCTTGCACGAGTAGAACACAAACAGTTGTGGGCGTTTGGTTTTGTTCAACTTTCTTACAGTTACTAGTTAATCTTGATTCGGCGGTATTGTGGGATGAAGCGGCCCGGACCGACTTTACACGTACACTTACGTGAGACTGGTTCCACCGACAGACATGCACTAGATGCATAAGGTGGCTGGCGGGTGTCTGTCTCTCCTACTTTAGTCGGATCGGATTCGATGAAAAGGGTCCTTATTAAGGGTAAATAGAAATTGACAAATCATGTTGTGGTTTTAGTGTAGGTAAGAGTCGTTCTTGCTAGAATTCCTATATAAGCCACATAAAACTTGCAACAACTATTAGAGGACGTCTAACTTGTTTTTGCAGCATGTGCTATGTGACGTGGTATGGCCAAAAACGAAGATGTGATGAATGATATATGTGATGTATGAGATTGATCATGTTTTTGTAATAGGGAATCACGACTTGCATGTCGATGAACTTGACAACCGGTAGGAGCCATAGGAGTTGTCTTAATTATTGTATGACCTGCGTGTCACTGAATAACGCCATATAATTACTTTACTTCATTGCTAAACGTTAGCTATAGTAGTAGAAGTAATAGTTGGCATGACGACTTCTTCAAGACACGATGATGAAGATCATGATGATGAAGATCATGGTGTCGAGCCGGTGACAAGATGATCATGGTGCCCCGAAGATGGAGATCCAAGGAGCAAGATGATATTGGCCATATCATGTCACTTTAATTGATTGCATGTGATGTTTATCATGTTTATGCATCTTGTTTACTTAGAACGACGGTAGTAAATAAGATGATCTCTCACTAAAATTTCAAGTATTGTGTTTCCCCTAACTGTGCACCGTTGCTAAAGTTCGTTGCTCCGAAGCACCACGTGATGATCTGGTGTGATAGGTTCTAACGTTCGCATACAACGGGTGTAAGACAGATTTACACACGCGATACACTTAGGGTTCACTTGACGAGCCTAGCATGTACAGACATGGCCTCGGAACACGGAAGACCGAAAGGTCGAACACGAGTCGTATAGAAGATACGATCAACATGAAGATGTTCACCGTTGATGACTAGTCCGTCTCACGTGATGATCGGACACGGGCTAGTCGATTCGGATCGTGTATCACTTAGATGACTAGAGAGATGTCATTTTGAGTGGGATTTCATTATAATTTGATTAATATGAACTTAATTATCATGAACTTAGTCTAAATTCTTTACAATATCTCTTGTAGATCAAATGGCCCACGCTCCAGTTTCCCTCAACTTCAACGCGTTCCTAGAGAAAACCAAGCTAAAAGACGATGGTAGCAACTATACGGATTGGGTCCGTAACCTGAGGATTATCCTCATAGCTGCCAAGAGAACTTATGTCCTTGAAGCACCGCTAGGTGATGCACCCGTTCTCCCGGCAAACCAAGACGTTATGAACGCTTGGCAGACACGTTGTGATGATTACTCCCTGGTTCAGTGCGGCATGCTTTACAGCTTAGAGCCGGGGCTCCAAAAACGTTTTGAGCACCACGGAGCATATGAGATGTTCGAAGAGCTGAAAATGGTTTTCCAAGCTCATGCCCGAGTCGAGAGATATGATGTCTCCGACGCATTCTACAGCTGTAAGATGGAGGAGAACAGTTCTGTCAGTGAGCACATCCTCAAGATTTCAGGATTGCACAATCGCTTGTCTCAGCTGGGAATGAATCTCCCAGAAGAAGCGATCGTTGACAGAATCCTCCAGTCGCTCCCACCAAGCTTCAAGAGCTTCGTGTTGAACTTCAATATGCAGGGGATGGAGAAGTCCATTCCCGAGGTATATTCAATGCTGAAATCAGCGGAGGTAGACATCAAGAAAGAATATCAAGTGTTGATGGTCAATAAAACCACTAAGTTCAAGAAAGGCAAGGGTAAGAAGAACTTCAAGAAGGACGGCAAGGGAGTTGCCGCGCCTGGCAAGCCTGTTGCCGGGAAGAAGCCAAAGTATGGACCCAAGCCTGAGACAGAGTGCTTTTATTGCAAGGGAACGGGTCACTGGAAGCGGAACTGCCCCAAATATTTAGCAGACAAGAAGGCCGGCAACGTCAAAGGTATATATGATATACATGTTATTGATGTGTACCTTACCAGCACTCATAGTAGCTCCTGGGTATTCGATACCGGTGCAGTTGCTCACATTTGTAACTCAAAACAGGAGCTGCGGAATAAACGGAGACTGGCGAAGGATGAGGTGACGATGCGCGTCGGGAATGGTTCCAAGGTCGATGTGATCGCCGTCGGCACGCTACCTCTACATCTACCCTCGGGATTAGTTTTAAACCTGAATAATTGTTATTTAGTACCAGCTTTGAGCATGAACTTTGTTTCTGGATCTCGTCTTATGCGAGATGGCTACTCTTTCAAATCAGAGAATAATGGATGTTCTATTTATTTGAGAGATATGTTTTATGGTCATGCCCCGCTGGTCAATGGTTTATTCTTGATGAATCTCGAATGTGATGATACACATATTCATAGTGTAGATGCCAAAAGATGTAAAGTTGATAATGATAGTCCCACATACTTGTGGCATTGCCGCCTTGGTCATATAGGTGTCAAACGTATGAAGAAGCTCCATTCGGATGGACTTCTGGAGTCTCTTGATTATGAATCATTTGACACGTGCGAACCATGCCTCTTGGGCAAGATGACCAAGACTCCGTTCTCCGGAACAATGGAGCGAGCAACCAACTTGTTGGAAATCATACATACCGATGTGTGTGGTCCAATGAGTGTTGAGGCTCGCGGAGGCTATTGTTATGTTCTCACCCTCATGGATGACTTGAGTAGATACGGGTATATCTATTTGATGAAACACAAGTCTGAGACCTTTGAAAAGTTCAAGGAATTTCAGAATGAGGTTGAGAATCAACGTGAGAGAAAAATAAAGTTCTTACGATCAGATCGTGGGGGTGAATATTTAAGTCATGAATTTGGCACACACCTTAGGAGCTGTGGAATTGTTTCACAATTGACACCGCCCGGAACACCTCAACGTAACGGTGTGTCCGAACGTCGAAATCGTACTCTGTTGGACATGGTGCGATCTATGATGTCCCTCACCGATTTACCGCTATCTTTTTGGGGTTATGCTTTAGAGACTGCCGCATTCACTTTAAATAGGGCTTCGTAGAAATCCGTTGAGACGACTCCGTATGAACTTTGGTTTGGCAAGAAACCGAAGCTGTCGTTTCTAAAAGTTTGGGGTTGCGATGCTTATGTCAAGAAACTTCAACCTGAAAAGCTCGAACCCAAATCTGAGAAATGCGTCTTCATAGGATACCCAAAGGAAATGATTGGGTACACCTTCTACCACAGATCCGAAGGCAAAGTCTTTGTTGCCAAGAATGGATGCTTTCTGGAGAAAGAGTTTCTCTCGAAAGAAGTGAGTGGGAGGAAAGTAGAACTTGATGAGGTGACAGTCACCCCTCCTGGACCGGAAAGTAGCGCAGCACAGGAAACTGTTCCTGAGGTGCCTGCACGGACAAGGGAGGAAGTTGATGATAATGATCATGAAGAAACAGATCAAGTTACTACTGAACTTCGAAGGTCCACAAGGGCACGTTCTGCACCAGAGTGGTACGGCAACCCTATCCTAGAAATCATGTTGTTAGACAACGGTGAACCTTCGAACTATGAAGAAGCGATGGCGGGCCCGGATTCCAATAAATGGCTTGGAGCCATGAAATCCGAGATAGAATCCATGTATGAAAACAAAGTATGGACTTTGGTGGACTTGCCTGATGATAGGCACGCCATAGAAAACAAATGGATATTTAAGAAGAAGACAGACGCGGATGGTAATGTGACCATCTATAAGGCTCGGCTTGTCGCTAAGGGTTATCGACAAGTTCAAGGGATTGACTACGACGAGACTTTCTCTCCCGTAGCGATGCTGAAGTCAGTCAGAATCATGTTAGCTATTGCCGCATTCTATGATTATGAGATATGGCAAATGGACGTCAAAACAACATTCCTTAATGGCTTCCTCAAGGAAGAGTTGTATATGATGCAACCGGAAGGTTTTGTCGATCCAGAGAACGCTAACAAAGTATGCAAGCTCCAGCGCTCGATTTACGGGCTGGTGCAAGCATCTCGGAGTTGGAATATTCGCTTTGATGAAGTGATCAAAGCGTTTGGCTTTATACAGACTTATGGAGAAGCCTGTATTTACAAGAAAGTGAGTGGGAGCTCTGTGGCATTTCTCATATTATATGTGGATGACATATTGCTGATGGGAAATGATATAGAATTCTTGGAAAATGTAAAGGCCTACTTGAATAAAAGTTTTTCAATGAAGGACCTTGGAGAAGCTGCTTACATATTAGGCATCAAAATCTATAGAGATAGATCGAGACGCCTCATTGGTCTTTCACAAAGTACATACCTTGACAAAATATTGAAGAAGTTCAATATGGATCAGTCAAAGAAAGGATTCTTGCCTGTTTTACAAGGTATGAGATTGAGCAAGGCTCAGTCGCCGACCACGGCAGAAGATAGAGAAAAGATGAGTGTCATTCCCTATGCCTCGGCCATAGGTTCTATCATGTATGCCATGCTGTGTACCAGACCTGATGTGAACCTTGCCATAAGTTTGGTAGGGAGGTACCAAAGTGATCCCGGTACGGAACACTGGACAGCGGTCAAGAACATCCTGAAGTACCTGAAAAGGACTAAGGATATGTTTCTCGTTTATGGAGGTGACGAAGAGCTCGTCGTAAAGGGTTACGTCGATGCTAGCTTCGACACAGATCTGGATGACTCTAAGTCACAAACCGGATACGTGTATATTTTGAATGGAGGGGCAGTCAGCTGGTGCAGTTGCAAGCAAAGCGTGGTGGCAGCGTCTACATGTGAAGCGGAGTACATAGCTGCTTCTGAAGCAGCGCAGGAAGGAGTCTGGATGAAGGAGTTCATCACCGACCTAGGAGTCATTCCAAGCGCGTTAAGCCCGATGACTCTCTTCTGTGACAACACTGGTGCTATTGCTATTACCAAGGAGCCCAGGTTTCACAAGAAGACCAAGCACATCAAGCGCCGTTTCAACTCCATCTGGAATTATGTTCAGGATGGAGACATAGATATTTGTAAAGTGCATACGGATCTGAATGTCGCAGACCCGTTGACTAAACCTCTTTCACGAGCAAAACATGATCAACACCAGAACTCTATGGGTGTTCGATTCATCACAATGTAACTAGATTATTGACTCTAGTGCAAGTGGGAGACTGTTGGAGATATGCCCTAGAGGCAATAATAAAAGCATTATTATTATATCTCCTTGTTCATGATAATTGTTTGTTATTCATGCTTGAATTGTATTGTACGGAAACAGCGATACATGTGTGAATACATAGACCACAATGAGTCCCTGGTAGGCGTCTAGTTACCAGTTCGTTAATCAACAGATGGTCACGGTTTCCTGACCATGGACATGAAATGTCAGTGATAACGGGATCACATCATTAGGAGAATGATGTGATGGACAAGACCCAAACTTGAGCATAACACGAGATCGTATAGTTCGTAATGCATAAGCTTTTCGGTGTCAAGTATTTATTCCTTAGACCATGAGGTTGTACAACTCCCGGATACCGTAGGAGTACTTTGGGTGTGCCAACCGTCACAACGTAACTGGGTGGCTATAAAGGTACACATCGGGTATCTCCGAAAGTGTCTGTTGAGTTGGTACGAACCGAGACTGCGATGTTGTCACTCCATATGACGGAGAGGTACCTCTGGGCCCACTCGGTAAGACATCATCATAATGAGCTCAATGTGACTAAGTAGTTAGTCACGGGATGATGGATTACGGATCGAGTAAAGAGACTTGCCATGACGAGATTGAACAAGGTATCGGGAATACCGACGATCGAATCTCGGGCAAGTACCGTACCGATGGACAAAGGGAATAACATACGGGATTGAGTGAATCCTTGACACGGTGGTTCATCCGATGAAGATCATCGAGGAACACGTGGGAACCAACATGGGTATCCAGATCCCGCTGTTGGTTATTGACCGGAGAGTCGTCTCGGTCATGTCTACGTGTCTCCCGAACCCGTAGGGTCTACACACTTAAGGTTCGGTAACGCTAGGGTCGTAGAGATAAATGCATGTGGAAACCCGAAAGTTGTTCGGAGTCCCGGATGAGATCCCGAACGTCACGAGGAGTTCCGGAATGGTCCGGAGGTAAAGATTGATATATAGGAAGTCCAGTTTCGGCCAACGGGTGATCTTCGGGGGTCACCGGGAGCGTCCCGGGACCACCGGAGGGGCCCCGGGGGTCCACCGGGTGGGGCCACCCATCCCGGTGGGGCTCCTAGGCCACGAGGGAAAGTGGCCAGCCCTCTGGGCTGGCGCACCACTAGGGGGCCCACCTCCCCATGCGCCTAGGGTTAAAACCCTAAGGGGAGGGGGGCCACCACTTGCCTTGGGGGGCAAGGACTCCCCCCTGGCCGCCGCCCCCCCTTGCAGATTGGATCTGCAGGGGGCTGGCGCCCCCCCTGGCCCCCTATATATATGTGGGGGGGAGAGGGCAGCCGCACCCAAGCCCTGGCGCCTCTCCCCCTCCCGTCACACCTCCATACTCCCACGCAGGGTGCCCGGCGAAGCCCTGCTGCGATCTCCACTACATCCGTCATCACGCCGTCGTGCTGCCGGATCTCTGACGACTTCTCCTCCCCCCTTGCTGGATCAAGAAGGAGGTGACGTTGCTGCACCGGACGTGTGTTGAACGCGGAGGTGCCGTCCGTTCGGCGCTAGATCATCGGTGACGAAGAACGCGAAGAGTATGACTACTTCATCCACGCTTCTTCGAAAGCTTCCGCTCGCAATCTCCATAACGGTATGTAGATGCACTCTTACTTGCTCGTTGCTAGATGTCTCCATAGTTGGATCTTGGTGAACGCGTAGAAAATTTTGAATTATGCTACGTTCCCCAACAAAAATGATCGTGGAGACTTGTACTACGTTTTGTTCCATTGTGCCATGCATGTTTGAGGTCATCTAGATGTCTTAATCTTCATGAGAAGAGTGCTACTTGTTATAAACTGCTGTTAGTAGTTGTTTTCATGCCATCTTTGCAATGTGATAACTTGTTGCATGTTTATCCAAATGAAGCAAATGATATGTCCATGTGTTCATCATGTTATGCTCTACATGTTGGTTGCTTTAGCTTGCATGATAGATTTCATCTTGCCATGTTTATCTCCTTTGCAAAGTGTTATGTGGCTGTTATGTTGTTAAACTTGTTACGAGATGCCGCGTAGAGGAGCTCGTTGCTATTGATGTGTTTGTCCCCTTGATGCATGCTTAGATGTTTTGGATTCACCATCATGTGTACTTTACTGTGATGCTTACCACTTGCCATGCTATGCTTTGAGGTGACTTAAACTTGCTCTCAAAGATGCCATGAAGTTACTACTGTTTTAACACTTAGTGAAATTTCACTAAGTCTGGAATCTGTAATTCCCAGATGCCATGTTTGCTTGTTGTTCCAGACAAATCCATGCTAGTTTTGGGGTGACTCTTGATCATTCCTTGTTGTATAAGTTGTTGGCTATCCATTCATGCTCTCACATGCTTATTTGAGTGGCTGTAGCATATTTAACTCTTGCTCCCAAGTTGCAAAAAATTACTGCTGTCGGGTTTTTGTTGTCAAGTTCAATATGTCATAGCTTGTTGCTATTGATCCATGGCTCCTTTGGGGATGCTCAAATGGATTTTTTTGCTGTAGGATATGCCTAGTTTATGTCCATGCTCCTTGCCATGATGTTTGAGTGTTGTAGGCCATTTATCTCTTGCTCCGAAGTTGCTATGTGGCTGTTGTTTTCAGCTTGTGCAAGTTTATTGTTTCGGGTGTAACTTTTAGCCCGTTGCTCCGTTTTGAGCAAGTCTTATATGTAACTTGTGTGATTTTGCATGTAGATTCATATTATCCTATTGTTATCATGTTTTGAAGTATTTTGCTTGAATGCAAATTGCCATGCTCCTTGTGTTGCAACACTGTGCTTCCTATGTAGACTTTCTGTGCTTCCTTAGTGCATCTGTTTTGCTTCCATAGTGCATCAGCCATGCATCCAGTAATTTTGCGCATTGCATCTTGTTGATTTCGTGCCTTGTGTGTTTTGCTTGAGTAGAGCCGGAAGCTGAGACCGAGTACGAGTACGAGAACGAGGTTACTACCGAGGTTGAGAACGAGGAGCTCTCTTACGATCCCATCGGCAACTCTTTAGGCAAGATGACCGAACCCCGATAACATTACTATCTTTGCCTATTGCTAGAAGTATCGCTCTATAGTTTTGCCTCGATGCCCATGTTTTTCCTGTCAGCCTCCTATTGTAACCATGAACCTGTTTAACCACCCTACCTATGCAAATCTTTGATTGGCTAAGTACGCTCGCTCAGCCCCTCTTATAGCATTGTAGTTGCAGGAGAAGATTGAAGATTCTTGCTTCTTGTTGAAGCTTGTTGGGATATCACACTATATTAATTATTAAATGAAATCATCTATATATTGGTAATGGGTGGAAGGCTAAGCCTTTTGCTTGGTGATTTGTTCCACTCATGCCGCCTTAGGAACCGTATAAACCGGTGTTATGTTCCTTGATTATGCGTTCTTCACACGGTTGGGGTTATGGGACCCCCTCGATAAACCGCTAGGTGCTAAGTCTTTTCCAGCAAGTCCCAACATTGGTACTATTTCGCCTATACAACTAAAAACTTGCCGAGGGAGTAATTAACCCAAGGATTAATTAATCAACCCCCCTGGGCCAGTGCTCGATTTGAGTGTTGGTCCAAACTTGAGTCGTGTGCGGTACCCCCCTTGGCAACTTGGGTTTTTGGTCACTGTACGCTGTGCTCATCCGGTCGTGGCCTGAGACTAGATATGCGCGGCTACTATCAGGGTATCGGCACGCCGGGAGGATTTGCTGGATTAGCCTTACCTTAGTCGGAGTATCTTGAGCATGGGATTCCGAGGATACTCGGGCCTTCCCACCTTGGAGTTGCGACTCCGCGGATCGTGGGCTTGTCATGGGCCAAGTTGGAACACCCCTGCAGGGTTATGAACTTTCGAAAGCCGTGCCCGCGTTTATGTGGCAGATGGGAGCTTGTTAATAGCCGGTTGTAGAAAATCTTGACACCATGTCTCAATACACTACCAGCGTGAGTACCGTGACGGTCATTTTCCGAAAAGTTTTCGGGAAGTGAACACGGTGGGGTTATGTTTGACTTTCTAGTTAGGATCACTTCGTGATCATCTCTCGACCGAGGCATCTTCTCTTCTCGCTCTCTTTTACGTAAGCTAGGCTAGTGCTGCTGCAACCTCTTATTTCTTTCTTCAGCCTTGTTCCACACCCAAGGCTTGAATAGTCGTGTTACCCGGGAACGGGATTGCTGAGTCCTCGGTGGCTCACAGTTACTTCTACACACCAGATGCAGGTACTATGGTGAGCTACACAGGCGATGGTACTGAGCTAGACTGGGAGTACGACGTGGAGCATAACCGTTACTATGTGAACTATCCGGTTGATCAGTAGAACTTCTACTAGGATTCGATCTAGACCTGTGGTTTAATGTTATGTTTGGTATCTTGTCATTTGGATCTTTACCCTTAGATGGGCTGTGATGTTTCTTTGGATCATGATTGGATATGTAATGAATTTGTGTGACGTGGCGAGTTGATGGGCCTCGAACCCCTCGTTGGTTACCCCAAGTGGAAGGTGTAAGATGTAGTATTGTAGAAGTGTTTTCCCTTAGCAAAGATGCCAAGGATCGAATCCCCAGAGACTCCTAGGTTCAACAAGTAGGTGTCAACTGCTACGGCGCCAGATAGCAATCAACGTGGACCTGCATACAGATACAAATAACTTTGCTCCCAACGAGTACAGAGAGGTTGTCAATCCCTCCGGCCTTGTAGTTCACAAAGGATTAAAAGCAATGATAGTAGTGATAGATAATGTTTTGCAATAGTAAATGATAGCAAAAAGTTAATAGTGGATGTGATCAATGATGGTAATATGGACCGGAGTCTCATGATGTTCACTAGTGATGTCTCTCTCCCAAAAGACGATAAAACAGCTATTTGAGGTAAACGAATTACAGCTGGGCAATTGACAGGATCACGAACGCAAACCAATGCTGACTACATTGCAAGAAAGGTTGAGGTTTAAAGCATGGGCGGTATGCCAAAGTAAGTAGACCGAAATACATCAATATCTACTACTAATCATCCACCTTGAGATATCTATCCAGAACATCTCGCTGGTATTAAGTTGCGAGTCCCACCCATAGTGTAAACTCAATGCAACAGACAACTGCATTGAAAGAACTTTGCGTAAAGTAAACAATCCTTGCACCCGCGGGCACAAGCACCGTTGTTTTCCCCCTTGTGGCAACAACACATCCCCTAGACTCATGTTTCTGTCACTCAAGCTAGTCATCGAGGGGCATGAACCCACAATCAAGCATAACGTTCCCTCTTGGAGTCACTACCTACTACTCGGCCAAAGCAATAAATAACAACGGAGAACATGCAAGAATTACTTATGAACATAAATATAAAAGAGGTGAATCAAATATATTACTCAAGATCAATCTGAACATAATCTCATAATCCATCGGATCCCAGCAAACTCAACATAGCAACAGCATAAGGATTACATAGATGCCTCGATCATGTAGGGCAGCTCACGAGGACTAATTAGTGAAGCACAAGAACGGGAGGAGAACATCACATAGCTACTAGTCATGGACTCATGGTCCAAGGGAGACTACTCATGAGTCATCCGGGAGGCGTCCATGGTGGTGGAGAAGCTCCCGGTGGTGATCCTCCCCACCGACAGGGTGCCGGGAAGAGTTCTCCTGGTGCTCCCGATCTTGGAAGCGGCGGCGGCGGCAGAACAGAGATGGGATCGCGAAAAGAGTTTCTCGTTCTGAGGGTTTCGGAGGACCCTCTAAATATATGCCAAAGGGGGGCACCAGACGGGGCTCGGGGGGCCCAGGCGCCCCCCCGGCGCGGCCCAGGGAGGGCGCGCCGCCAGGGCGCCTGGAGCCCTGGTGCCCCCCCGGCTGTCCTTCGGACGCAGGGTTGTTTCCGGAACACTGATTTTTTATATAATTTTTCTGGATTTTTTTGGGCAGTTCTCGTAACGTGAAAACCTGAAATACAAAAACAGCCGAAAACAGAAACTGGCACTGGGGTGCATTGGATTAGTAAGTTAGTCCAAATATGATCAAAAGTGTATGGAAGTGCATGAATATCATAGCAATATCACCCAAAAGTGGCATGGAGCAAGCAGAAATTATAGATACGTTTTGGACGTATCAACATCCCCAAGCTTAATTCCTGCTCGTCCTCGAGTAGGTAAATGATAACAAGAATAATTTCTGTGGTGACATGCTATTAACCATATAGGACTTTTTCATAGTCATATGACAAAAGCTTACTGAGACAATGATTCTATAGTAATTAAGTTGCCTCATGACAAAATCACAAATGACTGAAAGTTTTACAACATGCAACTGAAACATCAAATAGATTTGCAATGAACATGATGTGCAAATATGATAAAGTGATATCTAGCTTGCCCCCTTTAGTGATGCAAAACATAAATGCAGGGGCACCTTCAAGGTTTAAGTGATGACTAGATACAATGATTTCAGAATAAACGATATCACAATCATGCAAAAGACAATGCTACTTTGGGACAATGCACATTACACTCAGAATGACAATCATGCTCTCAGTAGTTGGTGCTTTAACATAAAAGTAAAAGAAAGGTTAAGTGCTAGAGCCTTTTATTTTGAAAACATGGAAGCAATTGTGTCAACGGTAGTAGTACTTCATATGTGTCATGCATAAGACATCCTATAAGTTGCTAGCCTCATGCATCGAATACTAATAGTGCTCGCTCCTTGTCGTAATTAGCTCAAATTCACATGGGTTATCATTGCATTACATATGTTTCAACCAAATTTCTTATGGACAGACGGGTTTACCCGCATCCATCGACCGGCCCTCTGGACAGACGGGTTTACCCGCATCCAGTGATTGGCTAAAATCCTTATGGACAGTCGGGTTTACCCGCATCCATCGACCGGCCCTCTGGACAGACGGGTTTACCCGCATTCAGTGATTGGCTAAAATTCTTATGGACAGTTGGGTTTACCGACATCCATCGACCGGCCCTCTGGACAGACGGGTTTACCCGCATCCAGTGATTGGCTAAAATCCTTATGGACAGTCGGGTTTACCCGCATCCATCGACCGGCCCTCTGGACAGACGGGTTTACCTGCATTCAGTAATTGGCTAAAATTCTTATGGACAGTCGGGTTTACCCGCATCCATCGACCGGCCCTCTGGACAGACGGGTTTACCCGCATCCAGTGATTGGATAAAATTCTTATGGACAGACGGGTTTACCCGCATCCATCGACCGACCCTCTGGACAGACGGGTTTACCCGCATCCAGTGATTGGCTAAAATTTTTTCTTATGGTTCTTATGGACAGTCGGATAATCCGCATCCAATGGCCCTCTGGACAGACGGGATTCCCGCATCCAGTGATTGGCTGAACCTTGCTTTGAGCCTGGCAGCTCTTAAAAAGCCTTGACTACATGGTTTTATTTGCAAATTCGCATCTTTGGTGTTTATGTTTTATGACTCTTTAAACCGGAGTAGAACAGCTACAGAAGTTGACCACGTATCTATAAAGTTAAAAGTCTGGGTCATGAATACTAGCAGGAATAAACCGGTGTGCATTATGACATGGATCATCCATCAGGCAACAAGCTACAAATTTCTGGACAAAGTTTCAGAATGATATAAACCGGTGTCGGTTATCAAAGCCCAGGTTTGTTATTGGATCCATGAAGATCTTCATGAAGAAATTTTTCGTTCTACCGGATTAAGAGTATTGAGCATACTTGGTCTCAGGTATAAAATTATTTCTGATATGAGTATATACTGGTTTGATATATTGAGAGAACAATTTAATCCGTCCAGTGGTAAACCGCTAGGACATGTTTTCAGTGTTACTTATGCAGGAACAGAGGATACGCAAGTTAAGCGACATCAGACAAAATTTAAATTGGCAAACATTGAGACAAGAAGTCAGAATATCCGGATCAAAGTGGATAATGTTTCAGCTATCCTATTACAAGGCATAGCGAGCCTGACGGATTAAAAGATTGTTCGATAAACCGGGACTGCAACTATAACAATAAGTTATGAAGCTATGCTCCCTCCTGCTGAGACGGCTGGGCATCAACTTGATCCGGAGTTCCTTCTTCTTCTTGAAGCGGTTGAAAGTCCGGAGCACACCAGTCGATCTTCGTTAGGGCCCGGAAGTACATCTCTTCACTGATAAGTTCAGAAGGTTCGATATCTGGAGCGAAGGTATGAGGGCGCACTGGTGGGATTAAATTGACGGTGTCATAAACCGGCCTCTCCACCCGCTCGTTTTGCAAGTCGTACCCCGGATGATACCTGGATAAATCGGATTCGGCGGCAAGCTTGCTGGCGAGCGGCCGCATCTCCTTCGTCAAGGCATGGAGGTCCTTTGCAGTAAAAGTGGGTCCGTCTTCTTTAGTATCGGGAAATCCGCTCAAGGCTTCTTCTGGATCAAGATCCGGAACCCAGGCTTTAGCCCTGGTAAGTGCCATGAGGGCACCAGCTCGAGCAGCAGATTTCTTAACTTCTTCTAGGCGCACTGGCAGAACAGACAGCTTTTCCAACGTGCCTTGGATGGTTGTGGGGGCCGGTTTACTGAAAGATGTGGCACTGATGATCCTCTGAGCGCCGGAATACAGCTGCTCAACCAAAGTGTAACAGGCCTTAAGTTTCTTCCGCAAGTCATCCCCAAGATGGGTGACACGGCGCCCTGTATATGAATATCCCAGTTAAACCGGTACAGATGAAAGATTACAAAGTTAAAGAAGGAATACAGATCAAAAGACTTACCAAAGATGGCAGAGGTCATCAACTCAATTTGCCGCTTTAAACCGGTTAACTCTTCAGTAATCGGATTAAGCGCTTCCTCAGCATCTTTGGCCCTTTTCTCCAGCTCTTTCTTTTGGACCTCAAAAGCAGCCCGCTCTTCTTCAAAGAATTTCTTCAATTCTTCAGCAGTCTTTAAACTCACCTTTAGATCTTTCTTGGCTTTCGAAGCGGCAGCCTCCGTTTCAGCAAGGCGGCTCCGAAGCTCATTGATCTCATCAGCATTCCGGTTTAAGTCAGCCTGCAAGTAAAAACAAGTGATAAGAAGCAAAAGTCAGACAAGTCTCAAGCACACAAACAAGTTGTCTACTTGACACTTGGGGGCTAATGTACAGTTGAAGCAATAAACAGCAGCAGTTCAAAGACAAAAGTCTCAAGCACACAAGCAAGTTGTCTACTTGACACTTGGGGGCTAATGGAACATTGAAGTATCAGAAGAAATTCTTACAAGTATCAAATACATAACCAAGTTATCTACTTGATACTTGGGGGCTAATGTAAAATCAATGTGTTCAAGTTATAAGTTCCGGTTCACCTTCAACGCGCAGCTAAACCGGAACTTGGGGGCTACTATGAGATAGTAAGAAGCATATCAAAAGCACAAAGTCAGAAGGAAAAGGATTACCTCATATTTTTCTTTCATCAAATTAACCAAGCCTGCTTCGTAATCTCGGCTGCTGTGGAGCCGGTTTAAGTATCCGGAATAGATTTCTTGGGCAGTCATATCAGCGAGATTGGATAACTCTGTACTCCATTTACCCTTCTCCTTATATAGTTTCTCCGCTTTAGCTGTATGCTTGGCTAAAACGGTGGGCTCAGCCGGAGCAACAAAAGCAGTCCCAGTTACTACAACTTCTGGAGAAGCAGGTGCTGTTGATGGAGCTGCAGCGTGAACCGGACTGGGAGATGCCGGATTAACCTGAGGAGAATTGGCCCGAGCAGGACTTGGTGGATCATGAACATCATCAGCAGTAGGGTTCTCGGGCACTGAAACATGATCCGTAGGAACAGGATCATCAAGAGGAACTGTGGGTTCGCCTTCTGGGGGGACGGTTGCTGCTGGATCAACTGCCGGATCATCAACAGTAGTCTCCGCAGTGGGTTTGTTGGTTTTGGGTTTCTTGCTAGGCTTTGGTTTGCTGGAAGAAGTTGGGAAAATGAGTTAAGATTATGAAGTGAAAGGTAATCATAAACCGGATATGTTAAAAAAAACTTACCCTGGAACAGTTTTCAGTGGGGGAAGTTGCGTGGCAGTCGATTCACCAGAGGAGGATAGTGGAGTCTCCTGATAATCAGGGTCAGACGGTTTAAGAGGTTTGCGGATAAGCCCGGCCTTGGGATGAAGGAGAGTTGGAGAGAGTATAACCTCAGAGCGGCACCTCCGAACCGGAGTGAGAGAGATTCCAGATGACTCCACTGCCAGGCCGCTATGGCGAGTGGTCCGGCGAAGAGCTTCGTGTTGTTGTTTCTTCAAAAGAAAATTAGGATCCAATTGAGCATAAGGGTGAGAAAATTGATATTTCCGGACTGTCCGACGACTTTTTTGTGGAAGTGGTTCTGAATCGGAAGAAAGGATAGTTACCTCAACTTCGGCCGGTTTATCACCTTCAGCCAACTCCCATGGAAAGTTATCATTAGATACAGATATGAGTACAAGCAAGCAAATTAAAGCCGGATTAGTTCATACCTCAGAGTCCGGATCGTCCTCCTCAGCATGAGAACTAGAGCCTCCGGCCGCTTTTCTCTTCTTATTAGCAAGGGTTTTTCGGCGTGCCTGTTTGCCGGGTTTCTCCTGAGGCTTTCTTTTCCAGAAAGGATCATCGGCCTGTTCAGACAGAGAGACAGTTAGAAGACGGTTTAAATAAACGGATCAAAAAACATATGCAAAAAGCAAGGCTTACCGCAGGCAGTTTGTTCTTTTTGTAATACGGAGCTAATCCGACTTTGCTGCAGTCTTCTAAGGAGACGTTGAGCATCTTCTTAGCCGATTCAATAACCTCCGATTCAGAAAGTTTATCCTTGGTGAATCGTTGAGGGTCGTCCGGTTTACCAGAATACTGGCACATCAACTGTGATCGCCGACTCAAGGGAAGAATACTCCAAGAGAGCCAACAGCGCATAAAATCGGTTCCAATTAAACCATTGGCCATAAAAGCTTTCAGTCTGGAAAGCTGAGACGCAAACCGGGTCCATTCGACGGAGCTGAGTCGTTGTGGCAGAGGATGATCTTCCGGAAGACGGTGCTCGCGATAACCCGGCAGTGGGTTCTCCCCTTCAGGAGAAGTGTCAACACAGTAAAACCATGATTTGTTCCACTCCTTTGGGTGCGTGTGGAGAGCGGCGTGGGGAAAGATAGCATCTCTCCTTTTCTGGATGCTAACCCCGCCGAGTTCCTGATGCGGTCCGCTGGTGAATTCCGTACGCCGGTTCAGGTGAAAGAAATCCCGGAATAGATCAACAGACGGTTCTTCTTGCAGATATACCTCTGAGAAAACTTGGAAGTCACAGATATTTGAAACGGAGTTGGGCCCAATGTCCTGAGGATGGAGTTGGAAGGCAGCAAGCACATCGCGAAAGAATTTTGAACCGGGGGGTGTGAAGCCTCGAGTTATGTGGTCAAAGAAAACAATAACCTCCCCTTCTCTGGGAGTAGGAGGGCATTCGTTTCCTGTAGCCCGCCACTTCAAAACGGATTGAGGGCCTAAAGTACCAATTTCAGCAATTTTGACCAAGTCTTCTTCCGTGATGATGGAAGGGACCCAGTCACAAGAGACAAATTGCTTGGCCATAGCAACAGAAGGACAAGTACTGAAAGAGTAAAAGCATAAAGATTGGATTATTTAAGTACAACGACATAAACCAGAAGATACATATGAAGATCATGCAACGGTTTAAGCGAGGGACTAATGATATGGATAATCCGGCAATAACAGGGGGTTTATGTTACTACCGGTTTATGACAACAATGGAAAAGGAGCTAAACCATTGCATATGTTCTTTCAGGGTTGGCGCATGACGGTTTAAACTGGAATATACTTAGCAGATTTACAAAGGGAAAGAAACAGGTTTTGACTGACAACTAGGGCAGAACAGATCTGAATATACAAGAAAAAGAAAAATAAATACGGGAAGATACGGGAAGAACTACAAGGGTGATAGATGGAGCGGATGAATCTACAGGTTATGTAAGGTGACGAGATCTAAAGCATAGAAGCAGCAAAATAAAGGCAGGATCTAAGGGCAGGACGTAAAGGTTAAAATTTCTGTGTACAAGGCGAAGCTCTCGTGGAGGCTCTAATGGCGGAAGCGCGAGGAAGAACCCTAGAAGACACGGATCTACAATGAGGAGGAAAGACATACCTGGAACAGTGGAGATCAGCGGCGGAGTTCTCTGGTCAAGCTCAGGGCGATGCAGCGGCCGGCGAGGACTTAGTTTCGGCGGTAGACGGCGGCGGTTCGAGCTCGGGCGTCAATGGCGTCTTGATGCTCGGGCGACGGACGGAGGAAGAAGATGCGAGAAGAGGATAACGAATGAGGACGGCGGTATTTATAAGGGAAAGTCAGATATGAAGCGACAGCTGTGGGATTCGAGGGAGCAAAAGATAGGATAAAGATCCTTTGACGCCTCGATTTTCGGGATGACCATTAAAACAAAGTTACAGTACAGCTCGCAGCGTTAAATGCGGAGGTGATGTCATGGTCAGATTCGATGATTCTCGAGGATGACGTCACAGCCGGTTTACAAAAATGAGAAGGCACAGAAGAAAATTATACAAGACAAGAGAGATTGATGTGAACAAATTCAAATCATCCTGGGGCCTAATGTCAGGGATATTACTAGCAGGTATGAACCGGCTAGTGTAAACCGGTTTGTTATAATTATATGGTTGTAATATTCAGTAAAGGCTACGGCCCATTAGATCTTAGGGCCCATGTAAAGAGTCGTGGTTTGTAAACCGCCCGATGATGTAACCTGGGAGATAAGGAAGAAAGAGCAGAGACCGAGGCGGACACAAGTATGAGCCGGCCTCGGGACTCTGTAAGCCGGACTGGGCGTCGCCTCTCTATATAAAGGGACGACCCGGCGACGGTTTAGGGACAAGCAAGAATCAACCCGTCGAGACAACGGGCAAGCGATCCGCTCCCTGTAAACCGACGCCCAAGCAATACCAAACCAACTAGACGTAGGATTTTACCTTCATCGAAGGGGCCGAACTAGTATAAACCCTCTGTGTCCTTTGTGTGCTATGAGCCCCTTCAAGCTAACCCGTGCGATGGTTCCATCATCAAGTCCATTAAACCGGACATCTGCCGTGCTAATTCCACGACAGGTACCTCTATGCCACTTGTACAAAGGTCCAAGGAGATAAATCGCATTTGATTTCTCGTTTTTGATAGATCTCAACTTGAGGACATCCATACCGGGACAACATAGAAAATAGATGATGGACTCCTCTTTAATGCATAAGCATATTCTCATAAGAGATTGAGGATCAGCGTCCAAGCTAAAACTTCCACCATGATACATGGCTTTGGTTGGCGGCCCAATGTTCTTCTCTAACAATATGCATATTCATTCAACCCATGACAAATCACCCTTACTTCAGACAAGACGAACATGCATAGCAACTCACATGATATTCAACAAAAGTGTGACAGTTGATGGCGTCCCCAGAAACATGGTTACCGCTCAGCAAGCAACTTATAAGAAATAAGATACATAGGCAACATATTCTTTACCACAATAGTTTTTAAGCTACTTTCCCATGATCTATATATTGCAAAGTTAGTTTGCTTAGTACAGGTGGAGGTTAGCAAAAAGACTGGGAGCGACCAACTAAGAGAGCAATGACGGTCATAATCATGCAGAGCGACAAAGCAATATTGAATCAGGCATGGTAGTTATATCGCTACTCAGAAATAAAAGATCATCAAGGCTTGACAGACTTTCTTTACAGTCTTAAATATGCGTGAGCATACGCCAAGTCAATCAAAATAAATTCTCGAAGGAAGATATTACTAAACCATACCACATTATAGGCAAACAAACCATGTTGGTACTCCAATAACACATTGGGAACCCCCCCAGCTATTTGAGATTAACCATAAGAAAACCTGAACTACTAAGCACCATTATGCAAGTAGCATCTTTATCATAGACACATTAACCAATGCAACGGAAGCAAACTCTCTTAATAAGGTGAGCATGATAATTAAAGAGAGTTCAAGCAACCAACTAAACAAAATCTCTTTGAAAAGATAAGCATGAATACTAAGAGCAGAGCATGATAGTAGCTATTAAAAGACAAAGAACACACACAGTATAGATAGACATGAAAATTCTATGTTATGTTCTAGGTAGAAGTGGAGCGTGTTTCTCTCCCACATAAAGGAATGCTGAGTTCCGACTCGTTATGAAAAACTAAAAAGAAAACTAAAAGCAAGACGCTCCAAGCATAGCACATAACACATGAAGTGATAAAAATATAGCGGAACGAAAGATGAACTGATAATGTTGATGGAGAAGGGGATGCACGGGGGCATCCCCAAGCTTAGACGCTTGAGTCTTCTTGAATATTTCTTGGGTGTGCACGGGGGCATCCCTAAGCTTGAGCGCTTGACACTCCTGAATCTTTTTATCATCTTCCCTCGCACACTTGAAAACTCCCTTCATACATAACTCATCATAATCTGATTAGCGAGGTTAGTACCCTTAATAAAATAATTATACCTTGCTGGAAATAAAGATATTCTTGAAGTTCTACTGTTTCTCAAGATTGCCAAAAGGTTTTTGCAAAGAAAAAGCAAGTTCTTGATTTGCAAAGTGAAGGAAAGGCAAAACAGGACAGAATCAGTGAAAAACAGAACAGCAGGTAGTAATTGATATGTTCGGGATACTTCTGCAACTCAAATCAAAAAACTCAGAACAGATGCACGAAAGACAATTATATAGAGAACGCTGTCGAAACAATTCAGACCAAAAAGATGATCTGGTGATTTTATACGAATTTTTCTATCCAAGGACAGAATCTGTTTCCTGGACAGCACCTCACAACTTTTGAACTTTCTAGCAATCAGAGGCTATACTTGGCACAAATATGAAAAGCAAAGATACAATGATGATTCTACAGCAGTAAACAACATTAGGACACAACAAAAGCAAAAAAATTATTCATGTGGGCTGCCTCCCAAAAGCGCTTTCTTTTATGCCTTTAAGCTAGGCATAATGCATAGATCAAGTTGTATCAATTGAACCATCATCAAGATCATCAAAAAGCTCTTCAATAATACAACTAGTCTTAAGAGGACTCTCAAATAAAGGCCTCATAGAGATACTTCTAGGTAGAAGACCAAAAGGATAAAAGTCAAGGGAAGATTCATTTATAAATTCATCAAAGACAGGTGTTTCTTCCAAAGTCTTTACAGTTTCAACCCCTTTGGCAATAGGTGGATTACTTTTAGAACGGGGAGCCTTTGGAACGTGAACGAACTTAGGCTCCCTCTTTGTCGGAGTTTCTACCTTTTTGGTTTTGATCGAGGAGAAAGTAGTTCCTAGAGCATCAAATATTTCCTCAATCTTATCTACCCTAGAAGAGTCCAAGTCATGGAATTTGATGGTCTCCAAAATTTTAAAAAATTTATGCATGGATCTATCAAGCCTATTCAAATTCCCTTGGATCTTACGATCCAACTCATTTATCTTATTAATGCTTGGCATCTCTAGCTCTATCTTTTCAAGTTTTTTCATAATGTGAGCTAGGGTGATGTCCTCTCGAATGCTAACAACAGGGAGATTCCCAACAAGATTTTCAATAATACTAAGAGACTCCCAAACTAGGGCCTCTAGGAAATTCCCATTGATAGCAGTATCTAGAATAAACCTATTCCATGAAGTAATTCCAACATAAAAATTTCTAAGTAAGATAGTAGTAGGTTGCTTCTTGGTGGCTCTTTTTTGTGAATCATTAATTCTATACCAAGCATCTTTCAAACTTTCCCCACCTCTTTGTTTAAAGGTGAGAACTTCTGCCTCATCAAAGACAAAAGGACCCGACATAATGACAAATAAAGAATAAGATAACTATTTTTGTGATTTTCGATAAAAAGGTACTAAAGCAAAAATGAAAGGTAAACTAACAAGACTAAAAAGCAAAGGTAAAAGATAGCATGCAACTCCCCTATCCTGAAGAGTGGAGTCCCCGGCAACGGCGCCAGAAAATACTCCTTGATGGGCCTCGAACCCCTCGTTGGTTACCCCAAGTGGAAGGTGTAAGATGCAGTATTGTAGAAGTGTTTTCCCTTAGCAAAGATGCCAAGGATCGAATCCCCAGAGACTCCTAGGTTCAACAAGTAGGTGTCAACTGCTACGGCGCCAGATAGCAATCAACGTGGACCTGCACACAGATACAAATAACTTTGCTCCCAACGAGTACAGAGAGGTTGTCAATCCCTCCGGCCTTGTAGTTCACAAAGGATTAAAAGCAATGATAGTAGTGATAGATAATGTTTTGCAATAGTAAATGATAGCGAAAAGTAAATAGTGGATGTGATCAATGATGGTAATATGGACCGGAGTCTCATGATGTTCACTAGTAATGTCTCTCTCCCAAAAGACGATAAAACAGCTATGTGAGGTAAACGAATTACAACTGGGCAATTGACAGGACCACGAACGCAAACCAATGCTGACTACATTGCAAGAAAGGTTGAGGTTCAAAGCATGGGCGGTACGCCAAAGTAAGTAGACCGAAATCCATCAATATCTACTACTAATCATCCACCTTGAGATATCTATCCAGAACATCTCGCTGGTATTAAGTTGCGAGTCCCACCCATAGTGTAAACTCAATGCAACAAACAACTACATTAAAAGAACTTTGCGTAAAGTAAACAATCCTTGCACCCGCAGGCACAAGCACCGTTGTTTTCCCCCTTGTGGCAACAACACATCCCCTAGACTCATGTTTCTGTCACTCAAGCTAGTCATCGAGGGGCATGAACTCACAATCAAGCATAACGTTCCCTCTTGGAGTCACTACCTACTACTCGGCCAAAGCAATAAATAACAACGGAGAACATGCAAGAATTACTTATGAACATAAATATAAAAGAGGTGAATCAAATATATTACTCAAGATCAATCTGAACATAATCTCATAATCCATCGGATTCCAGCAAACTCAACATAGCAACAGCATTAGGATTACATAGGTGCCTCGATCATGTAGGGCAGCTCACGAGGACTAATTAGTGAAGCACAAGAACGGGAGGAGAACATCACATAGCTACTGGTCATGGACTCATGGTCCAAGGGAGACTACTCACGAGTCATCCGGAAGGCATCCATGGTGGTGGAGAAGCTCCCAGTGGTGATCCTCCCCTCCGACAGGGTGCCGGGAAGTGTTCTCCTGGTGCTCCCGATCTTGGAAGGGGCGGCGGCGGAACAGAGATGGGATCGCGAAAAGAGTTTCTCGTTCTGAGGGTTTCGGAGGACCCTCTAAATATATGCCAAAGGGGGGCACCAGACGAGGCTTGGGGGGCCCAGGC